>OY293417.1:53521683-54772222 GCA_958502065.1 Chrysolina americana | reverse complement strand
TGTTCTCTGCGACGGTATGAGTCATAGCTCTAAAGAAAATACAGTACCTCATGAAAGTCATTCGACAAGTTGCTGTAACTGTTTTCCTGTCAAAAATTTCTTGTTTCTATGAAAAACATTTCCAGAGCACTTTTTCACTTGAAGCTTGAAATTACCTTTCCAAAAATGTATAACACTTGATGTTTTGCTAGAGTCATCTTTGGAAACGCAGAGTTTTGAAGTATTTTCATGTAGACTTCAAAACGTACACTTTGAACAAGTAGCTTTAGACGATGCGGCGATAAAACAGAAAGAAATTTTTCAGTATGAGGAAGCTTTTCACAGCAGTAATTAAAACTCACAGTTTCAATAAAGCTGATAACAATTTATACTATATCGACTACTAATAAATGAAACTCCAACAATTATAATGATAATGATAAAGAACAAACAATGAAATTTATTTCTTCATAGGGTACACCTTTGCTGAACGTTTTTGCAGAATTAATTAGTTCAATAGGTGTGAGAGAAGCAAAACTTTGCATTACTGCCGCTTCCACCTCGTATCTAGAATTGGTTGGCATTTAAAAATAAGATCTTTCTATAAGCGTTAGGTCCAGTGACCTGGCCGGCCAACGGTTGGGTCCTTGGTTGGCTATCCAATGATTACCAAAATTTGCAGCTAAAAAGTTGGTGACAATTGAAGTGTTGAAAATATATTTTTCTGAGCTCCACTAGTGGCAATTCATCAACAAGGGGTTCAATATTTTGCCTTAAAATTTCTACATACCTCTGAGATGGTCGAGAGTGCCATTATAAATGAAAGGGCCGATAATTCTAGCCCTGAAAACACCTGCCCACACACTGAATCCAAATCTTTCTTGACTTGTATGCTCCACAATAGAATGAGGATATTGTTGTGCCCAAGTATAAGAATTGAAGCGGTTGAAAATGCACTGCTCACATAAGCTTCGTCTGTCCAGATACAATTTAACGAAAAATGTCGCTCTTGGTTACAATTTTTGAGGAACCACTGGCAATAATCCACGTGGCGTTCAAAATCTCCTGCTCTGAGGTTTATGAACTCTTGTGGTCCTGTATAGCTTGTATTTGTGCTTTCTCAAAATCCGCCTAACGTTAGTGCTTGGTAGGCCTGTTGATATTTTCAAATTTCCCTTTTGGAATTATTTTCTACACCTGTCTAAAACGACTATTTCTTTAAACTCCTTAAGCCTATTTTTGCCTTTTCCTTTTCAAATTGACCACCATCAATTATTGGGTTGTGTCGCAATCTTGCGAAAATGCCTTTAAAAGGTTGTCTCCTTTCTGAATACCTCTCGTGATCAATTTGCTTGTTGCTTCTGCATTTTTTCCGGTTTTCATAAAACAGACTATCATATCCCATTTTTCATAATCCTCGTACTTCATTGAGAATGTGTTTCGAAAATCTAACAGAATCCACGAATTAAAAAGCCTCTCTACTGCTCTAATCAAAATTTGACAACTACCAGTATTTGCATTTTGTTTTATCGCCGCGTCGTCCAAAGCCTACTTGTTCAAAATGTGCGTCTACATGAAAAAACCTCTGTATTTCAAAGATGAGTCTAGCAAAACATCAAGTGTGCTACATTTTTGGGAAGGTTATTACAAGCTCTATTGAAATTTGTAAGAATATACAGGGTGTCTCATTTAAAAAAACAAATTTTTCCATCAATAACTATGGATATCTTATTTGAAAAAAATAAGTTACTTACAACATTGCATTCTACGTAGGAAAGTGCTTTGGAAATGTTTCATAGAAACAAGAAATTTTTGACAGGACACAGTTACAGTAACTTTTTCGAAAATGCACATTTTCGAAAAACATGCTGTTACTCAGAAACGACATGCGGTATTCTCCATTAGGTATGTCATAAAATTTTACCCGCACAGCCATCAGTTTTCATCTATCTAGTTTGAAAAGTTTCAATGTGTGCAATTTTACCCAATCTATACCATTCGTATGAGAAATTATCAGTAGGTATGCTTTACGATTTACCAAAACACTGAAAATCAAGAAATTAGGAGTTCAATGCTTCAAAATATATTTGAGTCCAATGAATTATTTCCTATAATTTTCAATGATTGAGCAGACATTTTGGAAGTAAAATACAGGTGACAGTTTTAAAAGGATCAGGAAAATGAATTTACCGGTTCAAGCAAGACGTAAGGTTGACTTACTATCAAAGAGCCCCTAGGTTGCAACAGCCACCGACTAAAAAGCCATTAAATTACGAACATTATTATGCAATGTTTCATTGAAGAAGAATAAATTTTCCAAAATCAGGCCCCTTCCAATCCCTTGTTTTTTCACAGTTATGGCTTATGATTTTCATAGACAAACTCCTACAGAAGAAAAACATTTGATGGTGACGTCTAAGTTATTTTGGCAGCCATAGAAAAGATACATCCTCAACCACGTTAAAAAAAACGGAATATATTCCGTTTTTGTGCTGCTAATGGAAAAATTTTGCATTGGAAGAAATATATCCAATCAAATGAAAGTTCGAGCAGTGAGTTTTCTGTTACAAGATAAGTCGGAGACAATATATAAAAAAAGTCTCATATCAAGAAGTAAACTCTCTTGATCTGAGATAAAAGTACAGTAATAATTAACAACCTTACGCAACTTGTATTTGACGGATCAGTTATTGAAAACATAATTGATATACTTACTGTATTTTATGGTTTCTTTGTACAGTAGTTGATTCATCTCGATAGAGTAGCCTGTTTTTCAAATATAGTATGCGATCGTCATTTCAATTTCACTCTTGTCAGCTATGATTGTTGAGTATTGATGACCTAATATGGAACGTTTTTGGTAAAGTCACAAAAACATTTCAACGATTGTGTCGAAAACTCAGTAACAGAAATCGTCCTAGTCTGATGGTCGGGGGGAACTACATCAGGCTCATGACACGAAGGTGAATTATATTATAGTACAGGGTGTTCATTTCTGGACATCCCACTTCAGTTTCTTGAAATGTGTTTCCGGGTATTCTGAACTAGAATCTGGAGTTAAATTTGTTATGAAAAATCAGTCCGTTTTCTCCAATTTTCCACTTCTCAATGGGTAATAGGTTCATATACAGTGTGTTTCACTTCTCATGGAAACACCTTCGTATTTTCTGTAATTTTTGACAAAAAATAATGAAATTTTCAGGATCGATAGATACACTAGAGATGAACTCTCTGGACGAAAGGGGTCATCCCACGTGATATACACTGCATGTCAGCAGCGATGAAACCACCCATTTTCCCAGAAAGTTATATTAGGGGGCAAAATGACTCCGAAATTCCTTCGGATTCGTGTTCAGGTTCCCCAAATTACTATTGATACACCTAACTCCTGAAAAAATTTCGATTCTGAAAAATTCCAATTTGTTTCACTTCCCATGGAAACGCCCCCCTGTATAGATGACCCTATTTGTGCAGTTAGTTAATTTCTAGTGTATCTATCTATCTTGAAATTTTCATGGTTCTACGTCGAAAATTATGGAAGATACGGGCGTTTCCATGAGAAGTGAAACAAATTAGAATTTTTCAGAACTGAAAATTTTCCAGTTGTATTAGTAGTAATTTGGGGATCCTGAACACGAATCGGAAGAAACTTCGGGCCAATTTTGCCCCCTAATATAACTTTCCGAAAAAATGGGTGGTTCCATCCATATTGGCGTGCAGTGTATATCACCTAGGATGACACCTTTTGTGCAGTGAGTTTATTTCTAGTTTACCTAACGATCATGAAAATTTCGTGGTTCTACGTTGAAAATTACGGAAGATAGGGGCGTTTCCATGAGAAGTGAAACACACTGTATAAAAGTAGAAAGTGGATAAAAGAATATTTCTTTAATTCAACGATGTTTATTTTTGAGTACCTATTGCATGAATTGAAAAAAATATTTGAGATACTTTCATTCCCAAGAAAATACGAGGGTATTGCTGCTCAAAGTGGGACACACTGAAGATATAGACATATTCCTTTTCATATAAAATAACGTGTTATTTGTTTCACATTTATGTGCTTTTATTCCTCCTATGTTTTACTTTACCCTTTGAAAGGGGTTGATTCGAATTTTTTCTATGGTGGCATAAGAATTATAATATTATGAGCACTTCTGGTTTACTGTTTCAATTAAGATGCCTAAAAACCCTGGTGTGTCGACTGATTAGATTTTGATTAGATTTTTTTGAAGACAAAATAAATGAAATCATGGTCTATTTCTGTAATCGGATTCAGAGATGGCTCCTCGCCCTCATGTAAATATTCCAGGGACATAGTGATTGTGATTGTTGTTGATTGAATTTGACGGAATGTCAATAAACTTTTGAAATATCATTCTAAAGCAAAATAGTTTCCATACTCGAAGTGGAAGACCAAATTTTTGGAAAAATAACACCACACAAAATGTGTTATTTTTTAAAATAATGTAAATACCGTTTGAAAGTCAAAATAGTTGTGGCAGAATCAAAAATTTCATAGTGCAATATTATTGACTATTAATGATGTTCGTTTCTTAATTTTTCTGTATTTTATATTATTTTCCTAAATAAGTTGACCATAATCCGTTTTTGTGTGGGCAAAAGTCCATAAGTTCAAATTGCGAAAGTAAAAAAAATCACCACTTCTACTGAAATCTATCAATTTTGCATATATCATCAAGATTGTTTAGGTTTTCTTATTTTACCATTCGTTTTCGTGAAATCTTTTCAGTGTGGTTAGATCCAAAAATAAATTTTCTGTCGAGAAAGAATTGCACAAAAAAAGAATCATCTTCACTATTACATGTCATACAGTTTTTAAAATAGCGATGAAAGACCATTGTAACACACAACTCATCACACATATTATCACTTCTGAAAAGCAATTAAACTCAAATTAAGCTACAAAATTATTACTTTATATATATACTTTATTAAAGAGAACTTTAAAAGGATAACTCGGTTACAATGGCGCAGATACTTGCGCATGCGCATGTTGGGCAGATGTCAGATAGGCAGCACAAGATTGACAGGTTCTGATGGTGAATTTCCATGCAGCTGAATTTCAATAGTTCTATGTGAAATGTGTGATTATTATTTATTCCAGTGAATTGCATATCAGCAAAATAAAAATTATATAATAAGTCGAAAATTTAACTAATAAAGCTGCTTGCGAACAGTGATTCTGTAAATTTGAATGATAATGTTGTTTTATTCATTTCATGCTTGTGCGTAATACTTGAAACTTCTGTTCATGAAAATTCACCCTAACAAGAAAACCGACGGTGGCGGTTCACGAAGTATCGCGGGATTTTTGGAAAATAGACCGCGATTTTATTTGTTTTCTCATCATCAAGCAAGCGAATATCCACCGTTTTATCCTACAGTTTTACAGGTGTGAGTCCGCACACCAGGGTTTTTAGGCATCTTAGTTTCAATGAAATATCTTGACTGGAAACCGCCGGTTAGCAAAGTTTTTCAAAAAACCGCAAGTACAAACTATCCTTTACAAGGGGCAGATTAAATTTTTTGCTATGGTGGCATAAGAAGTATATTATAAGAGCACTTCTGGTTTACTGTTTCAACGAAATATCTTGACTGGAAACCGCCGGTCAGCAAAGTTTTTCGAAAAATCGTAAGTACAAACTACCCTTTAGAAGGGGCTGATTCGAATTTTTTCTATGGTGGCATAAGAAGTATATCATGAGCAAAAGTTTTTAGAAAAATCGCAAGTACAAACTACCCTTTAGAAGTGGTTGATTCGAATTTTTTCTATGGCCAAATGCTACCAGAAGTTTCAACGACCGACATCTAACAGCTTCGCTACTGACCAGTTCCGACTTGATATAATACCACGAAAGCACGAAGTTAACACAATTTCGGTATAGACAACTATTGAGAGAACTGGATGGCATTTGGAATGCAAGAATTATGTCACAATGTTTTACACTAGGAATCGCACGTTAAAAGGTTAGACCTCGTTAATCCTTATCTCGCACAAGTTTCGATTTCTGAGGGCTGTCGTTCGTAGGGGGATGACAGCTGGTTAACGGAAAGAATAATTTTAAACAATGTTTTTTAAGCACTGAAGCTGTACGTACCATTCAAAATGAAGGTGTGAATTCAATATAATAAGAGACCTAATCTTAATGCCTTATATTGTGCCCAAAATTTTCAGAAATTTTTTTTCAGGTGACCCGTGTACTAACTCAAACGGAATTAAGGGTATTTGCAGATTCATCAGTCAATGTCAGTCTGCCCACGATGAAATTCTAAACGGAAATTTACCCAAAATTTGCGGATTCGAAGGAATCAAATCTATAGTTTGTTGTAGTGATTCCGTGTCCGAATCAACTGCAAGAACACCGGTCTCAACAACTACAACAACAATGAAACCTACCAGTACGATCATGAAAGTTGGAGCCATTGCTGCTGAAAGTGAGTGAACGGTCAATTTTTGATTAGGTTATTTAGATTCTACCTCGTTTCACTATTGTTTCCCAGTAAATTATTGAAGTTGATATTCAACACTATGCTGTATCACTTCCGTTAAAAATAACGTAACCGTTATTCGCAATTTCCGTTGTTTTGCTATTACCAATCATAGCAAAATAACAGAAATGGCCAATAACGGTGACGTTATTTTTAACGGAAGTGATACAGCATAGGGCTGATTGTCCATTTGCTTCAACGCGTTATTTATGAAATTCGTTCTTATTTCTTTCAGTAAGTATATTCGAGGACACAACAAACGTCTACTTCTCAACATTCAAAAATAAATCGTTAGCTTGCTTTTTTGCAAGGAACTAGAACAGTTTTAAAATTTCTAAACTCGTTTATTTATTTTTTTTTAAATGTCTCATCTGAATGAATCGAAATGGGTTGTTGAATACAGTATATGTATATTTGGATTTTCAATCCTCTTATCGTTTTCAAGAAATGTGATCTTGAGCTAACACCAGCTGTTCAAATTACTCTGATATACCGAAGGTAATAAAAGAACCATCAACATCAAGCTCATGGAGTATTTAGAATAGGTACTCAGGCATTGTGAATGATCGACGATATAGTTTCTGTTGAGTATCAGAGATGATCAAAAGATTGCCCGCTTGTTCAAATTTTACATACTGGTCAGCAATCTTTTGACAAGTATGGTGAAACTCTGCCCGTTGAATTATATCCCCAAGGCATTTGATCGCCTTTGGCACCAAGGACTCCTCGCTAAGCTTCCATCTTATGACTTGACCTCCCCAATTGTGTTGCTTGCTGTTAAGCTTTCTCTCAGACTACCCCTATGGCGGTTCATAGAGTTTTATAAGACATTTTACACATGAAATGTTTCCAAGGCACCATTCTAACACCTACACTGTTTGTTTTACATATCAATGCTTCGTTGGGAACTATAGATCTTTTAAATATGGATGATTTGTTGGGAGTTATAGCATGCCCAATGCACATGCGGATGATGAGTATCCTGTATACCTCTTTCTCTACCAAAGCTCTTATATTAGACCGTGGATTCAGAAAAGAGAGTAGATACTCTGTTCTTCAGTATTTTCCCATTGTTTTTATTGTTATGGGGTCAGTAAATAGATAAATGGATATAACGATTCATACCAGTCGTCTTCTTCAGGAATACATCGTTTTTATGAGCCCTCTGATTGGCTAGAGGTAAGAATGTAACGCAGAAACTTAAGAGTTGGTCAACTCACATTTCATACCTTACCTTGCGTTTTATCATAAACGTGTTCACGATTCCAAAAGTTTGAATGTCTGTTCTTGCTATATTCATTATTTTTTGGATTCGTGGTTGCCCATAAGTGGTCTTACCGACTCGAGAAAAAAAAGCGAGGCACACCGATTCGATGGGTGCTTATATCGCAAATAAAATTATCGCTCTGAGAGGTCACACTTCCTTCATGATAAACTGAATACCGTATATAGGTAAATGGTGTGAGAGAGGGGTAATGTCCAATAACCGCCTCAATATGGCCATAGTGCCGTTCACCAGATTAAAAATTAAAAAAATTGTCAATTCCGTCAAGCAGCTGCACACCCTTAAGAGTACAACCCTCAAAAGTCTTCGAAAGTTGTGCGAGCTAGGGAAGACGCAGCCCTTAACTTTTAACGTGTGATGCCATGCACGAGACCGATGACCATGCTGGGAATCGAACCCATGACCCTTAGGTTAAGAGACAAGCGCTCTACCATCATGACTACCATCATGACTATCACGGAAGATGGAACGTCCAATACCTCCCTACGAGTGAAGCAAAATACCTGAAAGCAACTCACGATATGAATTGATAGTTCTCCCAAATGCCATTCAGTACACATAACCACTTCTGATTGTTGGATATGATGAAGTGTTTTATTTTGTGCGAGCACAGTGATGCTATGGAAATTGAGCATTTGTATCTGAATGAGTATCCAGGGAGAAAACAACCAAGTAGAAGAATGTTTGGACGATTAGTCACAAAAAGAGCAACATGGGTCTTTTATGAAACTAGTGTTAGCAATAAATAAACGCTGTAATGAAGAAAACGAAGAAAATGTAATGTTATCTGGGTCCATCACATATATCACTCCGGGAAATTGAGCGTACCAATGGGATTCCAAAATCGACTGCTCGTTTCATTTTGAGGAAACATGAATTCCATCCATATAAATTTTGAATTTGCCAAGGTTTCAGACCAGGCGATGAAGATAGTCGAAAAACTTTCTGCAAGTCGGAAATGCCGAGAAGATGAAAACTTCTCCCAATAAAATCAATCGGTTGGACGAGAGTGTGGTAACCAAAAACGGTATTCTCAACTGGCGAAATACTCATTATTGGTCAAGAGAGAACACCAGGGTACACTGAATGGGGAGACACCCATACCGGTTTGGTGACAATATGTGGACTGGAATTTTTGACATACGATTGATTGGCCCTTATTTCTACCAGCGCGATTTGGAAAAAGCCCTAGGTAACTTTCCTGTTGCAAATATTAGTCACTGTTGGTTTCAACAAGATGATGCGCCTGCACATAATGCCATAATTGCAGAGGAATACTTATCGAGTAAAGGACCCCGCAAAATCTTTATGAAAAATGGCTCTCGGTTATATTCGCTGAAACTTTGTAGAAAGATAGTATTCGGTATGCTTATCATAAGTCCTAATGGGCACAACCTTCCATTTCTAACCCCAGACCTCGTACAGCCCCCAAAGTACACTTTTCGGTGTGGTAAAATCAGTTTCAATTCATCTTCAAAGCGATTCCTCTCACTGCCCACCCCTTTATACAACCGAAACATATATTTTACCCTCACCACATTTCGCCCTCACCCCCGCACCTCCACCCACCCCTTCTTTAACGCCCCATCACACACTATTATATAGTATACTAGTATACACATGAAAGATTTCAATAAAACAATTGAAGAATCTTCAATTTTGAAAGTGCGTAATGGGGCGTTAATGACGGGTTGGGTGGGGATGCGAGGGTAAGGGCGAGGTGTGGTGAGGGTAGAATGTAGGATTTGATTGGAGAAAGTGGTGGGCTGTAAATGGAAACGCTTTGAAGATGAATTTAAACTGTTATCAACACACCGGAAAGTGTACTTGGAGGGCTTTGGGGGAGCTGTAGGGGGTCTGGGCTTGAAAATGGAGGGTTGTGCCCATTGATTCTTGATCAGCATACCGAATACTATCTTTCTGTAGAGTTTCAGCAATTTTAGCCGAGAGCTAATTTCCTTAAGGATTTTGTGGGGTCCTTTCCGGAGAAATGGATAGGTAGATATTCAGCAGTTTCCTGGCCACCCCGTGCCACGGATATCACCCCGCTAGACTTCTTAGATAGAAATAGTTTGAAAAATTGGATTGGTTTCTACTATTGTTCTCAAATTGGCTGAAACTATCATCGGAGGTATTTGTTTTGGAAATTACTCGTCACCAAAGAAATCATGAAGACATAGTGGAGAAACTCTGACAAAGTCAGAAATAGTGAAATTGCCGTTTTTTCTTGGACCTGACATCTCTTTCGATTATTTATGTGCTTACATTCTGGAGGCAGTTGAATTTGACATATTCGCAGTATAATTTCAATACGTTGTTGTTGCCCCATTTAGGCCTAATCACTAGCTCGAGTACCGTCAAATGTAAATTACTTATTCTTTCAGAATGTCAGATGTTCTACCCAAATGGAGAATCTCGTTCACTCATTTTTAGCGGTAAACCAGCTGATGTTGATGAATTCAGTCACATGGTGAGTTTTCAGGCGAATGAATTATTTTCATATAGGTACAATAGTACGCGAGCCCTCTTACAACATCTGAAGTGATAACTAGCAAGTTGTAACTTTGTATACTGTTTGAGTGTACCGAATCTGACAAGATATCGCAGAGAGAAAACCTTGAAAGTCATAAGTTTTCCTGTGTCGTCAAATCAACATCTATGGAGCGTCGGACTGCTGATGATCCTCATTATATTTTGTCGGACAATGGTGCCATTGAAAATCTCAGTTAATTTTTGTATTTTCCTAGAAAAATCAGATTGCTGCCTGTCGCCAAACTAAGTAGTGATATTGACACGTTTAGAGTGGGGAACAACCTAGAAGTACCGAAAATTTTTGTCTTATTTTTCTAGGAGAATAATAATAATAATTTAATGAGATTTTCGATGGCACCATAGTCCGACAAAATTAATAAGGATCTTCAGCAGTTCGACGCTTCAAAGATGTCGATTTGGCGACAAAGGAAAACTTACGACTTTCAACGTTTTCTCTCTGCAACATCATGTCAGACTCGTCACACTTAAACAGTATACAGTTCGATTATTTCATCTTTACCCATACGTCATCAATTCATGATCGAAGAAATCACACACCCTCTATTGAACATCTCTTTCTAACAACCGCTATGAGCGAATCAAAATTCGTTGACATTTGTCTTCTTTCTAAGCTAAGAATTATGGTATGGTGATGATGACGCACGGGTAAAGATAAATTAATCGAACTGTATACAGTTATATACTTGCTGGTTATCACTTCTGATTTTGTACGAGGGCTCGCGTACTAAGGATATACCACTATGAGCTGAGTCGATATATACAGGGTGTATCTAAATAACACCGAAAAAATTAAAGGGGTGATTCTGTGATGAAAATTAATGTGAGTGGTATAAAACTTTTTTGAAAAAACCCTCCCCGGAAAAGTTACACCCCTTTGAAAATTTAAAAAAAAAAATGGTTTTTCTTGGTAAACATTATCTGTCAATAAGAGTACACTTTTTGAAATTTTTTCAACCCTGAAGTATGCTTAGAAGGGGTTGATTATTTCAACCCTTAAGATATTTTTTCTTACAACTTTTTTTTAGATTAAAATTTTTTCTTTAAAAAAGTATGACTGAAAAGCCCAATTCATTGACTAACTTTTTTAACTCTACAAGTTTTTTCTAAAACTTGAGCATTTACGAGAAAAAAAATCTAATGCAATGCATTTTCAAAAAGATGAGCTAACGCGAGTGTATTTTGCGTCAAGTCTAGTGGCCTGTGCTTTGCATAAAACCATTAATACTGACACTAGGATTGTGTAGTGTCATTTTCTGTCACCCATCTTATTGTTTCACAAGTTTTATGATTGTGTATTGTATGAAATATTAGTTGATTGAAAATATGAATGCATTTTCGAATTTGGAAATGGCAGATATGCATTTTACATACGGTCGTGCTAACGGTAATTCATTGGAAGCGCAAAGACTTTATGCTGAACAGTACCCACAGCGTAGACTACCCCATCATACTACGTTCACAACTATTCACCGACGCTTGCGGGAACGTGGTAATTTTGAAAACAGAAGTTATGATTCTGGTTGTACTAGAGAAGTTAGAACTGAAGCTGTAGAAGAAGCCGTACTTAATTCAATTGAAGAATTCCCAGAAACTAGTACCAGGAGAATAGCTCGTGTCCTACATGTAAGCCATTCCGTTGTTTTTAGAATTTTTAAAGAACAAATGTTGTATCCCTATCATCTTCAACGGGTGCAGGCGTTAATGATTCGAGATTTTTTACCCCGTGTGATTTTTGTCAGTGGCTTATTAATATGACTGGCCAAGCACCACAGTTCTTAGGTAATATTTTATTTACTGACGAGGCGAGTTTCTCAAGAGACTGTATTAGAAATTTTCACAACAATCACCTTTGGGCTGACGAAAATCCTCATGGCTTTTTTGAAGGAAATCATCAGTATCAATTTTCATTGAACGTGTGGCTCGGAATTATTGATAATCATTTAATTGGTCCCCATTTTCTTCCGCTACGATTAAATGGTGAAGCATATTGTCATCTCCTTGAAGAATTACTTGTTCTTCTTGAAGAGGTTCCCATTCAAATTAGGCAACATTCATGGTTTATGCACGATGGTGCACCAGCTCATTTTAGTATACGTGCAAGAACTCACCTGGATGAGGTGTATGCCAATCAATGGATAGGTCGAGGAGGACCTGTAAACTGGCCAGCCCGCTCCCCTGACCTTAATCCTTTGGATTTTTGCATATGTGGATATCTGAAATCTTTGATATACACAAACCCAGTTGAAAATATCGATGATCTGCGAAACCGCATTGTAGCAGGGTGTGAAACTATAAGAAATTCTACAGGAATATTTCATCGTATACGCAATTCTATGAGGAAAAGGGTAGATGCTTGTATTGAAGCTGAAGGCGGTTATTTTCAACATTTATTATAATTGTATTGTCGATATACGACAGGTTTTTGTTCATTGTTTGTTCACTTTTGTTTTTAGTTGTAGAAGTCTCATAATCATAATTTGGTTGGCTGTTGTTTAATAAAATGCTATTTTACATGAGCTTATTTATTTTTTCTCATAAATGCTAAAGTTTTCGAAAAAAACTTGTAGAATAAAAAAAGTTAGTCAATGAATTGGGCTTTTCAGTCATACTTTTTTAAAGAAAAAATTTTCATCTAAAAAAAAGTTGTAAGAAAAAATATCTTAGGGGTTGAAATAATCAACCCCTTCTAAGCATACTTCAGGGTTGAAAAAATTTCAAAAAGTGTACTCTTATTGACAGATAATGTTTACCAAGTTTCGTGTCTTTAGCTTGATATACAGGGAAAATAAAAAAGAAAAACCATTTTTTTTTTTAATTTTCGAAGGGGTGTAACTTTTCCGGGGAGGGTTTTTTCAAAAAATTTTATACCAAACACTCACATTAATTTTCATCATAGAATCACCCCTTAAATTTTTTCGGTGTTATTTAGATACACCCTGTATACAGTGCTACTCAAAAGTCCCCTCCCCCCTCGTATCTTTTGAACGGTGAATTATGAAATTTGGAAACTGGAAATGAACGGATGTAGGCTTCTCAACCACTCGTAATAGGTGACGTAATAGTCATAGATGACGTCACAAGGCCACTGTGAACAATAATTTCAAATGGGACCCTACGGCAAGTGACATCTCGTTTGAAATGTATTGAAAATACCTATTCAGTCATACTCATTTTGTTTGGATTCCCGCTTATTTTGATTGATAAATTGAATAAATACTAAAATTATAGTGTCGCATTTAGTTAATAAAGATTTAAGAACCAAATCTCATAATAAGTGTTCAGAATGTGCTCCATCTACTTCCTGGCAGTAATGAATTCTATTGATAAACACTTGTCGTACTCGCGCCATTGTGTCACTGGAAATTGACCTACATTCTTCAACAGTTCGTTGTTTCAGAATGGCAATGCTGTCAGGTGCTGTGGTGTAAACCTTAGATTTCAAGTACCCCTATAAAAATCTACTGGTGTGAGGTCCGGTGACCGAGCAGGCCATTCTATCGAACCTCGTCGTCCAATCCATCTACCACGATATTCTTCATCTAGGCAACGTCTTACTGCACCATAATAGTGTGCAGGAGCACCATTTTGTTGAAACGTTATCTCCAAGTTGTCGAATTCATATGGATTATCTTCTAAAACTTCAATAATAAACGTCGCAATATCGTTTTGTAACGTCTCCAGATACAATTCACCGGTTATATTCGCATTGAAAAAAAGGGGCCCAACTATGTGGTTTCCCAAAATACCTGCACAAGTATATACTTCTTCTGGAAATTGGGTATATTTTTCACGAAATATGTGAGGATTTGTGTCACTCCAATACCTCACATTTTGAGTGTTAACATTTCTATTGAGAAAGAAAGTACTTTCGTCACTAAAACAAATTGTTTGTATGAAGTGTAGTTGTTGGTTAATTGTATCAGACATAGTTTCACAGAATTCTAGTCTTCAGCCTTTTGATAATGTTTTGTTTTACTAACTGATCAAGAGTGAATTTAAGTTTATGTTGGAGTGCAAATGGTACTTTTCTCGTAGCATGTACTACTGGTACTGCATCTAGTTTGAGCTCTATGTGATAAGGTTTCTACAAACAACCAGTGCCTTTAAACAGATTCTCATTTTGTTTCAAAATTAAGTCAAGATTATCAAGTCTATCTATATTTTCTATAGAATCTAACCTTTTTATAATATTAAAATCTATACAACCTCTCAGCCCCAAAATTGGGCAGCTGTCCAACTGTACTACATAGAATAAAAGTGGAATTTCTTTACCTTGAAATGCACAATTCAACAAGCATTCACCAACAACAGGCAGACGATCCTGATTATATAATCTCAGATTAGCTTCAGTTTTCCGCAGTTCACTATATTTGACATTTACCTTTTCTAGTAAACTTACATCATCTGAAAGTTAGTGCAACATTTGTATGGATGAAATTTTGTTTTAGCCAATACCCTATGAACTGTCCTTTGACTGACTTCACAGATAGATGCAACGTGGGCCGTAGAAGAAGTAGGGTTTACTACCATTTCTCCAATTATGTAAATTTTTTTGCCATCACTAATTGTTGGTTGACCAGATCGTTTGGCATCTTGAACACTACCTGATGCTTTAAACTTCTGAAGAAGCTCCCTCAAATAAATCCTCGATATAGGGCGATCGGGGTACCTCTCATTAAACAGACGTTCCGCTGCATGGAAATAGTGTCTACATTCACCAATTATTAAGACAGCTGCTACTTTATCGGCAGCAGTACGTACCATTTTGACTATGTAAACACTAAAACGTCTCGTTAAACTATAGCTAAAATAAATTTTCACACTTCTGATAAGTAGAGAATTGAAAAACGTCAACTTAGGGCCGGTATTTGAATGTCACTTTAAGGTACACAATAACGTTAAGTTATTCATAATTGGAATAACCCTGTATATCAAAGTCCCCTTAATCTAAGGTGGACCTTGATACCCACTTTAAGGAACAGATTTTTAAGGGCAAGATCATCTTCCACCTAACGCGTTGAGTACGACTCAAATTAAGTACAAAAGTGGTACGTATGGCACATTTTGACAAAGAGTAGGATTAATGTGTATGTTATTTTGAATATTTGATTTACTTGTTGAATTGGCGTTACTGTTACTATTTGGAGTTTTTGGCCACTAATGGTTAGTATATATTTTTTTATAACTGGATAAATAACTTTCTCTAGAGCAATTCATTTATTCCTTGTCAAAAATCATTGTCACCCATTGCTCGCTCAAATCAAGCATCAATTTTTGTTTCAGTTCAAATATGGAGAAAAAAGTGAGAAGAGGGCAATTTTTACGGCAACGGAGTCTACCCTCTTGACCCATCTGGCTAAGAAATATGTTTCGGTTATAGAAAAAATAAAAACTGATTCAGTAGCTTGGAAAAAGAAAAAGGCCTGTTGGAAAAAGATAGCCTCAGATTTTAACTGCGCGAGAATATTAGCTTTCCACGATCAGCTGAAACATTGAGGAAAAAGGGGGACAATATCAAAAGTACTATAAAGGATAAAATGACAGGACAACGGAAGTATGCCTTAGGAACTGGAGGTAGAGAGGGCCATCTCCAAATCTGAACGATGATGAGGAAGATGTGTTTGATGTTAGTCAGCTGCAAGTAACTGGCACAAAATCATATTTTTTATTCGGACCAAGATGGTAATATTTTCTGTCTGATGAATGAAATGAAATTTTCATATTCACATCAATGTTGCAGAAAGTTGATAACGTCTTCATCATCACTACTTGAACTGCTACTAGTGCTTTCCATGCTAAAATATATGTGAATAAATAACAATATAAAAAACAACTTGTATTCTTATTTTCAAATATAACCAAGCTTTTTCATCTCAAAACGTCACAATCAAGTAAGAGGCGTTCGATTCTTCTTCTTCTAGTGAGATTTGCGAATCTAAGTGCTCCTTAGCTAAGTTCGAAGTGTGGCGCAATTGAAATACATCAGACAATTTTAAGGTTGACCTTCACGTTAAGGGCACCTTAGCTAAGTCTAAATATTAAGGTAACATTCAAATACCGGCCCTTATTTGACAATTAACCAGAGGCGGACTTTAAAATATTTATTAATTAAATTCGAAACTATAATTTTCGTAAACAAATATTTCGTAAAACCGAAAATTGCCTGTCTCTCCACACAATTCCACAAAGTGAATATTCTGACAAAAAACAACAATATTTTTCGGTTTTACGAAATATTTGTTTCTTAGAATTGAACTCTCCTATATACACTATCTAACTTTGTTCGTTTTATGTATAATTTTGGTATTTATTCAATTTATCACTCAAAATTAGCCGGAATCCAAACAAAATGAGTATGACTGAATAGGTATTTTCAATATCTTTCAAACGAGATGTCACTTGCCATAGGATGACGTCATCTATGACTATAACGTCACCTATTACGACTGGTTGAGAAGTCTAAATCCGTTCATTTCCACCCTCCAAATTTCATAATTCTAAGTAAAACCGTTCAAAAGATACGAGGGTGGGAGGGAACTTTTGACTAGCACTGTATGTGGAAAGCTAAGAGTATGTTTCTGGAAATTTGTATACGGGAGTTTTCCGAGGAACTCGTTTCAGTAAACATTTCTTCGGTTGTTGTCTACAACTTTCGGTTATAGCGCCATCTTCCCATTAAAAGCAAAGTGTTATTCTCTTAAGCCGTAGACACAATGGAAGTTTTATGTAATAAGATTTAAGTTTTGGGATTTTGGATATCAATTTTACAAATAAAACAAGATGCAAAACATAATTGAAAAATGAAGCTTGAATTTTATCAACAAGATTGTTTATGAGGCGTAATCAGAATAATAATGGCAATGATAGTTTCGCGTTAAAAAAATATCCAAAATTATGAAAATTAAAACTAAAAACATAAAACTTCCATTGTGTTTCAGCCTTTACTTGACTACACTTTTATTTCCATTCCAAAATTCAAAATTTGGTTGTGTTCTAATGTCACTAATCACGAACCAGGAGAGCAGGTCATGTGACATCGTCGTCAGATTCAGAAAATAAATAAGAAGAAATAGATACAGATATTTATTTGAACTCAGGAAACCAATATGTCAATGCAATACAATTCTAATATTTGTAACTACAGTGCTCAAAGGTAGAAACTGGACACCTAGAAATTTTGTTCGAACTTGAGGAGTTGTTACTTTTGATTGCCTAAACCGATTTGAATGTTCCTTGCAGATAATGAGAGTCCGTTTCATTGGCTTTTGACTGTCTGGGTCAAACCTTGTCTATTGTCATCCTCGAATAAGTTACGGGGTGATATATTGGTTTGTGCAAATTCGACTAAAAATCATTCAACCCCCGTTTACGCCAAACATTTTTTTTTTTTCATTCCCAACTATTCGAACTTGAAATCTCATGGTGCACTGGAATTAGAAATATCGATGTTTTAAGAAAACAGCATTTTACACCTTACCAATTACAAACATTTCTGAACCGACTTGAACATACTTCATAAATTCTGGAGACTTTTCTGATTGGTGTTTATTTTAGTGATATTCTGAAAAAACCTACAGGGTGTATAACAACTGAAAATTACACAAAAAATCATCCAATCTCTTTGACTTTCAAGAAATACACATATTCTCACTTATTATGTCAATATTTTTTCGGTTGATTGATTTTCATTTGCTTATTATCATTAATATTATTTAATTGGTTTTCAAAGAGAAGGTTTAGATGTCACCATTCATTGAAATTGTAACAAACTGTATTAGTGCAACATGAATACAAACATAAAAATAAAATATGCATCCAACATTAATCAATATTTTGTGGGTCCTCCACGAACCCCCATCACTTCTGCAAGTCTTCTGGGCATGCTCGCATTATTAGATCATTAATAAAATCCTGGGGAATAGCGTCCCATTCATTCATAACAGCATTCACCAATTCGTCAACATTCAAAAACTCACCTTCTCTTTCTTTCAGTATGAGTTTCATTCAGCTCCAAACATGTTCGGATGCGATTCATGTCTGGAGACACCGCAGGCCAATAAATTCTATCAATATTGTGCTCCCTCAAAGCATCATTATCTACAAAGAACATTAAAATCGGTTCAGGCAATCAAAAGTACCAACTGTTCAAGTTCGAACGAAATTTCTATTTTTGAGCACTGTATATCGAAAGTATTATGCTTCTTCAACTATAATCTTCACTATCCATTTGTATGGGCTGGTCACTGCAATCATTTTGTACCTCAAATTTAAAAGTTTTGTCAACGTTTGTTCAATAAAATCTCAGTACTGGAATCATCCACAATGCTCCTAAAATCAATTGCATAGTTGATAATAAATGCACAAACCACTTTTTTACATCTTCATTATATGTTGAATGTTTTTGATTTATTGGGCATACAACATACAGTATTCAGAGGCACTGTCTTTTTGAAAGATAATACTGAACAACGTCATCAGATGCAATCTATCATATTTTTTCGTTTTCTGATCATTCTGGACATGATTTTTGTAGAATTTGCATTGCCAATTGCGAGATAGAAAATTCACAAATAAAATGAATAACCGTTATTCAAATTCCAGGCTCTGATTGGCTTCGAAGAGGAAAGAGATATTCAATGGAAATGTGGCGGGTCGTTGGTAAGTCCTCAGTTTGTGATGACTGCAGCCCATTGCCTATGGTTACCAGAGTTGTAAGTAGTTCACAGAAAGAGATAACTTTGATTACTCAGTCTTTCAATGCCTGAGTCAAAAAATAAGTGAAAGAAGGAATAGCTTTATGTTCTATAATATATTTTGTTTTCCATGAACGATTTGATAGGTATATATCGGTATGAAGTTAGCAACGATTTCTCATCCACGAATTCTGGAGCCTCGAAAATTTCATGTTGGATAAGGTGAAAACTGTAACTGGAAATGATTGCTAGTTATGAAAGCGGCAGATCAATTTCAACAGTTTTTATTATTCAGTTGAATAAGTGAAATATATCAACGAAATTTCTACTATTGCACCAGTATCATTCGTTCTGCAGTCTTGCTCGTTATGCCAATTTATGAATAATATTCATTCTATGAGAGAGTTATAACAAAATTATTATCACCCTGTCAGATTTTTTGTTAGCAGGGACAAAATTTGAAAAATCAAAGTGTCCAGAAAAATTTCTACAAAAAAATTACCACCGAAACTGTTCTGCAGACTTGCACTACATACCAAATTGTTGCTTATCATCTTTTATATGGAATGGCAGAAATAAAATGAATGTCGCTCATTCATATTTTTTGTTAGAGGGATTGAAACTTGCAGTCAGGTGTATTCATGATATTTCGACAAATAAAATACCGTAAAAACCGTACCTTTCGTTATATTATTGCAGAGGTGAGGATTACATTTGTCATACTAAAGTTCCTAGGCCAATGGAGTGGCAATAACCCAAGCCACTTCAACATATTGGAGGTCATAAGAATCCACACATCCGGAATAACGTCGGAAGAAATTAATCCAACCTAATCCTTTGATGGAACGAACATACTCCACCATCATCAAGGACTCTTCTAATACTGACCAAAACCAACCTGTGTTTGTCAAAGAAATGAGTTGGGAACCATCATCAAATTTCCTGTGACAATGCCTCAGGAAGTTGGTAACACCCCTGACAGGGCACTGCCACCTGACAAAACATCTGCATTTGATGTGGAAACTGCAGGTTTTGTGATGAGGAGGATGAAACAGGGACAGAGACTGGGAGATTCCCAAGGAAAAAAATCACAAGGTAAAATGCAAAAAAGATGGTGCTGATGTAAAGCGACAAGGTAATCAACCTAGCAAACTATCAAGCACTCGAAGAACATTATAGCAAATTGGAGAATAGACTTTCATCGACCATAGGTGAAGATTATAGAATTCACAATTCATCTCTACAAATTTGTGAAAGACCAAAAAAAACAAAAAAAAAATATATATATAGATATCAATCAATTGTAAAGCAGTAAAATGTATAGCACGTTACAATACTTAAATATACATATAAAATGCTTAAACTATCACTAGCCACATAAGGGGTAGGAGGGAGTTATATAGCATTTAGCGGAGAGGGGTTTACTCCTGCCCTGCTGAGCAATCAGCGGGCGGGCAAAACCAGCTCACACCTGCCCTAGGGCAGGCTCTACGGTGTTATGTAGGCGGTTAAATGCTGTAAATGCTAAGTCTCGAAGTTGTTAGATTTCTCCACCGCCTCCAAGTTTTGCAGGGAGTATTATTAGCTTATATGTAAGACATCGGGCTATTGGATTCAAGTATTATTGCGTTTTCAGTTGGCCACCGGAAAAACGTCGAAAAAACCAGGATGTGAAAGACCAGTAGACAGATAACGAAATGCAGCAGGCCCTACCTAGTAAATTTAGCTAGATGAAACTTTGAGGCTAGCCAATATCATCTTATTTACCTAAACATTTAGGTAATTAAACCCTTGAATAACATCCTGACCGTTTCGAAATAATAGGGTTGATATCACCCTCACCCGTCCTAGAGGGAGGTTCAAGATATTAAAAAATATGTCTACCAAGCAATATTGCTTTGAAAGCGTACGTTGATTCCAAGTTTTACTTTGAGATAGTGTCATTTATTTCCCATCTATTTGATGTTTAAGTTTTTTTTATTGTTATTACTTTTGGCCGCCTTTCGTTGATACATCTTTTCTAATACTTCCAGAGGTGTTCCTAAATGGATACTACTAGGAGACTTGGACATATCAACCAATACCGATGGTACAGAACCACAACGAATACGCATCAAGAAATTAATACCCCATCCAGAATACAAATCACCATCTAAAAATCATGATATAGCACTTATAGAGTTAGAAACACCGGCTAAGCGGACGAAACATGTAGGCCCAGCTTGTCTGGACACCAGCAGAAACCATAGCGAAACACAAATGATTGCAACAGGTTGGGGCAGCAAAAGTTTCATAGGAGAGTCCAGTAACCATTTGCTCAAAGACGATCTACCCATAGTGCCTGTGGATAAGTGTCTAGATTTTTATAAAAGTGTTGATCAAACACGACTGCCTAATGGAATTGATGATGAGTTGCATATATGTGCTGGAGGCATCAGCAGTGGCACATGTCAAGTGAGTATTCCTTGCGGATATATCATAATATGTTTTTTTTAATCTTACTAAAAAAATTAATTCCACACAGCATACATGTCGACGGCCAACAGGTCAGAAAAAAGGTTCAAAATGGTTGGAATGTTAACTAGGTTTCTATTGACCATTTTACAATGGATTGAAGAGGGGGTGACCAGTAAGATGCGGTTGCAGTAGTAATACTTATTAACCACTGCAACCTTACAACGTGCACCTATTCATTGTAAACTGTATAACTGCAATGAATGGACAAAATTTAAAAACCTGCAGTATGAAAAATAATTAATTGAAATAACATTTTCCATCAAAATTTTCTTAATATTGAGTTCACTATTTTCCTTTCGAGACCAAGACCAAGACCAATACTCTTGGGGGAGAGTCTTGGTCTTGGTCTTGTATCAAGACCAAAACAAGACCAAGACTAGTCCCTTGGTCTCGCGAAGCCTTATTAGCAGGGGATCTCGTCGTACCCAATAAATGGTTCCCACTGAGGCATACCTGCCGACGTTGAGAGATTCCTGGGTCCTTCTGATTCGTTTTCGAAGACTGTTTCCTTAATATTCCATTCTTTCAATTATTTTGTAGTTGGGAAATTTGGGACTTTTCGGTATTCCTTGCGTTATTCTATAGTACACCAATCAATAAAGCAGAAAATGAGTGATTTTTTATTAGAAACGCTAGTAGGAAATCGACTGTGCCATCACATGAAAGTCAGTCGGTAATTAAATTCTGTTATGTTGTGGACTCGCAACTGTCATTTATTAATACACATTCAAATACAAAAACCGCACTGATCAAATAACACAACCTATATAAGTAACTCGCCGCTCACGCCTTGAAATTTGTTTGTAAGGGACATCTTTCTCCACCGGCAGTGTCGTACATTGTTTACAGGTTCAATAAAATGAAAATAATGGAAACCCAATATGGAATGAGAACCTGAAATTATGATGGAAGAATCTCCACAGGATTTTGATAACAGCCGATGCTCTAATTGACATGTTTTTTCATAATTCATTCATTTCTCTCTTTCCCTTTCTCGATAGTTACGACACTGATCACCTATGAAATGACATAATATTTTGATTCTCAGCTTCAAATGGTCTTCTACACATTTCACAATTCTTCACCATTGCTTAATAATACAAACCAACGATAGTCTAACACAAATTAACTCAGAATTTACCCTTTATTCACAAAAAACACTCCAATAAGCCAAAGATGAAAACAAACAGAAATGTTTTGTTGTCGTTCTGTCAAATATCAAATACAGCGTTGCCGTACTGACCAGACTATATCGACAACGAAGAATCTCCATTCGGCAATGGAAATACTATCGTTGTTACATGCTCCCAACAAGCTGCAATGAACGTTTCAATTGCCTTCTTATTATTATATTTCTCATCCAAGACAGTATTATCAGATTTTCATTGCCATGAATATACCTGACAGAAATAAAAATCTAGCTGACGTGCTTATCGTACCATTGAAAAACTGCGACATGGCAACAATGTCATGATTTGAGGGATTACATTATGAAAAGATGTTAGGTACCTTCAGTACTATTTGAGTATCACTCATCTAGGTTGTGTTACTTAATCGGAGAAAGATTCAGTGTTTACATATTTTAAGATATGCGTTTTTTAAAGATACTAGTGCAAACTCAAAATGTTTCACCAACATCGTAATAATTCGAATGCGGTTAAGAGTTTATATAGAAACATTTCACAAAAATCGTATCAAAATAGTACGTAGAGTAAAATACAGGGCGTTCTATTCAAAATAAAGAAGTTTGTGTCCACTTTCGGTTCAACCGAAAATATCGATAATAATTCATTCTTCTTCATTATTTACTTTTTCTTATGTTCCAATTTGAATGAACCTTATAATCGACTCGAAAGTAAACATATACAAGTTACTTCGGAAAGACTATATATAACGTGACCGAGAGATGAATCGATTGACTTGAATTCAAATCAACTTCATTGTGAAAGATGGGCACTTTTTGCATGTGGATTTGTAATAATAACGGAACTTCAACTTGTTTCAAGTGTTTTGGAATTTAGACAATATGGTTCTATCTTAAATGACAAATTAACAAAATTTCAATTTTTAGGGTGATTCTGGAGGACCTCTGCAAATAATCAGCCAAATTTTAACGGGTGCGAAGGCATATATGATAGTTGGTGTCACTTCTTTTGGAAGGCCTTGTGGTCTTTCAGACAGTCCAGGTGTTTTTACAAGAGTGTACAGTCATTTGTCTTGGTTAGAGCAAACTATATGGCCGTCGGGGTAGATTAATGTGCTCACTGGCAACTTTATTTCTAAGAGGTTGTTTGAGATTTTCATAACTGGTAACCCACGACAGTGTACATGTTTCTTGAATGAAAATACCTATATCATAAATAAAAATAATATAAGTATCGTTGTTGTTGTTTTTTCACTTTCATCGGTCAGTTGATTTGAATCCTAAAATATTTCATCTTAATGTTTGGAGAGAGAGAGGCCTACAGAATCATGAATTTTGTCAACTGCATATCACAGAATTATACAGAGTGTAGCTGACTGCAGATTGACACTGAAAGTCACAGCATTCTGGAAATGACCTCTGACTAAAATCTCCAACAGTGAATTTTTACCTGTCTTATACCGTCTCATTTCGAAGAGGGTCATCCAAGAAGAGGAACTACTGAAAACAGATTATTGTTAGTTCACAGATGGAAAACACCCTCGACTCTGGTGCAGCTGTATACAGTCGAATACCTAGAACAGAAATATCAACCTGTCTAGGATTATATGCGACAGTATTCCAGGCGGAAATTCACGCCATCGATCTATGTATAGATGAAAAAGAAGAAACTAACCTCACATAAAGATTAATCAAAATTTTCTCATACAGTCAAGCGGCTTTGAAAGCACTTGGCTCGTATCGATCACCGTTCAAGCTGGTATCAAACTGCCAGAGAAGACTCAACAGTCTGCTTCTGATCTGGATTCCTGGCCACTCCTGTATGGAGGGACTGAAACAACGGACCTTCTTGCAAGAGAAAGTTCTGCAAGTAGGTTCATTGGACCAGATCGTGCCATTCGCGTCTCACCAAGTTTTGCCAAATCTACATTGAGCACCTGGACAGCAAGGAAAGTATCAAACTCCTGGGAAAACCTACCAGGATTGGCTGATTCAGAGGTATTCATACATTTCTTGACGAATTTGACCAAAAGACTGTTAGAATCCAGAAGCGATGACCTGCGATGCCTAACAGGCCTACTCACAAGCTACTGCTGTTTGAATCATCACATGGCAAGACTAAAACTGTCGAAGGACCCGACATGTCTGTCTTGCAGATGATGAAACAACAGAGTTCATACTTTATGCCTTCCCCGCCGGGGACCGAATCAGGTTTTCGATGTTTGCCAGAGTTTCACTCTCTTCCTCGGACTTGAAAGATCATCCACCAAATAAACTAATCGGCTTTGTCGAAAATCTGGGTTTATTCGATGAAATATGAATTGGTATGAGCCACATAGACCTCAACGAGTCGCAGTGGAGGGCCGAGCAGATACGCTCATTTTAAACCTAATTTAACATTGATGTTGTTAGTACTCACAACACAGATTCTGTTGCAACAAAACTAGGGAAGTTTATACCACGAATAGCTTGATTGTTTATCATAGAAATTCAAATACAACATGTAAAAAGAAGATCCAACTTCTGTCTGCCTAACAACTCCTTGCTGGGCGATAAATGAATAATATGGATTGATCAGAATACTACAGTTTCATCAAGGCAAGAAGGTTGGCTTGAAACATGGAAGCTTGGCTTGGGCTTGGAACTCAAGTTTTTGAATATTCCAAGTTTAGCTTTGCTAAATTTTATGAAAATGAGCTCGGGTTGTTTTCAAGCTTTATCAAATAGCATCCAAGTAGAAATCAGTGCTGAAACTTTATTGATAAATTTAAGAGTTGAAGGAAATATAGGAACATGTGAACTGAATCTTACTGAAACATTGTCTGCCAATCCAAAACAAAAATATCCGGTATAGACCTGGTTTAGGCAGCACTTTCGGAAAATATTTCGAGAAATATTCGCCTCAATTTCTGCCTGGTGGGAATCACTTGAAATGATCAAACATTATCACTTGAAACCAAGGAGATATGGTTTATTTTTCTTTTCTTTTTTAGGTAATGAAAGACCAAACAATATCAATCATGTGAACTAATGTTTTGTAAGTATTTTGATTATTTCGAAATTCATAAAAGATCTAGAAAAAATTACAATAATATATATAATCATGCAAATGATATCAATCAGCATCTCGAAGGGCGATACGATGTGAGAATCACAATATTTCATAATAAACTTATATACTTGTTTTCTGTTGGCCTCCGGCAAAGTTTCAGGAACAGTTAAATTGCTCTTTGATCTTCCATCTACTGCATTGTTGTAGTCGGTATATTTAAAAGCATTGTTCCTAACATAACTCTTGGAAATATTGTTACGAGATTGATAAAAAGTCCCCTAGCTGCGCCGCAGGGTCGACTCGCAAGCGAATCGTCGATAATTATTTCCAAAAAGAGATTATTATTTGGGTGGAATTGTCATGCCCTCATTGCCCTCACTCACCAGCGTCGAAAAGGGGGGTGCTGTATTTTCTTATGTAAAGAAAGCCGTGGTACTAGCCAACACCAATTTATAATGAATTCCGGTACTAAGACCCCCCTCAAGGAGATAAAGTACCCCCCACTAGCTCTGGGCATCGCAGAAGCCTAACTTCGACTCCCTGCTCGAGATCGAACTATCAACGGCCTTCTTCAAAACTCTTATTTATTGTTTAAAAAAACATACCAAACGTATAGAATGAACTCACAATATTAGCTTCCTTCAGTCACTGAACTATGGAGGACTGGTATGGGTGGAATGAAAGTATATTCAAGCAGTCTCTCTGTTGCAAATCGTCTCAAAGACAATTGTTGGACATGCGGCTGAATATTCCAAAATAGCAACTTCAAATCTTCATCATCAATAATTGGCTTGTTTTTTTGCGCTCTTGCTTTGGCAGATCCAAGAATTTTGGAATTATCTATAATTCGTTTGCAAGAACTTTGTTGAGGTCTTCTGCTTCTGCGGATGTCGAATAGCAACTATATCAAATTATAGTTCTTAAGATAACTCTAATTTATTAGCCATAACTAAAGAAACTAGCCGGTATTATAACTACAGTGATATTTCCATGGCAGTTGATTATCTCTAACGCAACCGTAGGCGCCATGGCCAACTGAGAATAACTAAACCAAATAACACGTGATTTTCTGAAACAGAGAGAGATTGGCATAGATAACTGTACCCAAAGTTAGCCTTATATTCAGTACTGAAACGAATGGTCTTATGATATTGAAGGCCCTATAGAACTCTAATTGAATTGATATCGGTATTCTGCTGAATTGGGTTCTCTTCTACAGATTCATCGATACACAATCACAAATAGTTGAACCGATGCAGAAATGAAGGAAGAAAATATTTCTGCTTGTGCAATTCATAACTTGAAATTTTAAAAAATTCGAAAATGTTTAGACTTGGATAGAGGACATTATGCAAGAAATATGTTCTAAACGACCTTGCACATTACTTATGGGAGATGGCATTCCATGAATTTTACTGATCTTTTGTTATGATGTAGTTCCTGATGTGCTGTACAAAAGTGTTCACAGCCACAAAAGTTAAAAATTCACAGTTTTCGAGATATGGAGCATTACTCTGAGAGTTCTCATTTTGGGTTGGGACTAAATTTGGATATTCGGCATCCAGAATCAGTCCTTCTCAGTTATATTAGGCACCGTCATCGATAAATATTTTCAATACACTTCGTTCATGCTACGAAATAGCTGTACAATAATTTTAAATTTTTCAAGATTACATATTTTGGGTATATTTTGAAGATATATCTGAATAACTAATTCTGATTATATCTTATGTCCAATAATATGGAATAAGTTCTCTGAAATGTTTATAACTAGGCTCAGCAAGCTATGAAGAAGAGAACCGGAAAATCAATATATTTTCTCAGAGATAAAAACTATGATCACTATTGAATTTTTGTATGGTATCTGACTTTCTCCTCACAAATATCCATATTCTGACAATGGGGTTCCAAGACATTTTCGTCAGAATAATTTCTCAATGCCAATCCGTGAAATTTTCTGCTTTTTTGGTACCTGATAGAACCTTCCAGACATAATAGGAAAGTTTAGGTGTTAAAAGTAAAATATAAATGGAACTTACGATATTCATCCATGACTTGTCCATATATTGACCGATGCAGTAACATTCTTACCTCTCTTTATAGTTTATTTATCTCGTTCCAACTTTGAACCCATCAGTACCTAACAAATGTTATTATACTATAGCAGATTTCAGTAGAAATTAGCGAAATCAGAAATAAAAAATATTCAAAATCAACTCTTCTCCGAAAAAATTTCTTCTAAAACCCCTTCTAGATCTTTGATCCCCATAAATTCCAAGTGTTCCATGAATCAAGGAGCTGGAATATTTTTCGTAAGACTATCAGCCAAATTCAAAGTTGTTGTGACATATTTCAAAATGATTTGCTTTTCTTCTATCAGGTCTCGTATAAAAAATAACTCCAAATCTATATGCTTAGATCGGTCCGATGTGGTATGATTTTCAGCAAGTTTCATAGCTCCTTGATGAGAATTGGAAAACTTTTTCAGAAGTATATATTTTTGCATATCTCTTCTGTCAGATTCTGAAGAAATATAAATTCATTTGCTGCTTCAGTGAGTGCGACGAATGCTGATCCTACTGTGCTCAAGGAGACACATCTTTGTTTTCTGTTGCACTAACTTATTGCTCCACTTCCAAGAATGAATATGCATCTACTGAATGACTTTCAATCTGTTTGATTTCCACCCCAGTCTCACCAAGAGACACTGGCTTTATATGGCCGACAACGTCAAAATGAATCAGTTTCAGAGGACTTGTTGCTCTGGTTGTACTTTTCTTCGGAAACGGCTTCTTCTCGGGTTCTCCTCCCAGATATATTTGACAAAATTAATTATTTTCTGATTCTGTTTGGCTTTCTGAATTATGTGCGGACTCTTCCAACGTCTTTTTTTGGTAGAACAATTCAAAGGTGCTAAACGTTCATGCCAGAGCTGGGTCTCCTTTGAAATAACTTGATTAAAAAATGTACCTTGTTTAGGAGATGCATGTGTTTCATTTTCGAATAAATAATGTAATCTGCCGACTGTGGTTGATTTTGCAATTACTCCATTTTTTGAAAGAAGCTATGCACTTTTATTGCCAACAATGATCTTCATGCCCCTTTCTGCTGCTAGGGTCCTAGAAAGCAAATTTCCTTTCTGTTCTGGTACATACAGAACTTTTTGTAACGTTATTAGGTATTCGCCATTTTTTTCAGACAATTGCAGGTTTACGTTACCATATCCCATCGACTTTAGAATTCCTCCTTCAGCTACTTCAACTGTGGTCTCGTGTTTGGTGAAACTGACAAATTTTTCGAAATCTGAACTCATATGATCAGTGGATCCGCTATCCATTATCCATGTATTTGGCCCTATCTTCATATTGGCCAAATTGGACTGATGATTCTCAACACGAGTGATTGATGAATACTGATATATAGCACTGAATGCAGATGTAGATGGTTGTGGTTCTTGCTGTCTTGGACTTTCAGATCTAGAGTCTTGACAATGGACAGTTTCTACCATTATGTCCAATTGCTAGGCATCGGAAACATCTCTGGTGGGTTTCTACCATTATGTCCAATTGCTAGGCATCGGAAACATCTCTGGTGGGTTAAACAAATATATGTAGACTGTATGGCAAATTGCACCAAGAATGATAAGGAAAGGGTGAGTATCGGAAGAAGGAAAGTGGTGATTTCGACGTCACTATACATGAACGTTCTCGAGATAGTTTGTTGATTTGATTGATTGATCGATTTCTTTCTTTACGGAACAAAATTAGCTATACAGGCCGTTTCTTTTATCATGTGGTAATATTGCTATATTCTAAACCGTAATAGATACAAAGACGATTAAATGGGAAAAAATGAAACTATTGTGGTGAGCAGCATACTGGTCAGAGAAAATCTACGGGGACTCTCGCCCTTCCCGACCTTACAGGGAAAACTAAAAATGCTGTTTTCGGTTTTTTACGAATAGAATGGTTATTTCAGAAAATATAAAAAATCAAAGAGGAAAGTTTTATTGTATTCAAAATGTAATAGAACTACGTAATGATAAATTTTCAATTAAACGTTTCGTGTCAACACGGCCTCCATCAACTATTTTTTTCAAATACGGACCTGTCTATTTCATTGTTGAAAGAATACAGGAGTCCCCTTCTCTCTAAGCGTTTCTACAAAGTGGAAAATAAACATTGAACTACAACTGACAGATATTTGTGCAACGTTCTTCAAAGAAGACCCAATTGCAAGTGCTTGTCTCGTAATTAAACAGAAAATTATCCTTAATTTGGCTGGGAATGACCACCTGCAGATATGCATGTTTCGAGGTTTATTGCCTCTCATCAGTGACAGGGTACGTCGGACAACATTATAATTGTCCTGTCCCTGCCAAATGAATAATAATCAACTGTTTAACTAATATTTCCCCACGGACAACACCACGATCTACAACCAAGTTGATCGAAGCGCCATCCGCACGGAACAAGACAAAACACTCCCAAGCAGCACAGTCTCCGGGTAGAGAAATCTGTACACATTCGAACTAGTTCGAATATATTGTGCCAGAGAGGTATCAACAAAGTTGAAAGAATACAGGGGTACCCTTCCCTATAAGCGTTGCCACAAAGTGGAAAATAAAGACAAATATCTGTCAGAAAACAACTACTTCCCTGGCTAATACAACGACGGACATTGAACTACAACTGACAGATATTTGTGCAACGTTCTTCAAAGAAGACCCAATTGCAAGTACTTGTCTCGTAATTAAACAGAAAATTATCCTTCATTTGGCTGGGAATAACCACCTGCAGACATGCATGTTTCGAGGTTTATTGCCTCTCATCAGTGACAGGGTAGGTCGGACAACATTATAATTGTCCTGTCCCTGCCAAATGAATAATAATTAACTGTTTAACTAATATTTCCCCACGGACAACACCACGATCTACAACCAAGTTGATCGAAACGCCATCCGCACGGAACAAGACAAAACACTCCCAAGCAGCACAGTCTCCGGGTGGAGAAATCTGTAAACATTCGAACTAGTTCGAATATATTGTGCCAGAGAGGTATCAACAATGTTGAAAGAAGAATACAGGGGTACCCTTCTCTCTAAGCGTTTCCACAAAGTGGAAAATAAAGGCAAATATCTGTCAGAAAACAACTACTTCCCTGGCTAATACCACGATGGACATTGAACTACAACTATTACATCACAAATATTGATAAAGAGATGAAATCACAATTCAATGGTATATCACACTTGACATTTTTATAGCGTTTCATATAAAATAACTGGCATCATCAGTGACAACAATTTTTAATTACGGTCCTGCCGTTAGTTCTTTTGTAAATTGTTTTGATTTCTTCAAAACTCATTAAACTTTTTAGATACTTCAGTCACTACCCAATACTTTCTATAGGAAGATACCCCAACACAATGAACATTCGTATTTTTCCTTTTTGGGGATTTTTGTATTACAGTAATCCTCGATTCAAGGATGATTTCTCCTGTATCAATTTTTACACGGATTATTTCCATAATTCTCAATACTGGAAGTAATGAAAATATCAGTTTTTGATCAAAATAAAAGTGTTGTCTAATTTGGTATAATTAAATAGCATCTCACTTCTTTCACCATATTTAAACACGTAGGCTTTGCTTGATTTCTATGGCAGGAAAAATAAATGAGTTGTTGATATCTGTTAAGAAATGTCAGACATTTAAGTACTCGGTTACATATTAAAGATGTATTCGAATGACGAAAGGACTGATATGCTATTTACTTATGCAAAATCAAATAGAAATCCTCTTTTGGCAAGAAATATGTATGGTGAGCTATACCCGAATCGTCGCATTCCAAACATTCATATGTTTAGACGATTAGAAAGAAATTTGAGAGACTGTGGTGCATTTGACAGAAATAAAACTAGAAAATGTGTTGTTAATGGAAGTATAAGGAACCAAATAAATGTTTTGGGTAAGCAAATATTACCTTATAGAGACTAAAAAGTGAAAAATAACGTATTTTTTTCTAATCTAGGATTGGTTAGTTACAAAAATATTTCTAATCAAGATTGTTCTTTACGAGAAATTGCCCACGAACTTGGGATATCTGTAAAATCTACCAGAAATATTTTGGAAAAGAACAAATACAAATGCTACAGGATACGCAGTTCATCACCTTAATGAAAGGGATTACGGAAGGAGAGTACGATTTGCGAAATGGTTAAGACGTACAAATAGGGAAATATTTGCAAAAAAATAATATGTATGGACGAATCAAAATTCACCAACAATGGTTGGTTTAACAGAAACATCCATTATAGGTGGAATAATACGAATGAACATTTACATAGAGAAACCAATTTCCAGAAGATGTTCGGAATAAATGTTTGGTTGGGAATTTTGGGAACAAAAATACTAGGTCCTTTCTTTTACGATGAGCATTTGAATGGTGAAATGTATTTAAAATTTTTATCCAATGAGTTTTGATGGCTACTTAGATGAATTGCCATTAAGCACCCGCCGTGAAATACAATATTTTCAACAAGACGGTGCCCCTCCCCATAATGCAGCAATAGTAAGGGAACATTTAGATGCAATATCCCCAACAAAGTGGATTGGAAACAATGGACCAATTGCCTGGACAGCTCGATCCCCAGACCTTACTCCTTTGGATTTTTCTGTCTTGGGAGACATAAATGATAAAGTTTTTTCGACACCTAGTACCGATATCGACCATCTCAAACAGAAAATAAGAGATGCCTGTAATAGCATTACAACTATCATGCTAGAAAATTGCCACAGAACTTGTATGGACAGACAACTTATGTGCATTCAACAAAGAGGTCGTCAATTCGAGCATTTAATGTAGAATTCTTTTTCTATATTGGTTTTATTTTCTTCCACAAATTCATTATGAAATAAATTGTTTATCTGTTTGTTTGATTTCTTCTCCTCTTAGGTAAGGTTAATTCTGGGGTAAATTGCTATCGTTTGTCTCTGAAACTGCCGAAATCTTTCATGAATTTTTATAGTATAAATACAATTTTCATAGATACATTCATTCAAAACGTCACTGATAATTTTTATATCGAAGCGTTAGATTCTGTGGAATTCATAAACAAACTAACGACAGGACCGTAATTAAAAATTGTTGTCACTGATGATGCTAGCTATTTTATATGAAACGTTATAAAAATGTCGAGTGTGATTTACCACTGAATTGTGATTTTATCGCTCTATCAATAATTGTGATGAAATAGACAGGTCCGTATTTGAAAAAAATTGTTGATGACGGCGGTGTTGACACGAAACGTTTGATTAAAAATGTATCATTACGTAGTTCTAGTACATTTTGAATACAATAAAAATTTATTTTTTAATTTTTTTATATTGTCTGAAATATCCATTCTATTCGTAAAAAACCAAAAACAGCATTTTTAGTTTTCCCTGTATAAGTCGGGAAGGGCGAGAGTCCCCGTAGATTTTTTCTGACCAATATACTGCTCACCACAATAGTTACCTTTTTTCCCATTTAATCGTCTTTGTATCTATTACGGTTTAGAATATAGCAATGTTACCTCATGATAAAAGAAACGGCCTGTATATACAGTCGCGCATCTATCTATTACTGTCGTTGTGCCGATGCTTCCATTCGCATGCGTAAAACTGACTAACGAACTTCAGGATTGGCAGACTCATTCAAAGAGATATACGAGGGAAATCCATAAATGTTCAATCGGCCTAAACAATCTCAAGTGCTGATGTCATCGTTTTACTACATAGTTTTCATTTGGAGGGGTTGTATTGTTTGGAACATCTCGTTTACTCTGATGCATCTTGTTGAATTTACCAAATTTGTTATGCCTTCGAAATCATTTTCTTTGGGTTTCCAGAGCTTTCACATTGTCTAGTTCACCTTCCGGGATTGATTCGTTTTGAATTCGTCTCTCTTCTTCTGTCAACTTTGATTTCAGGTTACACATATTCAAGTCGTCATCAGCAGCTCTCAAATTTCTGGCTGGATACGCATAGTCACTTGGTAACCCTAACACAGTGAAACCAGTTTGCACCTTTTCTTCGAATTCGAAACCAGCATTCTGTACCTTACGGTATCAACCATTTCTTCGTGCCAGATACTCATTTATTGTTTCGTCGACTTTCTTTGAAGTATTTACGAAGTCCTTCAGCAACAACAGACCTTGCTAGGTGTCATATTTTGTATGTATCTGTTTCATCGTCTCCCATACTTCTTTGGCGGTTTTACACTTCATGATATCGTCTGAACTGTCCTTATTGATTAGTAGATATTAAACTGATTTGGCACTATGGTCAGTTTTCTTGTTTATGGAATCCTTCAATTCATCGTCGCTGAATCCTAGATCTACAGCTATCCATACATTTTTAACTTCAATGATTCCTTGGGCTCGCATTGACCAATAACGGTAGTTCTCTCAACTTTGAAATCATCCATTTTTCGAGTTGTTTCGTCGTCCGAAGTTCTCAATAATTAACTTCAACGTCGTCCTCTAACTTTTCAGATTATACTAGTGGGCCCATAACCTGTTATTATACTAATCAAAAAAGCAAAAAGTAATGACAGTTTTCTTCCAAAAACTATATTTTCAACTGACATACCAATACATAACAACGGCGTTCATAAAAATATAATAATCATCATAAAAAGATATTCAAAATCAACTCTTCTCTGAGCAAATTTCTTCTAACGAAGAATCCGGTGCTACAGGTACGATCTCAACGACCCGTTAGAAAAACCACAATAAACATGAAACCAGATTAGCGAGTCTTCAACTCAAAAACTATGAAGCGGTCGATGTATTCAGTAGCTTACAATCATGCAGGGTTTGTGGTTTATACCGTTCAGTTGCCTTCTTCTCATCGGAAAAACAGGTCAGTATATAGCTCGTGTAAATAATTATGTTTGACCTTCCTGTGGCATAGTAGTGTTTCTATTTTAGTGCACGAATTAGGGTCAAGTTGGAAAAGTATGCCGGAGAGTATCAAATGATTAAAACAAATCTTCACAACAAAGTCTGAATACCCTTCCCTCACCGACATTAAATTAAATCTGTCACCTATATGTTCTATGTTGCTCAAAGAAGACACAACTGCAATTTCTAGTGATATTCTCCGTAGGTATCTCTCCAATAAATACAATATGAGTCGTCTTTATAATTCCACCTTGTTGTGATCGATCAGCAAGTCTATATCCTTTCGATTTTCAACAGAATCCAACCATAATATATTGCTTAGATTTTCATTCTTGTTCCTTTGAAATCAAGGAATAGGCCTTTGATCCAAATAATCGTAAATTGCTAAGGTTGACTTTGAATCCTGTCCAGGGTTGTTTTGGTGTGAATCCAGGAATAACAGTTGATGGACATCTATTTTTCAAATGAATTGAAGTTATAATAGCTTCGCTTCATCACCGCTTACTCAATCCAGAATCTCGTAGCATGACTATAGCTTTTTGCTGCGTTAAACGCATATGTGCGTCCAAGGTTGTCTCCATTACTTGCAGACGCCGCGCTTGTAGTTCAGTCGACAGGTAGTTTCAGATAGAAAAAGGTCGGAAGTTAAAAAAACTTCAAGATGTTGTTCAAGGATGGTTGATTAACATTTTCTCAAGTTTTGGACCTCGAGGGCCCTGTGCTAAAAAAGTAAGGGGGGGAAACTGCAAATTTTTCGATCTTGGTGTGGTTTTTCCTCAATAACTTTTTTACCTTACGTTCTACAGCAAAAACGTCGATTTATTTTTTTGTAGATCGTCAAATTCCCTACCTCAAACATATTTGTGCGTCAATTTGTTACCGAGATATGGCACTTCGAAGAATAGGTAATTTTTCAAATTTTGCCACAAAATGCAGAATTCCACCCTATTTCTTCTGTTATACAAGAATTATGATGAAATGTAGTTGCTATTATAATTCCTACTTGAAATCACCAACTTTAGATAACCCTCACCCCTACTTGCCCACCAGGTGTCAAGTCGTTCCTCCCAAGGACAAAAGAGTGTTACCAGACTGTTTGAGTCCAGTGTAAAAAGAAAACTTTCGGCAGATGAACAGTTTCTGCGTGAGTTGAGTGAAGTAAGAGTGCACAGTGCTTGCCAAACAAGGTACAACAATTTACACGTCGTGGATGTGATACAACCAAAGCTCCTTCTCCTGCACCTACCCGACGGTCACAAGTTGTGAAATTCGACTTCACCAATGCGTGTTTTCTTTGTGAGGAAGCTATCACTGATGATTTCTGAGCTAAACAGGCAAAGTTGCCCTTGGAAAGGAAATATCTTTATTCCTCAATATAATATATGCCTTGAGAATAACTTTATATTGTTAATTACATTAATTTCTTTCACGAAAGGACTACGTCTTTTTTTCTTTCTGTCCTGGGATAATTATGTAGGGGAACGGGGGATATCGATCTGAAAAGTAACTGATATCAATACTAAAATGATGTGAATAGGTGACTTTCATCAGAAAGTTAGCTTTTGAGAATTGGGGTTGGGTGGGGGAAGGAGGAGTGGGGTGTCCAAAGCTGGTGACTTCAACTTAGATCCATAATTACTACAACATTTCATCATAATTCGGGTATAACAGATGAAATAAGCTGTAATTTTGCATTTTTTGTCATTTCTTAGCAAATTTTGAAACATAACCTTTTTTTTGACGTGCCATATCTCGGTAGCGAATTCACGTACAAACATGTTTTTTAGTTAAAATTGTATAAAATTTTACACTCTACAAAAAAGTATCGATATGTTTTTTCCGTAGTGCGTAAGAGAAAAAAGTAATCAAGGAAAAACCGGAGAGAGGTCAAAAATTTTGCATTTCCCCCCCCCTTACTTTTTCGCACAGGGTCCTTGAGGTCCAAAACATGAGAAAATGTTGATTAACCATCCCTGAAGAACTTCCTGAAGTTTCATCAACTTCCGACCTTTTTCCACCTAACCCCACTTTTTTCAACCTGTCGACTGAACTATTGTGCGTCTTCTGTCGATTGAGTTTTAAGTGGCAGTAAGGCTCCCTCAAATACGGTGGAATAATTAATTTCAGTCCGCACGTATCAAGACATTGACGTTTGCGAAAAATATGTTTCGTTCGCAAATTTTTCGAATTATTTTTGTTAAGGAGTTTATTCCAAAATATGGGAATATGACAATGTTCAGCCTGGTCCTTCAGAAATGAAACGGCCTAGAAAAGCACCAGTTAGATATCCTAATTTTCTAAGAAACGAGGAAGGAAGGTTTTTCAAGATATTTCTGTTTTTTCGTAATAGTTGAGATGTGTACATTCATCTCAGGATGAAGCGAAGTTTGATCTAAATAATGAAAATATGGCCAAACCAGAAGATGAATTTTAGGGCTCAAATATTTGGCAGAAACTTACTGATATAACGAGCAACATTTCATTTGAAAGATAAAATAAACTGTCAAATGTTGGTCGAACAGAAAACAGAGAACCTAACGACAATTTTCGTATACTTCTTGATGCTGATTTCTTGAATAAAATCATAATAGACGCTAATCGCAAATATAGTGGTTAACAAATAAGTACCCTATAAGACTTTCGGATGAAAGTCTTGGAAAAACGTTTAACCAAGAAAATAGACGAACCCCGCGAACACGAGAGACAGAACCCGGAACATTTTCCAAATGAATTTATTAGACATGTTTTACATTTGATAATAATTACTAAACAAGATACACTCTAATACAATATATTTTCTTGTCATAATGTGTACAATAGCTCAGTTGGTAGGCAGCGGCGTGACTTCTGTCGAAGAGTACGCGGGTTCGATCCTCGCCGTGGAAACTTTATTTTCAAGAAGATGAAAAAAATTACTAAAGATTTCGTCTTATCTACTATTGACTTCATATTTGCACTTAGTAACCAGTACTAGAGAGCAATATTTAAGATATAAACTTCACACTGCGTATGAAAATGTAGCAATTGTTCATTCCTAAACTTAACCTAAAATTACATTGCACACCACGCAGGTGCAACTAAAATAGAGTTTTATTTGGTCCATGCGGATTGCCTATAGGGAAGTATTGTGGAAAGGAAATCTTGCATTCCGAGATCGACATTCGTTTGATAAATATGTATGAAACTGTCTGCGTCGTTATCGCGTTTCAAAGATGAAGACTTTGAGGTGGAAAATACTTCTCTTGTGTGTGTCAGATTCCTGAATATGAAATGTAATAACTATTGGAGCTTCCAATCTTGAAGGTAGATGTTCAGATAATATTCACATGAATTAGTGGCAATATACAGGATGTTCATTGAGTACTTGTACAAAGGGTGGATCTTAGACAAATTTCGAAATGAAAAGTTCAGATGAACATATTCAGCGTGTTGAAGTTGAAACTATATTTTCAATTATTTTGAATAACTTTTGCAAAAAAGAGTTTTTTCAGCAACATTTAGTGCGCGGGTTTTTTTTGAGGTGAGAAATCGAAATTTGGTATTAATTTTCATGTGAAGCATACGCAGGGACGAACCGAAAGGAAATTTTGGGGGAGGGGCAAAAGTGAATTTTGCCAACTCATTTTAAAATTTCCCAATATTTATTTGGGACAAAAACAGAAAATTAAGAATTGATTAAGAATTTAAACAACAAAAAAGCAAATTTCGTGACATTTTAGTGAGGAAGCGATAATCGATGAATCATATGACGTTTTTTTCGTCCAAACGGACGGAGGGCGTGTTTGTGTTTCATCTATTTACAATTCCCCCTTCCATATAATCTGAAAATTAGGAAATTTCGACTACCTACAAATTCGGAATTTAATGTTTGTTTGAGGTTGAACATTCCTATAGTCTAGTTCCTAAATTGTAGATGGTGACTCATCGTACTTTTTGTGGTTTTTACGGAATATAAAAGTGCGGAGGGGATGTACGAAAGTGGCAAAGTGAAACTTGATTTGAAGCCAAAGTACCTACCTCATTTCTGTTCTATTTTTTGACCTGCTTTATATGAATTATGAACCGTACCACCGATGAGTCACTATCTACAATTCATGAACTAGACTATAGTTTGGAGTTGAAAATTCTTACTTTGAAGTTGAAAATTCCTAGAGTGAAGTTCAGTGACAATTCCCAGTATGAAGTCATAAAAAACGCAAATTTTTCCAATGACACGAATTTTGTTACAGTTTGAATGTTTTCCAAACTTAATTCGCCAACTTGTCTAACATTGGGGGGTGAACCCCCCCCCCCCAACCCCCCCCCCATAGGCCCGTCCCTGAGCGTACGCAATCATTATTTATTTTTTCTACGCCCATGTCTGTAAATGTCAAAAATCGCACTGTCAACATTCCTTGTAAATGACATTTAACAATAACATGCACGTAATGAGATCTCATAACATACACGAGCGTTTTGAGAAGAAAACTTAAACTTCTTGGTTTAATTAAATTACAATAAAATTTTTATTTACGTAAGACTTTATTTGGTCTATTTACACAAATTTAGTCAATTAAAGAACATAAAAACTTTTAGCATCAGCGAGATATATTTAGGATTGAAAGAGTGATGACCATAAATGTAGGCAGCACGTTGTGCAATTTCTTTAAAAATAGGACACGTTTTCTTAAGTAGCACGCTATGAAAATAAATGTCATGTCATTTATATTGTCAATTTCTTGAACAAAATATAATTGTATCCGAATATTTTCTCAACTTTATCTACGAATATGTCTGATAGTAGTGAAAGTGAAATGAATGGGCGTAAAAAAAGTATAGTACGTTACACGAGTTGTAAGCCCATTACGCACAAAGTTATGCACTCGCCGCTGCGCGGCTTCGTGCATAAACTTTTTCATTTAGTGCGTAATGGGTTACTTACAACTCTTGTTACGTAATATACTATTTCGATGCATCTCCATGAAAAAAAGTCTATAACATACTCAGCTTTTGTCAATTTCTGTTCTATTTAGGAAGGATCTTTTTTATATCCCAAAAAAGTGATGTGTGGCAGTATAACTGGTCCATTATTCATCGGTGGAAAGATATATGAATCAAGATAGATTATATATTTCTATCAGGAAACAAACATATACAGGGTTCATTTCAGGTCTTCCCACCTTAATTTTCTCGCAATGTGTATATTTTTCTAAACAATTCCGAAACATGTCAACCAATGAATCAAAGGGGACAAGTTTCATTCCCTGCAAGGGAGAGCTACCAACTTCTAAACTTCAAATGCAAAGGGGTATCGAGTAGTACCTCATTTTAAAGGTCTTTTTAATTTATACACGTTTGTGTTTTTTTCTTTAAGTTGATCGATCCACTGTCCTAAATTGTAGAAAGTGATTCATCGGTTGTACGGTTCATAATTCATATAAAGCAGGTCAAAAAATAGAACAGAAATAAGCTAGGTACTTCGGCTTCAAATCAAGTTTTACTTTCCACTTTCGAACATCCCCTCCGCACTTTCAAATCCCGTAAAAAACAGAAAATGTACGATGTGATCTAGAATTTAGGAACTGGACTATTCGTTAGGTACCATTTCTATGCTGCAACTGGAGTTTCCTTAGGCTCTGTACACAAAGTTACGAAAATTAATAAATTACATCCTTATAAAATAAAAATATGTTGAGTGAAGAATATTTTGACAGACGAATTGAGTTTCGTGATCAAATGGCAACAATTTTTTTTTAAAATACACACAATTTGAGAAAATTAGGGTGGGAAGTCCTGAAATGAACTCCCTATATATGTGTGGCTTTTACAGTTATTGCGAATCTTCAGTGACAGCTACCTCATCCAATTTTATTGCAAAAAACACCTTCAAAAAATTATTATGGTTCAGTTTCCTTCAATAAATCAAAAAAATGCTGTTTCGTACATTTGCTATTTTTGTAATTTAAAAAAACGTGTTTCATTCGTGCATGGTCGAAGCTACACATATTTTTTGTAAATTTAGTAGAATTCTCCTGTGACTGTGAAATTTCTAGGAACCTTGGTTTCAGTATCGGGTAATTTTATTAAAAGGGTCGAATTAAGATCTTCCATGTCATCAATTTTCAATTTTCGGTTCATCAGAACGGCATGCCCCTGTAAGGCCAATAGCTGAAGCAGCCTGAAATCAAAACTAAACATTCATTTTCCGATAACAATTTAAAAATTTTAAATTTATACCTCATCCAATTTTATTGCAAAAAAACACCTTCAAAAAATTGAAAAATTTTAACTTTAATTTGAAAATCACATGATAGTCTCTGTTTGAAAAACACTTTCTATCAATTTGCCGAAATTTTGATCAAAAACTCTAACGTCAGCTGTTATAATTGTAGATGATAAAATATCAATTGTTTTAATTTGTATTGATCCAAATAGTTTTGAAAGAACCATACATTATTATATTTTTCAGTGAATTAAGGCTTTTTTATTCAATTCTATTTTATTCTAATCTAGAGTTATAATCAATTTGTTACTATTGCTCTAAAAAATAACATAACATACCGGGTGACCGTGTAATGTTATATAATGTTCAGCTTTTGAAGGTAAGAGATCGCATATTGAAAGATGAGACCCTCACTTCCGTTTCCAACAGTGCTTTATCACGATTTCTGGAAGGTCTTTCGATTCAATTATTTATAATTCTCAAGCAACCGAGGAGAACTGAGAGGCAATTCACGTGTAGTGTACCTACTCGATAAATCAAATTAAAAACAAATGTTTGATGAAACCGATACATTGGAAAAAATTATCATCATCCACAGAAAATATTTCAATTGCAGAGAGCGACATTTGCACGATGGCTTTCGGAAAGGAGGGATTTTGCACCCATATCCACAAATGTCCACACGCTTTAGCTCTCCTGAAAGCCAAAAAAGCGCCCATAACATGTGCATTTGAAGGATATACGCCAATGGTTTGCTGTCCCAAAACCAATAGCCCATCCACTGACTTCTCTAGAATAAGTGAAGAAAGTAAGTGTACTTATATTCGAATGTATTTAGAATCAATTATTTTGACTCCGATCCAACACCAGTTTTAATATCATCAAGCAATTCCACAATTTCACAACAGAGTTCATCAAATTATCATTTTATGCATCATGAGTTTGCTGGTTCATTTCAAATATCATACCTACACCAGTAGAATTATTAATAATATGTTAAAAATTTAAAGTAATACAAGGAAATTGTAAATAAGTTAGTGTAAGTTCTTCAAAAAAAATCTATTTTCTGTACCTATACATCAATCACACCCTTTTATATTGCTTATGTTTTCAGAATGTCAGGAGTTCTATCCATTTCTAATTCACCCCATACTCATTCCAGAAGGCAAACCTGCTGATGTTGGAGAATTCAAACATATGGTGAGATTTCAGATATAATTAATTATTCAGAGTTATATAATCGGAACGATGACACCCACTTTGAGATATTTGCTGAAATTTTGTTCTACGTTCTACTCAAAATTATGTTATCAAGATTTGTTTCAATACAATGAATACAATTTAAAAATCATTTCCACAAATGATTCCAAATCAAAATTGAACTTTTAGAGAAATCTTCAGCATGTTTATCCTGTTCTTTTTTCCTATTTCTTCGTTTTCTTCTTCTTTTCATTATTGTTTTCCTCCTTCTTCGTCTTCTGTTTCTGTATATTCTCGTTCCTCTTCTCCTTTTCTGCCTTGAATTCTGGTATAATAGTAAGTATATCAGACTACTTTGATCAACAATTGACTTGGAAACCTAGAGTGATTTTTTCTTCTTGACAACTGAGTGTTGAACAGAGAAACCAACAATAAACAGAAATAATAACTGTGGGAAAAACATCAACTACCATCATTCATTGCAAAAAATAGGTGTGCATACTAAAATTAATGAGAGATCTTCCACTTTGAGTTTGAAAAGCCATAAAACTCGAAAGATTACGCCAAACAAGGCTATCAGATGATATCTAATATACTTTTCCTTTTTCTGTTTCTGATTCTAGACATTATTCTGATGTAACTAGGATTATCAATTGCAAGATAGTATCATCTCGTTGAATCACTGCCAATTCTTCAACTTTCAGGCTCTGATTGGCTTCGGAAATGAAAGCGATATTCAATGGCAATGTGGCGGATCGTTGGTAAGCCTTCAATTTGTGATGACTGCAGCCCATTGTCTATTTTCACCGCAACTGTAAGTAGTTCATAGAAAAAGATAACTCTCACTGTTTTATTTTATAAAATAATGCCTGACGAAAGTTACTTAATAGGGTGTTTGTTACAAATGCCCTTCTTCATTTTGAATAATCCTCTCATTTATTGAAAAACCCTTAATAATCATGAAAATGGGATATGGGATGCCTGTGGAGTAACTCAACAGGAACAAAAAGTATTTTTATTATCATTATATATGAATGAATGAAATATTTCGCAGGCTTCTCGCTCTTCGATTGGTGCGATTACCTATAGTTGAGTTCTCTAATTTTTACCCATATTTAGGCAGCTGTGACAACGAATTCATGCCATTGAAGTGTCGGTGTGTTGATATTCATTAAGTGTAATTTGTTCAAAGTTTTCTTTGCTGATAAGAAAACATGGAATTTTTATCCGACGACGAAATATCTGATGATTATCTTACAGTCTTTGAATAGTTCGTTGAAAAATAATATGAAATAGACTTGGTCCGAAAAATCTTCACATGCGTTCCAACAAACAATAGTATATTGTACAACAAGTGAGAAAAACGACATCTTTCTCACGAGCGCAAATCAAGCGAGTGAGAAATATGTCGTTTTCTCACGAATTGTACATTGTACTTTTTCTACGGATGCGCTGTTTTCAAGTATTGAAAATTAAAATACATAATATATGATAATACTTGTATGTCATTAACTCATTTTTATATTTTATTTAAAATAGTAATTAACAGTTATATTTGAACAATTTTGTAAAGTAATTCCTGGTAGGTTTTGTTTCAACATGTTTTCGGTAATTGAAATATTAGCTGCTGTCGAAGATGAAGTTGATGGGGAAACGTACTGAGCTTCCACAGCATTGTTGTGTTTAGGTTCTAATGGTACTGGAGGCTGAATGGATTCTACTATACTTTTTGAAATTTTCATTTTGTTAGCTATGGAGTTGTCGATATAAGATTCAACAACATTGCTGGATTTCCAACCCCCATGGCGTTTTGAAGTTAAAAGATATGCCCCTGCTTTAACTAAAATAGTCGCAGATGACCTTCGGAAATAGTGGCCAGTATATAATTTAGGGTTCGGTAATAGCAAAAATTTCGCTATTTCTTTCGCCATGGTGCCAAATTTATTTATCCCCACATGCTGTTTCGTACATTTGCTATTTTTGTAATTAAAAAAAACGTGTTTCATTCGTGCATGGTCGAAGCTACACATATTTTTTGTAAATTTAGTAGAATTCTCCTGTGACTGTGAAATTTCTAGGAACCTTGGTTTCAGTATCGGGTAATTTTATTAAACGGGTCGAATTAAGATCTTCCATGTCATCAATTTTCAATTTTCGGTTCATCAGAACGGCATGCCCCTGTAAGGCCAATAGCTGAAGCAGCCTGAAATCAAAACTAAACATTCATTTTCCGATAACAATTTAAAAATTTTAAATTTATACCTTTATCAGCAAATACTTTTCATCAGGTGCATCTTTTAAAAATTGTTGAATTTCTTCTAAAGTTAATGTTTTTTACTGTTGAACGTAGTTTTACGTATTTTGATATATCAACACAGTTTTTAATCATTAAGGTACTCCTCAGCATCGAGTACTGAGACCATAATGTTGATGATTTCAATCTTCTTGACAACTCTTCAAAATAAACTAACAAGGTATTTTCGGAACAAGAATTTACCTGGGCTTTCATTTTCCAGTCCATAAAGTTTCTGTAAGCGATTTCATATTTCTCTCTTGATGTGCTTGGTAGCAAATTATTGCAAGCATCTATTGCATTCTGCATAATTTCTGGAGGTGGATAATGCACGCGAATTGTCGGCGTAGCGTTGTCAACGTGGTGAACGTGTCATATCAATCTGACATGTAACAATTCATGACTGACTTGGGTTATCGTGATAACAGTGAGAAATAATTTCTCACAGTGAGAAATAATTTCTCTTTTGGCGGATATTTCTCACTGCGTGAGAAATCTTTCGTTTTGAACGTATGAAAGCGATGAGAGAAGTGGCACATTGTATAGCATCCGTAGAAGAAAGAGTTTTTTCATATCACATCATGTTGTATCTTTCAAATACATCAAAAATATTTTGTATCCAAGGTGATACTTTAGGATAAATATACATTTTTTCTAGATGGACGATCAAAATGATAGAAAACAATGTCGAACTAGCAATAGAAATTGAAAATTCAAAGTATTTTTTATTTTATTTTCAATTCAGAGAAGACAGCTTTACTGTCAGTAGCAGAAGTCAAGCAACGCTGACTGTGGCCACTCATTTGGATGAGTGACCGACGTACTTGCAACGTCTCAAACAGGTAACTGTTTGATGGTAAACGTTCATTAGTTTCCATTTGGGGAACTGATAGTTCATGAAGGGGCTACTATTACTGTGGAAAAGTCGGCCAACTTCATCATTATGGACCGTATAATAAGACAGGTTCTGGCCAAGAGGTGTACCTACCACTGAATCCACAGACCCCATTGTAATAGTTTATAGGTGAAAACTTTCTAGATACTATTATCTGTCAAAGATACTGAATTTAAATAAAACAACCTGTTGATAAGAAATAAAGACAAAAATGAACATTGTTACATTAAGTGGATAAGCGTATTCGTTACTTGAAACTTTTTCCAAGTTGTTATTAGTTTTTGTAGCCTTATATCGATAAGGACAATCAATATCTATTTCATTACTTCCAGTGGTGTTCCTAAATGGGTACTACTGGGAGACTTGGATATATCAACCAACAAGGATAGTACAGAACCTCAACAAATCCGCATCAAGAAAATAATCCCTCATCCAGAATACAAAAGTCCATCAAAAAATCATGACATAGCACTTTTGGAATTAGAAACACGGGCACACTGGACGAAACATGTAGCGCCAGCTTGTTTGGACACCAGAAGAATCCATAACGAAACACAGATGATTGCAACAGGTTGGGGCAGGACAAGTTTCTCAGGAGATTTTAGTAACCATTTACTAAAAACTGATTTAGACATAGTATCTGTAGACAAGTGTCGAGATTTTTTCAAAAATATTGATCGAAGTGAATTGCAAAATGGTATCGATGATGACTTGCATATATGTGCTGGAGGGGGCCCAATCAAAGATACATGTCAAGTAAGTATTTCTTCAAAGCAAATAAATTGTATGCCATATTCAGAACATCATTTAACTTCACATTGTGATACGTTAGTCAGTCAAGAGGGTCCGCATTAGTAATTAATGATATTGTAATGTGAGTAACCGTTCACTTCACATGATAAAACACATGAATTTGCATCTTGATTTGAAGAATAAATGGTATGTCACATTAAGACCATCACTGTGGTACGTTTGTAATGTGAGTAATAATTCACTACAATCATGTGATTCGAAACTTGAATTTGTAGCACTCTACTGTCTCTGAGATAATTTTTTTGTCAACTAAGAAATTAAATAAAACTTTCGTTGACAGCTTTTATAGTTCTGAATCACAACATGGCGGCCAATAGGTATCTGCACGCCCGCAGTGCAGCGAATTGCCACAAAGTTGAGACGAGCTCACCACACACTTAATCAAGGCGTTCTGTTTTCCATCAAACAGCACTGTTTTGATGGGATACGAATGCTGGTGGCTACAAAAAAGTCATTGGTAGGAAGCTTTGCGGAAAACATGAAGTTCCGCGATACACCTTCTCGTCTATTCCAAGAGCCTTCACGTGTTGTGGATAACTCGCCGGCGGCTGATCGGGTGACAATCTTCTGTAAGAACATTTACAAATTTCCGCAACCACTCAACGTTGGTACTCCAGCCTTAGCGCAGTTTAAATACAACTGCGGCATCCCAGTACCCGAAGGCACAAAGTCACCAATCTGTTTCACCTTATGATGAACATAAACTAAACGCCTCTAGAGAACAGGATCTTCATCACTTCTTAAGGGTAGTGCAAGATTACACGCTAGCTATCGGAATGGAGTTTAGGAGAAATGTACCACGGTTCATCTCAAAAGAGGGCGATGCAAGGAATACGGAGAGGATGTTCAGCTCGCAGACGGACGCATTCTATATTATTTGGATGCCGGAGGGACGTATACTGGTGGTGAGAAAACAAGTGGTAAACACTGTTGAAAACTCTCTGCACGGCAACTATCAGCACAAACTCCGACAGATCTGGTCATCAGAACTGTCGAGGAAAAACAAAGTTGCTGCTATCAATATGCTTGCATTCCGATTCTACTTCACTCTTTCAGGGTTATGGAATGGAGGTGTTGCAACAAATTGACGTGAAAATTTGCAAAATGATGCATATTTATAGCAGCTTGCATCCTAAATCGTCTGTTCCACGGTTACACTTCCCCAGACAACGGAAAGGCCATGGACTTTTGAGTTTTAAGTATTCACATAACAAAATAATTCTGGATGGAGCATGTTAAGTACATGTAAAGTCATTAGGAGTTCAGATCCCTTCCTCTGCATGGTATGCGACCATGATAAAGCAGGGACTAGAGCATTTCTTTTCAAGGCAGCAACCCGTACGGCCGATGAACTCGGTCTTGAATTCGACACTGAACGGATGAACTCAAACTCTGTCACAGAGTTGGGACCCGTTCTATGAAAAGCCCACGTTGAAACTGCGGAGAGTGAGACAGCTACATAAGGATAAGCCAATGCATGGAGTCTTATTTGAAAACATTGAAGACCTTGGCTTATTCAGAAACCCGACTTTTGCATTCCTCAGGTCAAGTGGACTGAAGTCAGAAACTGAGGAATTCCTAATGGCCTGCCAGGATGGTGTCTTCAACACCCTCGTCTACCATAGTCGCGTGATGGGTATAAAGGTCCCTGACACCAGATGCAGATATTTCTTCTTCACAGTACTTGACGTACAAAGGAATTCACTCATGACTCCAGTAAATTGGACTGTTTTCATCTTTTGTTTTGCTGACTTATCTTCTGTTGCACTATAAGTTTCGTTCGAACTCTGCCATTAAAAATTATTCAGTAATTGTACTTCCATATTTGATGCGTGTTTAGAGGAACCAAAGTTCAACAATATTATAAATAGCTGTTGTTTGAAAATGTTCAAAATTCAAACTGATAATAATGGAGGATTTCACACGACATGTGATATACAAGACGCATATCCGAAATATTTCAAAAACGTAATTTAAATTTTATTCATGCTATATTTCTGTTAGGACTCGATACATTTTCGTGAATTTATTGAACACCCATTGGAACTTATTGCAAATCCAGTGGTATATTAGTTTTTCTTTATCTGTATTTTGGCAAAGAAATAAATTCGAAATTTATTTCTAATTCATGTTGCTGAAAATATTGATGATTTATCCACAGAAGAGAAAAACTTTTGAATAGATTTTTGAGCATTATATATAATAATATGAGTCTCATAGTAGAGGAGTCAGTAAAAAAATTCAATTTGGTTACTGAAACAACGTTTATAACACATAATATGTCAGTAATAGCCGTTTATATGTAACATTAACCAGAAAATTGAGATTCTTGCAATATGTGGCTGTCTTCATATTTAATACATCATTAATTCATTTATGAGTTTTTTATTTAAAAATATTTTTCTTCACTTCCATCCTCGTTTCAACTTTTCTGAAATTCGTTCTCATCCAAATTATTGAAATAATGTAATATAAATTTTCAGGGTGACTCTGGAGGACCCCTGCAAATAGTCAGCAAAAATCCATCTATTACGAAGATGTATATTGTTGGGGTCACTTCTTTTGGGAAAGCTTGTGGACTTTCAGATAGTCCAGGTGTTTACACAAGAGTGTACACCCATCTGACTTGGTTAGAGAAAATTATTTGGCCATCGAGGTAGATAATATGCTGAAACTGGTTCTTATAAGGGGATGATTATAAATAACCCACGATAGCATGAATTTTTTGTGAATGGGAATACATCATAAATAAAAATAATATAATTACTCATTGATTTTCATTTTTGCCATTCCATTAGTTCAAATCAATGCACACATTTGATGAAACTAATAATGTTTCATGTCATTGCTATCGGTATAAGTATCGGGTGACACAAAATTATTTGTATAATGGTAAATACATATCATAAATATCAAGGAATACATGTTAGGATGTGAGTTGAAATCAATATCGTTGAAAACCTATTTCCAGTTCTGCTATACTGTCACAACTAGTTCGATCACTAAGCAATGTGAAGTGTAGGTAATATTACTGGAATTTTATTCTGCTTATTCATCCAAGAAATCGCTTTAGTATTATTGCCATCCTCTGTCACATTTCCTCTGGAAGAACATTCGATTTCACCTATGTTGCGTTCTACTTCCTCAAAGAGACTATTGAATGTTACCGTTTCAGAATAGTCAATATCCCTATTTATAAAATTACTTTCTCGTTAATTGCATCATGATTTTCAGTGTATTAGTTTCCTCCACTAGCGGTTCTGACGTAATAATTTTACTTGATCTTTTTGCTTCATTTCCTTCTATTTGCTTCATCTACCCAGAACAATCCACACAAAATATCTGTCCCCAGCACAAATCAACGATTCAGTTTGAATTTTCCTGCCGTTGCCAAAATTGTCCTTGTTGAAAATATGCAAACTCGTCATTCATATTGTATAATCATTTTATGCAATGACCAAGTTGTTGTTTTTGTTTTACTGAGTCTGTAATCCTAACAGTCCCCACTGACAGTGAAATTGATTTTGGTTTGTGAGGGCATTTTCCTGCCAATTTCAAGATATATCTCACAATATATCTAGTAACGATGATCATTGGTGCTGGCACAAAGTGTCACCACAATATGTCAAAGTAAAGCTACGATTAAAATTGTGCCAGCACATAATATTACAGCTGATAATCAGTGAACTCTTGTCCCCAGAATCCATCATTGGTTATTATAGATTTTTTCTGCCAATGTCAGAATTGTCTCCACAATATATTTGAATACGATAATGCCTTGTACTGGCATACAGTGTCCTTACAATATATCAGAGATCTGACTGTCGTTAGATTCAAGCAACAATAATTATTATGGTTTATATTTTCCTCAAATTTGAAGCGGGCGTGCAAATAGGTTCCAATATATACATTAGAGAATCTTGCAAGTCAAGAAGGATCTCTTATACAGAGCTAATTGATCAATTTATTGGAAATACTGTGTATGAGTGCGAATGACGCTTCACAAGAAGTACTATACTGTTTATGATATTTATAAGAAGTATGAAGACAAATTTCATATATTATCATGGTCGTTACGCTACGGAAAAGTTGCCCACTTATGCAATAAGGAAGTCCTCACGCTATAGAGTATATAATTCACATGTCTCCACAGATCATTCCATTTTGGGACATTAAGGGACGGTCTTCTGCATTGTAATGAAAGCAGTGAGCGCGCCCGGAGAGGATACATGGCAAGAATGCATGCTCTGTGGTGTGAGATACATCCAGAGCATGCCACTTTTTTCGCTCAAAATCTGAGGGATTATGTATTTCACCTTCGGGGTCGACGCTATATCAAAGACCTTCCTCAGCCGGTTAACAATGCGGCAGAAATGGCAGTTATATCACGTGTCGCCCTGGCTGTTGAAGAGGCCCGTATCATATAAACAACGGAAGGCATCAGAACCTGCAGGGTGCTTAATTCTTTATTTGATTTCAAAAAGCCCAAATGTGACATTACGTTAATTTCAATAAATCCATCATAATCTCTGATCATTTTTATGTTTCGGTGTCGTTAATGAAGTAACAGTAGCCTAATGAAGTTTCAGTGTCGTAATGAACCTCAATACAAAACTCATACCAGTATCGTTATGATTGACATTAATATTGATAGTGGGTGAACTATCAAGCAGCACTGTCTTGATAGAATACGAATGCTGATGGCTGAAAAAAGTCACTAGTGAGGCCGGCGAGAAGCATCGCGGAAACGTGTAATGAACCGCGCTATCCGATAACTTCGGAAGGATTTCGACGGGCCTCAAATGCTCGAAGAACTTTGCTACTCTAGATCCTGATGGGCTGAGTAACTATTGGAGGAAATTATTTCCACGTACGCAAAACTTATGGCTAGATGTGGAGCAACAGATTACAGATTGGTTTCTCGCCTTCGAGAGAACTGAGGAATTGTGGGTTGAGGAACTGTATTTATAGTGGACGTGGCTGTAATGGCCGTGTGCAATGTATTGGCGCGAGGTGAACTATGGGCGGGAACTGAATTGGCGCTAGATGAGCTGTGTGCGGGAACTTGGTTGGCGCTAAGTGAGCTGTGTGCGGGAACTGGGTTGGTGGGAAATGAGTTTATGCGTGCAATGAGAGGCTTCCAGGTATTGGGAAGTCTACGTCCGTCGTCGCGAGTGTTGAGGCAATTGGGGCGCTTCTCTATCTCAAGGGCTTCTCGGATGATCCTGGTTTGCAGAGTTTTCTCGGTGGAAATTGTTTTTGTGTTTTGGAAGTCTATTTTGTGACCTGTGTCTTCTCGATGTTTATAAAGTGCGGAAGTGGAAGATGCCTGACGCACAGCAAGTTCGTGTTCGTAGACTCTGGAAGTTACTCGTCTATTAGTCTGGCCAATATAAGTTCTCGGGCAGTCTGAACATGGTATTTCATATATACCTTGAGAATCGTTTGGTATTGTGTCCTTGGGAGATCTGAGGAATTTGGATATTTGGTTGTTGGCCGTGAATATTGTTTTTATCTCGTGTTTTCTCAAGATATTACTGATTTTGTCTGTCACACCTTTGATGTATGGTAGGAAAGCTTTGTGTGGCTGAATGCTCTCTAGTGGATCGTTCGTTTTTGGAGGACGGGTCAGTTGATGGCGGATAGACTTGTCGATTAGCGAATTGTTGTAACCGTTTTGGAGTAAGGCTGATTTCAGTTTGTCCAGCTCTTGTGGTCTATTCTGGTTGTCGGTAAGCTGAATTGATCTGTATATCAGGGAGTTCAATACGGAGTTTGTTTGTGCTGGATATGGATATATATATATATATATATATATATATATATATATATATATATATATATATATATATATATATATATATATATATATATATATATATATATATATATATATATATATATATATATATATACATATAATCACATCAGTGTTGCCATATCTCCAAAACTCAAGTACTAATCCTCGTATATTACACAAACCATAGATAGTTCTGAAATGTATGTTTGCATTGATATGTGTCATACGTCAAAATTTTAGGATGCTTTATAGATCTTATGTCGAAAAATACAGAATCTTCTACGGAGTGAAATTATTCGTGGCCGAAAGGTGAGGATAAAATATATTTTATTTGTTTTGTTTCTATAGTTTTTGTTATATTACAAGATCTGATTATTTTTTGTGAGTGGTTCAATGAAATGAAACAGATCCATTTTTTTCTAATTGGAAGTTTCAGATGTAGCTCATACCTACTGAAGGATTCATTTTCATGATTGTTCTATGTAAATTCCATAAGCAAATGTAGTGGGATTTGAAATACTTCCTATTTTTGTTTTGTTTTTCATTATTAACCTTGATCAGTAATTAAATCAAATCTATCTACTGCAGGTCAATAAACAATTATATAGGAATATATATTATTATATCGTATAATTTTCATCACTTGTACTTAAAAAAACCAACCCAACCCTACTCCAAGATCTATATTCGTTTGATAAAATATGTATGAAACTAACTGCGTCGTTATCACGTTTCAAAGATGAAGACTGTGAGGTGGAAAATACTTCTTGTGTGTGTCAGTTTTCTGAAAAATGTAATTACTATAGGAGCTTGCAATCTCGAAGGTGGGTGTTCAGATAATATTCACATGAGTACTTGTAAAAAGGGTGGATCTTTGACCAATTTCAAGATGACAAGTTCATACACAGCGTGTTGAAGTTGAAATTTTATTTTCAATTGTTTTGAATAAATTTTGCAAATAAATACTTTTTTTAACAATATTTGGTGCACGGGGTTTTTTTGGAGGTGAGAAATCGAAATTTGGTATTATTTTTATGTGAAGCGTACGCTATCATTATTAAATATAGTTTGCCCTAACTTTTTGACAGTAAACTTCTGGGATTTTTCATATTCAAATCTTAGTCCTTCATCATTTCTTAGTAAAAAAGGTGTTCTGGCTCAAAAACGCTTGGAGTAACCGATTTTGAGACGCCAGATGAAGTTGCTCAGAACTCAACAAAAACTGCGTATATGATAAATCTTGATAAAATAAACAACTTTTTTCCAAAAAGAGTTATCGAGAAATATTTCATTCTCAAGATACAAGATGTAGGAAAAAACAATATTTTTTGATGACTCGATATCCTGAATTTCGAGAACAAATATTTTTTCGATGCATCTCGATGAAAAAAAAGTTATCTATTTCAGTGTACCCAAAGGCATAGCCTGTGCGGGTAGAGAACGGCTATTATTATTATTTGCCGTGGCGCTCCGGAGCGACTTACTGATTTTTGGTGGTGTATTCACTTTTCAGCTGTAGGAAAACCCGTGAAACCTACAGCAGCACCCCGAGTGGTCCAAGCAAGCGCCAGACGTCGGGATTGGCATCTACACAACTCACACCCCAATTACTTCTTCAAACTAGGCATGTGCTCGCCTATCGACTACAATGATATTGAGAAAAATTTTCTCATACCCAGGATTCGAACCTGCCCAAGTGCTACCAGATGATTCAACGGCAGACATCTAAGAGCTTCGCTATCGACTTGATATAATACCACAGATTAAGCTCCAGACGCGACACTCCGCCCACCGCCTTTGATCTGTCTGGAGGCGTGTCACTGACCTGGACATTTAAATTGGAGTGCGAATTTAAGGGCCGGTTTTTCGATGTCCGTGCTACGGCGTATACAGGGTGTTCCAAATTAAGTCGGCATCAGTGCCAACTCCGTTATTATTGATGCTACGAGTTCGGTTAAATAGGCAAACTAGTAGTATTTTTAATGGCCTTCTCGATGCCGAAAACAAAAAAAAATACGTCCAGATCAAGATCATCGAAAAATTCTTCGAAAACTCTTGTTAATAAATTGATGTAACGGGGTCCGTTCAAAGAACCATGTTAGAAAAATGGACGGATAATTCTGCCTCTAAATAAACCACACCAAACATTAGTACTAAATCGTCTTTGCGGATTGTGGGAATGGACTAGAAATGGATTATGTCTACTCCAATATTGAATAGTATATTCTGTAACAAGGTTAGAATGAAAATTCGATGCGAGTGGAAAGTGCCGAGCGCGAGCCGAAAGCGAGCGGGAGGAAACGAGCATCACGAATTTTCATTCTAACCGAGTAGCAGACTATACTTTCTCCACGATCAAAAATTTTAAAATATTTTTAAATGGAAACGAACCAAAGATAATTTCCACACGAAATAATAACTATCATTTTAAAACACTGTTTTTCATAAATGACTGATCCTGGACTATCCAGAACTAATTTTTTTATCGTAAAGATGCATTAAGAATAAACTATTAAATTAAAAGAAAATTGCCAAGCATTTCAAAACATTTTCAAAAAACACTTTCTCCAAACAATAAATATAAGAATAAAAATTTTCGTGTGGCATTTTCAAGGTAACAAGTAATCTTTTTTTGTCGTAGGCTTTGAAATGGAAGAAGATATTTGAGTCAACTGAAAAAAAGTTCTCTGTAGCAAATCTGTCACATACTTGGCATCAATATTTACGTAAACATTTCGAAATCAAATATCCACAAACATATTTGGAAGCATTCTGTTCGGTTAGTAATTTCGTATGATAATCAGCATCACTAACTCGAAAAGATACATAGTGCATATGTAAGAAAAATAAATCTCTAAAGCGTCTTTATTGAGCCTCCTGGTATAGAAAATGGGTATACCTTCAGATTTTGAATACTTTGAAAATTCTGTCAGTCCATTTTAGAGAGATATGCAATAACGCCAGCCACTTATAAAGGCAACTTTATTTTAATAGAGACTGGCAATATTCTGTTAATAAAAAAAGAAATAAGTATTGCAGTTTTGTCTGTTCGTCCTCTATTTACACAGGCGTTCGTTATTCATAACCTATAAATCAAATCTAGTTTTTCAGATTTTTCATTCAACATAATTTATTTTATATTAAAATACTATATTATCGTGATGATAGAATGGCCAAAAGGGGCTTCAATATCGATTTGTGTTGAAAAAGTCATATATTTATCAGGCATGAGTTATTTCGTGTCCACGATCTCACCCGAAATGAAAATAAAGGAACTTTAAATCCTGATGAATCTAAACGTCGATGAAAGGGTTGAATACAATATTGAATCCGCTTTAATATTTACTTTGTAGGATTTTAGCGCTGGTGTTCCAAATTGTTTTAACTTCTGCTGCTTTGTAGTCTACTCCGTAACGTTTTCGCATATTAAATGCCCAATCTTGCAATATTACAATCAATTTCTCGATGGAAGTATCTGGCTCAAATTTATATATTTTTCATCGCAAAACGTAGAAAATTTTCTCCAGAATGAACTGGCTCTCGGTACAATATTACTTGGAGTTATGTATTATTCAAATAATCGTTTTAAAAGTTTCGGAGAATTCTGAAAGGAATCGAAAATACGGGATGCTTCATTATGTGTTCTCAAAATTGAATATTCTTGAACAGAGGCGGCTTGAACCTACGAAAGCTAAGCAAAAATCAAATCTTTTCATTCGAGTAGATAATCTGATAATTCATCATTTTTAATACGACAATGTGAAAAGAGCATGTTGCCATTTGAGAAATGGCAGTTGTGAGCATTTCTTTTTGGTACTACTCCGTTTTGAGGAAATTTTTGATAATTGTTGGAAAATATGGTTGCTGCAATTACATGAGAAGCTCAATTTTCAGCTGTATCTTACCTCGAAACTTCCTCTCGTAAATGTTGACGCCATTCGTCAGTTGTGATGATCTGAGTTTGATGTTCAGGCCAACTTTGTTCGATTGAACAATCAACTGTATTTCCGCCATTTTTCAACCGATTTTCAATTTGGAAGAATAGTGTTATCACAAATTGCGTGTTCTTCTGGATAATGAAAAAAATATACAGGGTGTCATTTGAAAAAAAAAAATATTGGGGTCACTTCCGGTTGAAACGAAAGTGGTGAATTTTTGGTAATAGAGTCAAAATATGCGTATTTGAGCAATATATCGATATACCAAATATGAAACCTGTATCTTTGAAACTATAGAAAAATTGGGGGGCGTACCTCACCTCATGGTCACTCGGTATCTACATTTTTACCTTTAACAATGTAAATTAGCATTATGTGCTAAAGATTACTATTATTATTGATGATTGCGTTGCAAATGTATTAGTAGACACGCAGGTATTAACAATCTAACTAATTTCGGCGTTCGTAGACTCACAGAATCGACCCATTGTTGGTTTTCAAAAATTTAAAACGTTGTTGACAAATATGTCAAACTACACCGCCATAAATGATGAACAAATGAATAAGTGAAAAACCCACTAGTGCATTTGTCGCGGTAAAAGTTGCAGCTATCTTTTGCAGCTGTCAAAGTGACAATTGCACTGTGGCATATGCGATTTTTTATACATGATTTGAATTGTCGTTAAAAAATTATTAATTTCATGCTCTATTGATTGGTGTGTTGCCCACATTCACAATAGTAAACTACCAAATTGTCAAATTCGACCCCCTTAAAGTTTTCCATATTATATCGATCGATGCAGTGACCGGAGGGATCCCCTGTACATTCCTCGTAACGTTATCACCTCTCTTGATAGTTTATTCATCTTGTTCGAACTTTGAATCCATCAGTACCTAAGGAATCTGGTGCTGCAGGTACGATCTTAACATGCCGTCGGAAAAACCGCAACAAACCTGAAACCAGATCAGCGAGTCTTCAACTCAAAAATATAAAGCAGTCGATTATTCAGTAGCTTACGATCATGCAGGGTTTGTGGTTTGTACCGTTCAGTTGCCTTCTTCTCATTAGGAAAACAGGTTAGTATATCGCTCACATATTAGCTATCTCTGATCTTCCTATGGCATAGTTGTGTTTTTATTTTAGTGCATTATTTCGAGTAAAGTTGGAAAAACATGCAGGAGAGTTTCAAATAAATGAAACGAATAATTTCTTCGCACACATTCCCACAGAGTGGAGAATAATTCTCAATACAGCCAACAGGGATTCTTGCAAACCAATCTTTGAACATATCCAAATTTCAACACTTCTTATTTATTATTTTTACAAATAGACCTAACTTCATCGTGAATAGGGAAAATAATTCCTACAATCCAAGGAATTGTACTGATTTTAATGTTCCCCAATGTAAATACGTTGTTTCACATAAAACGTCTCGCTATCTATGACAAACGATTTCAAATTAACTCCCAGAAGACGTAAGCGATTCTGCTAATGTATCACTATTTAAAATTCGTCTGAAAATCTATTTAGACAATGACATTTTTTATACTTTAGATGAATTTTTCACTTCTTAGTAACAATTTGTGACTATTCCTACATTTATTTGACATCTTCGGGATAATGATGTATTTATTAATTTACTCCCTAAGGTTGAGACCCAAAAAGAAGAACTACCAATCATACCACCGCTCTCAGACTGGATTCTCATCCTGCTGATTGGCGGTCATTCATTTGAAATCTGACCATAAGATGGAGTGCTCAGCTACTATGTGCCTTTGGCTTCCTCATATCTGACATGAGCTTGTTTTATATAACAATTACTTTACTGTGCATGGTTGGATAGGTTTTCTATTACGTTTGTCAATTTCTCATTAAATTTTTTGGTTTTCATTTACAGAATCAGAATCTTGCATTTTATCAACTGGCATTACTGGTCAGTGCATATCTGTACAGAACTGTGCGTACGCTATCAATCTTCTGCAAAACAGAAAATACCCTGAGATTTGTGGCTTCGAAGGTAAAAATCCTTCTGTATGCTGTCCGGAAGTTGTATCGAATATAGGAGCAAGAAAACCTGGGGAGTTGAGCTATGAGAGTGAGTATAATGTGATATTTTTTGATAAAATTTATAAGATTTTTCCTGAAAAAATTTGAAATCACTGATATTTCAGATCGATGCTTCCGTTAACTCATCTGTAACTACCGTACAATAATGATAATAATTGATCTCTATTTCATTGCTCTTGGGGTCACGATAATTAATAATGAATATTTTGTGGTATCCCTGCCAACGAAAAGCGGTTCATCGTTACATTCACATCGATTTTCATGACTTCAATGTCATTCCTGAGCGACACTGGTGATAATGACTTTCTTATTCAACAGTGTCATCAGACTTTCATTACTTCTAAGTATTATTGTTCATCGGTCTGACCCAAGCATTGCTTATAATAGTTGGATAACACCTAAAAATTAATAGTACAGTGGATTCGTGTTGTATGAGTTAACAGCACTGATAAATTTTAAGGTTTAAAAATTGGTCAGAAGCCCTTTCATGAGGCTACCGAATTAATATTTCAATATTTTAGGTCCCCAGCTCGAACATACTCATCACATTTCAATTCTATTACTTAATCTGAATAGTTAAAAACCTTAAAATTTACTTATACAGTGTTTGCGATTTAAAATCGCAACACCTTGTTATTTTGAAACCCTTAGACTTATTTTACAAAATAAAAATTTCAAGTTATAGTACTCGAAGAACTATATTCAAAGCTGTTGACACATATAAATCATTCTTACTTTCATGGCCTACTATGCTCTGCCAAATTGGTAAAAATTTTCATTTTTCAAATAATTTCCATGGATTACAAAATAACAGGGTGTTGCGGTTTCATATCACACACACTGTATATTGCTGTATAGGCCCATATGACACGGAGTCGCAGATATTTCATTTCGAAGTTATCATTTATCTGCGATATCAGCAATAAAAATACAATGACGAATACCTAGGGAAAACTAATACCCCGAAATAAGTAGTAAGTTCTGCATCGAAAAAAACACTGAATCCAAAAATGTTTAAATAATTTGTGATGAAGCTTCATTGCACTTGGATAGGGCTGTGAAAGTCAAATTTTCAAAACTATTGCGTACCAGCTCTGCATATTGGACTCCAAAGTATTGATTTTTTTCATTAACAAAACTCAAAACTCATCAAATTATTATTTTCAGAATGTGGGGAGTATTATTCCTATTTTGGTATTTTGGTCTTTGGTGGAGAGGAATCCAAAGCGAAAGAATTTCCACATATGGTGAGTAAAGAATACATTTGATGATGGAATTGAAAACAGACTATGAACGCTATTTAAGAATAATATACTGATAAAGAAGACAGGGATGATAATCGACATTTGTGTTGGAAGAATCTGCTTAACAGAATGGTACTGGTGGAACCAGGAAAACTTTTCTGCATAGCCTCCGACCATGGGAAGACAGTGATAAGAGGGAGCATTTCTGTTCAAGGACAGCAGTTCAGTTTCATTTTCAACACTGAACGAAGTAACCACTATATCACCGAGTTCGAATCCGCTCATCAATAAGCTAATTAAAAGTCACAAAAGATGAGATACAAATGTACAAGGATCTGTGCCAAAATGTTATTTATATTGGTCTCAGCCTTCACCCAGGAAGATAACACGGCGAAAAGATTATTGCCCTACCATAGGCATTCAAACTAGAAATCCGGTCTGATGCTCCGGGGGATATTGAATCCATGGTGAATGAGGCTTCGGATCGTATTTATTATCATCGAGTCAAATACCTAGACCTTTCACTCTTTTAACTCAATACCCTTAAAAGGACATACGGGAGCTCATAAAAATTTGGAGGACGGGACAACGATTGGGACCGTAAAACAACCAATAATTAGTGGGAGATGTTATTGAATAGCAATATTCAAAATTCACTTGAATGCCGAAAAGGGCTAAAGAGAGTTTAGCGACATGCATGGAAGGGAGCTTCAGATCGTTGTGTAGGTATTTGAACGTTTCGCATAAACCACAGAGCATTCACTGTCAAGCATTCATTCTGGGTCCACTTCACAACAGCTATATGAGAAGGCGGTCAGCCCCCACGCTGCTGACGAGTTCTGATCATCGATATACATAAAAGAACCATGTTCTTCAGATTGAGTTCACCTTCTCTAGAGGCTAGCTTTTTTTTTTCGAACTCTCTAATCCCTCCGTTTCTGCTGACCAAGCAGCTTTCCGTTTCCTTGGTTGGTGTTAATATAAGGATATCTTAAAATAATTTTGTTGTCATTTTAGTCATGTTTTGGATTAGGACTAATGAAGAATCTCGATCTTTTACAGGCACTCATAGGTTTTGATGGAGAAGATCAGAAAATACAATGGCTTTGTGGAGGTTCGCTGATCAGCCATCAATTTGTTTTGACTGCAGCTCATTGTTTGATTTCATCAAGTCTGTGAGTAATAGATCATTGAGAATAGGCCCAATCAAACCCTGAATTGATTTTAAAAGTCAATTTCCCAGTAATTCCTATCAAATTAGACTTGTTTATGTAGAAGAACTAGAACTCCTACAATTTATGTAGAAGATTTTTACCACAAATTATAATCGACTGTATTGAATCAAGTCTGTGAGTAATAATTAATTTCAAATAAAAAAATAAATTCAATTGAACCCGACAGTCAGTGCAACAAATACAAATTGAGCTGATCATTATTACAGAACTAGTACTTCTGCGATTTCTGTTGAAGATCGAAGTACATGTCATAACCAACTAGAAAAAAATATAGTATGTGAGTAATGGATTATTGTGAAGGGTGTAATATAAATAATTCGATCTGGATTCTGGGGAGCATTCCATTGTATAATAGTTTCTAAATCGTTTAAGATAGCAAGTGAACTTTTTCCTTCGCGAATTTGGACTTTCAAACTCTTCTTATTATTTGGAAGATTGCCTCTTTTATGCAGAATACCAGATTGAGGTCATTATCACATATGTAATTACATACAATAACATAAATTTGAAGGAGGTCCATTGAAAGTAAGATTCCATTTACCTAATGCATGATCCTCCAATATGAATTTCATATTCAAACTGAACAGTAATTTTTCTGTTTTCTCCAGTGGTGCTGCAAAACACGTTAGATTGGGTGACTTGGACCTTTCTTCAGATACTGACGAAGCGGATCCCCAACAATTCAAAATCAGAAGAAGCATTCCTCATCCAGATTACGAGCCTCCATCGAAATATAACGACATAGCTCTCGTGGAACTTGATAGACCAATAAAAAAAACAGAGTACGTTTCTATGGCTTGTCTTGATAGTGTTGGACAACGCGAGGAGACCGTGATGCAAGCAACCGGGTGGGGGAAAGTAGAATTTCAAGGATATGCTAGTAGTATTCTACTGAAAGCAGATTTAGACATTTCATCACACGCAACGTGTCGGAGGGCCTACAATTCCACAAATAAACGTCTCTTGCCACATGGAATACTGGAGAATATGATGATATGTGCTGGGAACAATAAAAGTGATACATGTCAGGTAAATAATCGATTTGAAAAAGCTTAGATTATGCAAGAACCACTCAGATTTGTGTACTATCGTATTAACTCTTCTACATTGATTTTGTTAAAAAAATTAATATTTTTATTTATTATTTTTCCAGAATAGTAACCTAGGCCAAGGTATATTCCCAAGTTTTCCGGTTACTGCCACCATTCAGAAACTGTACAGTTTCTAAAAAACCAGAGCCCTTTGTTTGGCTAATACTTGACTGGTTTCTAAGTTCTCTATGATCTCCATTCTTGTCTCCCTAAACCTTCTTGGTTTTATTTCCTGAAAGCTGATAGAATATTCAAAGACACAATTTTCTGTTAGCTGTGATGTTTGTGGATATGCCCCCTATTCCTACAATTTCTCCTTCATGACTATCTGCACCTTTCTCATAAACTCTCATGCTTCTTCGCATTTTATTCTACCAAGGAATTGTTGTGTCGGTACGGAAAAATAGTCTCTCATCTCCGAAATAATATCACCAAAATATCATCCATATCTGCTCGATAACAATCTGTAATGAATTTCAATCAACTTGGAGATCAAGTTTTACACTATGTTTTAGCTGATGGATGACACCTTTTCAGAGAGGACTACGATTCCGCCTTATATTACTCATTTGTTTCTTACTTCGATTCATAAATTATGTAATTTTGTCATCTGTGTCATCCTTTGTGGTGCGCAGGAACGTGAAAACAAGTGGTCAACTTCGAAACGTGTGAGCTGAACTTTCTGAACTTTGGTGCTTGGTTTACTTTATCACAGATGAAGTTTAGATGGTAATACACCCAGTGTTTTCTAATGTTTATGACATTTCTTTAGTATCTACTCAACGCCCACAATTTCTCTGGAAACCCCAATTGTCATTTATATTATTTAATTTTAGGGAGATTCTGGAGGACCGCTCCAGCTTGTGAATAAAGATGTTAGAACTAAAATTAAGGTTCATAATATAGTTGGTGTCACCTCATTTGGTAAAGTGTGTGGAGTTTCAAATGCGCCAGGAGTTTATACCAGAGTATTCAACTATCTTGACTGGATTGAGAAGACTGTTTGGCCAAACGAATGACGGACCTACAAAATGAACAACAAAAATTCGAAACCCTCTACTACCAACTAATTTTTGTGTTTTATAGATTATAAAATTGTTTGAATTTGTACATAATCTGATCTGATTTCAGGCTCTAAAGAATGATAAAAGAATGGGGCATATTTTTTTTAACTCCTTATAGCGGCGTTAACTACTATGATTACTTGCCGCATTACTTATTTTTTCAATAAATCAAACAATTCTCCAAATTTTACTCATGTAAATTTTAGTGTCAATATAGCGTCTTGCATTGACTCACAGATAACTTCATAACCATTTAACGTGCTGTATAGGTGAGGTGGTGCTGTAGGTATTCCTGAAAACGATTACACCACCAAATATCATTAAGTTATTTTAGAGCGCCACGGTAAATAATAATAATAACAACCATCCTCTATTCGCACAGGCGTTGTGTTTGGGTGGGTACACTCTCTCTCTATGCGAGAGTATTATTATTATATTATTATTATTATTGTTCAAAATAACTTGCATGGCAAAGTATGTTTTTGTAGACAACCTTTGCTAGGTGTTGGGCAGAGGTGATTCGTCAGTCGTATCGGGCTGTTGGATCTTTTTCTGTTCGATATTTTTCGATAAAACTCCCATAGTCTGAGAAATTAAAGCCTTTTGCCCAAGTACGCACATGTGAAATATAAAATAATGTATCATGATGAAATAAAAATCTCTCGACATGTACAGATGTAATGCATTGTAAAGTGTTGAATTTAAAAAAAATTGTTATTACTATTCTTTGTAATAGGCGAGGACACGAAAAAATATTTTTGTTCCAAATATGTTTTAAAGTACATAAATGTACCCAGAAAATATTTTTTGTGTCAAATTTCAATTTCAGCTGGTCTAATTTCTTTCTGAAAAATAGCAAATTTTGAAGGTTCTAATATTGGTGCTCTTAGTGACGTACGTGCCCAAGCAGCCAATAGGCGTAATCGGGCTGATTCTGAAGTTTAACGGCAACGTTGCCAAGCTTCTTAAACTATAAACCAGAGAACATAATACCGTAGAGAAGTGACAGAAGACACTATTCCCAATGTCAAACGACGATGGCGAATGTGGAAGGTGTGAAAACCACCGTGAAAACATTGGACCTGTTATAAAACAATAAATTTGAATATACACAAAGAACTGGATAGTTTTATTGTTAATTATTGTGTTCCATAAAAAATAACATAAGTATGACATCGTTGCTAAATGAATTGACGCTGTCAACTGTGGGATTGTTTGCTCGGGGTAGTAAGTCATAATGGCGCTAAAATGAAGCCATTTGAATTTATGAGGGTTATGAGGGTAAAGTGGCACGTTGGATCGAGCGACTCCTAGAATTAGACTTCGAAATTGAACATCGAGCGGGAACTAGCCATAAGAATGCAGATGCAGTCTCGTGGAAACCATGTCCAGACACTGCCAACAAGCAGAAGAAAAGAAGTCGGCATTTGTAGAACGACCGGAGTAGATGATAACTGGAATTGTCATTCCAAGATCTAAAGAAACAAGAGAAATATCCAAATCTTGGTTTAGTCATCGGCTGGAAGAAGAGGAGGTAATCGAAAACCTTTGTGGCGGGAAAAGTCAATTAATTATTCACCAGCCGTTAAATCTAACTGGGCCCAATTGAACTCCTTTACCTTGGAAAATGGGGTCCTGAAGCGTGTGTTAGAATCTGAGGATGGTTGTAAAAACAGGCATCAGACAGTACTTAGTCCGCAGGATCATAAGAGAGGTAGTGCTCCAAGAAATCCATGATGGGGTCACCGGAGGACATCTGGGAGTGAAGAAGACTGAGAAACTGAGGCAACGGTTTCAGTAGGCCAACTGCCAAACTGACTCGTGCAGAAAATATGATTTATGCGCTGGCACGACCACGAAAGTGTGATTTTCCCGCACGTTTGTAGTTGTTTGTAGAAAAAAATCATACGAAAATGTACTTTCCCGCACTTGACTGCTTACCCAAACACTATTTCGCAATTTGAAATAAAAAAAAAAACCAGGTATAGTTGATTTGATGAATTTAACTCGTGTTCAAATTCTGACAGAATTAGGACGAATATTGAATATGAATTTGATGAATCCAAAATATGTTCGTGGTCGAAATTAAATAAATTTTATTTTCCGTATCTTCAGAAACTACTCTATAGATCGGCCTAGCCTCATCTGATTATCATTTATAATAATGATATAATAATGATAATAATAACAAACACTCATAAAATGTACCAAAGGGATTATTTGCGTAAAAAAAATTTACTGTGGTCTCAAACCACTGTCTGATGTGAGCGATAGTTCCTCTGCCAGAGACTTAAAACGCTGTGGTTCCGGCCAATAACTTATCAAGAGTTGAAATGAAGAATCTTATTTATTTTGTTTATTTACAAATTTTTTAACATTCCTCGGGTCTTCACAATTATTGAGTACAACTGTGACTTGTTTCAATACAACCAATGAAATAACTATGGAAATGAACTTCTTTAATCAAACCCTGGTCTAGCTTGGTATCCAGAAGTATCAAGTCCGTAAAACCTCATCTGCTCATCAATCCAGTCTCTGACCGATGCAACATTGGCGTACACCCCCGGGATATCTTTAGCACCACAACCAATACCCCATGCAACAATTCCCGCATGATAGTACCTTCCCACTTGACCCTTGATAGGACAAATTAACGGAGTTCCTCCGTCTCCATCACAAGCATCTTTTCCTTCCTCGCCACCGGCGCATATGAAGCTGTCGTGTAGCTGGAAGTGTTTGCCGAGCCGAGTATTTCTTAGTTGGCTCTGGCAGGTATCTCTAGGAACCAATGGAAGGTCGATCCTTTTCATGATGATATGGTAAACTCCTTCCTGTCCGAACCTGTCTTTTCCCCAGCCAGTGGAAATGCATCTTCCCGTATCGGGGGCTTGTTGGTGATTATGCGGCGGTAAGCAGATCACATCGACGGTTTCTGTGATTTGAACGGGGGATTTCAAGTAGATGAATGCGATGTCGTTGTACAATGCTCCGGAGTTGAACTGGGAGTGTAGAGTGACGTTCTGAGCAGCTACGTCTTGGTGTGGGTACGGTTCGATGTTTCTGTTGATGTCCCATTCACCCGCCCTGACGATGTAATTATCGGATTTGCTCGAAACGCAGTGGGCCGCTGTTATCACAGCCTGCGGGTGGATGAGGGCCCCGCCACATTTTGGTCTTGGGTGAGCCTCGGTGGCTCCTACATCACGAACGATAGCTACCACCCATGGAAATTCGGCAAACTGGGCTTCGTTGTCTTTGTTTCCGGTTATTTTGAAGCCCACTCCATTAGGATGGTGGTAACCACAACCTTTCGGTGTTGGTGATGGTGACGGTGTTGTTGTTAGAGGTTCTAGTGATTTGTCTTCTAGTCTGCAGCATACTTGGAAGGCATCTCCGCAGGGTAAATTGGCCTCTTTCTCCCTAGAATGTGAATTCATGATTAGAAATGAAAAATAATGTTGGGAACATCTTTAAATGAAGTTTAACAACTTTTTGGACACACTGTCAAGAATAATATATAGTATGGTGCAAATGAATGGAATAGATTCATTATTTTGTAACTAGGCGACCCTAAAGAAAAATCCTGATCTTTATTATCGAACGCGCATTCGGTCGAGTATTTTTTATATTGGTGACGTCATTTGTGTGAGCGTGAAGACGTCATCAATGATTTTTTTAAATGGAGTTTTTATTCTGACAAACAATTGCATCAATGAATACAAACAACTTCAAAGCAGATGTACAAACTGCTGACCATCTGGTATAATACAGTAGGCCAGACGAGCAGTAAATTTATCTTGACCTATTCCAATAACGTCCTGAGTGATTCGTCCCATCTCGTTGCGTATGCGGTCTATGAGATCAATGATATTTTGTGGCCTATTTCGATAAACTTCACTTTTCAAGTATCCACATAAAAAGAAATCTAGAGGTGTTAGATCTGGCACCTTGGTGGCCATTCAATTGTTTAATAACGAAATATATTTCTTCAACCATCAATGGATTATTTTCAAGCCTCGTGAGTGTTTTTTTTAATGAAACAACTATTAATGTCGCTCATAAAAAATATTTTTTTTTACAAGAACTTGTGTACGCCACTGTCAGAATCAAATTGCTATATCGTTCAAAAGATCAACTGACTACATTCAGTGATTGAGGAAAATTTTGAGCAATAGGTAATTAAAGAGATGCCTATTGAGACAATTGAAATAATATTGGTACCATCGAATAGGAAAAAACAAGATTCCTAGCAATACAAAACATGGCAAATGGTTCCGTTCAAAAAAATTGTCGATGACATCACTTCTCCACCAATGGCACATCCAAAAAATATTTGAATTACTAGAAAGGTGCAGAGCAAAAGACCCTTCAACTTTCATCCGAACTTTTTTTCGATTACCCTCATATTAACTGAGAAAATGGGCGGGTCTATACATTTGACTAACTCTGTATATCTTACTAGTAACATTTTCCAACTTGAGGTGACAACGTAATCCGTGATTCTTTCAAACCTGGAAATTTAACAGGCGGTATATGTACTTGGATTTACTACAAAATGCCATAGATCCAGCTCCAACAAATATCCTTGAGAACGATCCCACATACAATGAAAAGGAACAGATTTTTCAACAAGACGGAGCTCCTCTGCATTACTCTCAAAATATGCGTAATTATTTGAATAACACATTTCCAGGACGATGGATATAACGACGGGGCCCAATTGAATGGCCACCACGGTCACCCGACGTAGGGGATACAAAAAAGCATTGTATAAAAAAACATCACCAGACAAATTAGAAGAGTTGCAGAGAAGGATTATTAACGTATGTCGCGAAGTGACCCCGCAAATGCTCCACCGTATGCATATAGGTGGAGAGCAATTCGAACATTTACTTGACTAATAAGTATGTTTTAAAGTACAATTGAATCGATTTTTGCCTTTTTCGTCACACATTATTGTTGGAGTTTTAATGCTCCATATTTTCGAAATTTACGCAGCACTGTATAGGGAATGTCAAGCCCCCTCTAATGAGGTATCACTTGACCCCCCTTTCCATTTGAGAAAAAATTTTAAGTAACACCCCTACTCAAGGGGTTAAAGGTTTTACTATGCTTTTTGCGTCAAAATGTGTTCCGCTGATAAATAATCATGTGTTTTTGGATTTTGCTGAAAAATTCTTTCCCACCCTGTGATGCCTTGCGGTACGTTTTCGATGGGCCTCCCTGTGTATCAATAGAAACTCTCTAAATGATTTTGAAAAAGAAACATTTCAAATTAATTGAACATCACAACGAAAAAATATTCCAGTTGTCATGAGGAAGAATTAATCATTAAAAAATTTCAAAAAACGTAGGTATCTTTTTGGAAAGTAGCGTCTGTTTACGAACTTCTTTAAAACCAAAAAAAAAAATTCAATTTTCGTGTTTTTGGTGACACGTTCAACGGTCAAAAAATAATCCGAGTTGTTTTTCGCTCGAAATATTCATTGTTCCGCAAACAAATAATATAAGTAACCACTTGATTGGATGTGATTCAACAATAATTTTATAACGTCCATTCTTTGGATATTTTGTTATAATTTCAATTCTATTTCTCGAAGACCTTAAAAATATTGTAATTTGTTATAGGCACTCTGAATGAAAAATCAAAGATGAATAATCCCGTAATATAAAAAATTACTAACCTTATATTGATTATTCCTTCCCCATTTGTGTTGATCGATCCATTTTTACAAAGATAGAAAGGCACACATTCGTGTTCACAGGTATTCGTTTGGTTTCCTCCGAAATGTGGATCAAGATCGAGTTTTGGGGCAGCTGGATCTAAAGTGTCCAAATTCAGGATCGGTACACTGATAGGAGTGTCAGATTCTTCGCTTCCTTCACTACTTATTTGATTATCTTCGTCACTTTGTGGGGCTGCCTCTGAAGCTTGAACGTACACGAAAAAAATTAAAAGTAAGGTAAATATCTGCCTATTCATATTTGAGATTATTAAGTTCACTTGAACTTTCTCGCACTTTTATACAAAAAGTATGGATTAAACGAATAAACAATATTTGTGCAGAAAAGCATGCCAGTCTACCTACTAGGTGTGTATGCAAGACTGCGTCGAGATATAGATGTTTAAGAACTATAATACAAGTTTTGAACCCTTACAGAGTTGTTTCCATGGGTACATAGGCGGGTATGCTCGAAGTAAACTTACTGTGAATTAAATCAAAAGTTCGTTGAATCAAATCATATTTAACAATTTCGGCATAATCGAAATACCCTTCTCTCCGCACATTTTCATAAAGTTGAATATATGACGCAAATATCTAACAGACAAACATATTGCAAGTATTATCCCCAATTTGATTGAAATTGACCAGCATACCTGCATGACACATAGAGTGTACCGAAAGGCATAGCCTGTGCGGGTAGAGGACGGCTATTATTATTATTTGCCGTGGCACTCGGGGAGACTTACTGATTTCTGGTGGCGTATACACTTCTAAGCTGTAGGAAAACCCGGAAAACCTACAGCACCACCCCGGGTGATCGGCGCGAACTCCAAGCAAGCACCAGACGTCGAGATTGGCATCTAGACAACTTACATTACCTATCTTGTGTCTTCTAGGATTCGAACCTGTCCAAATGCCCATAAAGGATAGGTCAGATAACATTACAGTCTGATTACTCAGACTACGACACAAGAGGTGAAAGAAGGGCCCGAACAGAGAATTTATATCTGTTCGGATAGTCAGGCAGCACTCAGGGCCATCTGTCATCCTAAACCAAGCACAGGAATGCGGAGATGCTCTCGAGAAACTAGTTGAAACGAAGGAAATTCAGCTGGTATGGGTTCCGTGTCACAGAGGGGTGCGCGGAAACGAGGTGGCAGACGAACTGGTTCCGCAATGCCGTTCTGTGGGCCGGAGCCTGTACTAGACTAGGCCAAACCTCTTCAGCCCTTGACGACTGGGCGGAAGAAGAGCTGAACAAACTTTGGAGAGATAATAGCGGCTGCAGGCAGTTGAAAGACTTTGTGACCGGCTCCAGCAAGTCAAGGCTCATAGGCAGAACCGCCAAGCACTACGCCTCCTTATAGGAATACTAACAGGGCATAACAAGTTAGGCAGACACCTATCACTAATTGGTATAGAAGAAGAAGCAAATGCGGTGAGGACGAAGAAACTTCGTCTCGCTCCCACGGAGAATGCGAGGCGTATGGGAGGCTGAGATTTGAAATATTTGGTGCTCAAAAACTCCAACAAGAGGAACCTACCAACCTGAAATGGACGGACATACTGACCTTCATCAGAAGGTCACGAAAGTTCGAGAAGGAAGCTTAGAAGGAAGAATGTAGATTTTTGGAAGACTGGAGATGGCAAGAAGGGTCCATGTGGGCCTACTTACCTGGCTGCGATAGCGGTCTCCCCCCAAATTACTACTACTACTACTAGACGTCCTTCGTCTTAATGGGTAGAAGGATATTTAACTTCTTTCACTTTTCACAACGTTTCAATTGCTTATATTCACAATCGTCTTCTGGTAAATACTGACGAATTAAGATGCTAGGAGGTCTGTTGATGTGTAATTAAGATGTAACGGTGTTGTGGCGCGTGTTATTTCACGCTTCTTCTTCCCATCAAAGCGGTTTTATGAGCGGTCTCCATACGTTTTTAATTTACACACTCGACTGACTGAAAGCGCCATTGGCTTCGGTTTACGTGGTTTCTATGCATTTTTGTTTTAAACAATGTTCTCTTCTATGAAGAACACTAGCCTAATCCCAGAGAATATTTGGTCATTATACGTCTGGATGTTCGTTATAACTGTGGCATTTCCTTTTTCTGCAAGGAGAATTTTGATGGTGGAGTTCATTTGCAGGGTTTTCAGGGCGTTTTATTCTCCAGCACTAATGTTTTTTCGAAGGTTTCGCTTCATTTCCAAGCCTTCTTTCACTTTCCATTTAAATTCTTCTGCTGGTTGACTCTACAGAGCTCATAATGTCCAGGATAGGTATCGTTTTTGGTGCAACTGCGAAGTTCAATACTTTTCCCAAGCAGGGACTCCTATTTGATAATTATGGTAGTTGTCATTTCTTCGTCGTTAGTTCGTGGTGGCTGCTTTTACTCTTGCTAATCGGTTCCATTTCTTCTAGTTTTGACGAACTCTCATGGTATAACTCTCTGATTTCTTGAAAAATGGTCGTAGCATCTCTTTCTTCCAACGGTGGTGGTTGATTTGTGACCTAACTAGTCACATGATGCACTGTGCTCGTTTTCCAGGGATAGATTACTTAATCTGGAAACCATCCGGGATGATGTTGTTGTCTCTAGGTCTACGTAATAATTGAATGTGGGTATTTTCTTTGGTGATTCTAATCATTGTCTTCTCGTAGATTCTGAACTTGTCGTTGATGCCGGGTCCGTACTAGGTTTCCAACGTTTGTTCGAAGCTTTGTAGACGATGGAGTAACTTGATTACTTAGGTTTTGGACCTTTATCGTCTTAATAATAATAATAATAATAATAATAATAATGGAATGATGGACACACTGCTCTCAAACTTAAAAATCATACCGGCTTGCCGTGACATGGCAGAAATCCTAGCCGGGCGAATGCAGAAGGCCGTAATTCTTGGTTCACTCCGCCTACTCAGGGCACATGATTCTCGGACCCAGTAATCACTTACCCCATGGACGTGGGGAGTGTTTACTGGGGTTAATGACACACCAGCGCGCCCTCCGGAAGTGTCGGGGCTCCGGAGACAGGGCCTGACTGGGTAATTCCTAACGGGAAAAAAAAAAAAAAAAAAAAAAAAATGTGCCTTTATTGGAATAAAAAAAACAATAAATGGGTAACATAGATAACGGGTGGCGATATTCGCTTTACACGCTCTTCCATACAACCACCCCCAGAGATGCAACATAATTCATTATTTAAGTTAATAGTGAACAAATCTGTACGATAGAAAAAGAAAATAAACAACATGAGATATCATAAATCTAATGCATAAAACTACTTCCTATTTAGCTTCTTTTTGTCAATAAATGTAATTTGAGATGTTTGCAGAAGGACCCCACACTAGGCAGTAGCTTGATTGACATAGGTAATGAATTGAAAATTTTGTCCGCATTATAGCTGAAAGATCGTTGAATCTGACTGGTAGTATGCCTGGGAACACTGAACATATCCGCAAACCTAGTATCACGGTCATGATAGACATTGCGTTCCACCAGCTTACATGACAGATACAGAGGTGTTTTAAATTTCTTCAAGTTATAAACAATGGGTTGGAATTTGAACTTCTTGCACTTTTTCACAACGTTTCAATAATTGCTTGCATTACATTTAAGCTATTGGTTTATCACTAAGGTAAGAACTTAACCACTCAAGAGCAATACTTCTGATACCGTATGACTGCAATTTGAAAAGGGGGATATCATGGTTCAAGCATTCGAAATCAATAATTAGCCCTAGCACAACTTTCTTCTTGTCCAGAGCCATAGTAATCTCATCAGAAAACTCACATAATGCTGTATCGGTACTCTTATTCTTCAAAAAGCCATGCTGGCAATCTGAAAGCCTGTTATGTCCCATCAGAAAGTTCAAAGGAAATTGATTCACCAGAGCCTCAATTACTTCACAAATGCATGGGGTTATGGCCCTATAACCAGCAATTTGTTCAGTATTGCCTTCTTCGTGTGAAGGTATAACATAAGCATGTTTCAATTTTAATGAAAAAACTCCCTGAGATAAAGATGAATAAATTATATGAGTAAGAACACTATCCTCGTCTCCAAGAATTCGTGGTGATCAGTCCAGGCATGGTCAGCAATTCCCGATCCAGATGTATTTCTCTATCAGTCCTTTTTTTTGTGAAAAATCTGACAGATAATAACTACACTCACACAGCGATAAGGGTTTTGGAATAAATCGAATCAGTGTTCACCATCACTTGATAATGCGATGGGTGTGGGACTGTGGGAGTAATTTCAAGGGATCTCTCTTTTTCTCTCTATCTGGATTTATTGAACTTGGTTTCTATTGGTGCACTTGTCCAGCTCTCTCATCACTGCGTGGGGGTCCGCCTTATCCCAGCTTGATCACTGCTGTGAATCGTGGGAGCGTTGTTAAGGGGAGGATGCGGATGAGGCAGCATTTCAAATTTGATAGAATCACGTAAAGCCGGATCACAGAAAGAACAAATTTCGAACAGAAACGAGAAAAAAATGAGAGAACTTGTCTACTAATGAATGTTTACTGAACTTGGCTATTGAGCGCATTTTATAAAAGGCAGAGAGTCATTGTTAGTTTGACCCGATATCTTTCTAAAACTCCACAAAAAAATTAATCAGATTGATTCAATTTTATTGATGCTCTATTCGTTGCCGTTTGGCCACAAGCATTTTCTATGTCAACATTTTTTCATTATCAACCTAAAAATTTTGGATCTGCCCAAAAATCTTTTCTTCGGGATTTGTTCTAATGATAATAGTGAAACTCTGGAACTCGTTGCCTATATTGAGAGGATTTTCTGTATGTAACCTAAATTTCAAAAATAAGACTAGTTCTGATATCCTTCCATTTCTGTCTGAAACAAAGTGCTAGGAATCGCACGTTAAAAGGTAAGACCTCATTAATCCTTGGCTCGCACAAGATTCGACTTTTGAGGGGACGATAGCTGGTTAACGGAAAAAACAATTTTAACAACAACAATTTTTGTGAATAAGTGAAACTACTCTGTCTACACCACTGTCTTACTTATATTGTTGGAAAAACAGTCATTCAGTTTATTATTGGGAATTTAAAATTCTCATCAATGTGGATTTGTGACAAAGTGGACTGATGCGGTCGAAAACATGAATCATTAGAAACCAGTTTTCTACATTCCTTGATTCACATAAGTAATCTAACTAAATCAAAAAACAATTCAGAATTCTACGTTTCAAACAAAATTTCATCGGTTACTATAAATATATATTCGATTTTATTGACTTCTGGTCATTATAAAAAGGAGAATCGTGAGAATGAATAAAACAAAAGTTGTAAGCATCGGAAAATCATCTGTGGTCAATGAATCCCAAACCTTTTCTTACCAGATGTGAGTATAAGACTGGACTCCATTCTATGTAAAAACGGATGAAAAGACCAGAGTCGTTTGATCAATCTCAATCAACCCGCTAAAGTAATATTTCACTTGGTTGAAAGCCTTTCATTTAAATCCTCCTAAAGATTGCTATAGTTCCATGTCTACCCAGAACCACTCAAATATCCTGCCAGCTCTTCATTATTCAATAATTTGAGTAATGATTCTTGTACGAACGTTCCGCAAAGTTTTCATTAATCATCAAAGAAACCAGATGTTCCCAAATTTTCAATTTAGTCCATCATTCAGTATTCTAGTTAGTTATGCAATTTTGCACTAAAACATACTATGTAGCTCGAAGACCAATTCAGAAGAATGCAATTTGTCGGTAATACCTCGCTCACGAACTCTTCTATACTTGTTTGGAACACCCCAGGGAAGTTTGGTGATCATCTCGTTTGTAATACCGTTTACCAAATATAGTAACAATAGTAAAAACCCGGCTGATCCTGAATAGCACAGAAATAGCGCAGTTCTAGTTGTGACCAAGATATATTTTACGTAAAGAAATTGATTATTAATCTTCTTTTTCAGAAAAAAAGGAAGAATTTGCAGTTTAAAGCAGCAACACATCATTCGATATAAAATAAAAAGGTGAGTACTTTATTTTCAGAAGATAAAAACGTATAGAAAAAGCTTCATGAACCTAAAATTGAACTTAAAATGGATTGAAATGAGATATTACAGTTTTTTATGATAGAATTATTTGCGGTGTTAGTATTACTGTGATAATACTGTAGTATTATTGGAAATTTTTTGTAATTTCTTTTTTGTACCTAAAATGAAAAATTGAACAAAGATAGTGGATCTGATCGGGGGGAGGTGGAAGAAAGAAAATATGCCATTAACATATAAGATGTAGGGAAGAGGATTAATGCTATTAAACCAGCGGATTTGTCAGCACCAACTGATAAAGGAGCACAAAATTACAGAAACAATAGTTCAAAACATTCTATGTGTATTGATAATAGTATATTTACCTGAAAATTATGACTTAATTGATTTATTCCAGCAGAAATATGTGGATATGATATCATTTCTGGAAAACACATTTCTTTATCTTCCCAGTCTACACCTTTCAGAAATGTCCTTGTCATTCAAGATATGAATATAAACAGACTGGTTTCTAATATGCTGGGGATTCCCATATGGGGTTTTTAATATTATTGTCAGAGTTCATTTGAATTGAATTCATATATTGCTTTTTTCAGAAGAACTTACTGAACCAAACGAGACAAAAACCCGAAAATATTATGCCTCTTTAGAAAGCATGTTTTTATATGGAAACAATTCATGAATTCAATAGCTCACTAATGAAATTCGGTAAATATTACATTAAAATTAGCAGCTTAATATGAGCTTTTCTCTCGAATCGCTCGGCCCTTGGTTATACTTCGACAACAGAAGGACCCCGGATCTTTGAGTTTAGAGTGTTTATTTCAGCATGGTTCAAAGAAAAAAAAAAGGATTACAGTCTTTCTTTTTGGTAGCACATCGTACCGTCGATTGACTTGGTTCAGTTTCAACATTGAACAAAGTGACCAAGTTAAAATCCACTTCAAAGCTACAGAGAACGTTATATACAGTTCGATTATTTTATCTTTACCCATGCGTCATCAATTTATGATCGAAGAAATCACACACCCTCTATCGAACATTTCTTTCTATCAACCGCTATGAGCGAACCAAAATTCGTTAACTTTTGTCTTCCAAGCTAAGAATTATGGTATTGCGATGATCCAATAAAACTGAAAACAGTGAAAAGAGATAGCCATAAAACCGACAGTGTTTTACATTTCAACTAAACTTGCCAACCATCAATGGCGTCATTGTTTTCTGTCATTGTGGTATTGTTTATCGCCAGTTTTACTTTGTTTTGCAGTCGAATAAATTATAAAAACTGTTTTTTTTTTCAAAGCTGAACGTCTCTTGGAATCATTAGTACAATACAATGTGTTTTATTCAAAAATACTCTTTGAAATGTCTAACCTCACAATTGAAATTTGTGACTATAATCCCGTACTGCCGGGATATTCACACAAGAGTTATTCATACTGTGAAAATCCTAATGAGAGAAAAAACATTACCTGAATATATAAATACAGGTGAAAACATTCACAATATATTTGAACTCTTTTTTACCACCACAATTTGTATCGAAAGGGAAGGAGCGAATGGTGGACCTTTTTTACCACTTTCATCTGTTCAAGAGGTAGGAATTTAAACCTCAAAAGAAGTGTCATAACTTTCCTTTACTGTATTTTAGAGATTTGCAGATGCACAAAATATCTTGAAAAACGGTGTACATCAAAATAAACGAAAATAAACCCATTCCATCAACACCCACTGAATCACTCATTGAAAAATGGTATGAACAAGAAAAGCTCCTTTGTGATATGGTTATTTAACCCATTATTATAAACATAGGTGACAGATCTGAATCTGAAAGCGATTAAATATATTAATTTTGTTTTTCCTTTCATAACTGGACATAGTTCACTCGCAATACATAAATAAATGTATGAATACATTTTTTGTTAATCATGTGTTGAGTATTTCATTACCAAACATATTTCAACTGGTGTATTTTTACTCCTCATTAATTTATCATTATACAGTGTGTCCTTGCATCCATGTACGAATAGGTAATTGAAAAAGTTTGAATACCTAAGTCTAGAAGATTCTTTTTCTGAGTTTTAATCATGTTTGAATGGAAACTAATTTTTTGATATCAAACTATGCAAAGGTTTTGGAAATATTGCACTCCAACCTAGTTTTATGAACAACCATTTCGTTAACTGTTACATCTACAGAAATTGCATTAATGTGGATAAAATTAGGATTTGATGGATTTGTTACAAACGGCTGCGGAAGTATGGATAAAACAACTTCCTTATATGAGTGTGACTGAAATTAGAATACAGTAGGGAGGTCAAAAGTTTCTAGTAAACTCACTGGGCAAATGAGGAAACTCCATGAACATATCTCTGCCTCCATGTTTCATTATCCTATCAAACCTGGTATCACTGGATTCATAATAATTGGAATATACCGTGTGCTAGGAATCGCACGTTAAAAGGTAAGACCTCGTTAATCCTTGGCTCCTACAAGTTTCGACTACTGAGGGCTGCCGTTCGTAAGGGGACGACAGCTGGTTAACGGAAAAACAATTTTTAACAGATTCATTCCTTTTCGCTTTTGTTTCTCCAGCAATATTTTTGAAATTTGGAACATTGAATATGCTCACTGGACGGCACTTTTTGATATATTTGGAAAATAAAGAAAGAAAAGGTAGGAAAAATGGAAAGGAGAAAAAGGGGGCATTCTGTTGGAACTAAAAAAAACTCTCATTGCCTGGTCGTTTGCCATTTCCATGAATTTGAAAATCTTAATTAAGTTAATTTAGTAATTCATTATCCTATCTTATTACCTACACGTTGTAATTTCATCGGGATATTAGCCACGGCATTCTACATTTAGAAAAACGTTTTGACAAACGTCTCGATTTATTTCATATACATAACATTGATGACCCACGGGTAAAGATAAAATAATCGAACTGTACCAATAGCTATACAGCGTGTATCCTCGAAAAGGAATCCGAAACCCAAAGAAGTCTTTCAAAATTGATTCAAAGGAGATAATGTCATAGAATTACATAATTAAACATGCCTGTTAGTGTTTGCCAAATACATGCAAAATATGATATACTCAATGTGGCATATCCTAGTAGATGTATTGGATAACAGGGCCGCTCGTTCTCCTGCTATGACACTGAGAGGTGTCTTGAGAGGTTATGAAATAACGTGATAGGCTGTATTGCCTCATTAGTATCGTGTACGTTAATTTTCATCATCATTAAACAGTTATTAATTTTTCAAAATATCCAGGTTGTGTGAAGCACTTTAACTCTTTATTGAAGTATACGTTGTTCGATTATGCCGTACTTCTCCGACTTCAACGAAACTTCAGACCTTCGAAAAATACATTGCATCTCAGAAATTAAATAGATGTCATATGGATTATGAAAAGTTATTTGCCAAGTTCAAAACAGATAAGATTTAAGATTTGATCAACAATCCATTCAAAAGACAGTGACCAAATATAAAATCTACCAGGTACAAAATCTAAACAAGGTAGGTAGACAGACACATATCATTTCAGCAAATGAGTGCAATGACTTCAAGATGCATTCCCGCTTGTTGATCGGCCAGTCTTGTTATTTATCTTGTTTTCATCGTTTTGCTGTTGTGGCAGGTGAAGGTGAGAATTGTATATTCATCAACGATTGTGTTGCCAACTGAACTGAATTAATAATTAATTAATTAAGATCCTGTAACAGACAGTGCAAATCTGTATTTTCTGTACCCATCCAATTTTGTATACTAACCTATTTAACCAATTATTTGAAGTGACGTCAGGCAATCGTCCAGCTTTTGGATTTTATATTTTATTATGGTTGTTACATTCATTAAGAAAATATCTGCTCCTGTCAATTCACGTCTAAACGGAGGAACAGTAATTACACCAAATGCATCAATGGTGTTGAAAAGTTCTTGAAATTATTTATGACAACCAACTTAAAGAAAATTACTGACCAAATGAAATTTCTACCTTAATTTGAAGCATGATATTTCGATTCGAAGCTGGCGAACAATCAGTTGCTCACTCTCATGGAATAACTGGTTTCAAGTTAAAAGCGAATAAGATCTGAATTTCGTTCAGTTCGAAATTTTTCGTGATAATTGAAGTATAAACCTTATACTTGAGATTTTAAGTCCTCAGTGATGTTGATCGTTTGTGTCGTGTTATTTTCCTGTTTTTCCTACTTAGTAGCTCTCGACGAAGGTAAAATATAATTTTTTCATTTCAAATGAACTATTGACGTTCAAATACAAAGGGAATTGAATATCTATTGGTAGAATTATTGTAAATGTTCATTCTGCGTCTGACGATCTTTTTCATCAGTCGTTCTCAAGAATAGGGTTGTACCACGAAAATGCTATTGATGATGAAGTTTAAATAATAATGAGAGTCGAAATTCATACAAATACAATGATAAAATGTGGCAAATGGGTAAGAGTATATTTTTTCATACTAACACTGACATGATATCTTTTTCTGATCTGGGTGACACAACATTTTGTTTCCCAAGCTCTTATTTTTCTAGAAAATGACGACAGACTAGATTATTCTTCTCACTTCGTGAGGTCTCTATCAGTATTGTATGTGAACCTCTTTCTGTATAACAAGGGGTTTACCAGAAGTAACAATACTGTCAGCTACAAACAAAGTCTTGAGTTTATTGAATTATGTTCTCGAAACTTTTATTTATTCCTTATTGGACATTATCTATTTTCTGTTCAATTTCTGGCTTCAGACTGTAATATTGTAAGTAAATAAATAGCTTGCTTCATTCATCTTTAGAACATATACACAATTCAGCCTGCTGGTGAACATATAGATGCTTATCAGACTAGTCAAAATCTTGATACTAGGGCTACAAGTTCAGTTCAAGCAATTTACAAATATAAAAACACTTATAAATCATATTTAAAGTCTATAAAATATTCTTCGGGTTTGTATTTTGATGTTACAATTATCATGCCGCCAGGTATTCATCCAGAGAATAAAATTCACCATTTCAAAGAAATGTATACAGTCCATTCTTAAATTTAATCATTTAGTTTGGTTCTAAGCAGGTACTTATTATAGCATTTTATTTGTTGGTATTTGTGTAATTCCTGTACAAGGGTCAATCTCGAAAATATTTATTACTACTTATTTCTTGTATAATAATTGTGGATATCTCGATTCTTAGAAATATTGTAATTTTGCTGTGTGAAATCCATAATGAGTTTGAATATGTAAAGGCTGGGTAGGGTTAAGATTCTAGTGTTTCTGAACAATTCTTAACAAGATGCATTTGATAAAGTTCCTATCATGTGTCTCATTCTTTTTGCTTAATAAATACATCATTTAGATGACTAGATCATCACCAGAAAATTAGACCTTATGACAGTATGCTTTCTACATGGGCAAAATATACCATTCTCAAGATATCAAAATTGACAGTACTCCGTAGTTGTCTCATTAAATGACAGACACTGCTTACTTTGGCTACCATATTAACAGATAATCCGTTATTGTGACAGTAATTGTAAACGCCTGAGTACTTACATTTGCTTTGGCAGAACACTTTTGTGCTGTTGAGTTCCTCGAGCAGAAGTTTGTGTCATCTGTATATACAATTTCTAGATCTGCTCCTGTAACTAGGTGAGTCACGTCATATATGAACAATAGTGGACCAAGTACTGAACCCTGTGATGTAAGATATTTTTTATCAGATGTAATATTGTTTAGTACTACGGCTTGTCTCCTTTCGTATCCAGTTATTGCCCATTCCTCTTATTTTCCCAAATACTCCAGTTCATCAAGGAGTACCTTATGATATACCTTACCAAATGCCTTACCTCAATCAAAATAGAGTTTGGGATTTCATTTTTATTCGCTGTATCATAGATAAAGGAGCTGAGTTGAGCTATGGCAGTTTTTTGCAAACAGATGTTTCTGTAGTTTTTCGGGTAATTTTTCGTTCCTTTATTTTCATAAATCGGTCAGGGTCTCAGCGAAGATATTTCCAATTACAGTTCAACTTCGCTCGTAGTGACTGGGAGGAAAGAAAATGAATGTACGAGGTGGAAATTTGATGTTACTGTACTTTGGTTTATCGTTTGGGAAATCAGTAGAGGACTTGTTGAACGCATTTAAAATACTTACTCTCTTCAACAACTTCTTATCTTACTGAAAAAGTTTTTTTTCATATTTGTCATTTAGTAGATGTCCCAAAATGTTTGGGAACCGATCTTCTTCTTCTTTGAACTCTGTCTTCCATATTCTCCGTGACATCAGAAATCATTCAGTTAATGTTCTTCAATTTCAGCAGTCTTGTAGTAATGAAACATTATTGTGAAAGCTTATTCTCAATCACCTCACTTCTAATAGCAAATGTTCCAAATATCTCAAAAATCCTTATACTTAATTCAAAATTTAACGATCTGAAAAAATAATTAGCAATTGTATTATTTCATTTAACTCCTTCAACTATCAAACTGATAGTCTTCACCGATTATTGTCAATGATTCCCTTGTGTTTGGCTCGTCCGGAATCATGGAACTCTGGCATTTCATAGACTGGGCATAATTATAGATGAAACGACTCACCTATAAGGAAGTTCAATCTAAATTATTCGAAGAACCACTTCCGAGTAGCCCAAAATGTAGATACGCCTATGGTGGAACATGAATCACTATTTTAAAGTTGCAAAAAACAAAAATATATTTCTTTCTCGAGCCCCTCATATCACTTCTTACATTAGAATGTGCCCAGGAAAAAAATCAAAATATAATATGAGTAGTTAGTAGTGGTACTAACGGGAAGGGGCAGTTAGTCTATTCGGACGTGATTCTTCGTATAATTTTAACTGAACTTCCTTACAGGTAAGTCCTATAATTGGTTATTATACTTCATAATCACGTCCTCCTAGACCAAAATGTATATATTCAAAGCACCTGAGTTTTTATCATTTTATACAAAAAATTCCACCTAAATCAACTAAATTGGCAACAAAACAAACATGTTTCTTTTATTTTCAATTACGTATCTATGACTGGTGGAAAACCCACAGTTTTCCAAATTGTCTCAATATTGAACCTGAAACGTAGTTCTTCAGATGAGGCAGCATGTAGCATGCCATGACATCTGGAAAACCAGTGCCACTTATATACAACACAGTGTCAATCCAGCTTGAAATGGTTTGAGGGGAAGTTCTTGATGAGATATTCCTTAAACGTACACAACTCGTAAGAAATTGAATATTCGATGTGACCCATTTCTCATTGGAAAACGTAATGAGTAGATAATATGAGGAGCTCGAGCAAGTAATAGGTTTTTAAAATATTGACGTAGTTATGAAGTACAATTAAACTCCGTAACACAATTTCGTTGAATAAGTAGTCCGAACTGCATTGATAATTTTTTTTTGTTATTGTTTAGTTTCATTTTGAAATAAAGTCATGAAATGTATATACAATATATCTGTATTTTTTCAGATTGTCAAACAAGAGAAAAGAAAGGATCATGTAAACATATCAAGGATTGTTTTCATGCTCAAACAATGATCAAAAATCAACAAAATCCAGATATTTGTGATTTCGATGGGCTAGATGCCATTGTATGCTGTCCGTTACAGAAAATATCATCTCCGCTTATCATCAAGCGTCCATTGTTGAGCAAGCCAGAGAAAATTGAACGTATAAAATCATTGAGTGAAATAAGTGAGTTTACTGATCCGAAAAATAGAAATAGGTATAAAGAGGAATACTTAGGTTCCGACCTATTAAAGTGTCACTTAAATTAATGTTTTAAGTTTCCAATTGACATATGTTTCATTTGTTTCATCAATTTTTATAATATTGTTGATTAGGTATACCTAGAATATTAGTCGTCGATTTTCATTTCTGGAATCAACCAAACAATAAATCGAAATAATGAAAGTTTCTGTGTTACTTCAACAAAAACACCAAATAAAATAGTTGGGAAATAAAGCAAGTCTATACACGTCATTTTTGAGACAAACAACTTTAAATAAGAATTTGCTGAAAATGTACCAAAAATCGGCAATTTCTTGAGAAATTGTCGCTGTTTACCGATCGCAGCAATAAAATTAATTCATTCAATCATATTGTGAACTTCACAATCCAAGAACAAAAATAGAATAAACCTCAGTATCTTCTGAAAGAACCCTAGAAGGTACCTTTCACTTATCTATTTGAACTCCTCACCTCCCCTAGTTCTCCAAGAGAAAAATCCCTATTCAGGAAAAAGAATTGAAACAAATGAAACGATAGTTATTTTTCATTAAATCGTTTTGTACAGTACAATTTGTTTCGTTATGAACTATTTTAACTTTTTCAGTTACAAAACCGTTTAAAACATCTTGAAAGTTAACCTTTTTCATTACTTCATTTTCATTTGCCATTATCGCTAAGGCATTCGAACAGTTGAGACATTGATGAACGAAAAGCAGACTTGACTTACTTTGATTTCATGTTTTACATCACGGAGAATAATATTGAGTTTGGGAAACAAAGAAATAAATATTGGAAAACAGCAGAAATGACTGAAATGAGCAATAAACATGGATTTTTATCAAATAATTACCATTTTTAGTTCCGTTTATAGTTATTGCAAAAATTCCCTAGAATTTTTATTTTTACGTAGTTGTCAACCATAGCGTCGCATCCAATATGGCCCTAAACTGATAAGGTCAATAGACAAGCATAGCAATATTGTATAGAATGCAATAGAACATGTTCTAATTGGGTGGTGAGGAATAATCCCAGACGTTCGTAATATGTCAAAAGGATTCATTCTTCTCAAGTTCTGATGTAGGAGTCACTTTGAGGGTAGAGTGAAAAAAAATTGTAAAAATTAAATGAAAATTGAGGGTTAGAGCAATGAAAAAAGTTATATCAAAAAATCCCAAAACCCCCAACTGCAGCAAAACAGAAAGCACCGAAATAATAAAATTAAAAGAATGAAATAAAAAATTTAAAGAAAAAGTCTTTCAAAACAAATCCGAAGGACCCAGGATTCTCACGACATTCGCAGAAACCACATATTGTGAATGAAAAAATCCCCAAGGTTTCCATTTAAGGAACACATCTAAGAAGAGCTAAGAATTTCATCAAATTCGTAGGCAGGATCCAGCAGTGCCCTATGATTTCAAACAAAATGAGATTTCCGAGTCTCTGTCATAGGAAGAATAATTGAAGATACTGCAATTCCACTAAATTCACAAATAATGCTCAGCAGATGCTAATGATCTCGAATAACATGGTTCCATGGTCTCCACCAAATGAAAAACTTGAGTCTCCGCAAAATCCATGACTAACTGGAACTAGAGTTTATAATAAAATATATAAAATAAATCGAGAATAAAATGTTTCACCTGATAAGAGCGTGATACGTATTTCATATTAGTGATGTATGACATTGTAGATATTGATTTCGATTTTATTCCTCATTGTTATAGTTGGCTAATTGGATGAAATTTCATTACAATAACATTGAGAACGGGTTGGGCCATAAGTTAATTGACCTCAACCACCATCTTTGGTGTTTTTTCCATAGTGAGGTTGTCTGTATTCGTATCCTAAACTCAGGATGCTCGTGACTTACAGGAAAGAGTTATAACACAGTGAAATGAAAATAACTAACCTTTTCAAAATAACCCTTTCTTGAAGTTTCAACGTTTCTTCAAAATATTGTAGTAATTTTTCTTCTGTTTAAGAATGTGAACAATTTTATCCAAAACCCAAATACCCAATACTAGTAATTGGAGGAACTAAATCACTGGCAAAGGAGTTTCCACATATGGTGAGTAATCTTTTAAGATTTATAACGCTAAGCTGGAGTAACACCCATCATCTTATTGTTTTTTTACATCTTTATATTGCTTCTCGTTATACCATCCTATGGCTATCCATGTTTATTTATATTTTTTGGAAGGGATTGTAATGCAGGTGGCTATATAACTCCATCTATTTAAGCACCCAACTTGATCAGATATCACAACAGACAAAATTTCCAAAGTATTAAATCAAATTTCTAATAAAGGGTGTTTGTCTAATTGCAATGAAAAAATGAAGATTTGTATTCCTAAAAACCATGTTGATGGTGTCGAAGAAAAAGTTTCACTGAAGGCACATTGACACCATTAAATCGTTTAGATATTGTCCATGGTGAAGTAACTAGTTTGGTTTTCGAATATTTTCGTTTAGCACCATTATAGATCCCCCGAAAATAAGCAAATTTCTCCCATTCAACATATTTAACTTTTTTTGATGTTTTCGAGATAAAACGTTTGTGTCTGTAAATTCAGTTTAACATTTTAACTGATAAATTAAGAGTGAATGAAAGCAATGATAACCGATAATTAAATAATTATTTCAAGCTCTTTGCTACTTTTTTATATCATATTTAAAACAAATTATTTTTTAGGCAATTATTGGTTTTGGTGAGGAAACTGATAAACAGTGGCAGTGTGGAGGGTCACTAATAAGCAAGCGTTTCGTCCTTACAGCAGCACATTGCTTAGATTCTCTAGAACTGTGAGTACAACCATAATTTAGCCAGGTTGATTCCATATTTTGTTTTATGCAGATACAGGAGAATTACTAGTGAAAAAAATTGATATTGCCAACGAATTAATAAAGGGTTTAGCAAAATTGATGAAACGTTAGCTGATAAAATTGTAAGAGATGATAACTATAGAATGGAAAGGAAATCTACACCAAATTCCTTTATGTTTGCACCCATCATGGCAAATGAAGTACACAGAACAATATCTGAACTGAAAAACGGCAAAGATGTCGGATTGGATAATATAAAAGCTGAAACCTTAAAACTAATCAGTCCTTACATTATGCAACCCTTGACTTATTTATTCAATAATTGTATAGAGCATGGAATTTACCCAACTGTCTTCAAGAACTCTATCGTCACTCCTATATTCAAAAAAGGCAATGTAAACAATATTAACAATTATCGACCCATATCACTTATCACACATATATCAAAGATTTTCGAGAAACTTATAAAACAACGGCTCGTTAGTTAGTTATCGCAACACAAGTATGGTTTCAGAGAAAAAACATCAACGCAGGATGCTGTTATTTCCCCTTACTACAAAAATAAATCAAAGTCTTAATGACAGCAAGCCGTGTTTGTGTTTATTCGTCGATTTATCGAAAGCCTTCGATACAGTTAGTCACCAGCTGCTCTTAAACTGACTAGAAGATATTGGAATACACAATAATGACTTATTATTTTTTGAAAGCTATCTTACTAACAGACATCAAGTAGTGAGGATTGAGGATACACTCAGCAATGAGATGCTTGTTGAATATGGAGTTCCGCAAGGGACTGTCGTCGGTCCTACTCTCTTCAATATATAAATAAACGGATTATTCTCACTGGAACATAATGAAAACATCATAGGTTTTGCCGATGACACGGCTATTTTTTACCAGGCAGACACCTGGAATGATTTAAAAGTTACGGCGGAAATTGGATTCTCACGAATTAAACAGTGGCTAGATGAAAAACTACTAACAGTGAATACGGAGAAAACCAATTACTTATACTTCACCTGTAACTCCTCTAGTAGACCGACCTTCAACCAGCTTGACGTAAATACTCATTTGGAAACTTTCACCATCTATCCTCAAACAAAAATTAATTACTTAGGCATAATTATCGATACTTACATGAAATGGGACCTACATAAAGCATATCTGTTAAAAAAATTAAGAGCCATACTGTATAAATTCAGAAAACTTAAATAACTCTTGCCTGAAAACTATCTTAAAACATTGTATTATTCCCTAGTCGAAAGCCACCTTCGTTATGGTATACTCGTTTGGGGCTTAGCTCCAAAAACTTACCTCCACACTCTAGAAGTCATGCAGAGAAGATTTCTGAAATTGATTTTTTCAAAGAACTCCCGGTATCCAACAAGTACCTTATACAATGAAATGAAAATATTTGATATCAGGCAATTATCACTGCTCTTGTGTGCGACATCATATCCGTAAGCAACATTCCCAAATACCGGAACATGAACACAATACTCGAAAAAAATACACTATATCATACCATTAATGTCGAAAACTGCTACTCAAAGGTCTTACTCTTACCTCGCACCGAAATTATACAACACTCTTCCAGAAAACATAAAATCACTGATTAATATAAATCAATTCAGATGTCAGCTAAGGAAACATATATCTGAAACTGGTAGATCTGTGCATCATTATTTTGATAAAACTGAATAACGAAAAATCTTCACTTCTCCTCTTCTCAAATACCTGCCTTTTTACATTTTACATCTTTCTGTCTTCAGTCTTCAAAACATATATTTTTTTATTTTTATCAAAAATATATATTATTACATTTTATACATCCTTATTATTATTGTTATTTTCATTATTAAACAAACATTTTTTATTCCTATGTCTCATACCGTAACAAGTGTGTATACACTTATCGGATTTTGCTTTATTACACATATGTGAAAACTTTTTGAATTTTGTGTTCATCTATTTATGTGAATAAAGTCTATTATTATTATACCCACTGTCTCTCAGTTTGGAATACTGTGGTGTTATTGCCAAGTGGAAGTATAACGTTCATTTTTGGTCTCACTCCATGTATTTCTGCTCCTTGGGATTACCTCTGTTTTTGAGCCATCTGTGTGCCAGATTATATTTCCAAATGATAGTGATTCAACTCCCGAGTCCCATTCGTCCAGTTAGTTAATGTTGACTTCATGAGTCTGTTTGCACTCATCCTCGTCTCTCCCATGACTGTGATTTCCAAAGATGGGAAGTTCAGGATGATTTCCGTAGAAGCGGCCGGAGTGCTGCTCATAGCGCTCGTGATACACAGACAAGCGAAGTGAAGTTAACCGAGATTAATTTTTGCCGGTCTTTGTTTCACTTTGGGCCACCACAGCAACGAGCCGTTTGTGATTTTGGGTCTTATGATTGGGGTGTATAGCCAGTTCATGACTCTCGGTTTCAGTCCCCATGTTTTTCTAAAAGCTCTTCTGCACATCATGAATAATGATTTGCTTTTATTGATTACATGTTGCAGATGCATGTTACAGGTTAGTTTCTTTTTCAGAAACAGCCTTAAGTATGATCAGCTACTTGTAGCGTTTCTCCAAAGATTTTGGTCTGGACTTTTTGATTTTGGAGCATTGAAGGTATCCGTCTGCAGGTGGTTTCGTCAACGCTTATTCTCCTGGCCGCTGAGATCATGCTTTCGAAGATGTCACAGGCTCTTTCGGTGTCTAGACAAGTACAAAGAGCTATTTTTTTGCCATTGAATCGGTGTATAGTCCTCGGCCTGGTTGTATGAATTCTGGCCAGGTTTCAGAATGAAGACTACTTTCACAGATTTCCAGGTTTGTGGTAGCCAGCCAAATGCTAGGCTCATCCTGTACAGTCAGCATAGTTCTGGTGCTAGATCTTCAATTCCCTGCTGCAGTAGAACAGGAAATGTTCCATCAGGTCCAGGCGATTTATATGGGTTATTGCCCACATTACTTTCGGGTAACTTACGATCCACTTTGCCACCTCCCAGTCCACTCTGTTCGCCCTTAGTTGGAGGTTGACAGGGATTTCATTGCTGGTATTTGCGACTATAGTGGATCCTGGAAAGTATGTGTTGAGCAGTAGCTCAATTGTTTCTTTTCCATTATTTGTGTAACCTCCGGTGAGTTTTTTGAGAGTCCCCACTGGGTTTTTGGAAAGTATACGATGGAGTCTTGCACTTTCTGAGGTTTGTTCTGTCCTCACAGAACCTTCCCTATGCTTTCCTTTGCTCTCCTCTGATCTTTTTATTATATTCCTGCAGTGTTTTGGAATATTCCGCCTACTCACCAGTTTTTTTCGCTCTTTGAATAATTTTCCCGTTTTTTTCCGAAGTTTTGCGAGTTCGGTGTTCCACCAGTTCACTTTAATTCAGTTTGTCTGCTTTTTAGGGGACATTCGTTCTGATAAGAAGTTATTATGGCCTCTTGAATTCTTTCCGAGGTTTCGTCGATATCGTAAGCACCATGTGTGTTTGGTTTGACATTCCTAAGGGTAAATCTCAGCAAGTTGGTTTTCCTCGGGTTCCGATACATTTTGGCCGGTTCACTGGTGTTGTCAATCTCCAGGTAAATGTGACGGTGATCCGAGTTTGGTGGTTCATCTGAAACGAATCACGTTCCTACCTGCCGAGATGCCTGGGAGGAGCCAAGGGTGATGGCGATGATTTTCCGTCTTCTTTGGGTAACAAAGGTCGGCTCATTGCCCCTATTCTGTACTTCCAGGTTACTGGAGACAATAAATTCAAGCAATGACTCACCTCTTAAGTTCGTGTCGGTGCTGCCCCACACCGTGTTGTGTGCGTTTGCATCGGCTCCGATAATAATCTGGAGTTTGTGTAGCTCGCAGTGTTGGACCAGTTTCTCCACATTCTCTGGTGTTGGAGGAGGATAATCGTAGGGCATATAGACTGAAACTAGGACGATGTCTCTTCACTCCATCCCTTCCGTAGGTTGTCTTGATTGCTATTATGTCTCTGTAAGAGAATTCAGATAGATTCAATACGTTCATGTCAGTTTCAACAAGTATACATGTTCTAGCGTTTCCGAAACTGAAGACGAATGCAAGTCGAGTTACTGATTAGAATCCCACGAAGTTCGTTGGACACTTCAGCAGTGTATTCAAGACTAGTTATTTATTCAGAGTTCGTTGTTGGTCGTTGAGCTATGAATTAACGATTTATGAATTGTCCAATAGTTCTGTAGCCACGACCCCAACTTCGTAAATATATACAATTCTTTTGACGAATTATATTAAACATTTCAGCGGTCCGGCAAAATGGATACGACTGGGTGATTTGGATCTTGCTTCTACCGATGATATTGCCGAGCCTCAGGACTTCTCGGTTAATAGGAGAATATATCATCCTAACTATAACCACCCTTCTAGATATAATGACATAGCACTACTGGAACTTGATAGACCAGTGTCTCTGTCAGTATACGTTTCTCCAGCCTGTCTGCATGTCAATAAAGAACTGCCTAGTGAGTATCAGAGGGGTAACATATTGTTTTAAATATTGTTTTTAAAATATTTTTTCCGCCATCCAGCTGTCGTCTCCCTACGAACAACAGTCATTAGTAGCCGAAACTTATGTGAGCCAAGGATTAACGAAGTCTTACCTTTTAACGTGCGATTCCTAGCTTTTTCTCAGGCCAAACTTTGTTTGTACGGGACATCTTCTCTCACCGCCAGTGTCGTGAGTTGTTTTCAGAAATATTGAGGTTCAATAAAATAGAAATAATGGAAACCCAATATGGAATGGAAACCTAAAATCTCCACAGGATTTTGAGAACAGCCGATGCTCTAATTGATAAGTTTTTTCATAATTCATTCATTTTATTCTTTTCCAATTCGGTTTCCCTTTCTCGATAGTTACGACACTGGTAGCTTACATATGAAATGACATATTTTGATTTCTAGCTCCAATTAATCTTTTACACATTTCACAATGCTTCACCATTGCTTAATATTAAAAACTAACGATAGTTTACACAAATTAACTTAATAATTATAATAAGCCAAATACGAAAACAAACAGAAAATGTTTTGTTATTGGTCTATTAAATATCAAATGCAGCGTTGCCGTACTGACCAGACTATATCGACAACGAAGAATCTCCGTTCGGCAATGGAAATACTATCGTTTTTACATGCTTTCAACAAGCTGCAATGAACCTTTCAATTGCTTTCTTATTGTTATATATTTCATCCAACACAGTAATTTTGGGTTTTCGTTGCCATGAATATACCCGACAGAAATCAAAATCTAGCTGACGTGCTTATTGTATCCTTAAAAAATTGCGATATGGCAACAATATCATGATTTGAGGGATTACATTATGAAAACATGTTACCTTCAGTATTTTTTGAGTATTACTCATCTAGGTTGTGTTTCTTGATCAGTATTAGTAAAGATTGAGGTTGGAGGACAATTAAAAAGAAATGTCGATGTTTATTTGACGTGTTTCAGGACCAAAAATATATGCAATGGGGTTACAGGTAGGATCCAAACTCACTTCATACAGCTGCAAGTTTCAATATTTCAAATCGATTTATGCATTATATGGTTAGTACTGAATGATCTTATATGGAAAAATTATTCATTTCAGCCTCAATGACAGCTACAGGCTGGGGAAAAAAAGGATTCATCGAAAGCTACAGCAGTTACCTACTGAAAATAAATTTGAATCATGTCGACATAGGTGAATGCAGAGAATTTTTCGCAAATGTTTCCAGAAGATTGTTATCCAGTGGGATCTCAGATGATACGCAAGTTTGTGCTGGAGGAGTTGTGGGTCGCGATACATGTCAGGTGAGAAATATATTTGGGATAGAAGTAGACTTCATTTACATACTCATCCTCATAAGAAATGGGTGTCATCACAAACTTAAGAAAACTGCCATCAAGAGCATTTATTGAAACTGTATTATGTTGAGAGCCCAATTTCAGCCACAATCCCTCTCATCTTATCGAACACACTCAGAAAAATTATGTGCATTTTTTATGTATGGACTTCCTTTCCTATTCTGTATGTATAAAAAAGATCCACCTACCGTTAGTGGGTGCTTTTGTCATTTGTATGTTGCTTTTGTCCTCTGTGCTATTCCTTGTGTATGTGTTCATCGCATTTGTCACTTGCCTACACTTATTTAATCATCTTACTCCTTTCTTGTCTGTATTTCACCACTGCCTCTTTTTTTCTGGGGCAAACTCCAAGTGGAGGCGTTACATCCAAGAGCCTGGATGGCGGAAATATGGTATCTTTTTTAGAAAATACTGGAGGATACAAGATACATCACAAGACAACCTGTTCAGGAAAGTTTCTTTCAGAACAGATGCACCTAATCTGAAATAGTATCGAAACAATATGATTACTATAGCTATTTGACGTCCTAGAGAATTGATTTTTGAAATCGCAAGCATATAAAATTTGGTACAAACTGAATTTTCGTGTTAGACAAGGTGAGTGATTACTGGGTCCAAGATTCATGTGCCCTTAGTAACCGGAGGCAACCAAAAATTACGGCATTCTGCATTCTTCCAGCTGAGATTTCTGCCACATATAATTTTTAGATTCGAGAGCGGCGTGTCCATCATTCCACTAAGTATCCCCTAATCAAAACCAGCATTTTGATAGAATGGTTTGGGTAAATCCTGCGGATTTCAAAAAGTGAGTCTCGATATTTGGTACGTTTTCGAAAGATGTTCATTCCACCAGAAGCTAAAAGGTCCTTGATGAAAATCATCCTGCTTTGATAGTCGAGGAGGACATCAGGCTTATTGACTTGTGTTTGCCTAAGGCTGGGAAATGAGTAGTTTCAATTGATTCGGCACTTCTTATTTGCCACAACGGACACAGTATCCCCCAGAGCATAAGGCAACATCGGCGTCTCATCTATACCGTATGAATGTCATAGGTAGTATAGTTTATCCAATCTCAGTTGAATGAGCTGTAAAACCGAATTAACACCTCAAATGATTTCGCCAGGCTTCGGACATCCATAAAAATATTAAGAGGTGATTACGGTTATTTATGCTACAGGCGGTCAGCGCATTACTGATTGCTATCCACGCTTCGAACGGTTACACGTAAAATTCAAGTCAAGTCAAATTCAACCGAGATTGGATAAACTATAACAACACTCGTAGGGCCGCATTATGCTTATGTGGCTGAGACCGCATAAGCTTGACAGGCTGACTACAAATGTATTATGGTTTCAGGAAGCTACGACACGCACTACATCTACTGTCTGATATCTCTAGACCCTTCATTCAACCACGGTAGAGCAAGGTGTCGTAGACACCATCCTAGCATTATGAATCCCTCGGTATCCGACTCCAGCCCACTTGACCAGAGGAAAGCGAAGAACAAACTTTTGGATAAGCCAAGGTCTTGAATAATACCTCATACATGGGCTCATTCTTGTGTAGCTGTAGGAGCCTCTTACTCTTTGGTTAGTTTTTTCTGAACGTGTTCCAACTTGGTGACAGAGTTTGGTTCAGTGTCTTATACGAGACCAATATTACTATTATTATCAGGTGCGGAAACCTCAGAAAGAGTAAATGAAAGAATGAAGTTTCAATCAAGTGAAAGTCAAACTTCATTCGAATTCAAACTCTGTTGTTAATGCTGTCGGCAGCTTAGATTTCAGCTAGCATTGTATGTTTGATAATAAAAAAAATATTTTTCCCTTGTGTTTATCGATACCCACTTGCCTTGTTCGTAATAAAGTATGATGTTGGTTGCCCAGATGTCAATACAAATATCTAATGAACTATAACTATTACTTTCTGAGTTTGAACACCCTAGTTTTTTGGAGTTGCTCAAGCGAAAATATTTAATTTCTTCAAAGGCTCGTCCTATTGGCTGGTGATTGATTAATATTTGAAGGGACTTTCCTCATTGTTCTGTATGGCTTTTGGGTTTTCGGTCGTGTATCCATTTTTCTTGGTTTTTGACGTTTCGCCTACACGTGCGGTAGGCTTCTTCAGAAAATAACGAGTGTAAGTATTCTACTGTCACTGACCAAAAACCAAGAAAAATGGATACATGACCGAAAACCCAAAAGCCATACAGAACATTGAGCGAGGGTCGTGAAAGCCTTAATCATTATATGACTCTCCTCATGTTATCTAAAATAGGATTCCAGATATGATTTGGTTTCAGGGTTTTCTCCTTCCTCTCAGAATTGCTCGTGTTCTTATGGATTTCAATTGCTTCGATTGAAATACCCTTGAGTGGGAGCAAGTAGTTCTACGTCTCCAAAAAGTATTCTGTGGTCTCCCTCACTGAGCGCATCTTTATCTATTACCGATTTGTTTGTTTGGCCTCACCTTTGTTTGTTTCATGTTCTCTCAGACTTGTAACCATAGATCTCTGGAGGTTTTGATGTACACCTTTGCATACGTGCAAAGTATGCGATACACTTCGGCAGCTGATAAAGGATCCATGGCATCTTTGGCTGATCTAAGGCGTTGTTGAATATCCTCTATGGGCTCCCATATTTCCATATTCCCAAATATGCACGTTCAGCACGTGCTTCATCGCTATTTTGACCATAGGAGGTATTCGGCCTCATGGACTTGTTGATCTTGGATACAACGTATCCATTTGATGTCAAGGCCACTTGAAGATGATCTAGTTTTTTATGTAAATGTTCTAGTTCACATATTCTTCGAGCACGTTCTGTCAGGATGGTGATAATTCTTCGCTTCTGATTTGGGTGGTGGCATGATAATGCATGCAGATACCCATCCATGTATGTTGGTTTTCAGTAATCTTTGCGGGTCAGTCCGGTGCCACTCTTTCAGTAAGCACATCCATGAAAGCTATTCATTGATCTTGTTCTGTCTCCATGGTAAACTTGATGCTGGGGTGTTGGGCATTTAGATGCTCTAGGAAATGATCCAGTCTATCTCTTCCCTGTCACAACCACGTGTCGTAATCATATGGTGGGTTTGAATTCAGGCGTGTCTATGCAAAACAACAGTACGCAAAAATGTTTCCAAGTGCATCAGTTTCTTTATGCGGCTTCAAACCCTGCTGTAAATCAAATGTGATGTGAGTAACCTAGATGCCAATCCCAAAGTCTGGGGTTTGCTTGAAGTAAGAACCAACTATCTGGGGTGGTGCTGTAGGGGTTTCGAGTTTTCCTAAGCTGAAAAAAGTAAAACAGCACCAATAACCAGTAATTATTTTGGTTGGTTTCCGGGTTTTGCCGTGGTCTTCTTTGGTTTAAATCTCCAAACGTTTCGACTGCAACTGCGGCAGTCATCTTCAGTGGCGTGGTCGAAGTACTCTTCTAGACGTATCAACTGAGTTTCAGTTTTAATTTTTCAATTAGTTCTTACTCAAATTATACCCTTGTCTAATGACAAATCTTGAACCAATTTTATTTTCCAGGGCGATTCTGGTGGACCTCTCCAAATGATGAACGATATGAGATCATTTACAGTAACCGTCCACAACTTGATTGGTATCACATCCTTCGGAAAAGCATGTGGTCTCTCTCCTTCTCCAGGAGTATACACCAGAGTTTCGCATTATGTCTCTTGGATTGAAAGTATGGTATGGCCAAATGAAACCTCGGAGAAGTATGAGTCAGAAAATGTTTTTCATTTAATTTGAATATAGATTATGTTTCATGTTCAATGGCAGATTATTTCGGAGATATGATAGAGTACTGACAGTAAATTGTTTAAAAAAAATTGTTTAAATTGTTTTTTCCGATAACCAGCTGTCGTCCTCCTATGAACGACAGCCCTCAGAAGTCGAAACTTGTGCGAGCCAAAGATTAACGAAGACTTACCTTTTAACGTGCGATTCCTAGCACAAGTTATGTACACTAATTTTTCTACGACTCCGCAATAATTTTAACAAATAGTTACGTACTATCGATATTATTGATATGTGTGCAAGAAAATCGATCAAAAATGCTGACTGAGAACCGTTTCAGTTAACTATATCAATTTTAATAATTTTTTTCCTTCACTTAATAACTCCTTTCCTACGGAAACTTAGGAAAAAACTATTAACTTGCCTTGGTTACCAAGCAACAACCTTTAAAACACTTACTATTTCAATTTTGAAGATTATGCCTGTTTCTTAGATCATTTTCCTAGATCATTGGATTATTTGATTAGTTATTAAAGAAAATTATATAGGCATTCTGCCGTCCTTAGCAAAAGTGCTGTAGTTACAAAAAATATGAATAATGAGATATTGGATTCTGTAGGTTTGAAAACCTATAAATTTTACGTTTTACCAAGTAAAAATGGTGGTTTATAGCCAATAATTACCGAATGTTCAAAAGTTTGAGAGTATCCTTCGTATGAAGGTCGGATCTACAGAATTCTAAGCAAAATAAATAAATAAATGAAGGTTCATTTTACACAGTTTTAAATTTGTCTACACTACAGGTGATATAATCAAAACTTCGCCACATAACTTAATTCTGCGCCCAAGAGGGCTCAGGAGTGGAAAGCGAAAGGGCCGGGAGGACGCACGGATAGCCGCCTCCCTCTCCCCCTGATCATTGCTAGCCAGAGGGAGAGGGAGCGCTTGTGCCAACGGGTACACAGGGTCCCGGCAAGGGGGCGCTGATATCCGCCCTCGATGGTGACCTGACCTGATAGCGGTTGTAGTTCGATAATCTATGCCTCCTGCAAAGCTTATGCATATCGTTCGTTTGCATTCGATGTAGATACTTCAAAATTAAAAAATGTATATGGAATTACATTCACAATAGTACTGTGAGGGTTATATATAAACCTCACAACATATAAATATATAAAATCCACACCAACTAAAACCATCATTTTACCACAGGGTAGGGGTAAGGCTGATGTTGGTGGTTGGTCGAACTATAGAGCTCATGAGGGTTGTAGGTGACATAATACACGCCTCCTGCGAAGCTTATGCGTGTCGTTCATTGCATTCAATCTAGATACTGCTATTGTCTAAGTTCGTGTGAGGCTGATTATTGCGAGCTAATCCCGGAAAAGGCTAAAAGCAAAAAACCGGGTAGCTAAAAAAAAATAAATAAATAAAAATATATTTTGTAAAATTTCCCTAACAATTTCCATAAATATCTACAGTTCATAACATATGTCATGCCCTTCTTTCTTCGCCTCACATAGGCTGGGAAGTTGGGGAATGAGACACGGACGCACATAGAGCCGCCTCCCCCTCCACCCCATCGCTGGGGAGGAGGGCGAGCGCTTGTACCAAGTGGTGCCTAGGGCCCCCGATCAGGGGGCGCTGACAGCCTCCTCCGCTGATGTTGACGGCAGGTCGAGCTGTAGAGCTTTGATGGGTCGTAAGTGACATAATAACACGCCTCCTGCGAAGCTTATGCGTGTCGTTCATTGCATTCCATTGGATACTGCTATTGTCTAAGTTCGTGTGAGGATGGTTATTGCGAGCTTACCCCGGAAAAGGCTAAAAGCAAAAAACCGGGTAGCTAGCAGATAGAAGATACGGCATTTTTGCTAAAGACCGCAGCATTTCGCACAGTACCAGAAAAAAGAAAAAAACGTCTCCACGGCGGGGAATCGAACCCCGGTCTCCCGCGTGACAGGCGGGGATACTGACCACTATACTACCGAGGACATGTTGAGGCGTGTGAATAAATTTGTAATAGCATAAATCCGCTACACAATTGCAATTAGAAAATTCAATAACCCTATCAAATAAACAAAACAAACAACAATAGTTTCACTTCAACATTAAAAATGGATAGTATATAGTAAATAATATTTAATTATCCTTACTTTCTCCCAAATGTTTCTGGAGGCGATTTTACAAAATATACCGCCAGCACAAACCCCGCCCACAGTCGCACGTCATCATTAAATCATAAAATATACGTGGCTCCAGCACGCCGTTACTAAATATACTTGACACATATGGCGCATATTTACACATCCTCATTAACGACGGCACCAAGGAGCTGAAAACTAACTAGATACGAGTCTTCGTGAACAATAATTACACTAAAAAAATTCACCGATTTTGGAACCTACGTCGTTTAGCTTTCAGTTTCGCAAAACGCCGACTTCCCCAACAGATCAAGTATAGGTATGGTTTTTCTGTCTACGTTAGGTTTGTCAGATCAGGTTAGATTGGCTAATAATGTATGCATTTTCAATTCACTTTGCATGCAGCGCCTTTAAGGAGAAACCATACCCCTGCGAATTTCGCGATTTCCCTACGAATAAAATGGCTACCAGACTTACCGCAAGAAAGTTCAAATATTTTAACTTTTTGCGAATTCGTGCAAACCACGGAACAACAGAATAAATTTCAAATTATTCCATGCCTTCATTGCCGTCGTCATATTAATTCAACTAACTTGAAAGATATTTTTGGATGTTGAATCTTTTATTTTTATTGCAAAAAGATTTAATTTGTATTTATAAGATTTCATAATCAATTATGAAAGATCTGCAGTGTTTGTCAAATATTCCATGCTAGAAAAGTTCAGCAAGATTATTACAGGGAGATGGGGATGCATGATTCCAATAAATATTTTATTTACTTTCTGGTGACGAACTGTTATCCACAGTGGGGACAAAACTGAAGAGAAGAGGGTGTCTCCAGTTTTAGAACCATTGCATTCTGCAAGAAATGCTCTGGTTGTGACTGAGTTATGTATTATATAGAATGTACATAATACTTTTATTATTCTCCCATTCAACATTAATTCCATTTTGAAAAATCTAGGAAAGTATTATTTGACCTGTATTTTGTGATGACTGAACAGTGACCACAACATGTACATTTCAAAGTAGATTAAGGTTGAGGAACAAAATGCATTCATAAAGTCAGGTGCAGTTCACTTCAGGTTCAGTTCAGGGGTAGATAGCAAGCTCTATTGGGTGCTACTCCTCCAAAAGTATCTAGACCACTATTCTGTAGCATTTTCAAATATTTTTGTTGAAATAAAATCTCGCTTCTGCATCCTAAGAACTTCTGAGCATCTTGCTGGGCGTTATTGTTGAAACAGGGTGTGTAAAACTTTGGATCTGACTTTTTAAGGACACTGTATTAAACACTCAATCTGCGAAATCCTCCGACCACAGATCCTTGATACTAGCTATACTGTAACTGCATTGTTGTTGAAGATACGTGGCTTCTGGAGATAACAATAACATGATATCGATGTCATTTGTATGCCGAATTGAAAAATACTCTGTATTACAAATTATATTCGAAACATGTAGGTAATGTTATTTAGGAAACATTGAACTTCTTCCATGTTCAGCTGTTATTTTAGAAAAAGAAAAAATGACATGTTATGATTCGTCATTTACCGCAATTTTTTTTTCCGCATGGTTATGAACGTTCATACGCGAATATTCGCGAGGTTATGAACTAGACTTTATGCTAGTTGATTTCAACACTCTGGTGTCGCTGATGTCAAGTATTTTAGTAATGGCGTCCTAGGGCCGCGTATATTTTCGGATTTTGTAATGATGTGCAACTGTGGGCGGGGTTTGTGCTAGCGTTAAGTATATTTTGTAAAATCGCTCCCGGGAGCCAGGAAATTAGGAAAATATCCTGGAGTATGAAAAAGACATCTTGCCAGAAGATCAAGGCTTTCAAATCGAATCGAATGAAATCGAACAAATGAAATATTGTTCAGTGATAAAATTATGAAAGTATATCTAAAATAACAATACATAAAACATTATATACTATCCTAAAGCGATATCAATGATCAAAGCTGATGGTATGTCACCGCATCTCTGTTGCCGAATGCACTGGCGCACCCATGAAATTTTCTTGGAGGCTGAAAATATATAATAATTTCAACAGCCCCTTCACTAATATATTCCTGGAACTACTCGACTATAACATCTCGTTCCAGACAGTGTGATATGAAGGCAGCCTAGGATTATCCATAAACTCGTCAACAAAAAAAACTATATGTTGTATTCCAATATTATTTGAATATTATCTCAACCCTTTGTTAGAAAGTGATACAGTTGTAATAATTCACTCAACAAATATATATCTACAAATAATTGGACGATTACATGGTCGAAGTGAATTAGTAGATTGGCGATAAGTTCGAAGCACTTGTTTGGCAAAGAATATATGTTCATAAATATTTATTTATTTATTTATTTATTTATTCACTCAAGTACACTACAGAATTCGATACATATTCCAACTAATCTAATTAACCTACGAAAACAAAACAACAAAATTGTGTATATATTAAAAGTCAATAGAAACTCAGGTACTTACATGTATATAAAAATATATATAAAAAGTACGAAATACAAAATTACATTGAATTGAATACTATTACAAAACATCATGTAGAATCATTGGCGAGGAAGTTCAGTTGATTCTTAGATAGGTTAAAAGGGACATTGAATATATTTATTGATGTATGATGAATGTTGAAGTTTTCTTGAAGCCTACAACAGAAAGCATCAGTGCGACCATAATTGGTACGATGGGTTTGCACATGGAAAGTATGACAAGTTCTGTTGGTTCTAGAGTTGGCATGAATTGATAATGTTTCTGATATCTCTGGGCAATTTATAATGCCATTTATAATTTTGAATAAAAAATGACATAGCCGAATTTCGTCTATTTTCTAAAGTTTCGAGATCCAACAATGAAACTCTTGTTAGAGAGTCTAGTCTGCGGAAGGAAAGTCCAAGTTTCCAGACAATAAAAATAGGGAACCGTCCTTGTACTATTAAACCATTATATTTGAGAATGCTTCGAACAAGTGAAATATGGTCGTTGAAATTGAGTTCTGTATCAAATACTATCCCCAAATCACTGATACTAGTCACAGCTTGCAAATCAATTTCATCTATAGCATAATATAAATAGTTCGATTGAGTATTCTATAAAAACGTATACTTTTACACTGTTCAGTATTGATTCTCAAAAGATTTCGTTTGCAGTAAATGGTAAAATTGCTTGAGTCATTTTGAATCAAATGACAGTCGTCTTCAGATGACACAACTTTGTAGAATTTAAGATCATCTGCATAAAGTAAAACCTTACAACTTTTAAAAGTATCAATAACATCATTGATGAAGCATAAAAAAAGAATGGAACCCATGAGGAACTCCATAGGTAACGTTTATTGTTTTAGAGATGGAATCACCTATTTTCACTTTCTGATTACGCTTATCTAGATAAGAATTGATTAATTTTAAAAAACTGCCAAGAACACCAAGTTGTTTTATATTATAAATGGACTGTGATTTACTGAATCGAATGCCTTGGCAAGATCAGTGTAAATCACATCGACCTGAAACCCTTGTTCTAGTTTATTACATAAATAATTTTGCATGATTCCTAAATTGGCAGTTGTAGAGCTAGAGCGACTTTTGAAAAAAACATGTTGTTCGTCAAAAATAATATGATAGAAATTGTAAAAAAGTTCATCTGTTAAAATTTACTCAAAAACTTTCGGAATACATAAATTTTTTTAAATACCCCTGTAATTTTAAATATTGGCGATAACAGTAATGATTTCCATAAGGTTGGAAAACTTCCATCATCAAACGATTTTTGAAAAATGATTTCAAGAGGTGTGGATAATACTTTGCAGCACTGTTTGAGAAGTAACGGGGGAATTCCATCGGGACCCGCACTGTTATTTTTGTCCACGTTGCCTAACTTAATTTCGATTTCCTCTTTGCTGAACGAGTGAGATGTTGAAACTGAAGTAGACAGAAGCATTCATTGAAGGAATATCTACAACATTATCAAATTCGGTGAAACATAAAATGTAAAGTTTGAAATATAAAATCTAAAGATAATGAACAATGGACAATAAACAATGAACAGTAATAATAAATAATAATATAATAACTCACGCAAGATGGGTACAATACAAATTGAAAAGAAAAGTTGAATGTGAATAAAATGAATACTTACTCGATAAGTGTTGTCACAGTTGTTTCGAGAGATACATTAATTCAACGTTATAAATAATGTAATAATTGATAGTTATTACAAGCATTTACAAATTCGCATACACATATAGACACACTCATGTGAATGTATAAGTTTCTGCCAGGTATCAGCTTTGTTAAAAATTAAACCCATAATGCCAATTGCTTTTCAGTGAAATTAAGCAATTCACATAAATATTGAATAACATGGTCCCCAAAACTCCGCCTTGTAAAACACCAGTTGTAAATTTTTGGGGGACACTCAATAAATCGTCTGACCTAACAAGCTGGATTCTATCACTGAGATAACTTTTGGATACGTTCAAAGTATTATTTCTCATGCCAATATCCTCCAGTGTTTGTAACAGTATATATATTATAGTCGACGGTATCAAAGGCCTTCGATAAATCAATAAAAACGCAAATAATTGTTTTATTTATTTCCCTAAAATAGTACTGTTCATTATTCAGATTATTTTGTATTTGAATTATTAGGTGTTTCATTTTTCTTTGGGAATTTTTTAGAATATTTTGATGGTATGTGTGATCAAAAATATTGGTCTGAAGTTTTAAACCATCATATCATCCCCATATAGAAGAAGAAAACAACGTTTTGTTATCTTGTACAGTTTAGATTTTTTCAATTGATTCCGGTTAACAACACTTTTTACATCTTCCAACTAACAGGTAGGTAATGAAATAATTTAATATATTGAAAATTTCTATCGACGGCGGCTATAGTATTAATCCAATAAACCATCTTTTATTAACAAAGAAAAATATTTTCCAACTTCTAGGGCTCGTAACTTAGTAACGAAGAACTTCAGTAAATATATGAAGAACTGGTGATATTGGGACCCCATCTATACATTTTCTGGGACACCCTGTATAAATTTTTGAATGGCCAATGAGTTTATATGTACACCATAACAATATAACTACAAATCCTTTCATAACATTATTTCCCCCTCAAAATATCTCCAACAAAGCTGTATAATGTAATAAATATCCATAACATTACTGATGAAAACTGTACATAGCAACTCTTCACTTTATGAAAGCTGAAAAAGCTCACTTGCTACTTGTGGTTCATTTCACGGTTTTCTACAATTTTTCAGCACATTTCAGGACATTGGAGAGTTTTCTCTCTCATATTCTAGTTGCCAAAAAGTTTCAAATGGCAGCTTAACGATTACTTTTTCAGCAATAAGGTGTTGATTGATAAGTTTCTGCTTTGAATGATGGTTAGATCCATGATGTAGGTTGAATACACTCATGTGAGTATTTCTGTTGGATTATCATTAATATTTTCTTCACCATCCTTCCTGGGCATTCTATTAAATACATTGTATTTGACTAAGATAATGGAGTTTTTTGTTATTACTCTTTATTCCAGCCCTTCACAGACAAGCAGCGTTTCTGCAGTTTACTTTCGCTATCTTATCGTGTTACATTTTCCTCGTCATAGTTCAGTTAATGCGTACATATTGAATACACCATCTGAAATACTTGCGGCTATAAACTTTTATTACTCATTTTCAGTACCTAATGAATATTGAGGAGCATCTGGAATTTACAGTATTCTTTTTTGTACATATCTTCTTGCTCCACATGTGCCCTTGAAGAGGCGACATATTGTGTTTCACAAATTGTAAAGTCAAGATCACATCATTCAATATCAAGTTTGTAGAAGACGTTAAAGGATAATGATGAAGGTGGTGAAAATAATTTTGATGTTTACTTTTCGTTTAATTGAATGTGTTCCGCCTAGTCCAACGAGTGCCATCTCGGATCAATTACAAGAGGAGTTTTCTACAGTTAAAAACACTATTAGAGTTCTTTCAGGTACGTGCGATAAGTTATAAGCTTAAAACAAAAGATCAAATCAAAAACTAAAATTGCGCTTCTCTCACGTTTTAAAATACCTACTGATTCTCAATGTAATTTCCGTTCAAATCCAGTTGATTTTTTTCCAGTTAAATTTTCTAAATCACCCCGAGATAAACTATTGCAACCTAGCTCTGTTCTATCCTAATAAATTCTAGAATGAAGATAATGAAAATATAAATTTTGGGTAGTGAGAAAATGTAAGTAATATTCAAATACAGAATAAAAATATTCAATTAACAGCAAAGATTATCAGAGAATTAGTATACCTTTATTGGTGCTATAAATTCGGTTTGGATGGGCAAACTTAATGGCCTTTCTTGGTGCTGAAGACAAAAAAAATTTACCGTCCCGCTTTCAAATTATTTCATGAAATGTAATTTTTTTAATGGAGCACCCTATATTTTATCATGTAATTCGATTCGTAATTACATTCTCAACAACTTAGCTCTTATAACTTTTCTTCCTAGAGTTGAAGATGAGAAAATTCTTGTTGAACACATATTCGGACTTTTTTGACTACACCAAACATTCATACTAAAGCGTCCCTGCGGATTATGGGGATGGGGATGAAATGGATTATCTCTACTCCAATAATGAAAATTATTTCTATTATATACCGACCCCACAATTTAAAAAATTAGCCACATCGTTCCATATAATATTTCTAGAGAAGATTGGATCTTGTATGCAATTATTCATAATCCACCGACAGAACTCCAATCGTCTCTCAGGATCACCAGTGATCACTAGTGTTTGCACTGGTCGTTACTCAAAAGGAGAAATATTGTTTTTTTGGATTAGCCTCAAAAAAGGCTAAAAAGTCAATTTCTGTATACTCAGATATTACAAAAAGTTTTTTAGTTTTCCTCTTCTCAAAAACGTTTCTATTGTTCCTGAATCGTCGATGAAGCACAACAAAAAAACGCCGATTAGGTAATTCACGATTGGGAGTGTAAATTTTTTAAAAAACAGATCTTGTTCCTTCCCATTCGTTGTTCTTGGATAGTTAGCCATATTCTTATTGTAGGATATCCAAATTAAATTTCAGTGGTTATGACTTCCTGAATTGAATAAATTGGATAATTCTTAAAGATTTTCGGTAGAAAGTAATTTGACCTTCTTGGAAAATGGTTTTTAGTATGGTGTTTTCCATTATTCGCAAGCTCCCCAAATTATTTTCATAGGTTTTACTCAATAAGGTACTCTGTCAGAGATTACCTGATATGACGTAAGCATATTCTTAGGAGTTAGAATATCTCTCAGATAATAAAATGTGTGGATGAGTCGCCTCAGCCTCTTGTTCATATACGGAGCGTGCTCATTCCATCGTGAGCTCCTAAATAGTATATATTATTTATCCTACCAATCGCAGAGCATTTGAAGACATTTGACAGCGATTATAAGACGATTATAATCCAACCATAATCAATTTTTTTAATCCATTCTCTGGTCTTCTGTAAGCCTCATGCCATCTTACCCCACTCATTGCCTTTTCAGTAGTAATATCCCGACAGAATGCAGGATTTTCGAAAAATACTTTCGCCTTGCTGGCACGAAAACTGTGTTGCTTAGAAACACCATGAGAGCTTGCTCGAGTGGTGTTTTGTACAGCAACACAGTTTGAATGCCTGGCAAGATGAATGTATTTTGGAAATTCTGCATTTTGAAGAGATATTCGATCAGAAAATTTCACGATTACATTATATTATGGACTAAATGCGTATTGCAAGAACGGTTCATCTTGTGTAATCAATGTCAGTTGAAAAGTTGAACTGTCAAACTGACGTTTCTATATTTACCGTGATTGTCGTAACTATGGAAATGTATACACAAGCTAGAAGCGAAACACCGTTTTGAAAATACCACTGGCTGGAGGAAGTGTTTCCAAAAAGTCCTGTTCTCATTGGTTCGAAATGAGAAAATTATGGCATTTGATTGGTTTATATAATATGAGGGAAATTGTCATGGTAATTTGTTTCTATTTGCCGCCACATGTGACATATGTCAGTATGGATTTCCAGATTGTCAGAAATGCACAATCAATCCCCAATTTTTTTTCCACAATTCCAAAATAAACATTTTCCCCATATATTACATACCATATGGCAGCCTCTAATACGATACCCTGAGAAACACCTACAGTAACAACTGATACCTATATCTTGGCACTTCATATCGATAGCATGCGTGTACTCTTCCTCCGCCCTCAAATACACCTTTTTGTCCAAGACATATAGTTTGAGATCATCCAAGGAAGATGGATGCCCAGTTGCTGGGGGTGCTGCAATTATATCCATGAGTTTTCCTTTGTTCAACGGACAATGACAATAGGGAGATGCAGAAGAGTGCTGAGTCTCCCTGAAACTCGCTCCTTCCGAAGATAACCTGCTCTGTTTGGACTCTGACTTGACCAAATATCGTCCAGAATCAATCTGTCATATATCAGTCTTTACTGAAAGAACATCGTGAGTCTGCATTTCCCCGTACCAGTTGTTGTGGCTTCAAGGGCTTAGTGTTATGAAGCGCCCTGTGGCTTCTGATGCCCTCCGTCGTTGTTATGATACGAGCCTCCCGGGTTCGAATCCCGGTTAATACACATTTTTTCAATTCAGTTCTTATGCTTTCCGGTCATGCAAAAAAATTATTTCTTAGGACGTCAACAAACAAAGACCCAAAACGAAAAATATAAATAATGTTTTTTTGTATAACTATTCCGCTGTGCAAATCGTTTTTGGTTGGAGTTTCAGCTGGCTCGCTTTTGAAACCATTTCAATATTTTCAAATTAGATAAATGTTTCACAGCAATAGGTTTTTTTTTCTAATCGTCAATGAAACATTTATTCATTTGAGGATATAATTATCGATATTCTGTTCAGTCCCTCTCTATTTCTTTAAATTTTTTAAGATCAATGGGAAAAATGGAACACTCTCTTCATAACATCTCTAGAACCAAGAATAACATCTATGGCTTCCACCTTGGCCAGCATCGATAGCAACATCCATAATCTGCAAGAAAGGGCTCACGTATGGGATACCTTCCAACTACATTTGTCAGCATGGAACGAGCAGTTGGCTTCCTTGGATAGAAAAATGGACATCATAAGCAAGTACACAATATAAATCAGTCTTTTTGCGTGAAATATTCATCGAAATATATTGTCTTTCAGGGGCCAAGAAAACGTTCTCTCTCTGGATAATAAAATGAACACTATTGCAACTTTGGAGTACAAATTGGATAACGCCTTAAAAACTTTAAACCAAGTAAAAAACACAATGTCTAACGTAGAATCAATAACACAATCCAAAAGTTATCAAATCGTCCATGACTCTTTAATGAGTGAGTTCACTTCAAGGGGAGTCCTCAGCTCGATCAAAATGGTCGAGAAAAAACTTGACAGATTACTACTGGCAAATCAGAATGCCATCCTCAAGGTAAAAGGAGCAGATAAAGCGAAGCTACAGATAAAATGTAATACCCCACGACTACTGGAAGATTTGTTGAACGATATTTCTGCAAAAGTTGATGTTATGTTTGACACTGTTACAAAAGATAAATCTACCCTACAAGATATCGATTACGACAATGAATACTTGGAAGTGAGCGAAGGAAGTGGTGATGAAACAGACTTGAGCCACTCGACAACTGGCAAACGTTTGAGGAAAGCAATAAAGAAAGCATGCAGTCAGACGAACGTTCTTGACGAAATTCTGAATAGAACGATAAGAATAGAGAACACCACGCTTGTCATATTAGACACAGAAAACACCCATTATGAAAAGATAACAAACGGAAAATTCCACTCTGAGGTTGTGAACGCAGTGAAAGAAAATTCAGCTGATTTATACAGTATACTGGGAAGTTACTTTAGTGAACAAAGAGCGCATTTTGAAAGCATTATACGCAGATCCGGTAGAACATGGACGGGCATCAAGACGACCACTTTAAAAAATCTGACAGTATCTCCTCTTACAACGTCAACAGTATCTTACCACAGTGAACAATTTTCTACTGAGAAAAAATTCGATAGCACTACCACATCACTTCCCTATATTTTTCAGACTGTAACTGAACCCGATTCTACTGGTGTATCGGAGCCATCTTGGAAACCAGTGTTGAATCAAAATAAATCGTCCTGTGAGGATTTGGCCAAAGATGAGACCAGCGGGGTGTATATCTTCGAAAACAACGAAGCAAGTGAAGATAAATTTTTCAACAAACGATTCTGCGAAATAAGAAACGATGGCTTGTGGACAGTGGTACAGAGAAGAGACAACTATAATCCCCAACACAACTTTAACGTTTCTTGGGAATCTTACAAATATGGATTCGGGAATCTACATCAGGATTTCTGGATTGGGAATGAATTTCTGCATAAGTTTTCTAATGAATGCGACTTGGTGTTGAGGATTGAACTCGGAGATTTTGACGACAACATGGTATGGGCAGAGTACAACACTTTTTCTGTAGATTCGGAAGAAGAAAACTATAAGCTAAGTATTGGTGACTACATCGGTAACTCCTCGGATTCATTTTCAAGTCATACTGGATCTTACTTCAGTACTTTCGATAAAACAAATGATCAAGCTCCTGAGTGCTGTCCTTGTGCTGTGTCATATGGAGGCGGATGGTGGTTCAACAGGTACGAAAATCAGATGAACGATATCACATTTTGTCTTAGTTTTGAGGATTCATGATTCGCCATTCTACTTTTGTATTATAGGTGGGGGAAATAGTTGATTAGAATTGACAAGGTTTTTTGGATATTTTAATCTTTCTCAGTCTGAGAATGAAAACAAAATATAAAATTGACTCAATTTGTATTCCGAGGAGCTCATTTCAGTTGAAATATTTTCAATTGTCTACGACTTCTGCTTATACCAGAAGTGGACACCAACTTAGTTTTTCTATGGAACACCCTGTTTTTATTGCCATTTTAGAATTAACGATTAGTATCATGGTAACTTCATTCAAAACATCATATGTCTAAAGAGCTCCAGTTTTCAGTTATTTCAATTCCTTTAAAAATTTTTACAGATGCAGCCGTACAAATAAAAATAATTTTAGAAACAAAGAGAGTTAGGTCCAGAATTGCCAAAATTTGCACGTATAAGATCTGAAGCTTCCTAAATCTTTACAAACTTTTCAAAAAAATTATACGATGTGCTCATAAACTGGAGCCGAGTTCGGCTATCTCAAAAATTAACTAAGTTTTCTCAAACGGTAACCCCATTTTTTCTCGACGACAGTGGATTCTAGCCTAAATAATAGGGTGAGTTTTTGCTTGAAACCCTATATCTAAATGAAACAGTTTTTGGAGAAACTTGTTTCTTGTCAGGGCGCAAGATAGACAATATTTTTTATACAACCCCAAAAAACTCTGATAGAGTGATATCTGGCAAACGAAGAGGTCATATATGGGGTCCATTGTTCCCAATTCAACGATCTTCAAAATAATTGACTAAAGGATATTTACAGGTGAAATATTATGAAATGGGACTCCGTCGTAATGCTAATTTCAGTTCAGTTCTAATGAATGTAAATAATTTTCTAAAATTTCGAGATATCTCTGACATAAAATGAAGAGAATTTTTTTTGCATCACCCTCCGATCTCCAATAGTCTTACCATTCTTATGGCCCATTTTTAATGGAAAATGGGTCCCCGGTGAAATTAGCTGAATTTTGGTTCAACATACTCATTCTAAAAAATTCAGATGGTTGAAAAGAGAATTAAATTATCTTTTCAACGATGTGACACATGACCCTCCATGCCATTTAAATTTTTTTAGTTGATGTGCCCCCCGCACCTTTTATCGAGCAATCACAATGTGTTTTATTTCTAAAAGTAGTATCGATGATTCCCTTCAAATATTTTTTTCTATTTTTGTACGTCAAACCGTTCAAAAGTTAACAGGGGGGACTATTAAAAGCCGCACTGTATGTCTCTAATAACCACAAGGAAATTTTAATTTTTTCAGGTTTCTACAAAACACCGTTTGATTCATATATAGGGCTGTCAACATAAACATCTCATATTTTCCAGCGTAGAATAGACTGACATTGAGGAAAAGTGAGGTTGCTATTTGAAAAAATAATTTACACAATTTTCGAGATCTTGCGGCAATTTCTGAGCACCCCGTAAATTTTTTCAAAAAGTTTCTAAAGATTTAGGAAGCTTCAAGTCTTATTTTAGCTAATTCTTGCAATTTTTGACCTGACTCTCTTTGTTTCCAAAAAATGTATTTATTTGTGAAGGGCTGCATCTGTCAAAATTTTCAAAAATATTTAGATAACTAAATAAAAAAAAAGCAAATCGAAATGAAAATAAGTTTCTATATTTATATGTGGAATGCACATCAATCGTTTTTCTAATTTCCAAATTTTTTTCAGGTGTTTTGAGTCAAATCTGAATGGTATCTACTATCGCAAGCCAAACGAAAATAATTACTTCAGAGGAATTATTTGGGAACATTGGTTGGGCAATTATTCGTTGAAGAAGACACTGATGATGGTTAAACCAAGAGGTAAAGTCTATACAGAAAGTCCCATTACACCAAAAACAGACGACACTATTCCTTATTATGAAGACCCCTGAGTGAATGCACTCACTGGTGACTTCAAAATGTCATTTCAAGTGGAACTGGATCCCCAAATGGGATTTACAAACTCAGTTAATCACATTCGCCACTTCGAATACCGACCAAAATAGTTTATTTTCAAAGACCTATGAAAAATTTACTTTTGTTTCGTGTTTCCATAGTTGAATATATCAATGAATCAATAGAATTCAGAAAACATAAAATACGGAACCCACGAAAGCGATCACTACTAAAAGTGACATTAAAAAAATTAGTTCAAAAATTGTATTTATTTTTTTTGCCAACCAAGTTCACTCTCACAAGCAACCCTCAGAAGTCTTCAAAGGTCTTTTGCGAAGAAGGGAAGACGAGGACCTTATCTAACTTTCAACGTGCGATCTCAACTGACTACGTCACTATGCCAGTTCGGACGACAATGGGACATTTAGCAAGCTCTTCTTTACGCTCTCATTAAATCATAGTGCCCAAGATAAATTATTTCCGATACTGTCTCAAATAGGCACACACAGTGTGCTGAAATGTTACCCCATTTTTTAACTTTTTTATTATAGTCTAATCCCACGATTGATTTAATTTTCGCGATAAGTCTGTCGATTTATTTCTGAACGAAACTGAATTGCTTCGTGAAAACACGACGAGTCCGCAGTACGAGTGGTGTTTTCTCAAAACAATTCAGTTGAGTTCAGAAATAAAAGACAGACTTATGAGATAAATTCAAGCACGAGTTGAATTTTATTAGACTATATCACGAATAAAGTTTCTTCATCAAATTATTAAAATCGTCAATATTATAATGTTTCGTTTCATAATTTCATTTGAATTTGCACCGAAGCGACTCATTTTGACACAATCAGGTACAATTAATATTGATAGAACTGCCAAACTTTGTGTTGCCATGGTTACGTCGTTGAAAATACCGAAGCTGATCCTCCAATCAGAATTGAAAGACAGCTGGTGTTATCGCGATAACACGAGTTGTCTTTGGTTAGCGATTGGTCAAATTAGGTGAGAATTTTAAGATGAGTGAAATAGTCAGCAAAACGCTCCGGCAAGTCGATATTTATAATAATCATATACCTAGCATGCTGTGACATACAATGAGTTTCGATCCTCACATAATCCCTTTTCATAGAGCAGTCACCCCTTCGATTTTTTCAACACTGATCTCAAAAATGTATGACAGTTTCAATTACAGAATTTCCTGATTGCTACAAATTAAAATAGACTTTATCAACGTAATTCCAACGATGTATAAAATGTGATAATTTGCTATGTCACAACCTTTTATATTTTACAAAAACTAGAATTTTCAAGTAGGCTTTGACTCCGTCAAAAACACTTGTTGATTGAGTTGATTCGTTGTCTATTATCTATCACGTAGTCACGTCTGCTGTCACGTAATTTCAAAGAGATAATGAAATGGGTTTTTCAAACCAAGAAAAACCGGATACTTGTGTTGAAACTGTTTTATAAATCAGACAGTAATACTGGAAAGAACTGCAGAAATGTATCTTCCACTATACTGTAACGATTTCGAGACCGGCCTCGAGACCGGCCTGATCAAAAAATTACACTCCACACTCGAAATGTAAACAAGTTCTCTTCTGACAAACACATGACTCATCCGTGGAAGAGACGCGAACGTTCTAACCGAAGATTCTAGGGACCTCTAAGAAGTCGCCGAACAGACTGGAAAGATCGAAAACTGTAAATGCTACTATATATAGCCGCTGTATAGCAGATGGCAGGACAGTCAGAATTCAGAGATAGTTACAGTTCCAGAGTTCGCAGATATAGACTGACACCGTAGATATAAAATAGTGACGTAAATGTTTTAGTGAATAATTGTTTTAAACAGTGTTTTAAATAAATTAGAACAATTAGTTAGTGCAGTTTTACTACATTGGTGTAAGAAGTGGGATGTTTAAAATAAATAAGGGGGCGTCCATAAATTACGTGAGGTGTTTAAGGGGGGGAGGGGGTCACAAGACGAGCTAATGAATTACTTTGTGCAAGTGCCAATGGCTTAGAGTGGCTAGATCAGAACGAAGTTGAAGGATCAGATGATTTTACTGAAAATCATATGGACATGTTGGTTCCAATAGTCTATCTTGAGACCGTGCATGATTCTCCATGGACTGAATTAGAGTAGATACTCTTTTTTAATCTAAGTAGTTACGATTTAAGTATTCTATTGTTAAATTTTTATTACACTTATAATTAAACTCTCAGCAACATTGATTACTAGTCATAACTAGTCGTAAATAAAAGCACGAAGCAAATTTGTTTTTTTCTTTTTACAATAACAATCCAACACGTTTACGTAAGAAACTCACATTTTGAAAAATCTCACGTGAGATTGGGACATGGGGGAGGGGGTTGAATAAAATCTCACGACATCTCACCAGGGGGGGAGGGAGGGGCAGAAAATTAAAAAAAACACCTCACGTAATTTATGGACGCCCCCTAAGTGTTCGTCGCGTTGAAAAACTGATAATTTATCGCGCCTAGTAGACAGTTAGTGACCTGTTGAAAATTTGAGTGTTTACAAAGTGGACAGTTTTGCGCGTCACGGTACAATAAACTGAAAACTTTTTGTGTGAAATAAATAATAGACTGATATCTTGGTGAAAAAGACACTGAACAACAAAATGGAAGAAACGGGGGTGTCGAGTTCTGAAATACGGAAGTTTTACGTGAAGTCGCCCCAGTTCGACGGAGAAATTCCTTGGGAAAATTACCACCGACAGTTTGAAGCAGCAGCCAAAGCAAATGGTTGGAATGCAGGGGAAAAAGCTGTTGCACTAATACTGGCATTACGTGGTGAAGCAGCGAATATCTTACAAACCCTCACCGAGCGAGAACTAGAGGACTATAATAAGCTGGTGAAACATCTGGAATTACGGTATGGCCAAATTTGCCTGGAATACGTGTACCATCTACAGTTGAAAAATCGAAACCAGAAAGAGGGCGAATCCTTACAGGAATTCGAAGCTGATATTGCACGCTTAGTTCGCCTGGCATACCCAGCCACACCGAATAACGTAATGGAGCGATTACCGGTTTATGCATTCTTGGATGGACTTCGCGATCAAGAAATCAGGCAAGCATTGATATTAGCACGTCCAATTGATCTCGTAGAATCACTGACACGCGCTTTGGAATTTGAGGGTGCGAAACAATACTGCAAAAGCCAGAACAACATCCGAATGGCTGAGGAAGACCCACAGGAGCCCGCTAATATCGAGGCTGTCGTGAGAAAAGTGCTGAAGGAAGTTATGCCTGAGAGAAGACTGATACGATGCCGAAATTGTAGAGAACTTGGGCACGTGCGTAGCAAATGTCCAACATTGAAAAAATCGACATCAACGATGAAGGTCAAGAAGGAGCAATCGTTAGCCTGTATCCAACAAGCCCCAGTTAACGATGCATATGTCGCTGTACTTCAATGACAAGACAAAGGGGTCTTTGTAGACGGTCTCATTACGAACGAGCCTCGCACCATGCTCCTTGATACGGGTGCGACTAGGACAATCCTTGGGTCTACTTTTGCCAAAGCACCGGCAAGAATTGAATCGTCGAATTAGAAGCTACGCACAGCAACTGGACAGCCGGCAACTGTATATGGTGAACTTTCGATTAAATTGACTTTGGGCAGTACTAAACTGAAACACCGGGCTCTAGTAGCGGATATCGAGGATGATGCAATCATAGGGATGGACATCATGAACTCCAGAGGGTTCGAGTTGAATTTCAGAGACGGTGTCCAACGAGTGAACGGAGAAGAGCTGGTACTTCACGGGAGAAGTGAAGAAATGATTCGTGTTCTGCTGGCTGAAGATGTGAGCGTACCGGAGAGGGCTGAAACCATTTTGGAGGCTCGCCTGGATGGGGGTGCGAGCAATGGAAACGTGGTGATGTTCGAGCCCAAGCTCCATGATGAGAAAATTGGACGAGGAATCGCACTAGGGAAGACCTTGTTGCGAGTTGATAAATTTGTGCCGGTAAGGGTAATGAATGTCAATTATTACCCATGTGACTTTGAAGAAAGGAACAATTCTGGGGCACTGCTCATCAATTTCCTTTGTGATGAGGAGTGTCCGCGGCACTGTTAGTCAAGCCAGTAACTTGCCAGTAGAATTTGAGAAGTTGTTTACTTTCTCGTCCAAGGACTGAGGGAACTAGTCAGGAAGTATCAGGAAATCTTCGATACCGGAGTAGGTAGAGGCGGTAGAACAAAGGTGGTTCAGCACAAGATAGACACTGGAAATGCCCGACCAATCAGGCAATCAGCCAGAAGACTTCCTCTCGCCAAAAAGGAGGAGGCTGACAAAATAGTCTGTGACATGGAGAAAGACGGAGTCATCGAGCCATCCGACAGTCCCTGGTCCTCTCCAGTCGTGTTGGTGAAGAAGAAAGATGGATCAACACGGTTTTGCGTAGACTACCGTCAACTAAACAACGTGACGAAAAAGGACAGCTACCCTTTCCAAGGATAGACGACCCGCTAGACACACTGGCTGGATCTACGATTTTCTCGACCTTAGATTTGAAGAGCGGATACTGGCAGGTAGAACTGGCCCAGGCAGATCGAGAAAAGACAGCTTTTACCGTCGGCTCCGGATTATGGCAGTTTACAGTTATGCCATTCGGCCTCTGCAATGCTCCAGCCACGTTTGAAAGATTGATGGAGACGGTTTTGAAAGGACTATCATGGAAGACGTGTCTGGTGTATCTCGACGACATTATTGTGGTTGGCAGATCGTTCGAGGACCATGTAAAAAACTTGAAAGAGGTATTTCAGCGACTGAGAAGCTCCGGACTAAAACTGAGCCCTAAGAAATGTCATCTGTTTCAAAAAGAAGTACGTTATCTCGGCCACGTTGTCTCTGTGAAATGAGTGGCAGTAGATGAGCAGAAGATTAAAGCTGTTAAGGAATGACCCGTTCCGAAAGATATACACCAGCTTCGAAGTTTTCTTGGCCTTTGCACTTACTATCGCCGATACGTGCTGGGATTTGCTAACATTGCTAAACCACTGACCAGGCTTACAGAAGGACAAACAAAGTTCCAGTGGTCTGAAGAATGCCAAGACTCGTTCAGGAAGCTGAAAGGAGCATTGATCAACGCACCAATTCTGAGCTATCCTCTTCCGGACGGAAAATTCATTTTGGATACGGACGCAAGTAATGTGGGACTTGGAGCTGTCCTGTCTCAGATCCAAGAAGGACAGGAGAAGGTCATCGGTTACTTCAGCAAGACGCTCAGTAAACCGGAGCGAAATTACTGTGTCACCCGACGGGAGCTGCTGGCTGTGGTCAAGGGAGTAGAGCACTTTTACAAGTATGTGTATGGCAGGAGATTCCTGTTGAGAACTGACCACGCCGCCCTCAAGTGGCTTCTACAGTTAAAAATTCCTGAGGGTGAGGTGGCACGTTGGATTGAGAGATTCCAAGAATTCGACTTCGAACTAGAACATCGAGCAGGGACCAGCCATAGAAATGCAGATGCCTTATCGCGAAGGCCATGTCCAGATGACTGCTCACATTGCCGACGAGCAGAGGAGAAAGAGGCGACAGTTTGTAGAACAACGGCGGTAGATAATAACTGGAATGACAGCAAGCTCCAGAAAGATCCAGAGAAAGATCCACATCTTGGCTTAGTTATCGGCTCGAAGAGGAGTAACCGAAGACTAACATGGCAGGAAGTAGCAGGATATTCGCCAGCCATCAAGTCCTACTGGGCTCAATGAAACTCCCTTACTCTGGTCAACGGAGTTCTGAAGCGTGTGTTGGAGTCCGAGGATGGTGGAGAAGAAAGACGTCAGACAGTTGTACCCAGAAGCAGAAGACCAGAAGTGCTTCGAGAAATTCATGATGGGGACGCCGGAGGACATCTGGGAGTGACGAAGACTCTCCAGAAAGTGAGGCAACGGTTTTACTTGTCCAATTGTCAGGCAGACGTTCAAGACTGGTGCAGAAAGTGCGCTGTATGCGCCGCAAGTAATGGACCTCGAACGCGACAGTACAATGTTGACAGCCCATTTGAAAGAATTGCCATCGATATTGCTGGACCGTTTCCACAATCTGACCTCGGGAACAAATACATTCTCGTGGAAATGGACTACTTCAGCAAGTGGGCTGAAGCCTATGCCCTGCCCAACCAGGAAGCCATAACCGTCGCCGACGTCCTGCTAAAGGAGTGGATTTGTCGATTTGGTGTCCCACTTGAACTGCATTCAGACCAAGGCAGAAATTTCGAGTCCAACTTGTTCCAGGAATTGTGTCGAATGCTGAACATCCGGAAGACGCGAACTACGGCTTTACATCCGCAGTCTGGTGGAATGGTGAAGCGGATGAACAGGACGATGAACCGCCACTGATCCAAGGTAGTCTCTGTCCACCAAAGAGACTGGGACCAGTATCTCCATTTGTTCCTGATGGCCTATCGTTCTGCAGTACACGAGTCGACCGGCCAAACCCCTGCTAGTATTATTATGGGCCGAGAGCTGCGACTACCATGTGACCTTCCAGTTAACACAAAATGATGTCAGAGACAGCAAAATGCTTCACATTCAAGTTTCAAGTCACATGCGTGAAGTGCAGTGTTACTCACATTTGAATCTCATTAACTTCTATTTGGGGCCCTCTTGACCGACAAACGTATCACATTGTGATGCCAAATGTCACTAACAATGATGTGAATGTAATATACTATTCAATTTTCGAATAAGGAAGCACATTTTTGTGCCTCAGATCGACATCAATCAGAAGATAACTGAGATCTCCAGTTGCATTGGTCACAGTAGTCACAGTTAGTATCCTCACTTGGTAACAGTGATGTACAAATGTACCTCACTTTCTAACCGATTCATGAACAAGAAAGCGATATCGCAGAGATGTTTGTGTTTACTGGGATGAAGTTTGGGACGCCACCAGGACAAGACACTGTGGGAGAGGACTATGTCAGCAAACTTCGGCAGAGAATGGAAGACATCCACGAAAGAGTCCGTTTGAACATCCAGAGTTTGGCTGTACAACCCCAAACGTCGTCGTGGCCTATCACCAAAGTTGCGGAACTCATGAGAAGGCCCTTATAAGATCTTGAAGAGGATAAATGACGTGGTCTACCGAATCAAAAAACCACCTAGAGGAAAACCCAGAGTCGTCCATTTCAATAGGTTGGCCCCTTAAGCTGGAAACCACGACCAAGTCCGCACCCTCAGACCACCGGAGGATGCGATGACGTTCCAGAAATTCATGTCCTTGTACTCAAACGGACAGAAAGTTCGACATGGGGTGACTCGAGAAGAACCACGAGACTTTTTTAAGGTGCCTGCAGATTACGCGCTAGCCCACTGTGTAGCAGAAGACCTTCGAATGTCCAGAGGCATCGCTGTGGTGTTCTCCAAGAAATACGGTCGTCTCCATGAACTACGGCAACAAAACCCGGAAGTTGGAGTGGTGCTACAGTTGCGGAAAGGCCAGAGAAGCATCTTCTATCTAGTCACCAAGAAGCAGTCTCGAGACAAACCGTCCTATGAAGACGTATGGAACAGCCTTGAGAAATTAAGGGACATGATGGTGGAGCAGAATATCGTGGACCTGGCAATCCCAAAATTGTCCTGCGGGCTCGGCGGACTGGACTGGAGAGTCATAAGGAGCATGTTGGAGACGATATTCCAATCCACCGGCTTCAAGATCTTGGTATGCTGTAATCATCGTCCACAACCAAACCTGAAGACCGTAGAGTGCTACTTGCATCAAACAGCAAGGTGCAGATTGGAGAATCATGCTAATATCTCCATACTCAAAAAATGACATTTCGGGACGAAAAGTCTTTAAGAAGGGGGCAATGTAACGATTTCGAGGCCGGCCTCGAGACCGGCCCTGATCATCCAATTACACTCCACACTCGAAATGTAAACAAGTTTTCTTCTGACAAACACATGACTCATCCGTGGAAGAGACGCGAACGTTCTAACTTCTAAGATTCTAGGAACCTCTAAGAAGTCGCCGAACAGACTGGAAAGATCGAAAACTGTAAATGCTACTATATATAGCCGCTGTATAGCAGATGGCAGGACAGTCAGAATTCAGAGTTAGTTACAGTTCCAGAGTTCGCAGCTAGAGACTGACACCGTAGAAATAAAATAGTGAAGTAAATGTTTTAGTGAATAATTGATTTAAACAGTGTTTTAAATAAATTAGAACAATTAGTTAGTGCAGTTTTACTACAATACCCAGAAAGAATACAACAAGCAAGAATATTATTCAAAGAATGAGATAGAACCTTACCGAGTATGGTAGATTCAAAAAAAACGAGGATTAAATTTGGAAATCAATTAGATGAAAATACGAGAAACTATATTCAAAATGCGGCATGGGCGGATCTAAGGAGGAGTAAAATTGGGGTAATTACCTCTCCCCCCCCCCCCGACTGTTTCAATACATTACAAAAAAATGAAATAATAATTTAAAAAAATATCTGTTTCTACTTTATGCCTATATCGCCCAATGGTTCCTTTTTTTCCTCTCATTGAAGTTGTCCAGATCCGATCTTGAAATGCGGTAATAAACTTCTGTCCTTTTATTAAAATATTAAATTTTTCAACTAGTCTCGTCTTCAGATAAAAATGAAAATCCGTCAGTTCCAACACATGAAGTTGCTTTAAATACAGGTGCGCCACAAACAAGTGTTTGGAGGGAGCTCAGAAGAAATGGTCTAAAATGCTACAAAATTCATAGTTGCCAAAAATTAAACCCTGGTGATCCTGAACGGAGGTTGTCGTACTGTAAGTGGCTAATGAATACAAATGCTCAAAAGAAATATTGGTCACATCTGGAGTCAGAACAATCCCAGAGAGTTTAGAGCAGTTAGGACACATCAGGTACGGTTCAGTTTGAACGTATGGACTGAAATTTGTGAAGATCAAATCATTGATTCTTATTTTTTTAATGGAACACTCAATGAAGAAACTTATCTGGAGTTTCTCTGAGGCGCTTTTGAGGATTATCTGGACATTTTACATCTCATAAATTTAAAACATATTGGTTCCAGATTCCCAAATAGGTGAATTGGAAATAATGGTCATGTGAAATAGCCAGCAAGGTCGCCTGACCTTACAGTACTTGACGCTTTTTTGTGGGACATTAAAAAACCGGGTTTATGGCCAACAAGAATTCAATAATGTTGAGAATCTTAGGAGAAGCATGTAACTGAACAGTGTCGGTCAATAGGAAAAAGGGATATAGCAAACTAATATATATAGGAAACTAAGGACGGTGAGCACGTCTATTGTGTATTGAGTAAGAAAGTAATGAATGAAGCGAAGATTTGTATGAAGTGTATATTCAAAAAGTATTGCAAAGCGCTTTCGACTTGCGTCATCTTCAGTGCTTACCTGGAAGTAAATACTCTGATTGAAGAAAATTATATCGAAATTTTAATTTAAAATTTGAGGTTGAGAAATTTAAAAAATGTTAAAAATGTTAATGAGTAGTACTTACTAGTCAGGCAACAGAAAGTATCAAATTGTATAAAACATTGTACATTTTAAAAGTAAAAACTTAATTGACTTCAATAACCAACGAAAAGACATGTTGGAAATTATAAGGCTATGTGGGATGTGGGTTTGTCAATACACTATTTTAGTGCTGACGTCAGAGCTGTCAATTTTGTTGTTATTTCATATGCATTATCCAAACAAACTTGTTTTGTGTTTGATTCCTATTAAGCTGTTGGATTTTTGTGGATATTTGATTTATTAAAGGGTTTCAAAGAGAATAACAGTAAGTATCTTATGTGTAAATAATACTGTAACAAAGTAACTATAGTAAAATTTTAACATAATATATTTATATATAACTTTCATTTGTAGGTTGAAAATGGTAGAGAATGAAATGTTTTTAATTATTTCACTAATTTCTCTGCACTAATTTCGACAAAAAATCAAAAAATATACCACATTCACATTATTTCAATGGTAAAAACGGTTTGTGTGGATAATGGACCGTGACACTCAAACGGCGTGACGTCACACTAAACTGGGCCGGGATTCCGAAGTCACGATCGAGTATGAATCGTGTCGTTTATACGAATTTGACGATTAGTTGACGAAAAGTGGATTCCGAAGTTACGATTAGGCCCCAATGGTGTCGTCAAGACGATTTTGATGATTCCGAAGCTATATGACGATCGTAAATGTCTTGCAAATTGCCTACTTTTTACGATGAGTTGACGACTACTACTTTCTTGTCGTCAGTATATCTTTCTTGGTCTGATATACAAAGTGGCTTCTTTTAGTGGTCATTATTGCTTGTGTATTTGTTTTCATCCCGTTATTTACCTAAGATCCATATACTTCTGCAGTAGGGATTTTTTATTCAGAATGGCTTCCAGAGCAACCCAAAAGTATACTGGGAGTTGATAATGAATTTCATGGGGAAAAGGGCATGGCTAAGTGACGAACAGATTACCCTGTTGAAAAAAATGGGGAATTCTTTTGAGGATTTCTAAGGGTTGTGCTCGTAAAGGTACAGCCGGTTGACGGAAACAATTTTAACAATTTTTTTTTATTATTACAAGGTACCATTACAACTGTTGCAATATTTTTTGAAAATATTAATATTATTAACGAGTTCAAGGAATAGGATGTAGATATATACCTATTAATGATATACAAATAAGTATGCACCAAATTTACGTACCTATTCCTTTGAATTAAATTTCAACAGAAAATGCAACACAGAATTACTGGAACCAAAACTATGCGAGAATGGATTCCTAACAAATATATATATTAACAATTAATGATACTTCTTATAATGATAATAATAGGAGTATAGTGTACATAACTGCTGTACAATAATTATTAAAATTATTATAGAGTATTATACCTATCTAGGTAGGTAGGTATAGGTACCTATCCCGGTTTACTGCAATTTCAAATTTTATGCCAGTAACATAATTTATACACTGCAATGAAAGAAGAGGCTACTTCAAAAGTATTATATAGAGGTAGGTTATACCTATTGCGATTACAAACTTTATTTTTCAAATGCTCCAAAAACAGCGGATGAATGGTTGCAGAAATAGTCAGGCAATTTGTCTAACAAATTCAGTGAAATTATAGATAGACAACTGGAAATTTCCAAACTTTTTATAAATGCATTTCGACTTCTTAAACAACGGTCACGATTATCTTTTTAAAGTTAATTGGAATTGGTAGAGGTGCACCTACCTATCATGAAAAACTTGCCCCTAATATAACTTGCTTATATTTTCTGAATAAAAATAGCTAGGATTAGAACATTTACTTTATAGCATCCTGCAGGTATGCGCAGTGATTACAAATTTCTTACAGCAAACTTGCAGTGTAGGTATATGAAAGTTGTAACAAACTTGTACTTATTTAATACATTTGCAATTTCAGTACAATACCTATACTCTTGTTACTCTTGTTTAGATTCAAGGAAACCTTATATGGTACCTACCTACCCATACAAGGTAGAATTAAGCGCGAAAACAAACATTCAAGAAATTAATTTCCTTCACAGAATAAAATGGTCAATCAATACTCTGGACTTCTTCAACTAATAATGTAAATTCAAAATCACAAAAAACAAGCAGATTAAAAAAAAAAATATTGAGAATATCGAGATTATGTCAATTATCAATTCAGAATTTTATGTTTAACGCGGTTTAATTGATCATCTTACCGTTCCATGTTGATTTTATTGTGTTGACTGATCGAGTACCGAAATCACCCGACGATTTTATTGGGAATCAATTATTACAGTCGAATCGTCCAAGAATGTCATTTAGGTAGGTATTTACAGGAAATTTCCAATTAAACCAAGAGGTCCCGAGTTCGAATCCCGGTTGGTCCACATTTTTTAAATTCACTTCTAATTTTCATCTTCCCGTTTGCTTTGCCAAAAACTTATTCTGGATTTTAAATTCAATTACAGACGTTGATGCTACTTCATTTTTTCATTTCTTCTTATTTTCTACGATCATGCTACCTCCATTTTCATCGAATACCGAGAACACTCGACGATTACTTCTTGTCGTCTGAAGTTCGAATCGTTGATCGTTAGTTCGTTCGTGATCGAATCGAAAGTTCGGAATCCCAGGGCCCAGGGGTGCAATTTTTAAACCGTTTCGTATGCGAATTGGATTATTCGTTTCATACCAACACACACGAAATGTGTATGTCTGTCTGTCTTTATTCGCATGCGAACTAAAACTGAACGATTTGAAAATAGCACCCCAGGGCGGTCTATTGAATGAAAGACAACTGGTGACAGGGACCGAGTGTGTCCGGTCGAGTATCATAAGGAAATAATGGTACTAACTTGAGGAGTGATCCAAAATGATTTTTGAAAATAGTGCAGGATTGCCAAGTTTAATTGAAGTTAGTGATCCTTTGATGAAGGGGAAGGAAATATCTGCACAGGTTTACTTGTGTATTCAGGCAGTGATTGTTGTTAGAAAGTTCTTTGGTAGACATTTTCAGATTTTTCTTTGGCAGTGTTATTGTGTTAATTCGCTCGTTCATTTGTAGTTAGAGACAGATATTTTCAATAAAGTTCATTAAAAACTAGTTATATAATCAGGTTATATCTCGTTTCTTATTAAAAAAATACATTCTACGTAAGTATTACTTTGATAATAACAGCAGACGTGACAGATAATGGGGTAACAAAAAATTGATTAGTTTGACAAGTGTGTTATTTGATGATATCGAAGCAAACTGAAACTTTTTTTAATGATACACGAAGTTGTGACATAACAAAAAGTATCACATATAATTGTTGTTTGAATCAGAATGAAAAATTCTATTTCAACAATTTGTAACAATTTGATATGACGCCCATAAGAAAAAATTAAATTTATAATGGTGGCCAAGAGCCGAAATGTCGGATGGTAAATCTGAATATATCGTCGTATAGGGGGGACAAAATGGCAATTTAAGTGTGCTGTTCATTTTGATATCCATCATAAGCTAACGCCAAAAATAAAAATGTTTTTTCAAAATTTCAGTTTTTTTTCGGATATCTCCGGATATACTCGGAATTTTTAAGCTTTCTTAACAGCATATTTTGTTCGTCATATAAATGCGCAAATTTTTCCCAATTATACATTCTTTGTATCTCTTATAGTTTCCGGAATCCCAGTGGTGGCCCTCGTATTTGAATTACCCGGTATACGTTGCCCAGTAACATAACCTGCTTTCTGTCTGAACTTTCCGCAAAAAATGTATTGTTAAAATTCCGTTAACTAGTAGCCACAAGCAATCAACAACATTTTTGGAACTTACGTAGTTTGGCCTCCTGAACAAAAAATCCAAATAAAATTTTTGGCGATTGCAACTAATTTCGGAAATATGGGCCTATTTTTGAGTGATGACTGGAATTTGTTAGGACACATTTCTACCGCGGAAAAACACTCAAAATTCTTCCTTCTTCAAACTAACACAATGTACACACCTTAATTGACCTGTTTCACACTCTTTCTTTATTGAAAACGCTACTTTTTAGTAAAAAAAACTCATCCTTCTTTTATGATCATGTAACCAACAAATCTAGGCAAAATGGTTAGTGAATTTTGTTCATGTCAAGTTGGTTTCTGGAAAAAAAGTGAGTGAATAATTTTCTATTCATGTTGAAATTAAATGCCTGTAAACGTTGGCTGTGCAAATAGGCAACGTTCAAAGTTACCAACTTGACATAAATACGTTCACTAAACATTTACATAAATGTGTTGTTTTGATGTTTTAAAAGGTTGAATTTTTCGATAAACAATGCGGGTTTCAATAAAAAAAAATCTGTAAAACGGGTGAATTAGGGTGTGTATACATTGTGTCAGTTTAAAGAAGGAAAAATTTTTAGTGTTTTTCCGCGGTAGAAATGTGTCCTGAAAATACCAGTCATCACTCAAAAATAGGCCCATATCTCCGAAATTAGTTGCGACCGCCATATATTTCATTTCGATTTTTTGTTCAGGAGGCCAAACTAAGTAAGTTACAAAAAAATGTATCGATAGCTTGTGGCTAGTTAACGGAATTGTACCAATGTATTTTATTTTTGGTAAATGATTTGATCACCACACACTTTATGAAGCATGTGTTGGTGGTTATTTATTTACCGACTGCCGCCCTAAATTCGGACCTCCAGTATATGCCAGCCGTCTGTCATGCACATGCATTATCATTTATCGTGTTTATCGAGGTCTTGGAGAAAAAACAGCTAACGGGAGTACAACGGGAGGCGAGAGATATGGAATGTAGGTGGGGAGATGAACGGGAAGCGAAATGAATTTATTTACTCCGGAAATTCAATTTTAATTCTGCTAATAGTGTTGTGATTACTTTTTTAAAATACCTATTAGTGTTGAAGTGAAACCTACGATTAAATTGGACTAGAAGGTAGGAGTTAGGTATATATAGGTATATAGATTCTTAATTGTTGAATCTACTTTTAAATGAAAAGGATATCTAATAATTATTTGATGGAATGAAGTTTAAAGCTTTCAATAAAAAAAAACAGGTTGTTATTCAGAAATGTTTCAATATAGGTATGCTTTTGAATGCATTTTTTTATTTGACTGACTTTAGATAACAGTTGCTACATTTTACAAAATAATTTCCAATATTTCATCTTATCTACTATTGGCTGCAACTTTCCTAGTAAAACCAGTACTATATAGAGAGCATATATTTGAGATATAAACTTCACACTATGCACATGTCATTGGGTAGGTAACAACCTTTCATTCCTCAACTTAACCTAAAATTACATTGCACACCACGCAGGCGCAACTAAAAGTTTTGATTGATCCATGCGGATTGCCTATTGGGAAGTGTTGTGGAAAGGAATTCTTGCCTCTTGATTATGTAGTGTTATAGTAATTGCTTTCATTGTTTCTCATCTATGATTTGTATATAAAGATATATTTTTTCCGGTACCGTAGGTAACGTGCTTCCGTGTAAAGTTACCTACATTACGATTGAATTCATGGGAGAGACAGAGACGTGTAACTGTCGACCTAGCTATAGGATTCTGTGATACACGGATTCCCATCCTCTGTCTCCATTTCGAATTAACTACACTAAAGAAAAAATAATACTCACCATTGTACCCATAGTACTCCGTACACCCACCATTGTATTAAATTTTATAATGGAAAATCAGTTGAAATAAATACCTATACTACCTACCCTACAGCAAGAAAAACGTACCTGATATTTTAATTAAAATGCGAACGAATTTTCTGAGTTGAAATACGTTTATCAGACATTTTCACCTACGCAGGAATTATCATTTCTTGCATAGTTTTACGTTTTTTACAGGAAATGAGTGTAAAGAAATTTTGTGTGTGGTGCGATTGTTGTATGGTACTGTGAGACACTGATTAGTAAATACGCCTATTATAACGGGTTTTTTATTTCTGCCAATATCAGTGAACTCAAATTGTTGTCCAGAAATCGGTCAATAATGCGAAAACATTAGTTTATGGCAAGAAATATCTGAACTACTTTAAAACAGTTCAAGTAATGAATTGTAGATGTCGCACCCCCTGCACAGAATGCAATGTAGGCATGAAGGATTCAAGCTCAAAGTCTTGTTCATACCCTCGCGACTTTCACAATTTTTCAGCGAATAAAATGGCTCTCAGTCATACCGGACCAATCTTTGATGCAGAACCATGTCGACTGCCATTTTATTTGCAAAAAATTGCGAAGTTCGCGAGAAAAACATATTTTATTTGGTTCTGTAATAATTCTGCCAATGCTGAAGTGATGCTATTTGAAATAATCCCGATGTATTTCTTTACTGTATCTTTCATTTCATTCATAATGGGCACACATGTATCTGAATCACTGAATCGGCCTCAAAGGCAGTGAAAATTACGTCAAATTAACTAAAATAGCATTACTCTAGCATTGACAAAACTATTATGGAACCAAATAAAATATGTTCTTGTGATAGAACTGTTAGTAAAAGGCGTTTAAACCACTCGTGCTTCAAAAACCGTGCATGGGCACGCATATATCTGAATCGGCCTTTACTGTTCACAGTCACGATATCCGACGATACGATGCTCCTAAAGTACAGTAAAAAATATATCTTACTGTGACCTGACACAGAACTAAAGGTGAGTTCCCATTGGGGCTTTGTTGCTTTTCGCGCCACGCCTTCTTAACGAGTTCTAAAAGCTGAAATACAATGGAAGTTTTATGTTTTTGGTTTTGATTTTTATAATTTTAGATTTTCTCTTTGCACGAAACTATCAATGCCATTATAATTCTGATCATGCCCCACAAACGATATTTTTTGTAGAATTCAACCTTTATTGTTCAATTCTATTTTGCATTTAGTTTAGTTTTATTTCAAAAATTGAAATCCAAAATCGCAATACTTAAAACTTATTACATGAAACTTCCATTGTGTCTACGGCCCTCAGAAATTCGCCAATCAGAAAGCGTAACGCGCGACGCAAAAAGCAGAAAAGTTTTATTGGGTACTCACCCTGACACCAGGTTCGACCTTCCGCCACAAATCACCTGTAGCCACGGAATACCGAAAGGTTAAGCTTAATGTTTACGCTCACGATATCCGACGATGCGATGATCCGAAAGTGTTATATTATATATTATTTGAAATTACCCAATAGGAACCCGAAGGTAACTTTATCAGATCATTACATTATATTGTCGGGGTGTGAATAGTAAAGGCTAGTTGATACCCTCGCGAATATTCGCAGGTTTTGTGCGATTCGCAAATCGCAAGAAAATCGCCGCATGAACGTTCATACCCATGCGGCAAAAATTTGCGGTAAATGATGAATCATAACATGTCATTTTTCAGTATTTGGGGTAGGAATTATTTGTTTTGTTTTTTCCTTTTTCTAAAACACTTAAATAACAGTTGAACATGGAAGAAGTTCAATGTTTCCCTAATAATATTACCTACATGTTTCGAATATGATTCGTAATACGGAGTATTTTTCAATTCGGCATGCAAATGACATCGATATCATGTTATTGTTATCTCCAGAAGCCAATTATCTTCAACAACAATGCAGTTACATTATAACTAATATCAAGGATCTGTGGTCAGAGGATTCAGCAGATTGAGTGTTTGATACAGTGTTCTTAAAAAGTCAGATGCAAAGTTTTACACACCCTGCTCTTCAACAGTAACGACCAGCAAGATGCTCAGGAGTTCTTAAGATACATATATACTAGGTAGTCGCCATTAAGATGTTATTAGATCATTGCAGAAGCGAGATTTGATTTCAACATAAATATTCGAAAATGCTACAGCATAGTGGTCAAGATACTTTTGGGGGAGTAGCACCCAATAGAGCTTGCTATCTACCCCTAAACTGAACCTGAAGTGAACTAACTGCACCTGACTTTATGAATGCATTTTGTTCCTCAACTCAAATCTACTTTGAAATGTACATGTAGTGGTCACTGTTCAGTCACCACAAAATACAAATAATGCATTTCTATTGTTTGATTTTCCAAAATGGCATAAATGTTGAATGGGAGAATAAATATAAGTATTATGTAAATTCTATATAAATACATATATCAGTCACAACCAGAGCATTTCTTACAGAATGCAACAGTTCCAAACCTGAAGACACCCTCTTCTCTTCAGTTTTGTCCCCACTGTGGACAACAGTTCGTCACCCGAAAGTAAATAAAATCTTTATTGGAATCATACATCCCATTCTCCCTGTAATAATCTTGCCGAACTTTTCTAGCATGGAATATTTGACAAACACTGCAGATATTTCATAATTGATTGTGAAATCTAAATAAATGCAAATGAAATCTTTTTGCAATCTAAATAAAAGATTCAACATCTAAAGATATCTTTCAAGTTAGTTGAATCTATATGGGAATATGGCGAAGGCAATGAAGGCATGGAATAATTTGATATTTAATCTGTTGTTCCGTGGTTTGCGCGAATTCGCAAAAAGTTAAAATATTTGAACTTTCTTGCGGCAGCCATTTTATTCGCAGAAAAATCGCGAATTTGGCAGGGGTATGGTTTCGCCTTTAAGGCGAAACCATACTTGCCGCAAGAAAGTTCAAATATTTTAACTTTTTGCGAATTCGCGTATACCACGGAATAACAGAATTCATATTATATTATTCCATGCCTTCGCCATATTGATTCAACTAACTTGAAATATATCTTTGGATGTTTAATCTTTTATTTTGATTGCAAAAAATTTCATTTGCATTTATAAGATTTCACAATCAATTATGAAAGATCTGTAGTGTTTGTCAAATATTCCATGCTAGAAAAGTTCAGGGAGATGGGGATGTATGATTCCATTAAATATTTTATTTACTTTTGGGTGACGAACTGTTGTCCACAGTTGGGACAAAACTGAAGAGAAGTGGTGTCTTCAGGTTTGGAACTATTGCATTCTGCAAGAAATGCTCTGGTTGTGACTGAGTTATGTATTATATAGAATTTACATAATGCCATTTTGAAAAATCAAACACTAGGAAAATATTATTTGACCTGTATTTTGTAGTGACTGAACAGTGACCACAACATGTACATTTCAAAGTAGATTTGAGTTGATGAACAAAATGCATTCATAAAGTCAGGTTCAGGGTGCAATTCACTTCAGGTTCAGTTCAGGGGTAGATAGCAAGCTCTATTGGGTGCTACTCCCCCAGAAGTATCTAGACCACTATTCTGTAGCATTTTCAAATCTTTTTGTTGAAATCAAATCTCGCTTCTGCAATGATCTAATAACATCTTAATGCAGACTACCTAGTACATGTATCTTAAGAACTCCCGAGCATCTTGCTGGGCGTTACTGTTGAAGCAGGGTGTGTAAAACTTTGGATCTGACTTTTTAAGGACACTGTATTACACACTCAATCTGCTAAATCCTTGATATTAGTTATACTGTAACTGCATTGTTGTTGAAGATACTTAGCTTCTGGAGATAACAATAACATGATATCGATGTCATTTGCATGCCGAATTGAAAAATACTCCGTATTACGAATTATATTCGAAACATATATGTAGGTTGTTATTTGGGAAACATTGAACTTCTTCCATGTTCAACTGTTATTTTAGAAAAAGAAAAAACAAACAATTCCTAACTCTAAATACCGAAAAATTACACGTTCATGCGGCGATTTTCTTGCGATTTGCGAATCGCACAAAACCTGTGAAAATTCGCGAGGGTATGAACTAGCCTTAAGGTTTAGATGAAGCACAGGGGTCCATCTAAGTCATCATAATATACAGGAAAGAAATCGTAAAACATAGAAAAATACTCCATCATAACAATGACCGGTAGATATCGTAATTGAAATAGCAGTACAAGATAGAAATTGTAAACCATCATAATATACACCAGCATTACGTACTTTATCAGAAAGTCATGTCATCACAACATCAACGCATCATAACGTCAAGCGATCATATTCGTAACGCATCATAACGTAAAGCATCATAACGTACTCTAGCATAATCCTATAGTTTATGGGCTTGCGGTAACTTTGTGGAAAGAATGATGGTAGTGAGGTTACCTGCTCATTGATGAATTAAGAAAAGACCTGGTAAATTTCAAATAATACTTTGACAATTAGATTTATCCATCAATTGTTCCCAATTTTTCATAAATAATTATTTTAATGAAACATTCTTAGAGATCCATTCATACCATAGAGGTTACGCAAATATATACATTGCAGGTATTTCGTATTTTTCATTTTGAATATTTATCAGATATCGAATAAAAATATCTTCAAAATTTTTGACAGAATAGGATTTTGTTGTTTTCGATACTTAGGGAAACAATATACGCAAAACGTATAAGTTCTTATATTTTTTCCGGGTCTGTGTGGGTCTCAACAATATTATTAATTTGAACTGATTCTTTCCAAATTATTATATTCATGTCAACAAACATAAGTCAAACTCTATCTGAATTTATTGAAACAATATTTTTGTTCAGTGTGATAACTCTGCTCTATTTGAGTTTTTCAAATAATCCCAAAGTATTTTTCACTATATCCTTTTCTCATTACTCATTACTCCAGCATTGACAAAATGATAACAGAAACAAATAAAATATCTTCTTGTGATAGAAACGTGAGTAAAAGGCGTTTAAACAGCCCGAGCTTCAAATACACTACATGGGCACGCATGTAATTGGAGAGCGGCTATTATGCATTCGTTAGGTTCGTTCAGTTTTGTGAAAGCGAACGGAGCGATCAAATGCTGATTAGTCACGGGATCACCGAGCTAGTTGAGTGAGTACTATTGGAAATTCAACTCAGGAACACAAAGGGTTCTCCCTCTGGTGTTAAGTTTGGGAACTAGTTAAAAGTACATGGTAATTATTGTGTTCGTTGAATTTTATTGAATCTGTAGTGAGAATTGATAAGTGATAAAATTCTGGCTCCTAGGGCTAGATTCTAGAAAGGGAGTATAATAATAGCCGCTTTCCAGTCGTCACAGGAAGGAGCACCTAGTGGAGCTTGTAACCCCTAAACTGAACTTCACCTGACTTTATAAATGGGAGATAATTAAAACATGTTAGTTCGTAATCTGTCAGATCACTTTAGAAGCTACCCAGAGTTACTCGGATTTCCCACTGGCTAATTTGTCATGTCACTAGGCAGAGCCAGACTATTTGTTCTGACTTAACCTAGTATTATGTTCCTGGCTTCTGAAACATTCGATTGTCCTGGGGTGGGATTCCGTGTACCACAGAGTTCTATAGTCGACACTTATGTCTCTTTCTCTCCCATGAATTAAACGATAATAACATCTTATTTATTTGATCGACTATAGAATTCTATGGAACACGGTTAAATTAGCTAATAATTTATACATTTTCAACTCAGTTTGCAGCTGCCTTGTCATTTAAACTCCCCGCGATTACAAAAACCAATTACAGAGCGCTTTTGTCTTGCATTTTGGTGTCGTCTATGAATATGGTTTCATGATCATAATTTAGGTAGGTTAAGAATAAGGCTGAAACACAATGGAGGTTTTATGTTTTTGGTTTTAATTTTTATAATTTCAGATTCCGTTTCAACACGATACTATCACTTCCATTTTTACTCTGTCACGCCCTACAGATAATCTCATTTCTAGTAATCAAGCTTTTTATTTCAATTCTGTTTTGCATCCTGTTTTATTTCTAAAACTGATACCCAAAATCGCAAAACTTAAAACTCATTACATCAAACTTCCATTCTGTCTGGGGCTTGAGTCTCACATCAGTTTGTTTTGTATCGTATCGTGCATGTATTAGATTCAAGGACTGCAATTTCTATTTCTTCATTTAAAATTTCTCATCGTTTGATTGCTATCACTTCCTAAAAATATAGTTTCTACCTGCATACACTGATCATTTATAATACATTCGAGTCCACCAAATCCATTTAGGAAATTTTTGAAATAAGAACTCATGTCGGCATGTTTCACCTGAGAAATGGAATATATTTTTGAAATCTGAAGAAACGGAAACGGTACTTGGCATAGACTTCTTCAAAACTGTGGAAGAGTATAGTATTTTCTTGGTGAAGTTCCAGAAGAGTAGGCTTGAAATAATAATGAATATTTTATATATGTGGTTGTCGAGCAACCACAAGTTCGTTTGGTTTAAGTAATAAATTGAAATCGAACTTTATAGCGTCAAGACATGATACATAAATCAATAAATGTTCTAGTTCCTAATTAATGCAGGCCCTGATTTCTTTTCCATATTTGTACGTACTACCTGTTCTGTTGACTTTTGGCACCTAATAATTCGGAATAACTCATTTAGAGCTCTATCCATCAATGTGGAAAGCACTAGAATTATCACACTGGACAAATATTGTTTCAAAAAAATTCAGGAAAAGTTTGATATAGAACTGGGTTAGTAAACTATAATAATTGGAAAATATTCAGATCGAATTAATAATACAATGGAACTGAATATTAAGAACCACAGACCCGGAAAAAATATAAAAATTTACTCTTTGCGTATATTCTTATTTACGAATCTTTGTTGTTTCCCTTGGTTTGGGAACTAACAAAATCCTGATTCAAAAATATTTTGTTATTTGATGAATAATTTAAATGAATCCGTATAAAAATTTCAAATTTTCACACATAAAAAAAAGAAAAACTCAAATCTGCAGAAAGCCAACTGTTTTTAAAAGTATACCTACCTGACATTGAAATAATTATTTATAAAAAATGTTGAACAATGGATGAGTAAATGTAATAGTTGAATTATTATTCAAGCTTCTCCAATAACGAAGTTCTTTTCTTAGTTCATCAATGAGCAGTTAACGTTCGCTACCGTCATTTTTTCCACAAAGTGACTACAAGCCCCTAGACTATAGGATTATGCTGGAGTACGTTATGATACACTACGAATATGATCGCTTAACGTTATGATGGCGTACTTTCTGATAAAGTACGTTATGCTGGTGTATATTATGATGGTTTACGATTCTATCTTGTACTGTTATGATCAATTACGAGATCTACCGGTCAACGTTTGGATGAAGTATTTTTCTATGTTTTACGATTTCTTTAATGTACATTATGATCTATTAGGTGTTCCCTAGCTGTGAAGTGATTAAAGCCATAGACACATTGGAAGTTTTATGTATTGTTTTGCGAGCAATTTTAAAAATATAACATAGAATAGAATAGAAATATAGAGCTTTAATTTTACCAATAATATTGTTTTTGGGGCATGGCTAGAATAATAATACCAGTTGTGTTCTAAAAGAATATCTAAAATTAAAATAAATCATGCTGAAAATATAAAATTTTGATTTTGTCAGCCTTTACCGAACATATACCTACTTTTATCAACTACTAATGTAGAAGATATTTGAAAAACCAATCCGCGAGATTTCTTTCTTTACTTGGTTAGCATAATGACCGTGTGGTAACACTGGTAAGTCAAAATACATCGAAATTGGTAAGTTGGCGTCTTGAATTCTTCCATATTGATTTTGTGTTGTGGTGTGGGTTGTTTAGTTCAAGTTTGTGAGTCGCTTTTTCTATATTTTTTAAATTGGTAATTATTACAATTCATTCAAATCATTCAGTTCGTGTTCTATACAAAATTATTATAATATTTTATCTTCAGGGCGATCATAATGGCCAGAGGAGGAATGAGAGGCCGGGGCGGCATGAACCGCGGCGTTGGAGGAAGACCGCCCTACAAAGTAAAAATGTTTTTACCCAGGCATCCCTTCGATTTAGCACTTTGCGAATCGTCCTTTCCACGAGTCAAACCCGCTCCTGATGAGACAGCTTTCACTCAGGCATTATTAAAACGAAACTCCGATTTGTCACCTACTCCAGCTGAACAGACAGCCATTTTAAACTTGGTTACCAAAATTCAAACTGTTTTGGATAACTTGGTAGTAGCTCCTGGCAGTTTTGATGCATGTGTAAGTATAATTCGAGGTTTTTCATAATTGAGAATTTTCTCGTGTAGCAGCGGTGTTACATTGAAAGAGTTCTAGCCATGGTCATAGTGAAAAGCATAGTCTTGTTTGATCACTGATTCCATAAGTCTTTTATTGTCAAGTATTTCACAGGGCTCTACAATTGCTCAAAATCGTAGCATCATGCCTAACAGGAGGCCAGCAAATCCAAATTATTTCAATGAAGATGTTTCTATTCCTCCCAAGACCATTCAACTACATCTTTCAGATCCTAGTGAAAAGATTCAAAAATAATAACTGAGAATTCAGTCTGCTTTAAAATAACTAATTAAATGCCAGGTGAAATAAGTAATGAGCAGATGGATTTAAAATCCAACCTTTGTTTAAATACTCTACCCTAGGAATATGGAATGTGTCTATCAAAGGGAAGAATTTTGGATGACAACAAACAACGAAATGTTATTGAAAGGTGCAACCTTAATACTCTACTAAGTTTAAGAATAATAATTCAGATGTCCAAGTCGAAGCTGTGTCTTTTTTGTTTCCTTCTGTAGCAATAAAATGACAAGTGACAGCTCCAGAACTAATCCTAGTGATCCTAATGGTAATAAAAGTTCAATAAATAAACATAAATTATCAAATGCATAAAAACGCAGCTTTCAATGGTTTTATTATTATTAAATTCAGGTTGTTGAGACACATTGTCAGTCGTAAATTCATCATAAATTTGTATTATAGTCTCATTCATTCAGTCTATCTTGTCCTATGTTATAATAGGTTGGGAAGGCCTATATAAACAAGTTTTAAAATCACTTGCATCAATAACTCAAAAGTATTCCTTGAAAATTATTTTTAAGAAACCATTTGATCTGTTGAACAATTGTTTTATAAAGCATTGACAGCTCACATAAGTAAAGATGTAGAAATTGAAAATCATACAATCTAAATATGAAACAAATAATAAAATGGATGGCTGGATATCAACTTAAAAGTTCTCAACAACATTGATGAAACAACATTTATACCCAGTTAACACAAAATGCTCTCAGAGACAGCAGATTGCTTCACATTCAAGTTTGAAGTCACATGTGTGAAGTGCATTGTTACTCACATTTCAATCTCATTAACTTCTATTTGGGGCCCTCTTGACCGACAAACGTATCACATTGTGATGCCAAATGTCACTCACAATGATGTGAATGTGATATACTACTCAATTTTCGAATAAGGAAGCATATTTTTGTGCCTCAGATCGACATCAATCAGAAGATAACTGAGATCTCCAGTTGCATTGGTCACAGTAGTCACAGTTAATATCCTCACTTGGTAACAGTGATGTACAAATGTACCTCACTTTCTAACCGATTCATGAACAAGAGAGCGATATCGCAGAGATGTTTTTGTTTACTGGGTATAGGTAAAAAGATTCATAATAAATTACCAGTTTCTTTAAAAGATAATAGTTTTTCTTGATTTTAAAGATCAAATCAAACACTGGTTGATTGAGAATTCTGAAAATTTGGAAAATTATTTGAATGTGAAACAATATTATTATTTTAATATGAAATATGTATTATTTTAATAAGGTATTTCATTTTTCGTCATTGTTTATATGTATTCAAAATGTGACCAATTATTCATTTTACTATTTTTCTTTTTTTGCATGCATATATTATGATTATTCAGTATTTTTATATAATATGTAATTATTCTCTTAATTAATTTCACATGATCATGGACAAGTTTTTAACTAATGTGATCATGTTTCCATGAGAAATTTATAAATTTTTGTTGCTCATATTATTTGAAACATTGTATTTGTCATTTTAAAATAAATATTTAAAAATCAAAATTTTGGGCTTTAAAAAGGATGAAAAATGGCCTACTCGGGGAGGGGGGGGAAATAACAAGAAAGTTGAACAAATTCTAAAGGGAGTGTTGAGCAAAAATTTTTGTTTGCTGAGAGAATAACATTATTAGAAAAATATTGTAAACAAATGAAAATCAAATAGTGCAACAGCAACCTAAATAGTGCAACAGCAACCTAAATATTGCCCAAGTTCAGATATCATCATAAACAACTTGCAAAAGAGGCGTTAATGTGGTAGCGACCAGACTTTTGCCTTCAGCAAGGTTAGAAAAAAAATCACTTCTGGGGATCAGTGTTGATCTGTTAATGATTAGATCAGAATGCTTGCAGTGAAATTGGTACCAACCTACTCATGAATATCTATTCCACTAGGCCAAATCGTTTCCAAAATTTTAATTCTATACTTATTTAAATATCTCTTTCATAGATACACATAGACCTAGGTGTTTGCCACATGATTTTTCACAGAAAACCTCCAAAACATTATTTGTGTTTTTTGAAATCCTCGAAGATAATGGTATTATTTTACGACCTTGACGATTTCTGTATTTTCACCATCATTTTACACAAAAATTTGTCTGTTTTTCCGAACTTTCTTTGGAGCCACTTCCACCCATTTCACCACCTCTTCACTGTTCATAAGCTCGAACTTTCCATGAATTGACTGGTGAAATTGTATCAAAGATTTCCTTTGGAGTGAACATTTTTTGATCTGGTATGAATGAATTGGCAACTGTCCTGAACATAGCTTTAGATTCTACCAATTTAGTGGCCCTGGTGCTATTGTAGAATGTATTTGCCTGGGCCAATGCTTAGGTTTTTGTTGTACACCATTTATTCACTTGTTCATTGTGTTTTTCAGAAAATAATGTTGATGTTATCTTTTCTCTTAAGAAACTGAAATTCTAAATGATTTTTCATATTTGGATTCTTATCTCTTGAGCAGTTGATGTAAGAGTTTATTTTCTGCATGCCTATTGAAATTAAAATATTCACTTGTTTTTCCATCTTCAGTTTCACATCCATTGATTGATGTACGTTGATGAAAGTTGTCAATTCACTTTCAGTACTTTACCACATGTACAATTTTTTGCAATATTTACACTTATTTTTAGCTCAGTATTTGACGATTTCTCATTATGCTTTGTCAACCAAAATATTACTGAATTATTAAAATTGAAAACAGTTTTTCTTAATTTTCATTATGTTCAATGAACCTATAAAAACTACACCAGCTTTTGAAGAAGTATTACTTAGTTGAAACACAACGTTACATCATTTCGAATATGATTCATAAACACAATTTAAAATAATTTGAAGGTGGTCATACATACTACTTGATATGTTCAAGAGATTTTTAGAGGCATACCTTTACTTTTGTAATTAACAATTTTTCAACTTCACAGTTCAAGTTCTCCATAAAAATGACTCCTAGAGCAACCTAACAAATCTGGAATCATTGATCAGAAGAACTGAAGATATTTTGAATTTCTACTAACCATTTTGTAGAAATTGTGGAATACATATTATAAGAATTGAATTCTCCATTAAAATTTGATTTCATCAAAATTATTTGATAAATAATTAAGGTATTTATTGAATGAAATTTGAAAAAATAACTTGAAAATTTGATAGATATATCAAAAAAAAATTAAAAATTTTTGGTTACAAAAAATTGTTATTGCAGGTGCTCTGTGTATTTTTATCAAGAAGACACTTGAATAACTTGATGAAGGTATCAAAAAATATAAAGGCACGGTCGGTCACAAAAATAATATAAATTGTTATTGCAGGTACTCTGTGTATTATGAAAAACGGTGCATGTCTAAGTCAACTGACAAATGTGGAAATTTGTGTAAATCTAAAAGTATTGCTAAAAATGATAGTATTTATCAAAAATCGCAAATTGATTGTAATAATTTCTCCATCTCTAGAATATCGTAAAGTAATCATAATTATTTTTTTTTTGTTTTTAACTACTTATAGGAGGTATCCATGCACTCCTGTTGAATTAAGTAAACTGCAAATGCTATATATTATTACTCATAGAGAACTAGGAGAAATTTATGGAATAGATGTTTAGTAGGCTTCTTCAAATAACGTGTAAAAAATGTAATATTTTCTTTTTTTTATATATATATACAGTGTGTTTCATTTCTCATGGAAACATCCCCCGTATCGTCCGTAATTTTCAACGTGGAACCATGAAATTTTCATAATCGGTAGATACACCGTACAAAAGGTGTCATCCCACGTGATCCTACGTGATATACACTGCACGCCAACAGCGATGGAACCACCCATTTTTCTGGAAAGTTATATTAGGGGACAAAATCGGCCCACAGTTCCTTTGGCTTCGAGTTTGGGATCCCTAAAATACTACTGATACACCTGTGTCCTGAAAAATTCTAATTTGTTTCACTTCATATAGAAACGCCCACGTATCTTCCATAATTTTTGACATAGAACCATGAAATTTACAGGACAGATACCTATATACCGTGAAAAGGAACCCACTGTGGTGGTGCTGTAGGTTTTCCGGGTTTTCCTACAGCTGAAAAGTGAATACATCACCTAAAACATCAGTAAGTCGCCCCGGAGCGCCACGGCAAATAATAATAATAGCCGTCGTCTTCCCGCGCAGGCTATGCCTTTGGGTGTTTATGAGGGAGGATTATTATTATTATTATAAATGGGTCATCATACGTAATATACACGGGGGCGTTTCTTTGGGAAGAATTTTTCAGAACTAAAGTTTTTCCGGAAACAGGTGTATTAGTGGTAATTTGGGGATCCGAACACCAATCCGGAAGGATTTCAGGCCAATTTTGCCCCCTAATGTAACTTTCCGGAAAAATGGGTGATTTCATCGCTGCTGGCGTGCAGTGTATATCACGTAGGATGACCCCTTTCATCGATCCTGAAAATATCATGATTTTTCGTCAAAAATTACAGAAGATACGAGGGTGTTACCATGAGAAGATAAACATACTGTATATGAGAGGTAAATGAAAAATTGGAAAGGTGCATTCCGAGCTTGGAGGGAATACACTAACATCTTAAATTTGCTCAATAACATTACACTTACCTTTTTTTTGTGAATTGACAATACATTTTTTCTTGACTATAGATGATAAAAAGCTGTTAGACCGGGAGATGGTGACACAAAATATTAGGTCGTTTGTACTAGTATGGCGGTTTTTCAGGGGTCTAATTACGAAATGACAAAAAAGAAAATGATGGTCATAGCGCTGGTACCGGCGGACAAATCGCGTGGGCGTTAAAACGTGTCGGATAAATAACAAGTGTCGAACGATTTGTTCCACAAAAATGCTTGTATTTTCCGATAGTCGATAAAAAAAGAATTAGGCGGTAGCGTAATTCCATACTTCTCCGGTGTGACTTACAGCCCGCCATACCGACACGAATACACTAATTTAAAAAAAAACTATTCAACCATTTGTACCAGGCTAATTTTTGCGCAGCTAATAATCGTCGAGTAGCCATTTATGGAAATCACCTTGCGATACGTTCCCGACGGTTCCCAATGGCCACCATACCACCGCAAGGAAGTAATTTTTTTTTTGCTAAACGATTTGTACCAGCCTAAAACTTTTTTTAACAGTTCTCTGTATGATCATAAATAGGAGTCTGATCATGCCATACCTGTGGGAGGTGGCGAATATGTACAATATTTTTTAAAAATTCCAAGATTTTATTCGTAATTCAAACGATTTGTAGCAGTATGGCGCCACTTTTTTCCTTTACTAAAAGTATGGCAAATATAATAATGGTCACATTGTATTATGTAATTTCCAAAAATCTAAATGCCATACTGGTACAAATCGTCAAAATTTTATTTTTTTTAACATCTTGGATTAGGTCCCACAGTTGTCCGCCTCATGGTTACAATCTGGAATAATTTTTTTTAGATAGAGTTACATACAAACGAACAGAATACAATGATTCCATGATGTAAAAAATGATTTTACGTATTTTACAGTCGTATCTTCAAAACGTGTCGAATAAATAAGTTTTTCAAGTATGGCAGCTCTTTTTCCCCCTACTTGACCTATGGAAAATATAATAACGGTCACATTTCATCAAATACTTTCCAAAAATCCAAATGCAATACTGGTACAAATCGTTCAACAAAAAATAAAAATTTTACTTCCTTGCGGTGGTATGTCGGCCATTAGGAACAGTCGGAAACGTATGGCATGGTGATTTCCGTAAATGGCTACTCGACGATGATTAGTTGCACAAAAATTAGCGTGGTACAAATGGTTAAATTGTATTTTCGTTAATTAATGTATTCGTGTCGGTATGGCGGGCTGTGAGTCACACCGAAGAAGTATGGCATTACGCTATCCCCTACTTCTTTTTTTATCGACTATCGGAAAATACAAGCATTTTTGTGAAACAAATCGTTCGACACTCGTTATTTATCCGACACGTTCTATTAACGCCCACGCAATTGGGCCGCCGGTACGAGCGCTAAGACCATCATTTTCTTTTTTGTCATTCCGTAATTAGACCCCTGAAGAACCGCCATACTGATACAAATGACGTAATATTTTGTGTCACCATCTCCCGGTCTATGTAGGTACTGCTATTAAATGTAAAATATTTGATGAAGTTAATTGAATTTTGTTCACTAACTTCCTCTTATTTTCAGCAATTGGATGAAGTTAGACAAGTTGGTTCGTTCAAAAAGGGAACAATGTTAACTGGGCACAATGTTGCTGACATAGTGGTTATTCTCAAAACTCTTCCCACCAGAGAAGCTGTGGAAGCTTTGGGTAACAAAGTTAGGGATGACCTCAGGAATTTAATGAAAAATGAAATAGTCGCCAAAGGTGAACAGCTCCAACACACCACCAATGAAAGAGGTATTGAAATCAGCAATGCCTTTGCCTGCGTTAGAGTAATGGTTACCACACTTCATCATAATATTAGGAAATTAGACCCAGAAATTCATTTAGACCAAAAAATAATGCTCAGTCACTTGGCTGCCATCCGACATAGTAGATGGTTTGAAGAAAATGCCCACCATTCGTCCATCAAGGTCCTGATCCGTTTATTGCGGGATGTACGCAGTCGAAATGAAGGTTTTGAACCCCTAACTCCCTGGATGTTGGACTTACTAGCACATTTTGCTATAATGCACAATCCCAGTCGTCAGGCTTTACCTCTGAATGTTGCTTTCAAGAGGGTCTTCCAGCTTCTGGCTGCAGGATTGTTTCTGCCAGGTTCAGCTGGTATTACAGACCCCTGCGAAGGAGTTAGCCTACGAATTCATACTGCTATGTCGTTGGAACAGCAGGATATTTGCTGCTTGACAGCGCAGTCAGTAGTCAGAGTTTTAGCTCATGGAGGGTACAAACACATCCTAGGATTTGAGGGAAGTTCGAACATTGCCCAAGAGCTAACAGTTTGGGACGGTATTGTTGTATCTCCGCTAGACAAAGCTTATGAGAATCCCCCAGAAAAAAAAGAAGGTGAGGAGGATGATGAAGATATGGAAGCTGATGCTGATGAAAGTATGGAAACGCAAGAGACGTGATTTTGATATAGGTATCAATAGTTCTCGTTTGTTGTTTTTATATTTGTGAATGATGTGACTTGAGTGTAATTTACGTTGGGTTGTAAACCCGAAGCATTTTCTTTATATTGATCCACTGAAAAGTATCTGAATAAAATTTTTACTTGTAATTGGAAATGTGAGCTTTTATTCCATTGCTCTTTTTGAATATTTTCATGCAGTATCATTTAATAAAAATTATGGAAGAATTTTTGCAGTATTCAATTTGAAAAGTTTAATTTATTTTTCATGACTTAAGTCGAGATTTCATAAAACTGAAATAAAATTATAAATTTTTTCAGTGAAGGTCACTCCCAACAAACAAAGACGTAACTCATTTTTTATCATATTTCAGGAGAGCCGAAATACTTGAATTTTTTCTTCAATATTTAAGTTGAAATGCAACTTTTTTCAAGTAGATTTCTTTGTAACTACTTGGTCTAGAGGTACGGCTTTTCTTATCGTCAGCATAAGTTTTTTAAGTTGAATACGCCTACACCTATAACTGAAAATAGCTGTAATTTCAGATACGGCTTTGTTCGTTGGGGGTATCGATATATTGGAACTGAAGTAACGGTCCATTCAGAATTTGTTTGTAGGATTTGATTCCTACAAGTAATGAAATTTTGCCAAGTGTTACCATTAAAGAGCCATTGCTCACTTGTATATTTAAGAACTTCAAGTTAGCAATAGTTAGGATATTTTCTTTTACTTTTCTAAATATGGCACCATTAAAAAGTACGCTGATGGCATTTGTATATTCTTCATAAAAAATTACTCGGATAACAGTGACCTGATCCTCAAGAAATATTGCATCACTAGAGTATTGGTAACGGTAAAAGGTGGAGGGATGGAGGAGGAAAGAAGCGTATTTCATAGGTCAGTTATAACAATCAGAAAAATTTGTGCTAGCTTCTTCAGTTCTGGAGTTATAAAGAAATAATCAAAATTGTTCTTTTGCCTTTATTTTTCCACTATGTCGATATTTTTTCAAACTGTTAGCACTTAGCCATAGTAACTTTTTGTAGACTATCCAAATATGTGATTTGAAAGTATACACAAAGTGTCGTACAAATTTGAGAACTAATAACTTTTTATTTTTATATACGTAGTTTCTTTGGATTTTTTCAAATGCTAAGAGTCATATTTCATATTGTAGTATTTTCATCTAAACTACATAGTGTTTTAGAACTATTGAACTATTATCAGCAAAACATTTTTCAAATTCTATAATAGCTTTAATTGGAAAATATAGAATAAGAAGTGAATCAATGACAAGTTGTCATTTTCCAACTACGGCTGTTACCAAAAAGGATTAAAATTCTGCTAGTAATAATTCAATGTTTCCAAAGCACTGTAGTTCAGATGAAAATATGCCAATATTATAATAAAAAAACAGTAAAATATGCACATATTTGAAAATAAAAAGGTGAGGAGGCTCAATTTGCGTAAACTTTTTATTCACATATCTAGAGAAAGTTTCTATGCTAAACGACAAAAGTTTTAAAAAGAATTCGAAAATGAAAAAGATATAGGCAAAATAAGAAATTTTCATGTATAACTACAAAACGCAAAATTTTTGATTTATATTATTGACCTCTGAAATACTTTTCGTTTGTTTCCATTTAACCATCCCTCTATCTGTTACTCCTGTATAAAGATGTTCAAGATAGCTCGATTAATGGATGAAAAGTGTTATTATATAACACCATTATGCTCTCCTATTTCATCTTATTCGGCTAAACTCTGTATTTACCCAATCAAAATCAATCAAATAGATTTTTAAAACTGCCAAGTTATTCTATCCACTTAATTCCCTCAGGTAGTAGAGGTACTCACTCCTTTTGGAACAATCAATTGTTAGATTTAAAAATCAATTAAGAAGAATAAACGTTTAGGTAATTTAATTATTGCAATGTAATCAAATAATGTAGGTACTTATTCTGCTTTTTGAGTGTACATTATTTGTGTGTTTTATCATTCTTGCCTTGGCACTGTATCTATTTGCATTTTCCTATGTATTCCTAATTGGGCATGCCCGTATATTTAAATAAATAAATAAATATTGAACATACTAGAACACTTGACAATAAAAGAGTTTTTCGGTCTCTCATTTTCTTGAATGGAATTGTTTGGACTTCCATTGCATACTTAGAAGAGAAATCATATCACTATGTGATTCCCCTAAGGCGGAAATTGAGGCGAATATCTGTCGGACAGCAACTAGTTCCCTTTACGACTATTGAATTACATCTATTCAATGCCGGTTCATCCCCCATATGTTGACACATACCTCAGAAGTTCGAGAAATTATAGAATTTGTATTTAAATGTTTGTAAGTGGAACTAGTACATGATTTTAAAGTAAATGAAAATTTGCTAACAATGGGATTGAGGATGTGCTTTCTTCATACAATAGTAATATTTTTCAGAATAAATAAATTTTTCATTGCCTTATTTCTCCAGAGTTACAAACTATAACTGATTATTGAGTGTACAAGACTGTTTTTAGAAGATGCGATGATACCGTACTAAAATAAAAGAAGTTTAGAAATCACATTTTTCAAAAATATGTTACTCCCATGTCAAATGTAAGTCCACATGCTAGTGTTCAGTCCATAGCAAGCATTTTGGTTGTTATGCATGACTCTATAATTGCATTATTTTCACAGATGGTAAAAATTTCAAATTGATTCCTTTTCCCCACTATATTTAAATTACATTTCCTTAAATTCACATTTTTAGACAGGGTAAATCTGTAGCAAATAATTCTCTTTGAGATACAGCCATCTTGATCAACCTGTACTTACTAGTAGTCCCAAAACAATCACTTGAAACAAAAGAGGGGCATGAAATAATTTTTCCTAAACAGGCTCATAGAAATAAAGCATTGCAAATCATCAGATATAAATATTTTATTGTCGGTTACTGTACATCATAACAAGGAAGAGGTTTGTTTGTGTTACCAACTATTTCTATAGAATATATTTCAACATATAGATGAACGGATACAAGGAGGCCGCACTGGGACATCCAACCCATCCATGTATTTTAACATAAGTGAACCAAAACAATATTTTGATTTCTTACAAGAACAGGTATTAACTAGGTTGCATATCCTTTAACACAAAAGAACAAAAATGACGTTTTCCTTAATTTCCTACCACAAAAAGGAATAGTATCCAGCAAGTGTTAGAACAGGTAATGGACAAGCAGGTTAAGAGTACATTTGATCAAAACCTGTTCTAATCTTTGCCATTACAGTAATGAATGTCATTAGCTAGGAATAAGGTGATTTGAAAAACTATAAATATACATTTCGCTATGTTGATAGAAAAGTGACACTACTCAAAATTCAGTTATCCCCTCAAACGGCATCCTAACCCCTAGAACGGCATTTCAACCCCTAGAACGGCATTTCTACATAGAAATACTGGTTTTTGAATGAATTTTGAGGGGTTAACTGAATTTTGAGCTGTCACTTTTCTATCAAAGGAGCGATTTGTAACCCATATAACCGGCGCTCCCCTGAAATATGTCCTGTATCCGCCCGTGAACATTTATAACTGAATGTTTTCGTATTCTACTAATTCTACTATTCTATCAATAAGTATCAACAAAATCAGTCTTTACTGTGAAAATTAAATTTTCTTTATTAGAAATCTCGACAGTAGCACTAAATCAGTAGTCATCTAAATGGACGATGATCTATTAAGCAGAGTTGTACTTTCACTATTATCATAAGTACCCAATGACCCGAAATGTGTTTGAGATTACATTCAGAGGTTCTAAAGTTGAACAGACCAGAGAGAGGATGACATCAATAATAATAGGAAATAGTGGAAGCAGCCTATAATAAGTTATTTCGGATATCCATCGTCTTATAATTTGTATATTCACAACGTTTCTACTACTTCTATCCACAGTCGTCTTCTGGTGACAAGTTTCCAAAGGCTTACAGGAGTTGATATACCTGTTAATCTTCATTAATTGATTGTTTGTGTTGATCGTTGGTGATCTCAATTAATTGTTATTGGGTTATCTTAATTACTCGTTTCTAGTTTTTCTGCCTGATGCCTGCCCATTGTAATCAGGGCGACCTTCAATTCAAGTCACGCCAAAACCATCAATAAGTAGTTTCCAAACGTTCTTGATTCTACGCTGGGATGACTGAAGGATCTGTTGGCTTGGATATAAACAGCCTCTTTAAATTTCCTTCTGAACCAGTGTTCTTCCCCATGTATTATTTCGGCATTCTTTCAGTGAAATTGGTGATGTTGTTTCCATAAATGGTTTGCTATACCAGATTTTGACGTGTCATCTGGCTGCGTAGAAGAGGTCACCCTGATTACAATGGTGCGGTAGAATAACTAGAAAAGAGGAATTTGGATAACCCAATAACAGGTGCTCAGTAGCGAGGCGGTTAGATGCCGGCCTTCTTAACTTCCGCTTGCATTTGGCCAGGTTCGAATCCTGAAAAACGAGAATTTTTTTCTCAATTTCGTAGTATTCGATAGGTAAGTTGTCAAGATACCAATCCCGACGTCTGGTGCTTGCTTGGAGTTCGCGCCGACCACCCGGGTTATCCTACAGCTGAAAAGGGAATACGTCACGGCAAATAATAATAATAGCCGTCCTCTACCCGCACATGCTATGCCTTTGGGTACACTTCATATGAGTGTTTTTGAGGGAGTATTATTATAATTAATTCAGATTATCAGCCTTCAAAATAATCAATTAATTAAGATTACTCTATAGGTATATAAACTCTTGAAAGCCTTTGGAAACTTGTCAATAGTTACCAGAAGACGACTGCGGATAGAAGCAGTTGAAACGTTGTGATTATACAAATTATAAAACGATGGAAGTCCGAAATGAATGTACTCAAATTACATCATCGTCTACAACCTTCAATCAAAAGTTTTTATCACCAACAAACTTCATGCTCAAGTTGGTAGAGAAAATGTTGCTCCCAACTCATGCGTATATTTATCTCCCAGACTTATCTGCCTAACCAAAATATCATATGCGTCGTTTGGTAACGGCAGTTGCTTACAAGGATCACTTTCACTTACTAGTTGAGAAAGTGAGACTTTTCCACACGCAACTGACGTTGACCAAACGACACGGAGCGGATTTCAAGCTAGCAGTCGAGTGCTTGAAACATATTATTCACGAGTTAGGCCAGATGAGATTTTCCAAATTAAGATGAGTACGGGAAAGGTGCTAAAACGCTCATCATAGATGATACTACTCCTCAACCTGAGTTTTCCTTCAGTTCTCATAAAATTGATCCGTACTTCATACTTTTTCTGGCTTCCAGCATTCATCTTCGAATCCAAAAACCTTTCTCATCCCTCACATATTTAATTTCTTTTCAAATTCTTTTTTTCGATTTATCAACTGATAAAATTTTTAGATATTAGGAAATCTGGTAGATTTTTTTTGATATAGTAACTATATTCGATAGTTATGAGATGTATTACATGATTTGAAATTCAACTAGTTGATTTTGGCAATTTTTTTATGCTGAATAGTTTTTCATTTCAATTGGTACTTATGATCTAGTTTTACGCTCTTAAAACGATTCTCAAATACAGGGATTATACTTTGGAGCCATGTTCACATAATCACAGTACACTCTTTGATTGGGATTGGCAACAGGTATCCTGAAGAGTTTTCCTTCGGGCATACACACACAGACCTTGAACTGCGAGGTAACATATTTGTGGTTCAATTTCGCTATTGGTATTCTGTTGAGATCCACAAATACACCTTCCTGGCTTATCAGAATTATCGAACCATTTATGCTCTTCAGGGAGATGTCTTGGTCAGCAGACCAAAATATTTCTTTGCCCGAGATGTTCGACCCTTCAGCACCTCTGAGAGTGACATTTTTGCCTTCGATACGTAGATCAAAGTCTGTCGGACTGCGAATTTTGTTGGTGTGCAAATGGCTACTTTTGAGGTTTTTTACATTTGTCAGTTTTTTGTACACTGGATTCGTGACGGTGAAAATCGAGTCGTTTTGCTCATTTTTTATCTCAAAATTCGTACTTTTGAAGACTATTTCGCTGGGGTCTATCTTGACTTTTGTTACACCACGATCATTTTTCACTAATAAGCTCAAGAGTATTGGACTGTTGTATGAAGTGATTTCCATGGGTTGATTCTTGAAGCTTTCTACTTTACCATCTGTCTTCAATATATGGTCCAGATTCACCTCGCCAAAGAATTTAATGGATTGTGCATTAGAAACTAACTCCATATTTTGCATACCTAGAAATAAACAAAGACAGATGGGAGATGATTTAGGAAATTGGCCACCCTTCTTCTAATATATCATTAATAAATATCAAAAAAAACTAAATAGGATCCCGATGTTACAGAAATTTCTGATACCCACACACATTGAGTCCTTCCTCTCAAATGTGATCCAAACCAATTCAAAAAGTTACTGCCAGTGCCTCATGCATATAGTTTTTCAATTATGAGGTCATGGTTATCTCTACAGAATGCTTTTTAGAAGTCAGTATAGATATAGAGAGTCAACCTGATGCCTTTCCTCTAAATTATGAAAAAGATAATGTTCATAACCAACTAAATTTGTGTCGATGGATCTTCCTGATCCACTATCTATTTCAGATTGCTTACTCAAAGGACGATAAATCTTTGTCATTACTAGCTGCAGATTTATGGATTGAAGCGAGAAAAACTGTGTTTCCAAAACCGAAGAAATATTCCTGAACTACTATACTTCTACTTTCAAAATCGGTTTGAGAAACTGAAATTGGACAATCACAGGCACGCTGCAAGATAGTACAAAAAAAATTCAAATTGCAATTGTGCCAAAATTAATAATCCGACAGCGCCTGTTTTGTGCACACATAAGGTAGACATGATTCAATACTTTCAACGAGAAGGGTTAACCTTACAACTCAAAAATTGCGAAGTTATGATTTTTCAAAAAAAAAAAAATATCGCAAAATTTTCCGGTTTTTCCAGATTTTCTCTGTTACTATTGATCCGATCGAGTCGTAAATAATCTCATTTTGTTCGTATTTAAATTCTCTACAACTACAAACAGATTGCTGTATGAGTTTTCAATTTATGAGCAAAAAACTAAAACATAACAGAATTATGGATTGATGTCTTTCATGTGATGACACAGTCGGTTGTCTACTAGTATTTTTGTTCCAAAAAATCCTGTATGATTGGCCTATAAAAGGAACCAACTGAATCAATTGAATATTTCAATGCCGAAATATTGAACATCTGGAAAAATTCGGTTTTCCAAAACGCACCTACTTCTTTCACTTCCCAAATGCCGTCTTTGCATATAATGATAATATTCAGACAACGACAAAACTAAAACCAATAACACTTGTTGGACACGTGGAGCTGAAAGATTTGATCGATATTGATTTCTAATTCCAACCAATCAATATACCAAATTAAAAGGAAACAAAGGATCTTTTTCCCAAATATACAAGAAAAATCACGAAGAGTTCAAACAGACATCAAAAATAATATCAAAACGCAGTGAAAATCGAGAAAACCGTCAAAGTTTCGAACCCGGAACCATTGGCATAACACTCGAAAGATATTCAAAAACTTCTCCACTTCACAAACCCGAACATATTCTCGGAAGCACCCATTTTGGTGCGACAATCCCGTAAAACACACCACCGAAAATATTTTAAATCATCTAAATAAGAAATGACTTACCAAAATCTCTTACAGGTCGATGATATTTCATTAGATAAGATCTCAGAAAGTTCGAATCCAGGAACAGTATTCAACTAAGCTCGTCTATAAAATCGAATTTACTCAAAATGATCAATATAAGCTATTAGAAGCCACAATAAATAATAAAACCCCTTTTCATCGGATTTTCGTATTTATGCATACAAACATCTCAAATAATAAGTATTTGAATTGTTTTTATATTAATGTGAAAAATAAGGTAAATACACTACAATAATTATTTTTGAAAGACATAGATTACACCGGATTTTCAGGTTATAGGCTGATTTCAATCATTGACTGAATTGAAAGTTAAAACAAGCAGAATAATCTCACAATACTGCGACTGAAGTCATAATTTGTGCAACTAAAACTTGACAGTCACCTACTAGATTTTTTTGATTTCATTCACAGAAGATACGTCTATGCACATGATATTGCATTCTATTTTTTTATTGTGAAACTTTTACTCTTACGAAAATAACACAGGAGTTGAAAGTTTTGCAATGAATCTTTCTATTCAGCAGATATTTTTAAATTACGAAATTATGTTTTGTAAAATTGTTCTGGTAAAAAATGAAATATCAGTTTTTATTGGTAGAATACGCCCACAAAATTCCATTTATTTAACTTTTTAAAATTTTTTAATTTTTTAAAGCGTGTAACTTTTCTCAGACCGGCCTAAGAGCTTTTGTTTACATGAAAGAATCCTTTAACTTTCCACAAGGTGTCACCATCTAAAAACTTTCGCGCTTAGGTATTTGAAAACAACCTGCATGTAACAAAACAAGGAACTTTGACATTTTATATGATTCAACAAAAATGGATTTTTGGCATAGAAAATGATAACATTCTTGCATAAAATGATGTTGGAAACGCCGACAGAACTAAAAAAGTAAATCACTGGTTCAGATGGATGAAATTAGGCCCTTCTGCCCTACAATCCTGTTTTATAATCACCTATTTTATGTTCATACTAATTATTGTATGTATAGCAAATCAAATTTCGTGAAAAAACAATTTTCTAGCCAGAACTTTGTTAATATTCAGATTGTTGTCACTTTTCGATACGAAATGAGTAGAGAAATTAGCGTCGAAGTTTGCCCCCTTTATCCTGGGTTAATCTGACTAGTTTAAAATATTTTGAGGAGAAAGTTACCTCCATGCATTTGAAAATTTCATGTCTACACCGAAGTAATAATGTTTTCCTCCCTTTTTTCCTATAATGATTTTCAATCAATAATGATATTCAGATATTCATCAAGGGGATTAGTCTATAAATTACTCAGGTACATGTTCACATGATTCAGTACCTATAACAATTATATTTTTAAAAAGTCTGTCATCCTAAGAATTCAACTTCTTGGGCTGAATAATGCAAACTCACCTTGCCCCAACTTCAAAACTCCAATAATAGTCACCGTCAAAATCAGATTTCCAATAACTAAAATAAACAACAGCACCAGCAACGTCCAAAAGGCAATTGTTTTCCGACCTCTCAGGCCAGGTTTAGTATCTTCCACAGGCATGTATCCTACCTTGAAATTATTATTATTATATTTCGCCACAGTTCTGTTCAATAAGCTGTTTTCTTTCACAGAAACGGTGTCCATTTCTTCGGAAAAAACGTCCGATGTTTCTGGAGATGCCGATCGATAATCCATTTCTATTTTTCAATTTTATTGTCGACTAGATTCAACGAGACATTTTTATCACCTCAACTTTTCGACGTGAACTGAAAGTAGCGGAATGCGAGTCGATTTCGATTCTGACAGCGTCGCGACGCAGCCGACAACATCGACGCGGTGCGCAGGAGTATCGTTTCCCGGGTTGATTTAAGAGGATACGGCTCCAGGTTGGCCGGTAGAGCCACCTAGTGACATCGGCATAATTATAGTTGTCTTACGTACTGTCAACTAAGGGCAACTGTGCCCTTTGAAATATATCTGTCACACACGTAACAAAAGTTCTACAAGTATAAGTTTGAAAATGCCTTTTAAAATAGATAACAATAATTCAGCTCAGTTTGAAACGATTTCAGGAATATCAGTTATAAATTGGTAGGAAATCATCATGAAAAATGCGAAATAAAACTTCGTATCTTTCGTACCACTTGTATTTGTAACACTAATGTTACCATTTCGAATGACTTTTTTTGGACTGTATCTGAAAGTTTTAGTGTGTGTTCACGGACAGGACTCTGGAACAGTATTCCAGGACAGCTCGGATAATAATATATAATATAATATATTGTTACGAGATTGATAAAAGCCCCCTAGCTGCGCCGCTGAGTCCATTCCGCGGGCGCCTCATCGATAAATCAGTTCCAAGAAGTGTTTATTTGGATGGATCGTTTTCTGTACTGCATGAATAGTCTAGATAACGGAGCTGCCGCGTCATCGCTCAATTCCTGGAAATGTGTAGAAGTTCTCCGTTTTCAGTATTCTCGAAATCATCGCGAATAATCCAGTCTACCCGATGAGTACCTATATAAACGCTAGACATTTGACTGGGAGGAGAAGTTTTAAAGAAGAGTTTTTATGAAGAGAATTATTTAAGAAGATTAGAAAGTGATAATAAGCAGAAGTGTTTGGAATATTTAGCTAGTTGTATTGTTGTATAGATCTAAGTGTTTTATTAGTCAGTGAAGTTATAGTGAAGTTAGAAAATAAACAGTTTAGTAGTGTGCTCGGCCTATTATTTAGCAAAAACGTAACAGTGGTGTCCGAAGCGGGATATTAGTGAAAAACAGAAAAAAAACTATTTATAAACTATTTATGGTGAATACGAGGAGTACATCGTACGATACGATGGAGGACATTGTGAAATTTATCCAAAATCAGTTTGCGGATTTGGAAAGAAGGCGCCAGGAGGAAAAACAAGAAGAGGAAAGAAGGCGTCAGGAGGAAAAACAAGGAGAGGAAAAGCGGCCCCAGGAGGAAAAACAAGAAGAGGAAAAGCGGCGCCAGCAGGAAAAACAAGAAGAGGAAAAGCGGCGCCAGGAGGAAAAACAAGAAGAGAAAAAGCGGCGCCAGGAGGAAAAACAAGAACGAGAAAATGAAAAACATAAAGAATTAACACTTCGGTTGGAGGAAAAACACGAACGAGAAGAGGCACTTCAGAAAATTTTCGAAGAACAGAGAAAAGAGCGAGAAAATGAAAAACAAGAAGAGGAAATGAGACGGTTTGATGAAAAGAAAGAACGAGAAGAGGGACTCCAGAAAATTCTCGAGCAACAAAAGAATGAATTGGAACGAATAGAAAAACAAAGGAAAACAGACTTCCAGAAGGTTCTAGAACATCAAGACAAGTTCTTCCAACATGTATTACTGAAAAACAAAGTACAAATGGAGGAACTGAAAGAAGAACTGAAAAAAGAACTAAACAAAAGGAAGACGTCAAGAAAATTGACGATGAGCTTGATAAGAAAGTGAAAGGACTCGAAAACCAGGTAGCTCTCCTTAAAAACCAAGATCGTCGAGACATGGTTGCCACATCAGGAATTTCCGTAAAACCACCGACTTTTGATGGACAGTCTTCTTGGTCCATGTATCGCCGACAATTTGAAGCTGCAGCGGTGGCTAATGGATGGGGCGAAGAAGAAAAAGCTACGGCACTTATAGCCTTGGGTATGTTGCAGACGATACCCATCGAACAGCAAAATAAATATAAAGACCTGATTACTGCATTAGAGTTGCGATATGGCGATCAACATCGAGAACAACTGCATCGGGCTCAAATGAAAACGCGCACTCAAAAATTAGGTGAGAGTTTGCAAGAATTTGAAGCGGATGTGAGACGCCTAATTCAGCTGGCTTACCCAGGTGCACCGGGAGAATTCAAGGAACAGCTAGCGGTGCAGTTATTTATAGATGGACTGAGCGACACCAAAATCCAGAGGACTTTGCGATTGACACACTTTAAGAGGAGTAGCGATGCCTATCGATAGAAGAACCCGAACAACGATCAAGCGCAGCTACTAGTTCATTCGAGAAGGTTCTGGAAGAGATTAAATCTTTGATAAGCGGAATGAGCACCCAGAAGAACAGGGCGTGCTATAGATGTGGGAAATTGGGCCATCTTATTAGAGACTGCAGGGTAAGAATGCCGCCACGTTGGCAATCACCTATGAGGACAAGATCTTCCAGCGGCAGGAAAACTAGATTTAGCCAGCATATCGGGGCGCATGCTGGCTAGCAATAATGGAGCCCCCAGGGTCATCCCTATTAACAGCCTAAGAAGAACAACCGATAGCCTTACCATTTCAGGAAAATTGAACGAAATAGACGTCGTATGCACCATAGACACCGGTGCTGCAGTTTCGTTGGTACGCAGTGACATTCTTCGGCCGGAAAGCGTGAAACCTATCTCTTCAAACCTTCTGCTTCGAACAGTCACTGGAGAAAACGCACCGATTCGAGGAGGAGCTAAGATTACACTGATTCTTGGGCGACTCACCATCACAAATACAGTGTACGTCGCGGATATAGAAGATGAATTTATACTTGGGATGGATTTGATCAGTGACTACGGGTTTTCGTTTAACAATGAAGAGAGGATCATGAAGTTGGGAGGAGAAGAATTTGTCCTCACAACTCTAACAGAGAGGACGATGTCTGTGAAACTGCGATTAGCGAAAACCGTGAAAATTCCTGGATTTTTGGAGAAAGTAGTTTATGCTACATTAGATGGAGACCCTGGATGCTGCGTTGGAATAGTACAGCCATGTTTTGAATCACCTAGCGATCTGGTTCTTGCACGAGCCCTAGTAAAGACAAAACATGCTATTCCTGTGAGAGTTGCCAACGTGTATGCCGAAGAAATAACAGCTAAAGAAGGTGATATCATTGGAATCTGTGAACCTATTTCATGGGTAGCAAACTATGATTCAAGTGACCACCAAGAAAGAAAGGAAGCCTCAAAGAGTGTTATGACAGTTCTTGAAAAATCATTTGAACACTTGTCTACTGAAGAATTGAGAGCTGCTAAAAATTTCATCAGAAGTGAAAGCGACATCTTTGATTCAACAACAACAGGAAGAACTAACCTGGTCAAACACAGGATCGATACTGGCCAAGCCCATCCGATTCGGCAACCACCAAAAAGAGTTCCATTTGCCAAACAACAAGAGGTGGAAGAGCTTGTTGACAAGATGATGAAAGATGGTGTGATTGAAGAATCATCGAGCCCTTGGTCCGGACCTGTTGTGTTAGTTTCTAAGAAGGATGGATCCACGAGATTCTGTGTGGATTATAGGAAATTGAATGATGTAACGAAGAAAGATAGCTACCCTTTACCAAGGATTGACGACACATTAACAACTTAAGCAGGTTCACGTTGGTTCTCAACCCTAGATCTGAAGAGCGGGTATTGGCAAGTGGGCATACATGAAGAAGATAAGGAGAAGACAGCATTTTCGACTGGAAGCGGACTTTATCAGTTCACTGTCATGCCTTTTGGTTTGTGCAGTGCTGCAGTAACATTCGAAAGACTTATGGAGCTGGTCCTGCGTGGGCTCACTTGGAAGACTTGCCTAGTATACCTCGACGACGTTTTAGTTATGGGAAAGACGTTTGAAGAACATCTGCACAATTTGCGAGAAATACTCCAACGATTCAGGAATGCCAACCTTAAACTGAATCCTCAGAAATGCTCATTGTTCCAGAAAGAAGTCGATTTTCTGGGCCATACAGTGTCATCAGACGGCATTCGAACAGATGGAAGGAAGATACAGGCGATCCGAGACTGTCCGCGACCTAAAGACAAACATGAAGTGACGATCTTCCTAGATCTCTGCACCTACTACCGTCGGTTTGTAGAAGGATTTGCTGATATTGCAGCACCCCTACATAAGTTGACAGAAGACCGAGTCAAATTCGTCTGGTCCAACGAAAGTGAACGGGCATTTGGAAAGTTGAAAGTTGCTTTATGTTCCAGTCCGATTTTAGGTTTTCCACTTCAAAGAGGCCTGTTCGTTTTGGATACGGATGCCAGTAACAATGGGATTGGAGCCGTACTATTACAAGAGCAAGATGGCCAGGAAAAAGTAATTGAATTTTACAGCAAGGCACTGACCAAACCAGAAAGAAATTATTGCGTAACGAGGAAGGAACTACTGGCAATAATCAAGGCTGTAGACCACTTCCACAAATATCTATATGGAAGAGAGTTCCTCATTAGAATAGATCATGCAGCTTTGAAGTGGCTACTCGAGATGAATACCCCTGAAGGACAAGTAGCAAGGTGGATTGAGAAGTTGAACCAGTATCACTTCAAGATAAAACATCGACCAGGACGATTACACAACAACGCAGATGCCTTGTCCAGAAGACCTTGTTCGGATACCTGTGAGCATTGTGAGCGAATTGAACATCGCGAAGGAATCAACCAAGTGAGATTAATGGTTGACGACAATTGGACCACAGCGAAAATGAGGCAGGACCAAGAAAGTGGTCCAAATATTGCAGATTTTCTACGATGGAAGGAAAGCGGAGCAGAAAGACCCACCTGGAAGGCAATCTCCTTACGATCACCAGGTTTCAAGGCATTGTGGGCACAATGGGATTCGCTGATTGTTGAGAATGGTCTATTGAAGAGAGCGTGGGAATCGGCCTACGGCAGAAACGTGATTTTTCAATTGGTTGTGCCTAGGTCGAGGATAAGTGATGTCTGGAGGAGATCCATGGCAGCAAATCAGGTGGACATTTTGGAGTAAATAAGACCTTGGATAAAATACGTCAGAGATTTTACTGGGTCCAATGTCATGAAGATGTAGAGAGATGGTGCCGAAGATGTCCGAAGCAAGCAAAGGTCCCAAGACAAGATCGAGAGGAGAGATGAAACAATACAATGTAGGCGCTCCCTTCGAACGAATCGCCATCGATGTAGCAGGACCGTTTCCGATGACAAATGATGGCAACAAATACATCCTCGTTGCCATGGATTACTTTAGCAAATGGGTTGAAGCTTATGCCTTGCCTAATCAAGAAGCATCCACAGTTGCAAGAGCTCTGGTGGATAACATGTTTTCAAGGTTTGGAGTCCCAATGGAGCTACATTCCGATCAAGGAAGAAATTTTGAATCAAATTTATTCAAGGAAGTTTGTGAATTGATGGGAATTAGCAAGACCAGAACAACGGCCCTCCACCCACAGTCTGATGGCATGGTTGAAAGGTTCAACAGGACTATGGAAAAACATCTTTCCAAAGTAATAGAGGAGCACCAAAAGACCTGGGATCGACATCTTCCACTATTCTTGATGGCTTACAGGGCCTCTGTGCACGATTCCACAAAGCTAACTCCAGCCAGCATCATCTTCGGGAGAGAACTTCGGTTGCCCTGTGACTTGGTGTTCGGATCACCAAGTTCTGAAGAAAAAGAGGTACAGGATTATGCAGACGAACTGCGAGATAGCTTGAATGGGATCCACGAATTTGCAAGATAAAGATTGAAGATAACTAGTGACAGAATGAAGGCTCGATACGATCTTAAGGCCAATACTGGTGGATTCAAAGAAGGAGATCGAGTGTGGCTGTACAATCCTTGTCGTAAGAAAGGATTTTCTCCTAAATTAACACCATCTTGGGAAGGACCATATACGATAGTGAAAAGAATAAACGACGTGGTCTATAGAATTCAACGCAGCCCGAGAGCGAAAATGAATGTCGTTCAGCTAGAGAGACTCAAACGTTATAATGGAGACAACGACACATTGTTTGATCGGGACGATCAAAATTGAGGGGGGATAATGTTACGAGATTGATAAAAGCCCCCTAGCTGCGCCGCTGAGTCCATTCCGCGGGCGCCTCATCGATAAATCAGTTCCAAGAAGTGTTTATTTGGATGGATCGTTTTCTGTACTGCATCTAGATAACGAAGCTGCCGCGTCATCGCTCAATTTCTGGAAATATGTAGAAGTTCTTCGTTTTGAGTATTCTCGAAATCATCGCGAATAATCCAGTCTACCCGATGAGTACCTATATAAACGCTAGACATTTGACTGGGAGGAGAAGTTTTGAAGAAGAGTTTTTATGAAGAGAATTATTTAAGAAGATTAGAAATTGATAATAAGCAGAAGTGTTTGGAATATTTAGCTAGTTGTATTGTTGTATAGATCTAAGTGTTTTATTAGTCAGTGGAGTGTTGTATGTTTGTTTATAGTGAAGTTAGAAAATAAACAGTTTAGTAGTGTGCTCGGCCTATTATTTAGCAAAAACGTAACAATATAATCATTAGTTGACAGGGAGTAAAATATCTCTTTTGACACGAAACCAAGTTTTTGAGAAACACTTTCGGCGATGGATCTATTATGGTTTTCCCAAGAGGGGAAAAAATTCATATTTGCCACAAAAACACCCTAACTATACGAAAATTTGCTCTCGTGAGTTTCTTTGGTCACGGAATCAGAATTAGCCTCCCTGTACACTTCGAGGTCAGGACGGCATTAGGAACGTCATCCCCTGGAGTTCCTGCTCAATAAATCAAGAGAAACTCGTGCTCCGGGGGTTTTGTAGCCCGCTCGTCACGAATTTGACATCGGTGACCTGCCCGGAGGACATGGTGCACCGGACGACCTGACTAGTAACGTCATTCCCTGGAGCTTTGTTGGAACAACTCACCGTATCGTTGGAAAAGCTAAGTTATCCGTTGGAAAATACTTTAGTAGATACGTCGATATTTTACTGTACAATTTTCACTATTTTTCGAGTTGACGGATTTCTTCATATCATTAATAACAGTGATACCATCCCTACAAAAATAGTATCTCACCAGCATATCCTATATGAGCGAGAGAAGAAAGAGATAGGAATAACAGAGTCTTATTCTCGCTGGCTTGTCCTTTTCAAGACGAGATTTTTATAGATGATGATGCTTGCGATTTTTAGAATGTTTGTAAGTCAGGTGTTTGTAATTGAAAATTTCAGCTATTTTGGAAATTACGCCTACATATTATTTGGACCCATACCTTGTGTTTTTCCTTGCACTAAAATCTATTGAATTCATAAAGAATTTTGAAGGGTGTTAATACAAATTCGTGACGAGCGACCCGAAAAACCCCCGAATGACGGGTTTCCAACGATTCGCTGAGTTGATAAGTCTCGTCTCGTAGCCTCCACTCTCGTCTCGATCCTCGTACGAGAGTCACGTAGAAATATCTGCACTAGAATCTGTTGAATTCATAAAGAATTTTAATGGGTGTTAATACAAATTCGTGACGAGCGACCCGAAAAACCCCCGGATGACGAATTTTCAACAATTCGGTGGGTTGTTTCATCAAAACCCCAAGAAATGACGTTACTAGTCAAGTCGTCCGATGCACTAGGTCCTCCGGGGCAGGTCACCGATGTCAAATTGGAGACGAGACGAAAGAGGATACAAATTCGTGACGAGCGACCTGAAAAACCTCCGGATGACGAGTTTTCAACAATTTGGTGAGTTGTTTCATCAAAACTCCAGGGGATGACGTTACTAGTCAAGTCCGGTGCACTAGGTCCTCCGGGACAGGTCACCGATGTCAAATTCGTGACGAGCGACCTGAAAGACCGCCGGATGACGAGTTTTCAATGATTCGGCGAATTGTTCCTTCAAAACTCCAGGGGATGACGTTACTAGTCAAGTCGTCCGCTGCGGAGCAGGTCAAATTCGTGACGAGCGGCCTCCAAAACCCCCGGGGCACGAGCTCCACTTGAGTTATTATAAGCTGAGGAGGAACTCCAGGGGATGACGTTCCTAATGCCGTCGTGACCTCCAGGTGTACAGGGGGCTAATTTGGACATGATATTCTGATTCCGTGACATGAGAAACCAGGGGTGCAAAATTTTGTACAATTCGGGTGTTTTTTGTGGCAGATATGAATTTTTTCCCATCATTTGAAATTATGCAGTTGAATGAATGCACTTTTTGATGTACAAAAGAATATAAATATAAAGCTGTTATATAAATTATCGAAATCGATGTTTTCTTTTTTCTCTTTATCGAACATAAATTAGATCTTTTTGAAAATAGGAAATCGGCTTCTTCAGAAAATATTCTAGGGATTGCGGTGAAGTCTAAGCAAATATAAATGAATGTGTATGTCAAGCTGAATTTTGAATATCGATGTTTTTTTCTCTCTTCAGCGTATACCAATTGCATCTTTTCAATATCAATATATTTAAACAGTTTCCCTTTTTCCTCAATGATAATCTTATGGCTATCTCTGAAACATATCTTTTGGATATTTGTGAACAATGTCTGATGGACATCTTTGATGATATCTTGTAGATGTCTCTGAATAACATCTAATGGATATATGTGAACAATATCTCATGGATATCCTTGAACGATACTTTTTGGATATTCCATAAGGATATCTTATAGAAGTCCATCTTCGTCCACTCGGAACATCCACCGGACGTTCGTAAAATATCCACCGGATATAACTGGATGACCTCTAGATATCCCCAATGTCCAAAATGAATGTTCAATGGATATCCATCAAATGTTCGTGTGTTGTCTGGGATTGTATTGTTAGAAAATGTGAGCCTGATAGAAGTGGGTAGGATGGATATTTTTTCTGGATAAAGTTCAATATTTGAGTGAAAAACTCGAGAAAGCTGTAACGAGGAAGTCTCACTCGGCGATAAGTAAAGGCAGCAGAGAAATTTTGTTTGTTTGGTATTAGCCTGCTTTGAACCAACTCACCTCATCAGTATTTCGGCTCTAGACTCTCTTTGCATTGGCATGAAAGGATAATCCTTGAATAAAGGCAATAAATACCACATTTGAATCTGAATCGGGAATATGGAGTTCGTAACAAGGACAGAGCATGTTGACCTTGTTGGATGAAGGAGTTTTCTTAGAGCCAGAATATCAGGTTATTTCGTTCGATTTGGTGTGTCACTTAAAAAAACCTCTCGCTTTGAAATCTCTGAATGGAGAAGTATTCTGATTCTGGAGTATTAAACTCTGAAAGACTAATTTCCATCATTGTCATCGAGCTCACACCAAAAAAACGCATCTCACAGCACATATTGTTGATTGTTTTTAAAATTGTTTTTTTCATTAACCAGCTGTCATCCCCCTACGAACGACAGCCCTCAGAAGTCGAAACTTGTGCGAGCTAAGGATTAACGAGGTCTTACCTTTTAAAGTGCGATTCCTAGCACGAGACCAGTGACCATGCTGGGAATCGAACCCACGTCCCTCTGACTGATAGACTAGTGCTCTACCATCATGACCACTGCGGCCCATAAATATACCGGGTGGCTACGGAAGTATTGCCTACGGAATATCTCAGTTATTGTATGAAGTAGGTTTGTGAAATTTGGAGCGTCGATATAATGACATAAGAGCTAGAATTTGAGCATATTGACATGAAGAAGTTAACTTCCGGTCTGACCGGAAGTAACATCAACTTTCTTATTTTAAAGGGAAACTCTATTTTTTTTTCTTTTCACTTTATTCAGCATTTAATTCCCTTTCTAGTGACATATCACAAATTGGTATCTAACCAGAAACTAGATCAGAAAAAAATTATTATTGAAATTCACCGAGTAGGCCGTGGAAGCAAAATGAAAGCCAAAAATTGAAAAGTTGGCTATGGAAACCATACGTCACTTGATAACAGTTGCTACTACTGTGATATTTTATTTTCATTCGTCGGCGTTATAAAAAGCCGCCAAAAAAAATTGGAAAAATTGGGAAAAAAACAATACTCTGTAGGTCCATAACTTAAATAGGAACATACAACTTTTTCTTGCCTGTACTATTCAGCATAACCATTCCTTTCTAATGATGTAATAGAAAGTAATTTTTTGAAATGAAATACCAAAAAATCCAATTATTATTATTCAAATAACAAAAAAACAGATTTATCGAAAAAAAAAAAATCAAATTGATAGGATTAAAGATAAAATAAATTCAAAACAAATGTTCGAAATGCATTTCCTCAGCGTCAATACATTTATTGACTCTGGTGATATTTTCATGTAAAATGTTTCTCAACATTTGGGGCGTGATATCTTGGGAAGCTCTACGAATTTTTACTTCTAGCTCATGTAGAGTTGTAGGCTGTGTGGAATACACCTGAAACAAAAGACCGTTCACACCTTTAGCACTTTACACTTCGACTATCGACAATAATCCAAATAAAGTACAGTACCTACCTTGTATTATTCCTGTTAAATAATCCATTGTTGGTAAATCTTGACTCGTCCGTAAACAAGATATAATAGTTAAATAGGTGATTCTCAGCATTTTGCCGAAGAAACCAATTACAATATTCCAGGCGCCTTTCACCGTCATTTTCATACAAATGTTGATGCAACTGATACTTGAAGGATTTAAATCGATGTTTTTTCAAAATTTTCCTAGCAGAGTCCTTACTTATAGCTAATTCGGCGCCAATCTGCCTTGAGGAAATTGTGCTATCATATTGTACTAAAGCTAATACATTAATTTCAGTTTCCTCATTAATAACAAATGCTTCTTGGTCTTCGTGAACATCAGGCTCAGTTCTTAATTTTTCTTCAAGCCACTGGAAATACCTTCTTGACGGTTGCTGCCTCCCTGGATATCGCTCTAAATACAATCGTTCAGCGGCATAAGAATTTTTTAAACATTCACCATAAATGAGAAGCATGTCAATTTGTTGGGTTCGTGAATAACGGGTCATTTTTTTAATATTCCACTAACTGATTTCGATTTCCAAACCCTTTTAAAATGGCAGAATCAAAAACACTACTTCGAACGTCAAAATAATATGGATAGCAGCGTTCGTGAGAGCTCTCGTTTCTTTTTTGTTTCATTCCAAAATACATCTTAATCAGCCTACTTGTTAATATTTTGGTTCGAATAATTATTGCAATGGAATGATTATTCTGAATAGCACAAACATCGTTCATAGGTAGATATTAGAATATCTATGGACGATGGCACAGACCAAGTACGTTTATGTTCCTATTTAACCTAGAACCTACAGGATATAATTTATCATTCCACATTATTTTTAATGTTATTTTTGCATATGGCGATAATCTGTTTTGTTATTTGAAGAATAATAATTGTATTTTTTGGTATTTCATTTCAAAAAATTACTTTCTATTATATCATTAAAAAGGAATGATTATGCTGAATAGTACAGGCAAGAAAAAGTTGTATGTTCCTATTTAAGTTATGGACCTATACAGAGTATTGTTTTTTTCCCAATTTTTCCAATATTTTTTTTGGCGGCTTTTTATAACGCCGACGAATGAAAATAAAATATCACAGTAGTAGCAACTGTTATCAAGTGACGTATGGTTTCCATAGCCAACTTTTCAATTTTTGGCTTTCATTTTGCTTCCACGGCCTACTCGGTGAATTTCAATAATAATTTTTTTCTGATCTAGTTTCTGGTTAGATACCAACTTGTGATATGTCATTAGAAAGGGAATTGAATGTTGAATAAAGCGAAAAGAAAAAAAAATAGGGTTTCCATTTAAAATGAGAAAGTTGATGTTACTTCCGGTCAGACCGGAAGTTAACTTCGACATGTCAATATGCTCAAATTCTACCTCTTATGTCATTATATCGACGCTCTAAATTTCACAAACCTACTTCATACAATAACTGAGATATTCCGTAGGCAATACTTCCGTAAACACCCGGTATAGTTGATATGGTGCTATTTCACCAGGCGAAGGTGGATATACCATATATCTATCACCAATGGTTATAACTTTCAGTCGCTCCTCTTATGATAAACAGAAACTAGCATGGGGATTTTCTTTTTCGACATCATATTGTACCTGCAACCCTCTGCAACATCCTATATAGGCAATAGGAATTTCATCAAGAAGCATCCGACAAAAAACTACTACCTTCCCCTTTACTTCCATATAAGTTCATCTGTTAGACACTCATGCAATGATTATAAGAAAACGCCCAGCTAGAGCAACTTAGATTGTAGTTTGTAAGGCTGTGCAGGCTCACAAGCACTTCGACCTATGTGTTCTTTTGTGCGCATGGCCCTTGATCTATTCGTGGCCCGGGATTCCGAGACTTCTTGCGAAGTTTATTAGTTTCCTGGGAGCTTAAGTTCCTGATATCGGAGGGCGTTAAGAAGGTCCGTTCCAAGAACTTAAGCCTCTTGCAGAAAAACGCTGGGCATTCGCACAGCAAATGTTTTGCAGTTTCCTCGAAGTTCTCGCAGTAGCGGCAACTATCACTCTCTGATTTACCCATCTTTTAGAGGTGGTACCCCAGAGGGCAATTTCCATCAGTGAGAAGTCCCGTTACCATCTTCAAGTCATTCTTGTCAAACTCGAGAAGATGTTTAGCTTTCTTTGGCGATAGACACACTAGTATTTTCGCTTGTCTTTGACCTGGCACTTTGTTCCAGTGAGATTTCATTCCATCGGTATCCCAGCGTCGGAACTCTTCTTTTAAGTGGGCTCTGGAGAGTCCACAGAAGGATTTTGGGCCGGTAAATGGTGTGTTTGCCCCTTTTTGGCGAGGCAATCTGCTTCTTCGTTGCCTTCAATTCCTCTGTGACCTCGCATCCACATCAGGGTGACCTGATTGTTTACCGCCAGTTGTCTTAGGAATTGATTACAGTCCCAAGTCAACTTAGACTCATAGGTGTATGACAGAACTTTTAATGCTGCTTGGCTATCTGACAGTATATAGATTTCTGCCCTTCGAGTGCCTCTTTCAAAGCATTCCTGGACACATAATTCTATAGCATGTACTTCTGCTTGGAAAATGGCTGGGGTGTTACCAAGGGGATTTGAGAGCCTGCAATTTGGTCCTGTGTAACGTTCACTCCAACCCTTTCGTCCATCTTACATCCATCTGTGTACCACACTGATGCATCCTTCCCCAGTTGAGGTCCGTTCTCTGTGCAAGTTTGGTGGCTGTTTATGACCACTTAAAACTGCATTTCAAAGTCGTACCTAACTTTTTGTCTGGCTCAGTCTGAAGGCACTGTTTACTGCTTCTTTCATTACACATAGGTGCAATAGCGGAAGGATTAGCGTAGCCTCTAAGGCTGCAGTAGGGCATGTAAATATTGCCCCTGTGATTCCCAGACAGGCTAGCCGCTGCACTTTCTGCAGCTTGACTTGTGCCAAAATTTGTTGAATTTTTGGCCACCTTACCAGTGAGGCGTAGGTGACCATAGTTTCAGACCCCATGACTCATCAAAGACTTTGCGGCATGTCCAGTTTGCCGGTATAGCTTTGGAAAATGTTAGCTCTGGGTTCCATCCAGACTTGGAGCTTTAAGTTCGTACTTTCACCTCTTGGTGAATGGAACCAGCACTGTTTTACTAGGATTGACGTTGAGTCCTTCCTTAGCGCACTAGTTTCTAATTGTGTTTAGGGTTAATTGCATGAAGTCGGAGATTACTCCGTCATGTTTGCCCTTAGTTGTGACGACTAGGTCATCGGCATAACCTTGAGTCGTAAAACCAGATTCGTGTAGTTTTATTAGCAGGTCGTCGACAACCAGTGACCACAGCTAAGACGATAAAACTCTCCCTTGGGAAATGCTTTTTCTGCTGTCATCTTTTCCCAAGGGTCACCACAATGATTCTGATTTGCAGCATTGATTGTGTCCATCTGATCAGTGAGGCGTTAATATTCCTTTCCTTCAATGATCTGGTTATGGAAGCATATGAGATGTTCTCGAAAGCACCCTCTATGTCAATGAAGGCGTAAAAGAGCCATTTCTTTTGCCACATATATCTTGTCAATGCTTTCAATTAGGCATTATAGAGGATCGTGGATTTTCCTGCTTGATAAGCAAACTGTTTCTTGTGAAGCGGTCTTAACTCGAGGAGTTCGCTTCTGACATATAACTATAACAGTCTATTATTTTCTCCATTGCTTTCAGGAGAAACGAGGTGAGGCTAATGGGGCGGTAAGACTTTGGTTCGTCCACTGCAAGTCTTCCAGTCTTAGGTATGAACGCCACTGCAGCCTCTCTCCAGGTATTCCGGTATGTAGCCAAAGATGAAGCTGGCTTTGAATAACCTTTTCAGGAAGAACTCTATTAATTCAAGGCCATGTTGTAGTAAGGCGGGGAATATTCCGTCATTTCCTGGCGACTTAAAGGGTTTGAAACTTTTGATAGCCCATCTGATTCTTTGGTCTGTGAACATTTTTCCAGCTAGGCTTTTGCTGGCTCTGTTGGGGTTGTGAATGACCCCCCTTCCAGGTGAGCACTTTGCTGTTCATTTTCCACAACCACTTATTTAGAACCAGGGAAATGCGTCTGCAGACTCTCCTTAGGAATATCAGTAGTATTCTCTCCGTTCGGTTTTTTGATCAGACCGTTTCGTTGAAATGTTCTTTTGAGAGAACTTTCTGGAGACGTTGTTCTGGGACCAATTCCATAATCCCCTCGCACAATTGTCTTCATGTTCTCTTTTTCGATTTTCTGAGTTCTTTGTTGTACTCAGAAAGAGCTGTTTTGCAGTCGTCCCAGTGTCCCAGACCCTTAGCTCTATTGAAAAGAGTTCTGATTTTCACCCGGAGTTTTGCAAGAGCAACTTAAAACGGATAGATATTCAAAATTCAATTTGAACTAGGACCACTAGCTTTCCAGGGAATTATTACCCATCATCAAGAAGTTGTTACGAATACCACTTTGCTGCTCAATACATTTGGAAATTCTGTGGAAACTAAATTGAATTTTGAATCAAATTTATTGAATTGAAATGAAGTAGGAAGTACAGTGGAAATCAGTAGGTAGTCGCGAGGCACTTTTACTTGTTTTGTTCCGCATTTAGGATTGTCAGTAATGGAATTTCGTGTACATTCTGTGAATAGGAAATCTGTTTAAATTGCACCAATGACCAGTTATATACCAATTTGATTTACTCTTATAAAGACATGATAAACATACTATATTCTTACACATATTATAAATCTGTAATTTTAATATCTACTTTTTTTGGCCAGACTTCTTGAACCCCAAAATCTATGTATGTAAATCGATGTCTCTTTTTATGGCTATTTAACTTCTTCCAAGATGTTTTCTGGTCCAGAGTTGTTTTATTTATCTTTTATATTGGACATTATATATGAAACACTTTGCATGGAAATTACCGATATTTTTCCTTACATCACGTTGACCGCGTTGACGAAATGTCAAATTTGTCACTCATTCTGTAATATTTCAAGTGACTTCAAACGAATACTATTCAAACTAAGCCAAATTTTCAGTGTTAAAGTAGCAAAATGTCTGAGAAATGGATACCCCATCTAGTACGTATTTCTACAATTCAAAAAAACTTTTCCTTATTTATTTTTAATTTCAGTTCAGCAAACATTTATTTACTCTTTCTCGAAAAGTAAGTTGAATATACCCCATTTCATTGTCAAGTACCTCATAACAATATTTTCTTTATTTTTCAGGATCATCTCTTGACATTGGCATTCTATAGAAAACAACCTTGCGTGAGTTGATAATAATTCATACACTATCCTTATCATTGAATATTCGTTTCAAGTTACGTCCAACTCATCAGGTAGGTACAGAATAATACTTAATAAACAGTATGATTTCTGGGATAGGTCAGCATGGGTGCATCACCGAAAGCACCTAGCCTAGCAACAAATTGAAAGAAAATAGTCCCAATTTTGAACAGATTTTCAGATATTGCCCGAAATAAAATAGAATATTTTTCAACAAGAGATAAAAAACGTATTTCATATAGAGTATGGAATGCAATTATTTCTACGATAGATGTTGTTTATAAAATACTGGAATTTCGCTATCAGAGTCCATATTATTTTCAGTTCTAGAGAGAAGTTCAAATATAATCGTGAAAATGTCTATAAACTGTCAAACGAAGTGATGTTCGTTTGCTGATTCAAGTGCCAAGTAGGTAGTGAGATTAACTGACATTAATTTCAAAAATATAAATGCGTATTCCCATTGGGTCGCAAGATAATGTTCATTTCATCTCTAGAATAAAAAACTATCACTTTCATGTAGGGTATCCGCTTGAAAAATGATAATTTTCACATACATGAGTAGAAAACAATATTTACACTTACCTTGATATTCTTTCTTAGAAGATGGTGAATTACAACTGATGGGGGGATAAAAATCATTTGAGATGAAGATCTTAAAGTCGAAAACCACATAATCTGAGACCAAAGTAAAATTGTCGATAAATTGATATTTATTTTATAAATAATTAAATAATGGTAAATTTGTACATCACATGAGTTACACTTTGTCTGGAATGCTGCTTATTTTATCATCAGTTAACAATAATAATTATACGTACTTTGTTCGATTATATACAGATAATTTTGAAAATATTTTACTTAATTGATCCTTCGAAAATTGTCGTGTTACATTTTCTGTAAGTCTATATGTAATGTATAGGATATGTAAGACTAATATCTTAGGCCTGGTAACTACAAGAATCTACAGATAGTTAATTTATTGTATAGTTAGAATTATTGAAAAACACCTACCATTCGATAGGATAAGGAAGACAACAAGGCAACTCTGTCAAGCAGACAATCTTGTATTTTGGTCGTCAAGTCCAATTGTCTCTTTACTGATACGTTATTTTATGATTTTTACATGATTCATCAAAAACAATTTTATTGCTGATTTAAAGGCGGTTTGAATAATACCTTCGAGCTGCAAGATTTATTAATTCAAATATCAAATTACCTCAAATACCTATGAATTGCCAAAAATTTTCATTTTCTCTGCCGCTACCCAAGTAATTTAATGAAATTATGAAATGTACGATCACATAAATTAAAATCAGTAAGTAGGTAATTTATTTATACTGGTTGTTTTTCCCCTTTTATTTACATAATCTTACTTTTAATCAGTAGAAATTAGTAGTACAAAATGTATACTCATGATAATTTCTCTGTCATGTAGGAATATGTGCAAAATAAGTGGTGATAAAGAAAAAGCATTTTTTTTAAATTACCCCACAAGGGTCCATCACTTCATGTTGAATTTACTCTAATGAAAATTCAAAATATACCAACAATTTTTAAGGCTAATTATATAAAATTGCTGTCAACAAAAAAATATTTCATGATAACTTCAAATTGAACTTTCGAAACTATCTAAGGTTATTCTCCATTAAAATCTAATTTTTTAAAGAACAATATTTTTTTTCAAACAACAAATATTAAATTTATTTCTTAAGTTCATGACTAGTTAGTCTTGACAATTCGCCAACAAGAGTGATTGGCATTTTCAAGAGAGATTTTTGCATGTCAACAGCTACTTTAGTTATTTTAGAAAAAGATTGTGGAGTTCATAGATGGAAAATGTACTGATCATTTCTGCGAACTTCTTTGAATGAAACACTCAAACAGGTTATTTTTTATCAAGCTTTGTCTATAAATTTCCATAACTTCTGACAAAGTATATTTTGACATTAACCTTTTTTCATTAATGTTAAATCTACTCTTATGGAAATTCAAATATATACCAGCAATTTTCAATGCTATTTATATAAAATTGATGTCAACAAGAAATATTTCATGCTGATTTCAATTTGAACTTTTGGAACTATCTTAAGTTATTTTCCATTAAAATATGATTTTTTTAAAAAATGAATTTTTTCGAGTAACTATTCTAAAATTCATTTATTACGTTCGTATCAAGTATTCTCGACATTTCGTCAACAATAGTGATTGGCATTTTCAACAGATTTTTGCACGTTGACAGCTACTTTAGTTATTTTGGAAAAAGCATTGTGGAGTTCACAGATGGAAAATGTACTGATAATTTCTGCGAAATTCTTTATATGAAACACTCAAACTGGTTTGTCTATAAATTTTCTTAACTTCTGACAAAGTATATTTTGACTTTTTTCATTCAAGTTCTTCACGGAAAAAAACTGCTAACGGAAGATAAAATAATAAATAATCCTAGAGATAAAAAACTCATGTATAGTTTAATGATTTTGTTCCCATTTAAAACATTCCCGCAAATTATTCAGAAAATTTCTGAATAATTGTACAACTCTAGTCTCAAAATCAAAAGGTTATCTAACTTGACTTGTCCTTATAACACAATTGTTCCTGTGCACCTGTTTATATGGCCTCTAAACAATTATCGAGAAATTTTTCAAGTGGCCATAGTGATTTTTTGGGGATTTGTTTCAGTTTGATTGGTCACTGAGCTAATTTTTAAATATCTACAATAAGTAGGTATAATTTAGCGAATTTGCTTCGGTTTCCAACCACAAAGCTATTCAGAAATCTACAAAAATTAACTTTATGAATTGTTGAAAGCGTACTTTGGTCATTATAGGAGTTTCACCGTCCTAGAACTTCAGTAGGGTTTTTAAAGGTGATCACTAAGCATTAATAACTAACCCAAAAAAGTGGCACATATTAAAATCTATCTTCTATCTCTCATTGCAACTTTAGGGGCACTGAAGACACGAAGAACCAACTCTACTGTGCTTTATATAATCCAAATAGTATGTATGCTATGATACAACTTAATCAATATCCCTTTGTGTTTAAGGCACAATAAATCAAATTTTTTATAGGATTATTTTTTCTTCCACTCAAGAAAAACTTATAATAGTCAGTGTGACAGGAAACAGTGCAACATTAAGGGTTGTAGGACGAGACACTCCAAAGTGATCCTCAGGAAGAAGCTTAAAATAAAATTGTTTTTGATGAATCAATTCAAACTCATCTACTCGATGTATATATACCCGATATATATAAAATAGTTACGAACAGCTACTGCATACACATTCAACAGGCCAGTTCTACCACTCTACCACCAAATCTTCACTACGGCGTTATACTTGTAGGTCACTCTATGATTCTCTAGGGTTGGGTCCGCATCGCGGTTAAGGCACGGTAAAACAGCTAAAGACACAGACCGTGCAGTGAGTGACCAGACCGTTATCACAGAAAGCAGTGATTAGACTAGGCTATACTAGGACTTTCATCCGATTAGACATGCCAGATTGAAACGCCAAGAAAAAACTATTCTGTTAGTGATACTTGATAAAATTATTCGGAACTTTGGAATAACAGCTTTTTTTTACCTAAATGACAGCAAAATTCAATGAATTTATAATGAAATTGTTAGAATAGAACCAAAGATCATCCTAGGACTGGTTAGAGTTCATTTGAATTCAATGGGTAATTCTAAAAATAAACATGTGTTTTAAGATATATACATTGTTAAAAGTAAGAATCGTCACCAACCATACATATTGTTACAAAATGAAATACATACATCGATTAACAAAGTCACACGTGATAACCCAGCAAACACACTTGTTACATTTACATAAATGTAACATCAAATCAACGGAACATATTTATGTAAATATGTTACATAAATACTTCAACATATTTCTGATATACTTGAACCGCATATTTGAGTAAAAATTGTATGTAAGTATATTGTAGTTAATACAATATTTTGTTTTACTTAACTGCTAGGTAAAGTTGATACTTCAGTTGGGAATTCTACGGAGTTACTCTCTGGTGTTTTGAATCTATACATGAGTACATTCAAATTATTGTTTTTGTCGAAAATCTCAAGATATGTGACTTAATACCAATAAATTCGAATAATATAAAATATTTGTGAAGTGAATATAGTTATGTGGAAGTTACATCTAATGTATACTATGAAATATTTGTCAGTGTTACATTTTTTACTTAATATTCACTCAATAAAATGATATAAAATATATGTAAAGAAGTTACATCAGTATTATATAAAAATAAGGATGTATTTGTGGCGGACATTTCGCCATAACAGAGATGTAAATTTTACATAACCATAGTTAAGTAACAAATAAGTAATATTAGTTATGTAACATTTATGTCAATTTCACATAATTGTGTTTGCTGGGAATCTGTTACTTTATTATTCAAAACGCCATTTAACTGTTACATAATGAACAATTATTGTTCCTCATAGATAAGGTTCAACTCCCTGAAAGAATTCAAGTTATCCAATTTTATTCCCAGTGGTAGTTGTTCTGATTGTGTCTCACTGCATTGCATCATGTGAGAGATGACTTCAAATCATGGCAATCAACGATGATGTAATATCTGAAGAATAGAATAGAATATAGGCAGAATAATTCTTTTTTTCTAGACATCTGATATGAAAAGAAACAGTTCTCGGGACTTCGTATATCTGGTGGGACGTTATTTGCAAAAATTCTCCGTATGAATTTTTTATTTTTTTTATATGTTGTAGGGCGTTTCTTGTTTACTAAGCGATTCTGAAAAAAGCAGCTGATTGTCTAAACTTTATGACGTCGTGAAATGTAGACCTCCTGACTTTTTTAGAAACGCTATTATGACGTCATAAAATTCGAAACCTCACAGCATTTTATTAGAATTGCTGAGGAAAATATAAACAGTTGTGGGATATTATCTGATAAGAAATTTCTCCCAACGCGAATTTTTGCAAATACTCAACATGTATTCATGGCCTTGTAACTTTCTTATTTGTAAAATAAACGATACCTAACGTCCCTTATTCATTTTTCCAATGGTATTTTGAAAGCCATTGAATGCCTGATTTCAATTATCTACATCACCTGTTAAAGATTTTAATGTCAACTTTTTATTTTCAAAATTATTTGACATTTTTTTTGTATATTATGATAATTTTTTTGAGTTCAACCATATATAAAATTCTGAACATTCCCTTCATAATGTTGAGAACATAAATTATTCTAAAATTGAAATGAATATTTTTTAGTCATGGTTAATATTCATTTACTGTACACAAATATTTGGAAAATGTAACGGCATGAAAAAAAGTTGTTAGTTTTTCTTCTGCAAAAATGGAATACCACCAAGGAAATACAAATTGATCAGATGTTCGAAGTGACGTCTTCAATTGTTTTCAGATCACAACTTTCCCCTGTTATAACAACCCGAGTGCTTATTCTCTTTGGAGACTGACGCTGTTCAACGTCCGACTCTCATGGCGTATTATGTTGTAGAGGACTTCGATATTTGCAAGGGCTTCAATGTATAATACTCTTACTACTCGAAGTGTTCAAGATGAAAATGTATATTTTATACAGTTGAACTCCGGTTGAATTCATTTAAAGAAAAAAGTTGACATGTAAATCTTGGACAGGTGACTTATAAATACTCGAAATCAGTCACGTAATGGCTTTCAATACACCATTGAAAAAATAATTAAGGGACATTATAGTTTTTTCAAACAAATAAGGAAGTTAAAAGGCCGCGAATAGTTTGCTGACTCACCCGGTATATGAAGTCTCCGAGTAAGGACTATTTTTTTTTTTCGACTAATTTAACATGTACCAGTACTAATTTTTCAGGAACCATATTGAAGTTCCCGCATTAAAGGGTACACTGATAATTTTTAAAAGAAAATGTCAGACAAAAAAAGATCTGAAGTAGCGATAAATTGAAAAAATCTGGCTCCTAATACATTTTTTAAAGAAAATTATGAAGTAGTAATCTTTGTAGCTATTCATTGGACAAAATAAAATATAAATTTCACCGGAGCTAAGTTTAGAAATACTAGATATCAATAACTGCTATGGTTGGTATAATTTTTGCCTACTTGTGATGGACAAAGTTAATAATTTGAATTACTAAGCGTAGTCCTATCATTATTTCAAAGTAAGTGAAGATTGATGCAATAAATGTTCAAAGCAAATTTCGAGGTGAATCAGAAAAAGGATATTCATGCAATATTGGGCATTAAAGATTAGATACCAGCGCCAAAATGGCGAAAGATTGAACCACTTGTATGTATATTGAGCCACATTGGCGCTGGTATATAATTTTGAATTCCCAATAGGATTTTCCAAATCAGACATTATAAAAAATAAAAAAAAATTAAAAGTTTTTAAAAATTTTTGTTTCTCACTTTCCTTGTTATTTTTACAATGCATATTCATCAAGTATCGACTGAACAACACATTTTTGGGTTAGGCATGGGTGTCCACATTTTTCTCAGACTTTTCAATCGGACATAGGAAAACCAATAAAAATGCTACTATATGTTAATAAAATTAGCAATCACGCTGGTCTGGCAGACTGTAGAGCCGATTAGGGCCAGTCAAGCATAATCAAAAAGGAATGATCAAGCATAAATATGTCTACTTTATGAAACTACTTTATTCATAACTGCTCTCTACTACAGTGCATTTGCGACAATACGCCGCACTCTACGCTACACACATAGGATACATACTACATATGCTAAAACTAGTTGCTATGAAAAATTATACCTTAATTAAGTAGCTACAGTAACTTTTAAAATACGTACGACAAACAGCTAAACGATAACGTCTATGTTACAAGTTACAGTGGAGTACAAAATGATGAGTATTTTTCGACAGTCATCAAATAGTAGAATACTGTTTTGGTTAAGGAAGAGTTTCTGAGAAGGAAACTCGCGACTGTCAGAAATCAATTTTCCTACTCCCTGTCGGTATGATATTTATACCTAGATTTGTTCCTAATTATTAGTTTGTCACATTCACTCCGACCCTCTGTAAAAACTACACTATATACATCTGTCCTCAGCAAGGGTTCACTTATTAGGTGAAACTAAACCATTTTATTCGTCTTAACATTTTATAATTGATTACAAAAATAGAGGGTTCATTCTGTCTCACAACGCTTATTGCTTGTCAACTTGATAATAATTTACAATTATCTTAATACCCTACCAAAGGTGCAAATCGACACAGACAGTTTTGTTTGAACGTTTTGTGGTACAACGGTGACCGTGGTACAGAACAAAAATGCCTAGTCTGTCAACTTTCAATACAATATTTTTTGAAAGGATTTTTTTAAGTTCACTTTACAGTTCGTAATTTTTAATGCATGCAATAAATTGCACGAGTTTTCTACCAATGGATAAGGCTACTCATCTGTCAAATACCGTCTCATTGGTTGAAAACTCCTGCAATTAATTGCATGTAATGAAAATTGCGAACTGAAAAGTGAACTTTAGAGTATCAACTTCAATTCCGGTGTTTTAAAATTTTTTGAAAACAGATTTGATATTGTTATCAGAATTTGTTCCTGTTGTCTTGGAGTTTGAAGCATGTCCACAAAAGGATATGCTTTCCCTCATATTTCCCCAAGCAGAATATTCATTGAACTTTTTTCTTCTCATTCAAAGCAATTTTAGGTACACGAGATACACAACTAGTTGACAGACTCGTCGAAATGCAACTTGGCTGGAAACACTTTCAAGGCTGCCCAACAACTATCACAAGGCATCACCTAATGAGTGTTTTCCAGGGTTTCACTAATTCTAAGCATACAATATAAAAACATCAGTAGGTATGAACCATTAAAAATGAGCGACACGAAACTAAGAGCAAATCAGTTCAGTTAAAAGTTAGAATTAAGACCGATAAATATCATTTTTTGAACATCACTCTACTGTTTTTCCATCTGTATATAAGCTGCACTAGATTGTTGCTTTTTGTAAATTGAGAACAATAATATTCCCTTGCTGCCTTTGGATCCTAAGGATCTGAGCTGCCATTTAAAGTCCTTCGATAGCATTCTAATCAACTAGAGATTGAAAATCGTGTTGCTGCTTTATAGACGATCCGACACGTAGTCAGATTCCACAGCCTGTAACCTATTTAATAGTGTAAGGCTGCTCTTAGTTTCGCTGAGCCTCGGCACTCGGCCAGGCCAGACGCATTGGTCCGCAAATCACACGTATTGAAAAACTCGATGCACAGCTAATACGGAATGGAATGTAGGCAGATTCGTCTACTATATGATAGGAAAGTGATGATGTAGCGAAGGCGATGTTACCTTGACTAGATCTGCAGAATTTTGAAGGAAAATAATAAAAGTAAGACTGATGAGCCGATCATTGCTCGGCAAGGTATGGCGCAGCTGTACTAAAGATTTCAGTAATTTTAATTGTGGAAAACAGATCATTCACAAAATAATTATTTGCTCGTCGCTTTATATCAAAGCGGTATGATGTATTCTATGCTAATAGTGAATCATTTACGTTCCATAGGAATACCAGTAGCTCAACAATTTCAAGTAGACCTGCCATAGGTAGAAATTGATTATATTCTTTCAACATATGATCGCCACTATGATGCACGATATTTCTATCATATATTCTCAAGTTTTTCACGAACAGATTTCTGAAAACCAACTGTTTCGAATATATTGCAGGTTGTTGAAGTTCAGTTACAAAAAAATCCAAAACTGAAGCAATATATTATCATATATATCACAATGAATAATAATTTTGATTTTTGAGTAGTTTTATATATTTTGGAATTATCTTCATACCAAAGATTCCAAATATTTATACAGGGTGTTTATCAAGTAATTGTACAAACTTCATGGGGCAAATCTTAGACTAATTTCAAGATAAAAAGTCCCATATGAATATGTTTCCAAGCAAATGTTTTGTTTCGAAGATACAGGGTGTTGAAGTTGAAATTTTATTTTCAATAACTTTGCAAAAAATTGCAGTATTTTTTTGCAGCAAAAATGGTGAAGGGGTTTTTATGGTGCGAAATCAAAATTTGCTATTCATTTTTATGTAGCATTTAGATGGCATTGCGTACGCTATCATTTTTCATTTCAATGTGTCCTAAATTTTTTTATAGTTAACCTTTGGAATTTTATATATTCAAATCTTATTCCTATACCTCTTCTAAGCAAAAAATTGACTACGTGCTCACCAACGCTAATGGCAACCGTTTATGAGAAATATGCAAATTTCTGCATTGATGAAGTTGATCAGAACTTGACAAAAACTGAATAATTAACTTTTTTTTCACCAAGATACGTCAAAAAGTTATTCGTTCTCAAATTGGAGTGTTGATTTTTTTTAAATCTTGTATCTTGAGAATCAAATATTCCTCGATCACTCTTTGTAGAAGAAAAGTTGTTTATTTTATTGAGATACATCACAATCAGTTTTTGTAAAGTTCTGCAAAACACATTTGGCGCGGTTGTCCCTAGCGTTGTTGAGCAGAGATGCCTTTTTGCTAAGAACAGGTGTAGGAATAAGATTCAAATATAAAAAACTACAAAAGTTCACCGTCAAAAAACTTGGGGCAAATTAAAATAAATAATGATAGCATATGCAGCGTCCTCTAAGTTTTGCATGAAAATTAAGACCAAATTTCAATTTCTCACTCCAATAAACCTCGTTTACCAAATATTTTTCAAGAATAAAACTTTTTTCAATAACTATTCAAAATAATTAAAAATAAAATTTCAACTTCAATGTATCGATGCGATACATTTGCGGACATGTGTTCATATTAAATTTTTATCTTGAAATTAGTCAAAGATTTACCTTTTAAAGTTTGTACAAGTACATAATAAACACCCTGTACATGAACGTTGAAAATTTCAAGCAGCATTCATATAATTTTATTGCTTTATTTTTGCATTTGGAAAACTGAATTTATTGAAAACCATTCGACGCGAGTTTTCCCCATGAAAAAGATTTACTTAACTATCCAGGCACCAGAGGTGTTGCTGTAGATTATGTAATACCAAAAGTTAATGAGGTGCTACACAAAATAATGATAATAATAATAGTTGTCCTCTAACCGCATATGCCTCTGGATATACTCATGAACGCCAATGAGGGAGTATTATTATTATCACCGATTCGTAAATGAAATCATCATTCTCATCAATAGCCCAACAGATATAGAAGCTCACATAGACTTTATCAAGAATTTGTTAAATTCTCTTACATGGTCTGATGGAGCATATTTAGTACTCAAAGACCACATTTATATCAACTAGTCAGTGTTGTTCTTGTTCTTGAATCGTACACATTCTTTATAAACGAATTTTCAGCTGAACCAGTTGGACCAAAATAGTGGGGAGAAAGTAGAGGCAATTTCCATCTTAAACAATTGCAGAAAAGTACAAACACCATTATTCTAAAAATATAGATACCAAAGCTCGCTTCATGAAAAAATTCTGGATACGAATTATGATTTCTTTTTAACGTTTTGTGTATTTAAAACAGCTGATATTCAGAAAATCCCTGAGAAACTACTGATGGTTGTGAGAGAATATCTTGTAGTATGGTAATAAGATGTTGAATAAATACGTTAACTAAGTCTGGTCAAATTTAAAAATAGAGAGCCTTTGTTTTAATAAAATGTTTTGTAACTTTCTTTAAAACTGAAAAATCAGAACAATTATTCCACTGATGCATTTTCCTTGCTTCCATAAAATATTTTATGAATAACCTGTCTGGCACATCCTACTCACTAGAATCCAATAACGAATGAGATCGATCAACAGAGTATAATATCAATAAGTAGATAACTGACAAACTCGATACACAAGAAGTACTGTTCTATCAGTCAAATGGTGAATACAATAATAAATTAAGTACTTACTAGAGATAATAATTTAAGTACACTCAACACAACCTTCAAAATCGTTTGGTTATAAATAATTTATCAATTATTATTGCCATCCAACAGGAATATCAGGATTATAATTATAATACGGAAATTTGAACAGCACTGCTTTCAAGTAATACTGATTATTGCGAGTTATTGCCGAAATGCTAGATGAGCAGAAGGCGGCATCAAACAAACAGAGTATTCAAGCAGAGGTGTGATACTTCAGATAACTGCCCCTAGCACATCGCAATGAGATTTCATCTATATACATAAAGATCGCCATCATAATTTTTGTTAAAATACAGTGAGAACAGGCACCGTAGACGCCGCCATTGACAATTGGAAATGTATTGTTTGGAAGTCCTGTGGGTGACCCAACACGCACCCTATACACTTAAAACAAGTAATACGAAACAACAGTTTGAGCAATCTAGTATGCATTCAGATGAACATTCCTACGCCGTACATGGAGCCCCAGTCGACGCCCTGGAACGTTGACATATCGACATTCGTGAGATTGTAACCCTGATATGGACTAGCTGCTACGGGTGGCGCCAAAGTCGAAGCAGTGCCCGGTGCTTGTGTGGGATTTGCCGGTGCACCTGGAGCACCTACGCCGGCGCTCATGGCAGTCATGGGGTACGGCGAGTAACGGTAGCTAGCCAAGTGAGGGTGGTAGCCTCCGAAGAGTTTACCGTAGTTTACTGCGGCAGACTGGGCTTGGGCCGCCGCTGCAGCGGCATGAGCAGCTTGAACATGAGCCTGAGCTTGCATCGTGGCCAGGGGATTGACGGTGAGAGTTCCTGGAGCCGGAGCAGCCATACGCATACCTAGACCGCCCAGCATCAATCTCTTTCCGAGCAACTGGGCGCTGGCTTGAACCGCCTCTTTGGGCTGCGCTTTCTTGCATTCCACTTTCTTGTTCTTTATTGTGTGGAAGTGGATTTCGCACACGCGATCCACCACGTCTTCGTTTTCGAAAGTGACGAAGCCGAAGCCTCTGTGTCTTTTTGTTTGTTGATCCATGAGCATCACGGTTTCTTCTACTTTTCCGAATTGGCTGAAATAGGCTTTCACTTCGTCAGCGGATGTGTCCTGGCTGACGCCGCCGACGAATATCTTCTTGGTCTTGTTGGGTTGCTTGGGTCGGTTTTTGGGCGTGGCGTGTTTCGGGTCGATTTTTTTGCCGTCCAATGTGTGGATGGGAACTTTCAAAACGTTGTCGACGCTTGATGGTTCTGAAAATGTGATGAATCCAAATCCACGACTCCGCTGGAAAGAAAATCAATCATTAAATAATGCTATGGATCATTATTGATTCGTAATAATCATTAATAGCGTAGAATACAGGAAATATGAAGGAACAGTGAATATGGACAAGAATTAGCATAATATTTTTCTGCAGGTGCATAGAAATGATATTTTCTTAGGTATATTATTATCGTTGAAATATTTGTGAATGGCACACGGAGCTTCATTTATGAGGATTAATTTTTCATATTCCAACGATGTTTTTGCAATAGTTTTTTAATTTTTATCCACCCGGGATGGTGCTGTAGATTTTCCGAGATATCCTACAGCTGACAATTGAATACGCAACCAGAAATCAATAAGTCACCCGGAGCACGACAAATAATAATAATAGCCGCCCTGTACCTGCACAGGCTATGTCTCTGGACGCAACCTCAAGCAAGAGGATGATAGTATCAGAAATTGGTTCATTAGTGTTAAAAAACTAGACGCAGTTTGTGAATTTGAGAGTTTCTTGAGAATGTTAAGAACAAATTTGTGGTTGGTCTGAGGCCGGGTCGGATTCTTGGTAGACTTTGCGAAGAATATCCAACGAAGAAATATATGGAAGAATTATTTGAAATAGCGGTTTGAGAAAGACGGTTCAGAAAAAAAATAAGGTACTACTTCAGAAAGGGAAAATAAACTAATTTGTAATAGGTTTCCAGTTGAAACTTTTCAAACGGTCTGGATACTTATTTGTTATTGTAAATTTAGGAATTTTACCTGTGATATATGCAAAAAAAAGTCATTCAGGCAGCTGCAGGGAAATAAAAATCATGTCACTCTGTATCAGGAACATTCTGAAGAGGTAGTAAATCATAATGACTTCATAAAAATGTTTAATTGTTAAAAAAAATTCGAGTTTTAGGTTGGGACCCATTTATATTTCTGCTCTTTTAAATGGAAAACTTATGAAAATAGAGCTGGACACAAGTGCAGGTTTCTCATGTATTCCACTCAAACTATAAGAATTTTTTTTCTGACGTTACTTTAACTCATACTCCGGTTAAGCTCGGAACTTACGATAGAAACATAATAACTCTTGTGGGAAATATAAAGGTCAATGTATCTTCGAGAAATATGAGCCAGGTGGTAACCAAATATTTGCTATGACAACCAAGTTGTCATCAAATCATCAAAGTTTCAAGTTGAAGCGTAGTCGAAGTGACATATCTTGTATTTTTCAAATTATTTTCCATGTATGCTCTGATGGAATGAAATAAACCTGGAACAGTTATACAGGCAACCCTCTGTTTTTAACATACCTAATACTTAAGTGTAATCTATTATCGAAAGCACTTACAAAATTGCTTGTGCCCATTTCCGCCAGATGCAACTCAATGAACGTAGAAGTGTTTGTAGTTATTTCCTGAGGTACTCAAATAAAATTTCCAATGCATAGCATTTTGACTTACTTCAAAACAACGAACAGTAATATTATGTGCCCTCCTTGCAAAAATATTGTAGTATAGCCCCTGTATAGTACTTTTATCCTTTTATTACCATATTATCTCAAAGAGCTTTGTTACAAATGTGCCACAAGGTCATAAAGCCTAGGAGTGTGAGTGAATCTTCATAATGTTAAATGTAGAAATCCACCAGACGATTTATCCTTACCTGAGTGACGGGATCTTTCATAATAAGCACGTCGGTAACGTTGCCGAACATCCCGAAATATTCCTTGAGCTTTTCGCTGGACGTCTGCCAGCTCAGACCGCCGACGAATAGTTTACCGGGCGCGGGGTCATTGGTATTGTTGGGCGTACTGCGACCCGACGAACCCGAAGGGCTGCCATTGATGGGCAGTAGGGAGCCGTGGATGTCGTGGTGGTCGATGAGTCCGTTGCCTTCGCCCATCGCGGAACTGCGAAAGAAAAAAATCATGAACAACTGAATGAGTACATTGACCAACCGGTCTAATACTGATAAAAAAATGACAACACATAATTAAGTCTTTGGGATGGTATCCTGTTAAACATTATTCAGGAACGTATAAAACTAGAAATTCAGTAGACGCACATATCGCCTACAAAGTCTGTATCATCAGGAGATGAAAGCTTGCATTTATGTGACACTAACATTATATCATCGTCAGAAAAGTACAACCCTAATTAAGCTACTACCAAATGTTAAATTGGGTACAAGGGTCTTGACAGATCATTATTATAATAATAAATTCTTCTCGGAAAGTCTCCAAAACACTACAGTCCCTTACGGCTATTGATTAGTATGTTGGATTGTTGATAGGTCTACAAGAAATACTTTGCAGGGCTCCAAATATCTGTTTTTATCATTGCTATCATGAGGTGAATAATCAGATATCTTCATGTGTACAACGGATATTTCATACGGTTGATAAAAAGGGGTTATCAAATACTGAAGGTGAGAGTTTTGAGAAGTCCAAACATTATTTTCAGAACGAAAAGTTGTCCCATAAATTGTTAAGGCCTGATTTCATATTTGGTTTAAATAGCTGTTAGACTGGGACTACCAATTGAGTTAAAATTGGCAGCTTGGCACAGTCTAATTATTTATGTAGAGTTACTCACTTATCCACTAGTCAAATGGTGGAAAATTAAAAGGTCCCAAAATTATTTCTGTGGAAGTGAGTATAACATATTTATAGGTTAGGGGAGCTTGAACGTACCATTTTCTAGTTTATTACACTAAGAGTAGAACTGCCAATCTACTCTGCCAAACTACCAATCAATGTTTGTTATTAGAATATTCAATGAACAGAACATAACTTGTTAACACATCCTAATAACATTTTCCTTCGCAGACGATTCCCATCGTTATGTTGGCCATCGCTGATATGTGCTGGGTGACGTTTTGTACCATACAGGGATTCATCAGAACTGACGTAATTTTGTAAGTATATTGGATGTAGCAGAAAATATTGATATATAAATATTAAGCGAGAATACTGCAAATCAACAAGTTCACTAAGGCCAACTCAAAATACTTCAGCGTCATGTAACAAAAAATCATTTAACAAAACATTTATCAGTTGGAAGAAATGTGTAGAGTTCGTTATAGTTTATAACATATTAAGAAATAAATCCAAAACTTTGCTTTTTGTTACTGGACGTTTTGACTAAAATCATGAATCTAAGAAATTATTAAAGGAAGGTACAAATTGGCATTATCAGGAATCATCTTGAAAAATAAAACTTCGTACCTGCATGTAATTTTTTGCGTGAAAGCATACATAAATATCAACATTCAAATTTTAAGATTTTGAAATTTTGAAATTTTTACAGGGACCTATTTGCATATAACTATAAAATAAACACAATCCGAACTTCAATATCTTCACGTATGATTGCTATATATTATATATAAACAAGTTGTTGAGCGTAAAGAAGCCCATATTTTTTTTTCCAACCATATATGAAAATGAATCATGTCAACTTTAAAAATATGCCCGAAAGTAATATGTTTATTGTCCCTTGAGGTACTATAGTATATAGTGTCAAAGGGGTCAAAAACTGAGCACGTGCACAAGCCAAAGTTTTCCGCATATCTTACTTGAATAACATTGAATGATCTTTGATATGAATAATAAATAAAATGGCACCTAGTTTCAAGAATTTAAACAACATTGTTTAGAATTACATATTCTGTCAAATTTCAAATCTAAATCAAATGTTTCATGACCACCTATAAGTTCTATGATTGCTATAAATTATCATCTGTTTCCATGTACCTACATGATCTGTAACAAAATTGAATAATAAAATCAACAATCTACACGTCAATTCAACCAAATTAATTTGGTTACTTTTATTTGCTTGATGGTATTATTAAATTGCAAAGACAATATTGATTTCTCAATGCAATGCACACATTTCTTTGATTTGAATGTAATATCAATTGAAACAATTTCCATCTCATACTAAATAAATCTTTTATTAATACAAATATAATATTTGCTTGAATCTAACAACGGACATAATTCAATTCAAATAATCAATATCAAACCAATTATAATATTGATTTAGATTGAGTTAATGAGTTCTCACAAATCAAATATTCAGTTATCAAACGAAATATTTTTTTTCAAGCGAATCACCACGATATACCTAAATATGATTTTTTATTTATTTTTGTTAAAGCAATCAATGATTTTTGTATTTCTGATCATATTTCTCATTTGATCAGCAAGATAATTACATGGTTGATACAATATTTTGGCCAAAATGAATTATGAAACATTCTACACGAAACAAGTTTTGGTGCAAGGAATATAATATATTCAATATTAATATAATTTTCATTAATTTGAAAAAAACAATTTTATAACTATACGTAAGTATAGATTGATAAACATCAGTATGATAATAAAGTTAGTTTGAGTTTTCTCAAGAGTACCTATATTTATATTATTTTAAAATCGCCTGAAAGTTTCGTGTAAGTTTCTATAGATTTAGATACAGTATTGTTTTTGCCTTCATCGGAATGAATTTTATTTTGCATTTTTAATATTACAGTCATGTTATTTTAATTTTTTTATTATTATTATTTTTTTGTAAATTGTTTTAAACTTCCATTTTAAATCCAAAACCATATATATTTTGTCTCATCATCATTTTGTCGTGCATTCAATTAAATTTCATTATATTTAACAAAAATTTTTTTTTCTGGGTACCCAACTATCTAACCCCCCTAAAAGTTATCCGTAATTTTCCAGTAAACGCACCATTGTTCAACATTTGTGCCTCATAATGCAATGATCATTATGAAGAGTTTTATCATGTATAAATAATTTGAATAGTTTTAAGAGAAAATTAATAATATAGCAACTGAATTCCATAAAATAACATTATACTTCATCAATAATTGTTTTCAGGAAACTGTCATAATCATGCAAATAAAACAACCCTTTTCTCATATTAAAATATCGAAAGGCTTTCCAACGGTTCGAACAGAATAAACGGACCAAAATTCAATTTCCGACTACCTTACAAAACTTGTTATCCCGCTGCTGACGTATATATACCTAGCGCAAGCTATTGATGTCCAGGAGATGAATGAAATTTCATAGCAGTTATGTGTTTGTTGCAGGACGAGAAAGAGCCGGCAGCAGGGAGAGATGACGGAACTTCTACTGAATCCGGTAAACCGGAAGGTAAGGATCGGCGTTGCCACATTTCTCAGAGGACATTAAATGAATAAAAATGAGACGATGTTAAAAAGTGTCCTGCGAAAATTCATATTTCCCCTTGCAAATGCTTTAGAATAGACGTTTTGAAGCCATTTTAACCAACGGCATCAGGAAGAAATACGCGTAAAAATATTGAACTAACCATAGTAATAGTGTTTGGATTTTAGAGCCTATAGAAGGAAAACTACGTTAGAATCCAATTAAACAGGATCAATTTTCAAGGTTTTATTCTCGGACGAAACTGAGAAGTCTTCACAGGCCAATAGATGATGCCGAATAATATTGCAGCCGTCAGAAAGTCAAATTATATACAATAACGTCTAACGTCGCCCTGAAACAATGACAGTTTCTTGTATACTGCTATCTGTTAGCCTCTTTATGTACTAATGACTTCGCTCTTATACCATGTTGCCACATGCTCGAGTAGGAACTTAATCGCGTCGTTTGCGCCATCTCTTGACGACATGAAATAGATCGAATTAATAAATATATGGGAATGCACGATTTTCTATATTTCTAGCTCTTGAAATATAAATATATCTATCGTGTTGGATCGAAAATAAATATATTGGACGGCAAAATGAAATATATTGCTACAACTAATAAATATATTGTCACAAAGTAATATATAATGCCAAAACACTTTTTACCCTTACGGCGCCTCATATAGAGGCTTCTTTTTGATTAAGAAATGACGATTTTTATCAATATTATTACGTATGTTGAATAATGAAATATTTTGACCTTTGAATTTTGTTTGCTTCTCTATTAAGCCACGAAATTTTCAATACATTGTCGTATGTTGCCACCTTGATGAAACTGCGTTGGATAAAGCAAATTTCTATGGGCCATACACTTTTAGCAAATTTTGATCAAAAGAACACAAAATTTAAAGTTTATGGACTAATGGGTCCTTCAAGAAAAGGAACTACTGAGAGCAGATTACTGTTGCTTCACATAAGGTTCTGGTGCAGCTGTATACAGTTGTATACCTAGAACAGAAATATCAACATGTATATAATCCTAGAAATGTTGATATTTCCTAGACTACAGTATTCCAGGCGGAAATTCACGAAATCGATCTATGTGTAGAGAGACTGGAAGAAACCAGCCTCTCACAAAGATCATTCAAGACAGTCAAGTGGCTTTGAAAGCACTTGGCTCGTATCGATCAACGTCTAAGCTGGTGCCAAACTGTCAGAGAAGACTCTCCTCAATAGGAAGACTCTGGTCAGGATTCCTGTCTACTCCGGTATAGAGGACAATGAAACGGCGGACCTTCTTGCAAGAGAAGGTACCGCAAGTAGGTTCATTGGACCAGAACCTGCCATTGGCATCTCACCAAGTTTTGTCACATATACATGGAACATCTAGACAGCAAGGAAAGTATTAAACTTCTGGCAAAACCTACCAGGATTGGCTTATTCCAAGGCATTCATAAATTCTTCGAACAATTTGACCAAAACACTGTTACGACTCCAGCAGGGATGACCTGCGATGTCTAAACGGGCCTACTCACAGGTTCCTGTCGATTGAATCATCAAATGGCAAGACTAAAAATGTCGGAAGACCCGACATGTCTCTGTCTTGTCGCGGACCGAATCAGGTTTTCGATGTTTGGCAGTTTCACTCTCAACCTCGGACCTGACAGATCGTACACCAAATATACTAATCGGCTTCGTCAAGAAGCTGGGTTCATTTGGTGAAGTATGAATTGGTATGAACCACAATGGACCCTTACGCGTCGCAGTGGCAGACCCGCTCATTTTAAACCTAACCTATCCTTATATTTTTATTTCCAACTGATTTAAAATTCAGATAAACTCCTATCCTGTGAAACAATCGAGATCATTCAACTTCATGGAACATAACAACATATTTACCTAGAGAAAAAAACATTCTGATTGCATGATGGTAGGTGTTTGCTAATCTCATGAATCAGTTTTCGTTATTATCAACCGATAATATAGCAACAACAAACACTAATCACTTCCCGATCAAATTAACTAGTAGCGTTGTTATTTCAAAACTGACTTTTAACTGTTGATTCATATAAACTGCTAATACTTTTGCGGCTATTGTTAGTAATTATTAATGAAATTTACTTTGCACCGATGAAAGATACTGTAAAGAACTGTACAGAGGGGTTTCGTTGCAGTTCTATAGAGTTATTGACTTTTTCCTATGTACGCTTTTTTAAATTGTATATTCGTTTAAACCTACAGAGATTACAAATCACAGTAACCCAATTTGGAATTCGATCGAAAAATGGCGATAACCCAAAGTCAAATGTCACTTGTCATTGAAATGATGCAGTACCATTCGCCAGAAGTGAAATAAAATATTCTCACATATTCAGAATGGACGTTTCTATCCCACTATCGTTAGTTCGACACTAATATTGTAAGTGAAGCTATTCTGAAAATAGTTGCGAATTGAGTTTAAACATTATATTTACAAAATTTCGGATGTTTCACGAATTGTTAAATTATAGTGATCTGTAATCCGAGCATTGAACCATATTCTATTAGTGCCAATATTGATTTCACGAATATCAACCAGTGTGTTTTCTAAATGAAGGCCTCATAATATCCACGGCTGATGCTTTGGATTATGAATGATTACAGTATGTGATCTGATGTTGAACTCATAATCATATAACCGCTGTTATGTATATTTGATGGATCGTTCTTCATCCTGTAGTTTTCGAAAACTGGAAGGCTGACGGATATAACAATTTTTTTAACAACAATTATTCAAATCCAGACGAGCCAGGAGAAAAAGTGAAAAATAACTTGAAACAATGAATTTGGGGACGTGGGTTCGATTCCCAGCATGGTCACTGGTCTCGTGCTAGGAATCGCACGTTAAAAGGTAAGACCTCGTTAATCCTTAGCTCGCACAAGTTTCGACTTCTGAGGGCTGTCGTTCGTAGGAGGATGACAGCTGGTTAACGGAAAAAACAATTTTAAAACAATTTTAATTTTTTAGAAAGGAACACAGATCTTTTGTTACCATGGTTCTAACTGATTTGAAAAAATGTTATTAATAATTTTAATAACAGAGGCAAGTTTGAGACGGTTGACTTAGAAAGGAAAAAAATCCAAGTTGTTCGGATATTTATGGATGAAATATCGAAAGGCCGCAAATATCAAAACCAAAGGGATTTTATCGAACACAGCCATCAAGAAATGTAGCCATGGACACATGGACATGTGATTTCAGCTTGTCTCTTATATACAACAGTGTAGTCTCAAGTATAAGCGAATGCTTTGCGTAATTCCAGCAAATCGCTGTTTAGTTCTGGATGATGAAAGGGTAAGAGGATTCACCAATATGAATGGGTGTATATTACCGGCACAATATAAAATCACTCAATGTATATATAATGCCTATATCCGGCAGGCAAAATAAGAAATGAAGATTATCTAACAATTTTTACTAGGCATTACTTATATATTATAATGCATACTTCGTTGTAAGTAATTCACTTTATACTCCAACCCAATTTGTTAGCGAATCAAATTGTTAAACCAGAAAATTCAAATTCATACTCTTCCAAAATCGCTTAGTCACTGTATAGAATGTCTAGGCATTGTTGTATACAATGCCTAGATTTTATCATTTGTCGGTAACATACAATGCTTTCATGAAAAGGGGATAAAATGCAATTAGGAATTCAAAAGAGGAGATGAAACATCTGGGGCTTTTCAAATCACTGTAAATATTTCTAAACTAAATTAATTGAAAATTGGTATATCCATTCACCCAGTAAAATAAATCACACACATAAATATAGTCTTACCATTATGAAACATTTTCACGCAATTCACCAATAATCGAAACCAAAACAAACATAAGATAACAATCGATGTATTGTGCTGAAATATTATAATTCAACCTTTGATATATCTACGACAGTTTTAAAATAATCATGCAGCCCACTTGAAATATAAGATGATTACTAACTGAATAAATAGTATTTTGAGTATTTAATTATTGCACAAATTGCAAATTAAAGAAATAAAGTTGCTTTGAAACATAATAGATAATCGATTCTAATTAGAACAATAATTCTGTACAGTAGATTGAAATATATATATCAATTCACTTAATTTCAAGTTTCAATATTAATTTTTAAAATATATAATGATTACTAACTGAATAAAAATAGCATTTCTGTATTTCATCATTGCAGAAATTTTCAATTCTACACCAACATGAAATTTACATATAATTTATTCCAAACATTGAATTTATTATTCCAAAGCAGTCTTTTAAAGAATAAGTGAGTTTCCAAAGAAGCTAAAACAGTGTAGTTAACAGTTAACTTAATCATGAAATATTTTGAATCGAAATATGTTTGAAAAAAAATACTAGTTGTTCAGTTACAGGACACGATAATTTTACTCACAATGAGAAAACTTTCCAACTATTTCATCAAATGCCAAAAGTATACATGAATAATTTACAATAGACGTGAACTTTGGAATTTTGTTCTGGAATTTCACTTTCGAACAGTCCTTATACTAGAATAATTAAAATGACCCCTTGATATGTTTCAAGAAAGTATCAAATTCTTGTAAATTTGAAATATGATAGACATTGCTTGTGAACTACATAGCTTGCTTATATCTAAAATATCTGTGGATGTTGGGGCCCAGCCCAACATTGATATTGCGAATTGACAAATTGAGAAGAGGGAAGTTGAATGTAATTGGTGGATGGTTTAAAACTTTTGATTTCTATCCAGTTTGTTTATTTCCAAAGCATTCAACAAGTTCCTATCTTACACGTTTCGAGAAGATAAACTTTTCAATACTAATTATTTCAAAGAATAATATAAAATTTCAATTCTGCATATATAAAAGAAATACATTTACATATTATACATCCCCCAAAGATTCCTTCAGTCCGTTATCACATAAGTAATCCGCATTTAGATCAGCTACATTTATGATTCCCTCATCGGACCTAGGTTTTGCAGGAAAATATAAAAATCGTAAAAAAGATCGCAATAACGAAATGCTAGTTTAATTAAGTGAAACCAAAAAATTATAATAGGAAACTGTATCCAAACCAACAGAAACACAGAGGAGGAAGAAAATACAGTTTCAAAAAACCTCATATCTATGACTGAAATAATTTATTATCGGATGGCTGTATCTCAGGTTGTAGACAATGCAGAATTTTTTTTAGAAGTAATTTTTTTTATAAAATTAATAATAAAACAGTTTTGAATTTTCTGCGAACTCAAGTGAGCCCACTGATATCATGAACTAATTGTAAGTCTAATACCAGTTACATGAAAATTACGTGAAAGACGAAACCGGTCGTAACAAAAAAACAAAGCTTTGTGGAAAAGTTGCAGGTTTCGTATTCGTCAAGTTTGGGTAATGTGTTTGTATATTAAAATATTGATCTGAACGAATAATGTATATAAATGTTGAAGGAATTCTGTAACGAAACGACCATCCCTCGGAAGTTTAGTTTTTCCTAGTAATCAACCAAAACACCATCCGACACACTAAAAGAAAAAGTACCCCCATTCGGCAACAAGGTTCACCACCACCGTCAACCGTAGAACATAACCCCGATCAATATCCTCCCCGTCCACGTGTATATACATTAGTGATGTGGGGTGCGGTTGGCGGCGGCGCAACGACGTTGCCATGGCGGCGATTGAGCGAGGGGTAGTGCTCATCTCCCCCATTCCGACGGAGATATCAGTCAGTGTTCGCGGCGCGTCGTGCGACAAACACCCCATAACAGACTCCAACAACGCCAAAACCTGCCTCCAACACCCACCGAACGAACCATCAGCTTTTGGCTGTGATATTGTCCTGTCACAGCAGTACTATTTTGAGATACTGCTGGAGCGGGACATGCCCACAGCTTTGGCCCTATCACCGCACCAGGATAAGTGTCCAAGACCGAGACGAAGACGTTTTTCCTCCGCCGCCGCCAGCACTAGGATACCATTGCCGCCACGGTGCTTTATTCAGAGCTTTAGTAGAACATATAGAACTGTAGTAGTTGGCGTAGTAACAAACACTGTTAACTTAGATGATAGTCATGTTGGTCTAATTATATTGATTGTACGTTGAACCCCGTCGACTCCTCCTTCCCCGCACAGTTTCGCACCGTACCTAGCTTTCTATGTATCTAGTAGTTGTAGAATAAGATGCACAGGTGTGTTCGATACCCTTCGATCCAATAAATAAAATTTCTCCTCGTCTTTTTTGGGTGTCATTGTTTAAGGGGAGTGACGGCCCGGTCGATATGGCCGATTTAGTTCCGTCCATGGTCACCGAACGGCGCCACTCAATTAGCGAGCAAGTTCTGCCATCTTGCGAATCCGTTTGTAGGCCACAGAGAGCGAGATGGAAGTTCTAGTTGATTGATGACGTGAACGAACGCGAACAAAGCTATTGTTTTGAGAGGAAGGAAAAGGGGCATCGATTATGTATTGGTGCAGCTGGAAATGACAGTTGTCTTCAAAATAATCATACATTTTTGTTGATTCAAGTTTGGCAGTGATACATTGAGAAATTTCAGATACCTCATATCCAATAGCAAGTTGTTAAGCGATCACTTTCAACTAAGCATTTGAAATGCTATATTTTTCCTTAATATAATTACTGGGTTATAACATACTGGAATGGGGTGGTTCCTAAACATTTTTTTCTTCAAACTTTGTATCTAATAAAAAATACAAGTACCTAATACCACCCCTGCAATTCCATGTTTCCTTTACAGTTTTTATATATATGAAAAAACACGATAAACTCTATTATTCGTTTCCAAACTATCAACTTTACAGTGCACTTTGAACAATTCTGCTACGTAATATTTCGAACAAATTCGACAATATTGTGCCAGAGAGGTATCAACAAAGTGAAATGAATACGTCTCTCCAAGCCTTTCCACCAAGTGGAATAATGAAGGCAAACATCTGTCAGAAAACAACTACTTCCCTGGCTAATACCACGACGGACACTGAACCACATCTGACAGAAGACCGAACCAAATTAATGATAATCTTCTGTTTAATTAAAAGACAAGCACTTGCAATTGGGTCTTCTTCGAAGAACGTTGTATAAATATCTGCCAGATGTGGTTCAATGTTCGTCGTGGTGATAGCCAGTGAAGTCATTGTTTTCTGGCAGATATTTGCCTTGATTTTTCCACTTGTTGAAAACACAAGGGTACTCCGTATTCATTTCAACTCTGCTATATAAACCGATAATACTTACAAAACTGCTGTCAGATGTGGTTCAATGTTCGTCGTGGTGATAGCCAGTGAAGTCATTGTTTTCTGGCAGATATTTGCCTTGATTTTTCCACTTGGTGAAAACACAAGGGTACTCCGTATTCATTTCAACTCTGCTATATAAACCGATAATACTTACAAAACTGCTGATTTGTGGATAACCAGAACTACACTTTCAAACTAATTAACTGTTTTTTTACTTTGCAAAAGCAACCTTCTTTCTATACAAAAACAACCTTCTGTACAAATTCATATACAAGCTAGTATATCAAAATTAACTGAAGGAGAAAAAGCACATGATGACGATAAAACAAAGAAATAGCGTAATATCTGATAGTCAAGCAGTACTCAGCATTGAGCTCAGCAATTCGAAGATAGTATGGTAATGTCTGCACAAATTAATTGAGCAGAAAACAGTAACAATAAAGTAGTTGTTCTCCTTTTGGTGCCAGGACATGCCCGAACTAGTAGATACACTATGTGGACCTGGATGCCTCACTTCCAGAAAGAACTCGATACAAAGAATGGAGCACCAATTACATATGATTCGAGGTCTAAGGCAAGCCCAAAACCTCTTCAGCAACTCCAACCAAGCAAGATCTGAAACACTGACTAGCCTCAACACCGGGAGAAGGTATATATATATATAGGTATAGACGTTCAGAACATCCCAAGAAACTAGAAAACAGCACCTGAATGTTCTGTGAAAAAATCCACAGACACCCCACCAATATACTAATGGAATGTCACGCTTTTTATGGGCTGTGGTGGCGTGCGGGTTAAGTGCTCGCTTCTTGATCCAATCACGTGTTGGTACATGGGTTCGAATCAGCACGATCACCGGTCTCGTGCATGGGAGATCACACGTATGAAAAAGTTGGGGGCTACATCTTCCCTAACTCGCACGAGTCTCTCAAAGACTTCTGAGGGTTGTGCTCATAAGGGTGTAAACGGTTGACGGATCTAACAATTTTACAACAATTTTAATATCACAAAAGACTGAAAAATCTGGCATCATATCAGGTGACAGTGGAGGAAATTCTGCATATAGAGTTCCTCAAAATGCTCAAATTCTTCCGGAAATTGGGGCTAGAGGGGCATCTTTGACGGAAACAACTAATTTGTCCTTCTGTAAACTTTTGAACGGATTGATAAGTATTTTTATTAGAATTTTTATTTGATAATAACAATATTCCCTTCTAATCACTCGTATGTATGTAGAGGCATAGCCTGTGAGGTAGAACAAAACAAACAACATTTTATTATTATTATTATATTATTTCTTATACAAAATTTTGAGAAAACTGAGTTTTACCATCTCTTCGACAATGTAACAGCAGTATTTATGTATCAGTTTAATTTTTTTCATCACTAAAAATCACTAGGGTCTTATAATGAAAGATATTAGTCTTGTGAGTCATATTGATCTGATATGTTGTCAAGAATTAATTGACGTTTATTTTTCATGCAATGCCCCCCTTTTATGATATAAAATCATCACAAAGGTTAAAAATGTCTTCAAATTAGGAAAATTTATAACAAATCAGCGGTGGATAAAATTTAGTACTGCATTTCTCATTAGCATAAAAACATTCATGCAATGAATAACTATTACCCACAGTAGAATACTGCTGTCAAAAAGAATGTGCGTCGAACATAAACAGTTTCAACTATTGAATAATAGACAAGGGAAAAGAAGAAAATTATCTGTGTATTGGAAAAATCGGAAAAACGAACTATTTCATCTAACAAAATTTTATTATGTACCCACCGAATAGGAATTAATATAAATTCTCGCCAAATGGTGAAAATTCGTTCTTAACTCAACAGATCTGGTTTCCCCTTTAATTCATGTACATGTTGAAATTCAATTTTATTTAATTTTGTGTATTTTTATGACTAAACACAAAATTTTTTATATCTCATAAATTGCTCGTTTTCTATTTTTATCGACTGTAAAATTTCTTATTGTTATACTCTGTTATAGGTTGAAATTAAAGAATATGAAGTAGTTTTTCTTAAAAATATTACCAAATACTCAAAACATTAAAACCAGTGTAACAAAAGGTGTGAATATCAGATGAAGTTTATTTTTATTGAATTCTTTAAAATCCAAGTTAACAGTTTGGTTTTTGAAATACGTTTCAGTAGTAGTAGTAGTTTTTGGTAAAAATTTCATCACATACTCAAAATATTTAAAACGGTCAAAAAAACTTTTGAGGATCAGAAGAACTGTTTCTTTTTATTGAATTCATTAAATTCTTTGAAATTTAAATTAATCCATTCCAAGGGAAACACGCAAATGAATGGAATCAAGTATTTTTCATTTACTATTAATCAGGGGCGCAATCAAAATTATTTTTCGGGAAGAGGGGCATTTTTGCAATTTTTATTTACGAAATCTGAAACATATCTAAATAAAAATGAAAATAAATAAAGTATTCTCACGATTTCGGGTAGGGTTATAATCCCCCCTGTTTTCCATGTAATATATACGAGTTTCGTGTTTTTATTTCACTTAAATATTAGTAGACATTTACCATCATTTTCATGCAAATATTTTTTATTTTCGGAAATTAGAACACCTAAAATGATTTTTTCTCTTTTACCACCGAGGTAAAACACTTAATTTTTCAGTAAAAATATTAGTTTCACATTTCACATGAAAGAAAATAGTTATTTATGATACAAGTTCGTAACGTAAGACTTTTCGTATGAGCGTGAAGTTCTTTGAATTTTGGCGCAGCCAAGTTTAACAAAACACGAGTGTTTTCACAGTTTTTATGCAACGAAATTTATGAATTGTATCATTAATTTAAATGTATTATCTTATATGAAATATTGAATTTTCGTCGTAATATAAAATTATGACTTCCGAGGGAAAATTTAATGTAATATACGTTTTTTTTGTCAAAAATAGGCAAATGTATGGAAGTGTTTTCAACGCAATTGTGCTAAAAAGTATCGCTTTACGCACTGTTGTAGAAAAACATATATTTTGATGGCGCCACATTTATTTTAGTGGTGACTAGAACACGAGAAAAAAAAGGTAGCCCAATGAAAACATTTTCACCACTCTAAAAGTAGTTTAAAAATATGTCTAAACCATGGATTAAAATGATGTCTATAAATAAATTTTCCACGGAGGGCACCTTGTTACTAGTTTTCTGCAGGGGCCGTCCAAATTGGCAACTCTGAGGGCACTGCAGTCAAATAAGCTTATTGTTTTTTTGTTTAAACATTAGTGAAGATGATGTTGATGCATCCGTCACCGTCTAGATAGAAAATGAAAAACTAATTGTTTTAACGACTCCGTATAATTTATTGAAATAGACTGGTAACTTCTAGGAGGGCGGAAGTCAACCCAGTTTTGAAAAATTCCATCATTGTTCAAGTTTTAGAAAGAAACCCTAATTTTATATGAAATGTATAATATTAAAATAAAATTTATGAGTAATCACATTAATAAAAATAAATGAATTAAAATCCTCTCTTATGAGATCGGTCCATAATATCGAATAATTAATTTGTGATCAAATCTGATAAAACACCTCCCATATAACGAACGAACGAACTATTTGTTTTAAAATTAAAAACTACCGCAGACGAAATCAATATCGCTGATTGGCAACTTTCCATTTTTAGGTGCACATTCGCGATTCTCGCTCTGCCTAGAAATATTTTCCATCACAATAGAAACTGACAATAACAGGGGGTACAAAATGTTTGAATAGCACAGACCGACGCTGCTCTTAATACAAATCAATAATGCTGAAACAGAAGGAGAACAGAGAATGGGGGAAGAAGTGGCCTTATCGCGTTGCGCCCTGCCAGAGAAATACGAGGTTCTCACAAAGGGTATACGGCTACAACAGTTGGAGATGAATTCGTTTGAAGTTCCCCTCTCCACGTGATCAACAAAGGTTGAATGCAAACGTACTTGATCTTGGAGTTTTCGCGATATCGAGGAGTCAGATAAGTAACTCGCTAGTTTGTGATTATTTATTGATAATACAGTTTTTATGCATCGAAACTGTTGTGCACGTTTCAATCGATCTCTCCAAATTGTTAGAAACAGCATTTACTGCATTTATTTTGGGGGATAAGGTTCTTACAAAAGCGACTGGGGGTCACACAAATGAAATAAAATTATTTCTCTAAAATAAATGAAATATATTGGATATTTTTCCAATATATTGGATTTATTCTCAACATATTGGATTTATTTTCAATATATTAGATTTTTTAATGACTCAAGTTACTTCAACAGTGCGAGGGTAGAATTTATAGTTCTCTTTTCGAAAAAGAGAAAAGAAACCATTTCATCATGGCAACTTCGATACATTTTTTTAAAAGCTATCTCACGGATCGCGCAAAATTTGTTGAAACTAGTTTAGGAAAATATTCCTAAAAATATTTTTGTGGAGTGCCTCAAGGCTCCATTTTATGCCCTATACTGTTTTTAATTTACACGTAATATAACTAGATGTTTGAATGCATGTGAACCTTTCATGTACGCTGATGATACCCAAATTAAATTTACCCTATCAGAAGTTGATTTTGATTCAACAAATATCGTAATTACTGAAGAACTATCTAAGCTGGTAGTTAATGAAGAACAATCTAAGATCGTATCCGTTTCAGTACAATATTAGCTTCAGTTTAATCCCTCTAAAACGCAAATTTTGATATTCGGTAAAAAAACGATCCTACGCCGATTTAAAAATGTCATAAGTACTTATGCCTTTCGTCACGTTTGGGATAAATCATCAAAGATTTTGCTCGCGCTCATTCCTTAGTACTCTCTCATTTCAACAGAACTATTGTGACGCGATTTATGGTCCATGACTAGATACTATAAAAATTCATTCGGATCCAGCGGATAGAAAATCATGTCATAGGTATATTTTTGGGTTAAAAAAATACGAAGCCGTTTCACATAAACTAAAGACACGAAATGGCTTAGTACGTCTGCTAGGTGAAAATTGCATTCAGTGACCTTATTTCATTGTTATGACTTATGTATCATTCTGCAAATAAACATTATTATTATTATATCATATAATAACCATGCACACAGAAATTTAAATATTTCCAAGTTTATACAAAAACCGTTCATTTTGAGGGTTGTAAGCACGAACTCCCCTATTTTTTTTTTCGTTGAGAACAAATGAAATTGCCACTTAAAAAAATGTTACAAAATTTTTAAAATAGCCGAATTCGGGGCCAATTTCTGAGCATCCCGTATAATTTCTTCGAAAATTTTACAAATATTTAGGAAGCTTCAGGTTTTATTCAAGCGAATTCTGATCATTTTTGACCTGAATCTCTTTGTTTCCAAACAATATTTTTTTTTTGTTAAGAACTGCATCTGTCCAAATTTTCGAATAAAGTATATAATATTGAAATTCATCATAGATTCTAAAAATAAAATGAAAAAACGGGGTGATGTTCCGTTTGAAAAAATAAAGTTGAGGTCCACTTCCGGTATAACGGGAAGTCGTAGACAACTGAAACGAGCTCCTCGAAAAACTCCTGTATACAACTTTTCAGAAAGATACTCACAGTAGTTTCCCATATACATATCAACTCAGCTCATGGTGTACCCTGTATTTCATGGCCCAAATATTATTGAAATATATTGAATTGAAGTCATCGAAAACATCTATTTTTAGAAATCGATTATGTTCAGAGTCATTAAAGGTAATTGTTAGTTAATGAACAATTTTATAGCCGAATTCAGTTTATAAATACTTCAAAACAGTGTGGAAGTAGAAATTGAATTGTAATTTTTTGTAGAGTAACAACAATACATTTGCCTATACTTACATCGATTATTATTCATACTGTTATAAAAGTTCAAACACTCTATGAACACCAAATAGCTATCAATACAATTTAAAGACTCTAATTTTGTCCAGGGCTCCGTTTTTGAGAAAGTAGTTCGATCAAATTTTGAAAATAATATGATATGTAAGTAAGCATTTTCAATAGGAATCCTCCCCATTCTTTTAAAAAATAATAGACATGGATGCATTCTTATATTATTATGATTTGAAAATGAAGCTGGATTGCTTTACTTCTGTAAAAAAATAGAATACCCACGAACCCATTTGTATACTTTCCATTTTCAGAAATTACGTCTTATACGTTTACGAAAATTACGTTTGCAGTTGCCCCTATGCAGAAATCATTCCTATGAGTAAAATGTTCAAAATTCTAGCAATGTGGTTAACGCACAATTTCAACTTATGAATCTTGACTCAATTACCTATGTTTTATGGAATATTTCAGTAGATATTGCATGTACCCGAATATAATTCCTCTGGAACTGATTCGGGGTTGGAATGTATATTTTTAAACTCCAAAATCTCCTGCAGGTTTTTTAAATTTTACTTCAATAATTGGAATTATTGCAAAAGTCGACTTCTTATTTAAATCGCCTGGTATAGTATTTACTGAAGTTATGTTCGCAAAATACTGATTCATCATATTAATCGATTAAACATTATGAATTGAGCTCTAAACCACGTGTGTATAATCCACAAAGATATCGGATGATGATGCTGAATGTTATTGGAAATACGAAACTCTTCGAAGAACACCTACTTCACTTGGTTCTGAAACGATGATAGAGTGAAGGAGTATACAATAATGATATTAAATTACATTGGTTTTATTGGAAGGGATTGATTACCGAATGTTAGTTCTACTTTGGATAAAAAAATCCTAAAAACAATGTCATAAGTCGGTTAGAATAAAAGAATACATTCAGCAAACTGGAGATTCTCTATTGAGGAATTCAATTGTCAAATTTAAATCAATTAACCCTTACCAAAATAGCAAGAGATTGATTTATTTTCGACTTTAGATGATTAAGTTTACCGAGCATTAAATTAATTCAGAATTTTAGATTTATTGACAAAGGAAGAACATGTTATAGCCATGTATTGAGTGAGAATATTATTATCGTAGTTCTACTGATTGTGAAAGTTTCAATGAGTTCGTAAAAAAAGTATGGCATGAAACGCGTTTATCAAACACTCGTTACTAAAAGGACGTTTTCAATATTTTTATTTAATATTCTTAACTTTCCTGGGGTTGTTTGCATTTCATCACTGACTAGATCATCATAGAAAAAGTATGCTTCACACTGAGAAAAATGGAATATCAATTCAACCAATTGAATTTTTATCCCCTTCAATAGACATCACATTAACGAGGTACATTGGGAAGTTTATTGGAAAAACAATGTTGGAATGGAATGGAAATGAAAACAAAACTCAGCAAAATAACAACCCACATTACGGTTTATGGCCCATCTGAAGCAGGATATTGGAATGCTGCCATCAAACCTAATAATCAGCTGGAAGATATCAGCAGAATTAATTGGAAATCAAATTGTTCGAATGAAATGATGATCCAACAATGGGGATTACACCTTGAAATTTGTAATTCAAACTCACTCGAATTCTCATCACGAAATATTTCGCGCATGGAAAGCATAATTCAGTTGGGCATCTTATATTGGGTAAATTTTCTGTATCCCAGTTTCGTTATTTGTAAGTTTTGCTCCTTACGCATTTCGCAGTTGAAATGAAAATGTATCTCCCTTAGAACAGGCAAGAAGATTCGAACAAAAAGACAAGAGGAAGCGAAGTCCTTTAGAATATCGTATCCTTTTGAGATACTAAATTGAACCATTCAAATTTTGTTTCGGACATTCTCAAAATTTCGGAAATCGAAATAATTTCCGAATGAATGTAAGTTCTTTTTATTGTATAATTTTGAAACTATCTGTTGAGGCATTTCAAAAAATATTTCCTGAAATCATTAATCATTTTACTTTTTATTGTATCATGACACTGTTGAGGTATCGGTTGATGTTCTCGCTGTTGTGTCAATCAGGGAAACCAATTTTTCATTATGTTTTAAATTTTTTACTATGGGTTAGGCATATATTGGCATTGCTGGTTCACATAATTGCAGAAATCATATCAATGAGTCGCCTCAAAAAAACGTCACATTACTTACATTAATTATGAATGAGGTGTCAATTTTATAATAAACATTAGAAATATTCATTGAACTAACTGATAATTTTCAGAAACCCCGTTTCAATATTATGATAACGAACCGAAAATTAACCTTTTAGTTAACGGCATCAAAAAAGGATTGATCCAATTATGAAAACCTGAAAATAACTTGAACATGAAGTGGATTTGCCAGATTGTTTGTGAATCAATTCACTCTACTGAACCATTCGTTATATTAAAATCGAACCAAAACAGTTTTTTAATGTGAAAAATAATATTTCCAAACACTACTTGGAACACAAAATAAATATTGTTATCTATTCACTCAACTCAACCATTTGCTATATTGATATTGTACCAAAATAAGTTATCAAAACATACTGGGAACACTAAAAATTGATTTAGCTATCACTTCAATACTTTATAATTATTAATCAATGGTGTCAGAACTTTTGATGTAATGGCACTTTCTAATCCTAATTACAAACTGGATCTGCTACAGGCTATTCAGGAGTTATTTGGCAAATACACTAGTTTTTCTAAATTATATATTTATGTACATACGTTTGGAAAATTTGAGAATTACTGACTGTTAACGGCTACCCTAAAAGTTAAATGGAACGGATCTAACATATAAATCGATAGAGTAAAATACCTTTCAAATATCCCAAAATATAATAGCGAACTTGATAATACTGGGTTTTATCGGAGAAGTATTTTACATGTCTTACCTAGTCTATGAAACAAGTTAAGAAACAAATGAAAACTATTCATACAGGTTGCCGCAGGTTAGTATAGCTCAAAAAATCTATAGAAATACAGAAAAGGCACACGGTTTTTCGGAACGGCAACCAACTGTGTTTTAATGAAATCAGAACGCATCGTTTGCCACCAAGACAGGATCATGGTAGATTGTCGAAGCTGTTGATATTCATTTAAAATATATTTTCATTCCAAATGAAGACAGTAACGAAGAAAGGTTCGATGTCATCTAACCACAACTGAATATTTCAGGCAGACAGAAGGCTGCAAACAAAACTTTAACTAACAGTCAAGCCACCATAAAGGCTTTCAGCACGAACCAGTGTCGATGATTTAGTGTCGTACTGAGCCATGTGTGGTGGAATTGAAAACTATGTACTTTTACGTCGGCATAAATACTCGAACGCTGACTAAAATCATGAGATCAGATAAGTCTTAGGCAAATGTCATGGAGTCCACCCGCACCATCATCAAAAGTCTGGCAAGATGTTTGGGAAACAAAGTCGTTCACGACACCAATGTACACGTCTGGGTTTTAAATGGTTTGAAATAAGTCCTACACCAGTTGCAATGACTCTGGTTTGGGTTCAGACCTGTACCTATACTTCCTGTCGTATTATATGGCTATAGAAACCAAAATCTCCTCTGGCTTAATATAGAGGCGGAACACAAGACCTGACGACCATAACAGGAGTATTGTACCCTGAACTCTCCAATAGTCTTTTGTGAACATTTGCTGATCATTAGCTTTACCATCTCTACCTGCTCTCTAACTGATTCAAATTCTCAGAGGTCTTCGCAAGGCATGAAGAAAGATGTTAGCTTTACCTTTCGATGTGAGATCCTAGACATGGAAAAGGATCAACTAAGTTGTCCAAGTAGGTCAACATTCCAACACATTGTTGCTGACACCATCGCAATGTCAGACACCTGTGTCTACATTTTCTCACAGGAAATTTTCTCCTCCATAAACGCCCGCTAAAACGTCAAGTTTTCTTTATGGTGATAAATTTCGAAAAAAAACTGCAAAAGTGAGATTCAAAGCTTTCTCGCTTGATAGAATGAAGAGGCTTTCCTCTACTGGTGCCAAAACCCAGAAAAAACCTGTCGGACTCGACAGTGGTAAAAAGTACCTAATTTCATACATAAGACTATCGATACTACTAATGTGTGGGGATCATTTTTTCCTGAGTTGTACACATTCAACAGATTTTTTTTTAACCATTAACTCAAGACAGAAACACTTTCCCAAGAAAATGCTGCGAGTGCCCATTGGACTAGTCTATGGACTAGAATCATGAAAATGTCAGAGTATGATCAGAAATCCCTAGTGACACTTTCTTCTATAGAAAACGGAATTGAAAATAAGAAATATACCAAGTCATCAACAACTCTCCTTATCCCCAGTTTTCTACTTTTCCTGGATTCTGCCAGACCCCTTCCGTTCAAATAGCATAACTAAACATGGTAGCTCATGGCCTCGAACAAATATATTTTAGGAGCAATATAGGGTATATAAACCTCAAATATTTTAATAATGCTTGGGGGCTGTTGTTGAAAAAGTAACACGAGTGAGTACTACAAATCTATATGAGTCTTAGATATACGTAAATATTTTCACTGGTGCTTTTGGCTAGGAGGCTGATTTTGGGAAAAAGTAACACGAGGAAGTACTAGAAATGTATCGCTCAACCATTTTGTTATTTTCATTTTGAAAACGTTCTGATTTCATCAAACTCATACAAGAACAGGCAGTTCCCCAAAAAATATCCAAATCGGACTAATTTCCGACCCACTCTACGCTCTACATCTGCTACATGGCCTGTCGTCTCGTTACCTTCAATAATGTCCGCCATTCTACGTCGTCCCTGCCGCCATTTTCTCCTTACAGGCGCCATCTTATGGCCACTTAGTAGAACTGCCACCACTTCCGCAACACTTGAAGTAAAAAATCACATGAGTCTTTGATCTCTAAGCGAATTCGTGCAACATGTTTCTACGCAAGGCGATTTGGTTTAGTGATGCAGTCAGTAGAAGTGGTACACATGAACAATAATACATGATGAATCTCTACAACTATCACTAGAAAAGACTGTCTCTACTATGAGGTTAGGATCGATGGACGGTGAAAATTGGTAAAAAACGTCGTCTGTTTTATCGGGTGAAAGCGAATTTTTTTGATTTTCTGATTCATTAGGATTCACTATTTAGGACAATCAATAGAGGAATTTTTCATAACAAAATTACTAGTTAGGAACAGACTGTAATATATTAATTTTTTATAAACATTCCAGAACCTAAAACGTGTTTATTTTTTAGTATTTTGCTAATAAAATGAGAACTACAGCAATCAGGTTGCTCCAAAAAGAATTGTGGAGAATTGGAATACGAACAAAATTAGATTTTTCAAGACCTGATCGGATCATTAGTAACGGAAAAAAACTGGAAAAACCGGAAAATTTTGCGCTTTTTTTAAATCCATAACTCCAATAATTTTTTTAGTTGCAAGGTTGGCCCATCTTATGAAAGTATTGAATCATGTGTACTTTATGTGTGCACAAAACAGGCGCAGTCGGATTATTAGTTTTGGCACAATTACAATTTACATTTTTTCGTATTTCAATTCTCTACAATTTTTCACATTGGAATAACCAGATGGCGTCATCAGTTTTCATTTCACAAGCAAAACACTAAAATACACGTTTTTTGTGTATACATGTTTATAACAAATGAATGAATGAATGACAGTTGAGAGGTCAAAACATAACAGAATATTACTTTGGACTGTCTTTCATGTGATGGCACAATATTTTTGTTAAAAATCACTCATGTTATGCTCTAATGATTGGTGTTATTACTACGTTATGATTTTAAAAATACCATAGCCATGGATTCTGACACTATATTCAAGTAATATATCTAATACTAAGATCCCATCAAAAAAGACGACGGTGGTCCTGATGTTTCAAAGACCCTCATACGTTGAGGCAGTCCCAAGAATTACACTAAGTTTAGTTCTATTTCAAGTACAATATTTCTTGAGTACGTGAGAAATGTATGTACAGCCTTTCCCTGACATGTTATATACGAAAAATGTACTTATACTTAATATTTTCATTCACTTCGATGAACATGACCCATTTTCTTTCTCACAATAATAGTATTTATATCCACCGAGAAGGAAAATTATTGAGTATGTGTCTTTTAATATTTGTCTGAAAAATAAAGAAATGTTGGTCACATCATCAGAAGTGTGGAAATACTAACTTAGGGCCAATTTATGCAACCGGTCATTATCATAGTCACAATCATTATCACAGTCATATTAGTCTCAATAGTTGTTGGTAGAGGCTAAAACTAAGGAAATTGCATGAATGCCCCTACTGAAAAGTACACTTTCAATTTTATTTTATGATTAAGACAATCACTGTGATTAGGACTATGATAATGACAAAGTTGCATACATTGGCCCTCAGAACCAAAAACATAAATCCTAAAAGAAAGCATAAAATAAATGAAACATTTTTTACATGGAAGGGAGAATCCCACAATTGAACCTTTATAACTACTACCACAACTAAAAAACAATTATAATCTAATTACATGCATATTCATTTTGTAGAAGGCTAGTCGAAATGTTATGTTGTAAGCATTAGGTATCTACAGCTGAAGACATAAATTATACAAAAAGTTTTGGAGAGGAAAATGTTTCGTGTATACAAATGTAGTGTAGTAGTATTTCCAAATGAACCGATGTTCATAAAGAAAAAAATAAACTACAAAACAATCATTTGGAGTATTCTAATATCCGAAAAATATTAGAATATGATGAGGCTCATTTATAGTAAACATTTAACGGCGTTTCAAACATATACATATTTGAAGATTAGTATTTGTCGTCCTATTGCTATTGATAACCGCACAGGAATGGTTAATGTTCCTTCTTCCCTAATAGGAATTCAGGAATTCAACTGATCAGGTCATCAGGAATACAAATTACCGTTTTCCAGGAAGACGAATAAAAAATTATATCAGTTTCTTCTGCCCAAATTAGGCTGTTCAGTTTCAAATATACTCCCAATTACTTATCACAGATCGTACTAATACTTTTGGGTTCGATTGAAATTCGAAAATCCCGATATACAGGGTGAGTCAGAATAAGACCGACAAAATCCGACTACAGATTCCTCACATCATTTCGAGGTGAAAATTCCCATCGAAGTATGTCCTAAAATGCATCCCCTCTGAGATACAGGGTGTCGAAAGTACGAAAAAAAAAATTAGATTCATTTTTTCCCTCCAAAATTCCTGAAGCAAAATATACCAAACTCGGTACACTAATCAAGGTTTATCTATGTCTCAGATTCTTTCAACATTGAAAACTGTTCAGGAGGTTGACAAATTTTCCGATATGTTGTAAGAACTTAGCATTATGCGATTTTTGCATATGAAATTATTTTGCAACTCAAGACATATCTTCAGGTTTTCTCAATTTTCTCAGAAACCTCTACTTTTAGGTACATGGAATGTTATGACTTTTAAGTTGAGTATCGATGAGCCTAACTGATGTCAAACGCTCACTTGTCCATTCACTTGTCCAAAGAAAATATGAAGGAAAATATTTCCACATACCAACGTAACTACGTCACTGGTTCACGAAAATTAAGAATTATAACTTTAAATCATCACGTTGATAAATCTTGATTAGTTTACCAAGTTTGATAGTTTTTGCTTCGGGAATTTTGGAGAAAAAAAATTGAAACTTTTTTTTGTACTTTTGACACCGTGTATCTCAGAGAGAATGCGATTTTGGACATACCTTGATAAGAACTTTTCATTTCGAAACGAGGTGAGGAATCTGTAGTCGGAGTTTGTCGGTCTTATTCTGACTCACACTGTATATCAACCTTTCTATACATATCAACCTTTTCATTAATTTTTGGGCAATGTACCTTTTCAAGTGATTAAAATTGTGTCTGAAGATGATTTCCAATAACACAACTTCAGCTGTGTGATTGGATTAAACTGAGTGTACATCAACTGATGACATTTTCTCGGATTTGAATAATTTGGATAAAAAATCCTTGGAATGATAAACAAATTTTTTTAGGAGAAATTGATAGATCTGAAAATGATATTTGTTACAATTGAACTAAATACATCTACATTTAGGTAAAAAGTGACTCAAAGATGAACGCGAGGTTATTTCGTATTCTTTTTTTATCAGCACACTCCATTCAAGACACAAACTTATAACTCTCCTTTCAACTGCTTCAAACGATAAATAACGGGCATAATTGTTGTTGAAGAGTAAATATTATTCATACTTTACGATTCCAATTAGCTTTAAATGGTGCACATAAGATTCTTTCCAGTTGGAATGAAATTGGAATTTCAGAATGTTTCTCCTGGCAACAAAATGACGTATGTTAAGCTGGCACAGCCATTTCAGCACAATAAAAAATAGAGCAGTACTGTATAACTAATTAATAAGTATGTTGACACACAAGTTTCAATTTTATAAATCAGGTGGATCCTGATGAATATCTATCTTCGGAAGATTGAAACGCTGGAATTTATAAATATTTAATAACTAACGTTTCTTCCGAAAATCACCAAATTCGACTCCTTCATTATCCAACTTTTACAAAATTGAACACTGAGGGGATACCAAATGATGTTTCATTCATATGACCGATTTTGAAAAAGAAAATTCCAGTGGAAACGATTAAAATCGTATCTAAAACGCAATGAGACTGATATGCTAACCAAATCAACATCTTGCCTCTTATATTTTTCAACTCCAGCACTATCATTGGAAAATCAAAAAAGTATTACATTGCGTATTAATTCGTGTATTACATACATCCTTGTGAACTGGCCGAGATGAAAAATGTCTACGTTAAATGCAAATAGGGAATTATTTATCCTATATTGATATGACGAAGAAAAAAATAAAATCGAGCGAAAATATATTTACCATTTTCGAGACGGAATGAGACTGATGAAAACATTGTAATTTCACAATAATCAAAATAATATACAGGGGTGTATTCTCTCATTTTCCAACTGGATGTATTACATGATATTCGAGACATGTAAGCCTACTGGGATGAAAATTTCCCTGCGGTATCAATTTTTATGGCGGTAATGAGAACAGATTGATTGAAGTAGATGTATCGCATTCTTTCGATTACTTATTTAATTTTTTAACTCCGGCACAATGACTGATAAATGCAAAAGGGCGTTTTCTTCAATTTTCAACCCATGTGATCTTTAAAATCAAACTTTTTGACTATAACGTAAACAGAAGACCATGCAATTCACTAAAACGCTTCCGGTTTCTCAACAAAATCAAACGCTGGTATATCATAGTCAGAATTCTCTTTCAATGTCGCTTTTATTACTTTAATGCTTTAAATTTTATAATACCTTCTCCAGCATCCGGCAAAGTCATTAGTAAGCAAGACTTAAACAGATGTGAAGAGACGACATTGTACATTCAAATTTGTTGTGTGCCTCTTCTTCACAAGATAATTCAAAGAAAATCAAACATGAGATATATAACGAAATTCAGAAACCACAACGTCTATATTGTCATTTACTTCGATTGAACCGAATCTATCAGTTTGCACATTTTTTTTTATTCTAAAATATATCAGGACGATTTTATGCAAAAATTAATTATTTGCGGGGATTTTTCTTAAACAAACATTATTGTTCAGTTTCCGTTATTGCCAGCCAGGGCCTGTTGAATCAAAAAAAGGAAAATACTTTGAATTCGTCTTAAAATGTGCAATGCAGTTATTTTCTTCAATATCCTGTTCAGCATTTCCTACATCCTCGTTGAAAATGAAAACAAGTTATTCACCTATGAAAAACAAACAACATAAAAAGACAAGAAATGTCTACAAGGTGTAGATAGCAAAATGAAATGTGTGTATAGAGATTACAAAGAGTAAATAAATATCTATCTGTTTTTTTGTGTTTTATACAACGACCACCATACTTTTTGAATGCAAAATGGAAAAATATTCGATTCGAAATATATGTTTCGAGATAACACACCAAGTTGGTAGAAAAATTAGAATAAGCAACAGTGGCTTCATATTTCAAACCTTTCCTTTAAGAATATAATTTTCATGTGTTACGGAAAACAAAGATATTTCACTCGCAATCAAGATTTATTATTTGGACCATCTCCTTATGTAAACGAAATTAGCTATTGAGCTTTTTGATGATTCGCTTTGAAGACACGAAGAGAGACTTTGGTGAAGGATGGAATTTTCTGTGGAACGCTGCATATCACTATTATTATTAAACAAATCACGAAATGATGGCGCGGCTTATTTGTTTGAAATATCGTCTTCTCACATTACATCATCAAATTAATGGGACTATATCTCATACCCATCTCAAAGCAACCTTTGTTTCTGAAGTTTGTTATGACTGTGATTCTCATAACATTAGTTACAGCTGACAAATTTTTAGTATAAAGAGGTCGAACATTTATTTTGAATGCATTCTTCAAAACAGCTCCGAAATTCAGTAACATCAATGGTTGATTAAAAACGCTAATCATATACCGAGAGTTTCGGTCTAATCAGGAACATTTTATAAAATTAACGTTCCAGGCATCCAGATAGCCACTAGTGACCAACATTCCTATCCTATATCGTGGCCAACAACATTCCTTTGATTCGGACGCAGCGTCCACTTGAGTGGACATATTATCTACCTATCATGAGAATTTTATTCCTGAAAACGTTTTGACGATTCATTTGACTCAAAATGTTCTCCGTTAAACTACTGGCGTCGTTAAAGAGTTCATATTTGAAGTAATAGTCCGCCATGTTCAGTCTGGAGTTTCGTGATATATATACAGGTATTGAAACACGCTAGTATATTTGTGATTTTTTAGACTGGTGAAACAAACAAATATTGATTTGAGTGTTGACAAAAGGTAAGTTGAAACTAATTGAGGAATATCAAAACAGAAAAAAGTATCTTATATTTCTAATAGTTAGGATTGATTGTATTTGAACGTCCATTGAGATGGACAACAGACCTTCAAGTCTGAAGATTTCATTTATTCAATAATTTGTTTCAGCTCGAGTGACTTCGAAAAAAAAATTATTGTACCGATGAAGAAATACTACAGATACTGGAGAATGATGAATTGTCTGATATAAAAAAATTTCTGATGATAATGATGGGTTGGAACCAGAAGATATGTTCACAAAATGAAAGAATATGGTTTGGAAGAACAGGTACTTCCTAAAAAGGTGAAAGTGAATGATTCCAAAGAATTTTTCATAAAATGGACAGATTGAAAGTGCAATTGATCAGATAAAAGAAGTGGTGTATAAAACAATAAAAATTCAATGGACCATAATGCCAGTACAAGAAGCAACTGATCTCCCAGTATAGCTGAATGAATCAAGCATTGATGGATATGGCTATTTCGCTTAATAAGACAAGAAGAAGAAAGGAGTGGTGGGATTCCGTGTACCATAGAATTCTACTTTTCTCAAATAAGTGAGATGACATTATGATTGAATTCATGGGAAAGACAAAGACATAACTGTCGACTATACAAAATCCCACTCAAGGTCGCTGTAAACTCGAAAGTTTCACAAAATAGAGCCATACATTTTGTAAAAATTGAAATGTACGTTCAAGTTTTATTAAATTTCACAATAAATAGCTGTTTCCTAACCTAATTCAAGATGTTCACTCACTTCTTCAATAAATATAACATTCCTAGAGCAACTTTGTCCATTTTGATGGACATTCCATATTTAGAGAAAAGAATAACCGATATTATTTTGTTTTGCTCAATAAATCTTCAAAATACAAGCAAACGCAACAGTCGAAACAATTTTTTGGCATATTTTCAGAATTGGCATCCGGAAGGGTTACTTTGTGATGAGCTCTTCTGAATTTTCCTTCTTGTTTATTAATATTATGATTATTGAAAAGGCTTTTTGTAATCGTACGTGACGATTTCAGTTTCCTGGGAACCATATGCATGACTTGCAGATGGCCCACCACCCTCTAGCGCATCCCCTATCATATAATCGAACATTTTTGGGGTTACCGTATAAAAATGCAAAATCGCTTTCAAGTAGGTATGTTTTCCGATTATTCGTCGATGATACCCACTTATTTTAGCAACGATAGTTTTCTCATTATCCTTTCACGCAATTCAAAGTAGTTCGTGAATTTTTATTGCTTTACAACTGATTAAACATTTCCTGTCGCACAAGTAAACAAGACGGTCGAAATGTATTACAGAAGGCAAACCGTAAAACAGTCATCATCAACTGAGGTGAATAGCTAAACCGTAAAATCATTAAAACGAAATCGAGTGAGCTAGTTATCCGAGCAGAGAAAATGTTTAACCAATGTCTGCCAACGGTTGTATAACGATCCAAGCTCATTATCGACGTACCGTGAATTTTTGCGAAAAATACTTCTATGAAGTTTTAGGGAAACATGAATAACAGGCATCTTGTCTAGGTGATATTATAATTTCTCAGTGAGTTGTCTCGGAATTTGTTGAAGTTTGTGGTGCATCAAGATTCTGAAAGACCCAGTATTCAGTATTGATAAAATTATTACTGTTTTATTAGTAGTTATGCATGGATACTGGTGTAATTCCAAGAAGCTTGTTGATTCTTGTCGTCGATAGAGTCGAAATAAGTAATTTCGAGGTAATTTTCATGCAATGACATTCGAGTTTCATTATTGGGATCTCGTAAACCACAAGAGATACGAAATGCCTTTTCGAAATTGAGAAAATTCCGAGTACTTTCAGAAATATCCGAAAAAAAAACTAAATTTCGTGTCTTAATTTTTTTTGCTTCGTTTGAAGAACTTAATCGAAGTGAATGACACTTCATCATGGCCATTTTTTCTTGGCATTTACAAATTTGAAATCCGACGTTTTGTTTTCCACATCTTAAATACGGACCTTTTTGTTGCCCTCGGACAGCCCAAAACAGTTTCTGCTTTTTTAAATATTTAATACGACACTGTCATTTTTTAAATACATATCTCAATAATTGATACCCTCCAGTATTCAAATAGCTTTCCGTTAGTGACGAAATATTTTATCATAGCCTGTTGCATCTTCCCATGCGACAACACCATCAGAAATAATGAAGTTACTTTTGACACTTGGCTATTGAGTTTTTTTTTTATATTTCATTCGTGTACTGATTCCATTTTAATTTGCCGTCAATATAAATTCCCAGAAATTTCGCATTAGTTTGTGGGTTTGAGGTATTTTCCATTTTTCTCAAAGTGAATATATGTTTTGAGATTTTTTTTTATTTAAGTAGAGTTTGTTGGTATTAAACCATCTTCAGTTTCGGCATTTGATTATGGCAACGTCAGCATACAAAATATATGTTACCTTCTCACCATTTATTAGATCATTATTAAAAATTCTGAACAAAGAAGATCCTAAAATGGATGCGGTACATCAACTGTGATTTTTTCTTTTGTATACAAACTTTCTTTCACTCTTACACTTTAAAAACGCTTTTCCAAATAAGAGTTAGCCAACTTCACACTGTTGTCAAGGCACATGTATTTTTCTAATTTCAGTAAGATCATTTTTCATGTGATACGGCAGAAAATGGAATAGGCGGCCTTGATATTCAAAGACGAAAAGTCGCACCCGCTTTTCAAAGTATGACAGTTCAATGTTTTAAATAATTGGAAAGATCAAGTATGCTGTTTTCCAATTCAAAAAAACGAGATGTTTAGATCAATACCCCGAACATCCACCAACCATATCAAGTATTTGAACTTATTTTAATAACTTGGTCATGAAAAAAAACAACACTTTCGCAAATTTTTTTAACGCCTTCATGGCCCTCTTTATAATATTCATTAGTAATCAAGGGAAACTAGGGTGCTATAAGGCTGAACTCAGAATTTGATACAGAAAGCAGTGAAAAATCTGAGGAATGCCATTCAGAAAAAATTGGCGTCGGCGTCGCGACGCCCTAACCGATGACGCCTAGTGATAGATACAAGAATAAGAGGAACTTTGGAGACCAAAATCATCTGCTTTCACGAAATGGATATTCTCTTTCACTTTCTAGAAATTTGCCGGTAGAGTTTTATATGGGACACCCTGTATATATACAGGGTCCTGCAGCAAGGGCGCGGTCTTCCATATCTCCATTATAGTAATAGATAGATGGATCATTTAATAAGCGAAATGTTACTATTTTTTGAGTTCTACAAATTGAAAATGATGGCACTCACACAGGGTCTTCAGTTTTTTCTGGGCGGGTCCCAACTTTGTTTTTTTAAATGGCAACCAGTATTTTATATCAGTTTTTCGGTTTCTACATAAAAAATAAAAGGTACTTTATATAGATCATTTTTTCGAAAATATTGACGGTTTTCGAGATTTTTAGCATGACAGCTTTTTTTCCCCAAAATTCGTCGCTCATACTATTTGAAATTATGAAGTTGTGAAGTCCTATTGAAATGAGTGTTTGGTAAATTTATGTACGTTGATGACTCTCTCAAACGATATCTCAAAAATCGACCTGTGGTATACAGGGTGCAAAAAATAGCTTGCCAAACATTGTAAATAAAAATGAGCAAAATCTTCCTTATTTTTAAAGAAAACTATTGATTTTAACCAAAGGGAATATTTGATGAAATTTGTAGAGCACTTGTTGGCACTTCTTATAGATCGATAATATACCGGGTGTTCTATTTGAAATTAGGAAGATTTTGTACATTTTTATTGGCAATGTTTGGCAAGCTATTTTTCGCACCCTTTATATCACAGGTAGATTTTTGATATATCGTTTGAGAGAGTCATCAACGTACATAATTTGACCAAAAACTCATTACAATCGAACTTGGCACAACTTCATGATTTCAAATAGTATGAGTGACGAATTTTGGGAAAAAAAAAACTGTCATGCTAAAAATCTCGAAAACCGTCAATATTTTCGAAAAGAAGATCCATATAAAGTACCTTTTATTTCTCCTGTAGAAACCGAAAAACTGATAAAAAATACTGGTTGCCGTTTAAAATAACAAAGTTGGGACCTGCCCAGAAAAAACTGAACACCCTGTGTGAGTGCCATCATTTTCAATTTGTAGAACTCAGGAAATAGTATCATTTTGCTCATCGAATGATCCATCTATCTATTACCATAATGGAGATATGGAAGACCGCGCTCTAGCTGCAGGACCCTGTATACACTCCAACCTACAATGGAACGAGAGTTACGCAGTACTTTTATTGTTAAAATTGAGATATCCGTCAACCGGCTGCACCCTTACGAGCAATCCTCAGAAGTCAGACTTGTGCTAGCTAGGGAGAACGTAGCCCTTACCTTTAACGTGTGATGCCATGCATGTATCTAAATGAAACATTTCCTAATCAATGGATTAGAAACCGAGGGGTGGAGGGGGTGGCCTCACATTTTGGTAAAGTTCTTCAAATAACGTCAAATAGAAATAAAAAAGGTTTTATGCATTTTAGGTTTTTTCCGGATATTTTCGAAACATCGACATTGTCCATGATTCAAAAAGGCAATGATGATGCTCAAATGTTAGTCAACCTGTACTTAGATCAGACTTTAAATCGTTTTTAACTTATTGATGATCGACAACAGATCTTTGTTATTTTACCGTTCCATACTTTCCTTGCATACCTACTATCACGATTTTTTAGAGTTCTATGGAATCATTTTGAATGTTCATAATCTGAATCAATACCGGCAAGTTTGAGCGGACATAAAAATACCGCAATTCAATTGTTCTACAGGGGATTTGTTGGAAGTTAATTCGTTCATCGAATTTATGAAATAATTATCATTTCCATCATAGGTACCTAGTTGGGAAGCCACAATGAATAATGTAAACGATAATTTCGTTTGGATTATTGATTTATCACCATCAATTGCATTTCAATTCGTTATTGGCCAAGCTCCACCCTGAATATATATGAACGAATGTTATTTCAGTACATGGAATGAAATAAATATACCGCCGAATCAAAACAAATTAGGGCTTTTTGGAAAAACACAGTTTAAGCCCTTTATTAGAGAAGAGTAATCCGGGTTCTTTCATTTATTTATACAGAAAATATTTAGTACGAATATGAACCTGCGGAACAAAAATTTATACCAGATGTACACGATTTAAATCAAATGATTTTTTCACTAAAAATCAGTGATTTAATTAAATGTGTTTAATTTTATTTTCTTTATCAGAAACCAACATAAAATCAGACAATTATATTTTAAAGACGTCTGAGAAATCAATAAGTATCATTATTATAATATTTAAACAAAAAACTAGCCTGCCAGCCTTTTCAACTGAAGAAGCTATCGCCACAAACAATTGCTTAACCATTGGAAAAATCTTACTGTTCCTCTTCACTAAATATATTTTTCTGTGACATACTCCACTCTAGTGGTGTCACATTTTTTACCACTTCTGTGAATATCACACTTTTGAATGGTTTTGATTTTGACTTAAGTTTCACTATCAAAGGTAGCAAAACTGAACCATCGTAGTGATTTTGTGCTTCCTCCAACGCATTTTCTTCTTCTTCATAAGTCAGTGTGAAGTCTGTTTGGGTTGGGTATAATAAAAATGCCAAAAAGTGACTGGGGGTCATTGCTTGTTTATATCTCTTTTCAAACTTCGACAATGGGGTAATATTTAAATCAATTTCTTCAAATTTTGCTTCAAGTTTCTTCTCCTTTGGCGCGGGGAATTCCCCTTTTCTCTTACACCCAATGGCGTTACCATTTTTACCGGTTAAATAGCAGGCTGATTAACCGGCTCCGTATAAAACAAAATGACGTCCATCCAAAAATAGCAGTCATGTTGGAAAAAAGGCGCGCAATTTGAATGTCTCATTTGATAAAAATAAGTTATTTTTTCGTGATTTTACTTCATTTATTTTTGTTGGCTACATTAATTAACCTCTTACATTTCTACGTTTCATGCAAAATATGATAAAATGAAAAAATCAAAAAAATCGTGATTAATTTGGATTTTAAAAAAAATTGTGCTCTATTCGATTATTTCAAAAAATCGTGATTTTTTCCAACCCTGCACGAAAGTACCCTACTTAAGTAGTGTATAAAACGACACTACACAAAAAAGCTTGCTAGTTTATGGGAGATTCTAAAAAAGTTTCAATTTTGATTCAAATTCCAAAGATGTTGCATAAACAACATTTTTTTCAAATGTTAAAAAAAAATCCATTGTTTCGACTATAGTAGGAGGATGCTCTCAAGGTCTGTTCGAACGGTGGAAATATCTTGATATGCTCGAGTGATTCAGTGACACAGTTCTACAGTTGATTCAGGTAAGGTTTAATAACTCGAGATGATCCTAAAGAAAAAATCTGGGGACGCTAAGTCTGGTGATATCGGTGGTCACTCAGTAAGACATGTTCGAACCATTTACGGTTATGGGCATCAATTATTATCCATCATGTTCAAAATGTAGAAAATTATCGTGATCATCCACCTGTAGTAGCGTGATGGGTATAGAGGACCCTGACACTAGATGCAGAGCGTGTCGTGGGGCAGCTGAGACCATAATGCATTTGCTGTCAGCTTGTCCAGCTTATGGGGTCTCAGCCTATATCCACAGGCATAACGCAGTCCTACGAGTGTTGTACTACCATCTACGACACTCGTACGGTGTAGACGAGACACCGGTGTTGCCTTATGCTCCGAGGGAAATTGAGTCCGGTGTGGAGAATGGGAAGTGCCGAATCTATTGGAACTACTCATTACCGACCCTCAGGCAAATACAAGCCGATAAGCCTGATGTAGTCCTCCTCGACCATCAAAGTTTCAGCTTCTGGCGATACGAACATCGTCGGAATGGAGGAGGAATAACTGACTTAATAACGAGACTTACTCTTTGAACTCTTCAAGCTTCACCCAAACCATTTTGTTAAAATGTTTGTTCTGATAATAGAAGTCCTTGATGGAATGATGGACGAATGCAAAAAGCCGTTATTCGCTTAAGAAAAGATGTAAAAACCCAGTGACGTATCCTTTGGTTCCGCCACAAAGTCTGCTGTCTTAAAAATCATACCGGTTTGCCAAAATATGGCAGAAATCTTAGCCGGACGAATGCAGAAGACGGTAATTCTTGGTTCACTCCGCCTGCTCACGGCACATGATTCTCGGACCCAATAGTCACTTACCCCACGGCGTTGGGAGTGGTTATTGGGATAAATAATGCAGTGCGCCCTCCGAAAGTGCCGGGGCTCCGGAGACACGGCCTGTGATAAGTAAAACTTTTGTAATCTGACTACGATGAAGTTTCATCGGTTTCCTCTCATGTTGTTTTCTCGTTTTTTACGTGATTCAAACATTGTAAAATTTTAAAAAATTACCTAGTTATAACATTAGAACACAAGTTGAGAAAATGTTGGACGTAAAAGTCTTATAAACACCAAAAGGCTGACAACCTGAATTATCCTCATACCACTTCCATCCATCTTCTAACGAAACTTCTTTATTCCTGCAGTTTTTGACCTTCACCCAAACCTTCCCGCCACAACCCGACCTGTACAATGCATATGAAGAAATGAGGTGCCAAGAAGAGAAGCGAAGAAAGGAATGCGAGAAAATCTGAAGTTTTTTTTGCCGTGCAATGGGAATTTCAACCTTACATTATTCGACCTGTATCATCAGTACCACGATGTTGAATAAAGTGATTCAGCGGTGATTTTTTGAGATCCAGTTTTGTTTACCGAACTGGTTTGGTAATGTAATGTTTATTTTAAAAATTTGTTTGGTGGATAAACACAAACATTTCGTTTCGAAATTAGGTTGAGCTAAGGTTAAAGAACAGAATATGCTTTTATAGCTGGTAGGTACGCAAGTTGGATTGGAGAGAGTACTTATAGTGCGGTTGTTCAAGAAACACTGTCAATTGGGTTTTTTTTTATTGAAAACTAATATTGAAAGCTAAAGATGGGACTTGAACATATACTGGTTAGGTAGCCGAGTGGTTAGAATCAATGCTTTTAAATCATTATGTCTCTCGGTCGTGGGTTCAAAGCTCAGCGACTTCAGTTTATTTTTCTGATGGCCTCTGAAGAACTAGTTAATGCTCGCACAAGTGTCGACTTCTGAGGGCTGTCGTTCGTAGGGGGACAACAGCTGGTTAACGGAGACAACAACACAACAATAGTCGGGCTGGTTTTGGTATTTTCTAATCACTAACGTAACAGTTATAAACTGGCTGTTCAATTGGGACAGAAATCTATCTATAACGACTTGTTTTCAGCCAAAATCAGCAAACACGTCAACCATAAAAAACATTAAAATAGCCGAGGTTTTCTTTTGCTATAATTTCAAATTTGCTCATGAACAAAGTGGAAATGAAGGGAGGCAGACGGTTTCCCATGGCTTGCCAATAGAAGCGATATTTTACTTGAAATCAATTCTACTTCATGTAGTGATGCTCAAGAACTCTTCAATGATTTCGCTGCTGAAACTATTGGTAAGCTGGAAGTGAATTCCTCAAAAAATACAAGATTTTAGGTGTGACAACACTCAGAAACAAATAACTTACATCAAAAGACACCAGAATCTCAGTTCTACGTCTTCAATTTTAGATTATAGATTATAGGGGGGGTCATACAAACACCTCGCGCTGTAAGGTCTTTTGTGCGTGATCCTTTAACTATTCAAGAACCAGGATTCAGAGGGCATTAAGAATTTCCCTTCCAGGAATTCGCAAAGCAGATGTTCTGCAGTGGGAACAACTAACACTTTCTGACTTGCCCTTCTTTTTGAGGTGATAATTCAGAGGGCAGTGCCCAGTAAGTAGTCCCGTTACCAATTTCAAGTCTTTATTGTTCAACTCGAGAAGCTCTTTAGCTTTTCTTTGCGATAGGCTCACTAGTTTTTCGCTTTTCTTTGTCCTGATACTTTATTCCAGCGATATTTCACTTCTTTTAAGTGGGCTTTGGAGAGTCCACAGAAGGGTTTTGGGCCGAGAAGTGGTGTGTTTGCCCCTTCTTTGGCAATGCATTCTGCTTCACGTTGCCTTTGATGCCCCTGTGACCTGGCACCCACATCAGGGTTACCTGATTGTTTTCTGCCAGATGTCTCAGGGACTGTTTACAGTCCCTAGTCAGCTTAGAATCACAAGTGTGTGACTTCGGAGCTTTTAATACTGCTTGGCTATCTGATATATAGATTCCTGCCCTTCGGGCTTCGGGTGCTCCTTCCAAGACATTCCTGGGCACAAATCTCTATAGCATGTACTTCTGCTTGAAAGATGGTTGGGTTCCTAGCAAGGGGTTTTGAGAGCCTGAAATTTGACCCTGTAACGCTCACTTCAACCCCTTCATCCATCTTGGATCTCTGTGTAAATCTGGTGGTTGTTTATAACCCCTTCAAGCTGCACTTCGAAGTCCTACCTGATCGGCATAATATTTGCCGGTTTAGACATGTATTGTCTTCTAGTACGATGTGTTCCAAATCCAAAATCTTTAGATGTCCGATCAGATTTACCGCTTTCAAGTTTTTTGTCTGGTACAGTCTGAAGGCCATATTTGCTGTTTTTTTTCATTACACATAGGTGCAATAGCGGAAGGTTTAGCATTGCCTCTAGAGTTGCAGTAGGACACGTCAATATTGCTCCTGTGGTTCCCAGGCAAGCTAGCCGCTGCACTTTCTGCAGCTTGGCTTGTGCTGAAATTTGTGGCATTTTTGGCCACCCTACCAATGGGGCGTAGGTGACCGTAGGTTTGATGATCGTTTGGTATGGCCAATAAGTCATTTTTGGTTTTGGACCCCATGTCTTACCAATCTAGCTTGCCACTACAGCTCTGAAAAGAATGTGGCTGATTTGGCTGTTTCGTGTCAGTTTTTGGTCGATTATAACGCCCAGGTATTTTATTTCTTTGGAAAATGTTAGCTGGGTCCCATTCAGGGTTGGGGTTCAAGTTCATACTTTCACCTCCAGGTGAATGGGATCAGTACTGTTTTGCTAGGATTGACATTGAGTTCATTCTCAGATTCTTGTAGCTTTACTAGCAGGTCGTCTACAACCAGTGACCACAGTAAAGGCGATCCTGACTGCCTTTCCTCCCAGAGTTGCTGCAATGATTGCTTTTCATCATTGCTTGTATCTATCTGATCAATGATGCATTGATATTTCTTTCCTATAGTGATTTAGTTGTGGAGGCATGTGAGGTGTTATCGAAGGCAACCTCTTTCTTTTGGCACCTAGGTATATCTTTTCAAAGCTTTCAATCAGGCACTGTAGAGCCTTAATCGTGAATTTACCTGCTTACTGTTTCTTGTAGAGCGGTTTCAACTCGAGGAGTTCGCTTCTGGTGTAACAGTCTATTATTTTCTCCACTGCTTTCATGAGAAAGGAGGTGAGACAAATTTTGTTGTAAAATTAGTTGATTCCGTAAACCAGCTGCACCCCTCCTGCTACCTGCAACCCTCTCAGACTTCGAGATAATTGTTCGAGCTAGGGAAGACGAGACCCTTACGTTTCAACGTGTGATACCATGCACAGACGAGAACTGAAACTATTTAAGACTGTTCAAGTACGTCGGTCACCAATCCAAATGAATGGCCGCAGTCAGTGTTGTTTGACTTGTTATCGACAGTACTCGACATTACCTGACTCAACAAAGAGAGGAGGCTGAGACAAAAGGCAATCAATATCAATTTGGAGAATGCATTCAATACTTCGTGTGAACTACAGCAGATCTTGGGTAATCCCAAAGAAAACACTTATCCAAAAACATAATTCAAAAATTAATTCATAATTTCATCAAAAAATACTACTGGCGAGTGTTTTTGAGAGCGCACTGTGTATCGCTCATCACAAGAAGTATGACGAAACGTCGTGGAAATTTTCATGGTCGTTGGATCTTCCAATATATAAATGAACCGAAAGTTTTAAAATCAATTTCAGTCCTTTGAAACTTTCGTTACTCATCCCAATTCGATATCGCTACTTATTTTACTCACGGTAAATATCTGGTTGCTGGAAATTTGAACGCCGAGTGAATGAAGCCTTGGAATGATAATGAATCCTTATTGGTTACAGGGGATTAGACTTATTTTCCTGTTGAAATACTAGAAGCGTGTAATAGAATTAGAAATAAGTCCTTTTAATGAAAAAGTACCGGTAATCAGGAGTTTCATTCTGGGGGTGGAATAATGTCATTAGTTACCTGACTAAACGTGAATCTTGAGAGTGGTTGAAAAAAAGCCATGACGTCATTTCATATGAGATAATCATAATTCCTGTCAAAATATACCTACTAGAGATATGCTTAGTTGAGATTGAAAATTCGTTTCTTTTTGCACCGATCTGAATTGAAAAAGTATACCTAAACCGAACTAGTGCTAAAAGTGGAATTTGTTATATTAAGCAATGGAAAAAGAACTTGAAAGAAATCAAATCATTGTTGCTCTACAAAGTTACAAATTACATTCAATAGCTATATGAAAATACGATTTTAACAATTACAAATACTAAATTCCAACGACGTTTGAATAATGAGATGATAATATTTTTATTTGAGCTTCATTTTTTAAGCTTTCTAGGTCGTAAGAAATCCATTATGAGTATAGCAGACGCTCCACTTCAATCAACAGTGTCATCGCTATATTCGGTTACAGATTTTGTTCTAATCAATCGCGGTTAATTATAAACAGCTTACAATAATTACTGAAAGTGTCACCTCAAATATTAATTTTGGGCACTTGTATCTATACTATCAAAGAATTTGATGCCTGATCTGCTTGAAAATTCGGAAATGTTTCTTATTTGCTGATCTTAACCATAACAAATAATACAGGAACACAATACCATGCCAAAATATCCTTTTTCCGAACTCAAAAGAAAAAATCGCTTCACCGAAATATTTGTTTGCTTTAGGGAGTATCTGGACAAGGGTTTTTTGTCAAAATTACTTACCGCCTTCCAAAAACCTCAAAAATACCTACATCATTCCCCTACATAAACACTCCGACACACAAATGAGACAAGCAATATGAAGAACTGTTCCTATACAAATTTTGCACTTAGAGATGTGTAGTCATTGAAACGAAACTTTTTAACTGAAAAGTTGAACTGAATATACAACGGACATCGCATAAGGAAATACCGACAAGTAGTTGTTAGTCTAATTTAGAATGGTACATTGAAAACCAGAGACCTGCATGAAAATGGGCGAACTAGATAGTTGTCGATTGAAACTTCGCAAGAGAACTTTACATTACTTCGACTAGACCATTAGCTGTTTTACGTGCACAATCCATTGCAACAAACTGTCCTCTATCTTCGCTAGAATGTGAAATAAACCGAAATCCTATGAACAATGCCAAAAGTTTCCAACAAAAGAGAACTCGCACATTCATTAAGTTATACAAACAAATATTTTATCATTCGTTTTTACGAAAATTTTATTCGTACAAGATTCGCATGAAAAGTTTGTCGAAACTGAAGACATGGGTATTAATATCTCATATAAAAGGAAAGACAAAAACATAAACCGACTGAAGTGTACACAACCTTTGTGTTTTGAAACTGTTTATGAAGTGAGAGATACGATCCATAATACATGTAAGCATAGAGTTGCGATATCAAATTAATTGGTGGTACATGTTCATAATTAATGAAAAAGTGGAAAGTAATAAGTATTTTGTTCGACAAACGTCAATGGAAACGTCTCCATTGATTGAAAGTTCAATACAATACAGAATAAAAAATTCAACAGATCAAAAAGAAGTAGGTAAAAGAATATGGTAAATTATGTAACCCTTCCATCACTGAATTTTCTGAATATAATTAACATTCATTGAACATTTTATTTTTTGAATCCGGTAATAATTTTCAACAAATTTTAGAAAACCATCAATTTTAGTAAAGTCTGTTCGGGAATATAATATCCCTAACAGTAATATTATATATCTGAACAGACTTTACCTACCCACTAATTGTTCTAGAAGTAGATACGACTTAAAAAATGGTGTAGGTAAAGTTATCGGACACTTTCCAGCATTCGAACATCTGTTTTCCTTCATCAAGTAATCGACCAGTGGCGTCGGGTGAAATAAAACATTCGAAAATCATAGAATATTCAAGTGGAATGTTTTGATGAAAATGACATTTGGTACACTGTCTGAGTTGGAATGATAAATTGTGATAATTTGCAGTCTGTTCGGAAATATAATATCCTTACGCGACTTGCATGGATATGCGGTAGAAATAAGCTGAATATTGAATCGAGTTGATAGAATATTTATAATACGAATACTTCCAGAGGACCCAAAAACGATAGACGGCCCCCCAAATCAATCATCTGTCGGTATAACTTAGTAGGGGCAACTGGAAGTGTCTATTCCAAAAAGCAAGTGTGTCAAATATTTGAGAGAGTGTTAAACAATTTTTTGATATATTTCATGATTATAAACTGCCCCAGACGACCCCCAAATCAATCATCCTTCGATAGAACAGTTTTTAGGTCTCTGGAATCATCTATACTAAGAAGCGAGTGGACAAATAATTTTTCATATAGGATGCTAAACGAACATTCATCTTTTGGTATAACACCGTTGAGGTCTCTAGAAGTTTCTATACCAAAAAAATCAAGTGGGCCAAATATCCGAGATGGTGTTAAGACGAGGAATGCAGGAAAACGGCTATGCAAACCTTAACTTGAAATTGATGGAGTAATTGCATAGATAAAGGTTTAGAATAGGTGTACAGATATGATGAAGAATATGAAGATATAGTCCAGCCTAGAAATGACGCAGTACATAGTTTTTCAAATGACAACGTTGAAAACTTTTATTCTCAGATTTCAATGAAAAATTTCCAATACCTGCGTTGAATATTTTACGAGAGCTGTAGAAAGTATCAGCTTCTAAATATCAGTCGTTTGGTAGAATTTGTCCGAAAAAGTTATTTCTGTTGCTGATTCTCTATTCGAGGTAATGGCTGTCATTTTGGTTGTCTATTTCGGAGAAAAGATAGTTTGGACATTATGTACCAGATGGCAGCGCCGTTATTATACACATCATTGGTACAACGAAAAGAAGGAGACCATTATATTATTCAATTCGGTTCTTGTGGAAATATACTGAATCAACCTTAATATATTCCTCCATCTCGTTGTGGCAGAACTGTTACGTTTAGTGTCACATTACTAAGAGATTCGAGCGACATCTGCAAATAGGAACCTCAACCAGCTATCCTAATTCTGCTGCAACTAAAATTTATTCGTATATTTTACTCTGGCGCCTCTAGCGACCGAGGACGGCGAATTGATTGTGCATTCCCAATCTTAAACGATTTTTTCAAATATTTCTGTTATAAACTATTTCTTAGACGGCTCCCACACCAATTGTATTTCGCTATAACTCTAGAGGTCTCTGAAACTTCCCAAAGAAAATTTCGAAAACTGAAGAAAGAATGCTAACACAAGAAGAACGAGAAATGACAAATATGAAATGAAATTTAAGTTAATTTCCTCTTATTTTTCAACTGAGTTTAAATGTTTACTTCTTAAATTAGTTTTGATTTATTTACCCCACTTAGTTTTAATTAATGGGTGTTTTGTATAAAATATGAGTTACTTATGAGGTTCCTGAATTCAAGTGTTAATTGTAGAGGAATGAATGAACTCTTGCATGAAAATCATCCATTTGCCGTGATGAAAATAAATCACGTCGTTTTATAAATTACTAGAGTCGCATCAAGTGCTTTCATCCTAAATACTTTTTACATTCATAATAACCGTAATAAATTATAAGAACATTCAGAGTCATCGATATTTTCTTAAATAGGTAATAACATAAAATGGCATAATTTTTACACAACTGTGGTCTTGTTACGCTTCATGACTCTCACTGCCAACGAACAAGTAACCTTGAGTATTTTTCTTGGTTGTCGATGTCATCGCCAAACAGTAATAAATTATGGAAATTCAAATATTGTTACTTCTACTGCTCGTGTACGTTTGTTTATTCGGGCACTACGAGCTGAGTATTTGTCTGATGGTAAAAATCAAATTTAAGCGATTTATAACCGATTCGGAACTTTATAAATTTCCATTACTCATGTCAAACAATTGAACCAAATTTTTAAGTTCAAAACTGTGTAGTACGGATGGAACTTTTACAGTTTTATTAACAAAAAATATTCAGATCGAGTTTCATCATGATTTCAATCTTGGTTACGATGACAACACAATGGTTTTAATGGGGATTATTTTTGAAACTGGCCATTTCTGGTTGGTTAGAATTCCGTTCAACTGGCTAATAATGGCGATTATAAAAATGATCCCGAATAAAATTCATGGTGATCTTCTTAAACCGACAAATCTCAGTGAAGCTCGGCATTAGGTCGAATCTTTTTGTGGAGAATTCTAATTTTCTTATGCATACTTACAATTGAAAATGAATTATCTACAGCGATGTTGAAATTTCTGCAGACAATTAACTATGTTTTATCAAATATTAGATACGACATTACGATAACACAAAAAATTGTTTGAATCGAATGTCTATCATTATGGTGCAACCTATCTATATAACTTTACTAATAGATATACATTTTTGAACGTTTCGTTCTTCTGAAATACTTTGGTAGGAATATCTTTCGGGAAAAGAGTTATAACGTTATTTTTTAATGTACCTAGTAGAAAACTTGTGGACTTAGAATTGAAAAGTAATAGGTAGGAATATTAGAATTGAGGGATATTGCAAACACTCAAAAAACCATTTGAAACCGTGAAATAGGACTATAGTGTGATTTTTTCGCGTTTCGTCCACATCTACCCGTTTCTGTAGTTTCTGTTGAAATAATTTATTCGATTGCTATTTATTCTGTACGAAATCATTTTAAATATAGGTACGATGAAGATATAACCACTAAGACTTTAATACAACCGCAGTTTCCGCTTTTACGCATTTTTTTAGTATCAACTTAGTTAAAGAATGAACTTAATGAAATATAATAAATAATAAACAAGTTAATACCTACTTACTAGAAACTGGTGTAAAAGCCGAAACTGTGGCCCTAATAAATAAAATTTTTGTGGAAATTAAACAAAATTTATTATTTTCTTTCCATAGGTATGTGTTGAAATAGATATGAATTCACATCATCTACTCGAGCAAATTCTATAAAGGAAGTAGGTAAGTACCTGGTACCTGTAAGGATTATGGCCAGTAATTCAAATTGGATAACTAACTACCTATCTATCAAGGAACTAGGGAGGAATGCATGAAATTGCAGGGATTATTATGAAAATTAAGAACATCCTCTATGTACCCTGCATGTTCGATACCTGATATTTAGGTACCTGGCACCGGATAAAATTCTGATGATCAACTGAAATTTGCAATTTTGGCCATCCTATCCCAAACAAAACTTTATTTCTACCTTACGGAGGCAAACTGTTCTCAGGTAGGTACGTAAATGTCGAGGATTAGAACCCCAATGTACAGTCCCGTCAAAAGCTTCAATGCTCGGTATGCATTATGCTGTGCAAAAATGGCTGGTGATAGAGTACCAAACGTGTGTATGGTGTCTGACCGTTTTTTGTCGGCTACTAAGCTACACAACAGATAAAGATGCAGGATTCGACACGAACAAAGGAGGGAGAGAGGCCAAACAAAACAAAGACAACATACGTAATCCAAGTTATGCTCTATTTTCAAAAAAAAAACCGTAGTCACAACACCTACCCCTAAACCATGCACAAGAAAATGTTTACATAGGTGTGGAGGAAAGACAATAAATATAATGTTTGCATGTATTTTACGACATTGCTGTGACAGTGTTGCCGGATTTTTATATATCATTTACATGTCCCAAATTATCGAATTCGATCGAACCTATCGCCGTTTCCAAAATGTTTGCTAGACGAAGGATAAAAATGTAATTTTAAGCAACAGAGGAAATAATATACAGAAAACAATATAATACCGCTCCCTGAACTATAAACGAAAATTTAGAACGTTTGTTATGAATGCATTCCAATAACATGGAACACAATAGCTCCCGAAGAACGTACCTAATACGGTGAAATTGACATACAGGGTGGCTCATCGAAAACGTATCGCAAGGCATTTCAGGGTGGGAAAGAATTTTTCGGCAAAAATGAAAAACAGATTGTTTATCAGGGGGACCTATTTTGTCGCAAAAAGCATACTTAGTAAAATCTTTAACCACCTAAGTAAGAGTGTCATCCCAAAATTTTTTTCAAATGGGAGCGGGGTCAGGTGCGATACCTCATTAGAATGGGCTTATCATTCCTTATACAGTGCTGCGTAGTTTTTGAAAATCAATTCATAACATTTATCGTAGGTCTTATTGAAATAAATCCCTTCAGATGAATTCGCTGTTTTTGCCGATTTGCAGATTTTTTAGGGTTATGTTAGTGAGTAAAATATTATTTATCGGGTTTCTTTCTTCACGTTTGAATTAGGCCAAGTACCTACTTTCTAGATACCGTCGTGGTTGATGTGTTTAAAAATTGTCCACTTTAAAAATTATCATTATGGTATAGGTAGATATTCAATTGCAGAAAGAGTGGAAATTATTGAGTACCTATTTTTTCAAAAACGGCGAATGCGGAAATCGGGAAACTGGTTCGGTCATAACGTAAAGTGGCAGCTTGAAAATCGAGTACTAAGTGAACATACGGAGAAGTAGTATTGGGGCAAGTTGCAGTAGATGGTACGCTAAGACAATTAGCCATGTACGACAACGGTTTGAAAATAACTTGTACCATTGTATGCAATTTGGCGGACAGCAATTCGAGCATTTACCTAATAAGTAAGTAAGTACAATTGAATCGATTTTTGCCATTTTCGTCACACATTATTGTTGGAGTTTCAACACTCCAAGAGAGGATCAATTTTCAAAACACAAGCCTCATCTAATGAGGTATTACTTGATTAAAAAAATGGGATGACACTTAGGGGGTTAAAGGTTTTACTATGCTATTTGCAACAAAATGTGCCCCACTGACAAACAATCTTGACGTGTTTTTGGATTTTGCCGAAAAATTCTTTCCCATCCTGTAATGCCTTACGGTATGTTTTCTATAGGCCACCCTGTATTTTGCTGCTTGGTACCTACCTACCTATATGTTTTTGAACTGCCTACCAGAACTAATCCAGGTTAGACCCATTCAAAGCGCCTATTCTCAAAATCCAAGAGGTACTAGGTAATTATTCGGATATAATTCTACTTTCTATTGTTTGTCAATAATGAACCCTTGGTTAAGTAGGTACCGTCTATTTGCAATATACTCAACTACTTACCTCTTAATAAAAATACCTATCTACCTACCTACCTAGCTCTTCTCCGAATACTCCTAAATTCAAAACATAAAAATAGAGAATCTTAGAAAAACCCTTAACAAGATTATTTGTATGCTGGTGACGCACCCAAACTACCTACTAGGTATAAAACCTTTTTACTGACTAGTGAATGAAAGTCGACAATAACGATTATTTGGAAATTATTCAAATCTCAGCATCTGATTAATAAATGGTTACCGCTTCAATACAAATAATTTTATATCAAGCCTTGTTGAAAAACACTTCGAAATTAGGTGGTACCTATCAAACAAGCGATGTATTTTTCAAGTATTCGATATTATACCTCACATGAGTTCACAGTCCCCACTGGTCTCAGTTAATATTATATTAATCAAACATCCTGTCGACTTACACCCACACAAAATAAATCAAATACCGATTCTCTGAAATAAATCTGGATTACCAAAATGCAAAACACATACGTCCATTTAACATCACAAAGCTTTTTTGTACAAACATAAACAAGCACCCGCAGATCCGGCAACACTGCGCGAAGAAAGGTTATGCATGGTTAGTTATTAAAACTTACAAAAAATAGCCACTTACCCAACTAGAGGCGGCGGTAAGACCGAAACCGGGGGAGGCACTGTATACGGGGCAAACAACTTTCCCGAAGGATTTTCGAAAAGCATACTGTCGTCTTGTCGTCGAACTGAACTGAATGAACTTGTGTAATGACGGTAACCTAACCTACCCAAATTTCAAACACTGACTGACTCAACTTCGGACTGGACAATCTGACAAGAGCCTACGGAATGGGGAATCGTATTCGAGACCGTGCGTATGCGAATTCACCCCCTCTGGTAGACGTGAAACGACTGATGCAGCTGTACGTTTACATTTTCAGCCCGCCACGGCAGCCCTTCTGTGCGACGACGACGTTCGGCAAGCCGGCTGTTCAGTTGGGACCCGACCCACCGCACCACATGCTAGCCTGGTGTGTTCGAGGAAGGACGTCGGTTAATTGGACTCATTCATTATACCGAAGCGTTCGTTATAAACAACAAAAAAACGTACTACACGTTTTGCTTGTTTTTAGTCAGGGACGTGTAGTAGTATTGAGTAAAAGGCACGCCCAAGCAGCAAAAACCGAGTTACTTAGTCATTGAGTCATCTTTCATGAACTTAGTCAACAATGTGGAACATAGTGTGTCTACTTTCTATTTCACATGAAGAGCCAATAGTCGCGAGAATAATGGAAAAATAGTATATTAAAAAACTTTAGTTCTGAGGTGTACAGGAAAAACGTTAGAGAAAAATAACGAAAAAAAAAATTAAATGCCACCAAACGGTAGGTACTCTATTTCTAAAACGTCATCGAAGGGGCTGATTGTTACCATATCAACGACCTTATTATTGTACTATGATGATCCAGATCATGATTGTCACTATCAATCGAAAATCTTGGTGTGATGACAAGTAACTAAGTAAAATAAAAGCCAGTCGATAAATACCTAGTCAAACACGCCACACCGACTGAAAGACGTTGATTGCGATGAAAAAAACCGAAAACGCAGCTCAAGAGGCTGTAGGCCAATTATTACCAAGAAAATCTGGAGAACAATATGAAAAGCAGTTATATCATTTTATCAAATGGTACAATTTATAGAAGAAAAGGTACTGCTAGCATATTTCTTGGGAAAGTCAAAAAAACTTGAAACATCGTCACCGTGTATTAGATGACAAAAGCCACAATTACAACAAACATGGGCGTCGACATTAGCAAATTCAGCAATCTAACAGCTTTTCAAAACTACAAAACGAGGGCTACAAACCAAGTCGATGATAAGGTAAGCTCGGGTAAGTGTGAATTTGGGGCAAGTGTGAGTTTGCTCGCTATCTTCGCTAAACCGGGCGACAGCCCAATGCCATCTATTGACGAATATCCTACACTCATAATGAATCCATAACCATCATATAAAATACAAAAGAGATCTTGTGAAATCCAAATATTTTCCCCAATTTTCTAACCTACAATTCATCAATCCGAGCGAGTATAACGAGTTTATTTCAAGCTTTGAGTGTATTGTTAAAATCTAAGGTAAGAATCCATTTTATACACTTTTCTTCTGCCTAAACAATGAATCTGACTATAGATTGCCGTTTTTTCATGAAGTTGTTTTTTTTCATTTTTCCATTGCATGTCACACTTACCCCGATATTAAATGTTATTGGGGATAGTGTAACCTATCTGTCGGGGTACGTAGAAACCTGGTTCATTTGGCCAATCTAAACAGTAATATTTTTTCAGCTATAGTACGAAATTATATACGGAAATCTCAGAGAGCCAAACAATATACCTGGCCAGATGTTGAAGACATTGATACACTTTCTGAGGATGAAATAACAACTGTGCTTCCATCACCACTCGTCAGAAGATGGGGATCAATGAAATTCTCATTCGATTTTTCAGATTTCTACCTGTAAATTTTTCTTTTCAACAAATGTTCACTTTCACGATTATTTTTTGTTTTTTTCCAATGGGGCATTTCAAATTCAATATTAAAAAGTTCCTAACTATGTTTTGAATAAAGATATCTCGAAACAAATAAATTGTGGTGAAAGTTCCTTTACTGTTTACTCACACCTACCCCAAAGAGAGATTTACGTGCATTAATATCTTTAAATTTGGCCAGAATCACACTTGCCCCAAATTTCCGGGGAAGTGTGACCTATGGAGATGTATATCTGAATATATAAATAAAATTCATAGAATACGTTTTTCAACAGTTTTCTGTGGCGTATTACAAAGACTGACCTTCGAAGTAAATACCTGTAAAAGTTCACTGTTATATTAGTTTAGGTTCATCAGATGGACTAAATTCAATGCGAACTAATGAAAATCACGGTCACACTTACCCGAGCTTACTATACTCGATGCTGACAACATTAAAGATTTCCTGGAAAAAACACCCGACTATGCATTTTTGGCGCAAAAGGTAAGATACACGTTTTTTATTTTTTGTCTCAGTTTATACCTATATCTATGTTATTTAGACGCTTTTTGGAAAATAAAGTACCATGGGCATGTCGTGGTCAGGAGCCTGTCGAGGTAAGGAGTTCTGCCAGCTTGACAAAACCGATGTACTAGGCTGAAACGTTTTTTTTTGGTCAATTTACGAGATACCAAGACAGAAAAAGAACGATATTTTGTTATAAAAAGGAAAACTCCACATATGTAGAACGATTGGTGAAGACGTAAATTGCCTTAGGACTACCGTACAAGGTCATACAAGATTTTTCGTTGGGTACAGAAATGGAAAATGCACGTCTCAGCCAATTGACAAGAATACGATTGGTCAACTGCCAATCAAGATTTGAAGCTTCCAGATGCAAAATAATTGTACACTGGTCGGTGCCACCAACGACATCATCGGTGCCACTGACGACGACAACGGCTGCAATTTTCCAAAACACTGCAATCATTAAAAATATCAGCTGCAATAATAATAATTTACCTCTTTTCACTTGGCTAATTGCAGTGAGTGGGGTAAACATTAATGTTAATATTAAGTTGTTTATAGTTTAATATTGTTCTGAACACGTTACACTTTTATCGCATCCATATCATTTTATATTTCTAATAAAATTATTAAAAATACATTTCTAAATTTAGCCTTGATTGCAAATGAATTGACTTTAAATTCCTAGGGATTTAAAGCACCACTTTTCCCCAAAAATTGTGATTTAAAGTAACTTTTAAATCCCTAAAGTGCATAAAAGAAAGAAATTGAGTTCATGTTGAAGGAAAATTAAGTTACTTTACGAAAGATCGGAAAAATATCTCTGGTATAGACGAATCTAGAAGAGTAACAAGAAACGCAAGTGCAATTATATTATAATACCACATAATCAAGAGAGATGAAATGCTGTTCTCCCCTCCTGTCAACACACTCGACTCTGTGTAGTGACGTGAACGAACATTCGATACCCCATCTTCGAGCTACTCGAGGAGAAATCGTAATGCTTTCTCAATATTTAGCACGCTATTCTTTACGCTCTCATTGAACGGTGGTACCCAAGATAAATTCTTTTCGATACTGTAGAATAATTCCGCATACGAACAAAAGTAAAGATTGTCTTATTTCATTCTAAAATCCGATTGGTGATCACAGATTTGGTATTATTTCTAAATTTTTGGAGGTTGTAGTTGTTTGTAGCGGGGAGTATCTCCCTAGGTAGGTAAAGACTTTTTAAGCGATTCTTTCGTTGAAAGAGCGAGTTTCTGGCACTGGGCTTTCGTGAAATCGAGAGATTTTTGACAGCGTCGCATTGTTGGCAAGGGGGCCTACCGGGAAATTTAAGAATGGGGCCTCCCAGTTGGGCCTACACTACGAGTCGCTCATCAAGTTTTTGTTTGATGTAAAATATCCCAAGCCATAGCGCCCTCATTTGCTTTCCGATTTAATGAATATTCCCCAATGGCATAGCCTGTGCAGTTATTATATTATATTTGCTAATAATCGGCCCTAATTTCAATTACAACGTCAGCAACTGTTTTTTTTCAAATGTGTTGAATGACTTCATAACTTTCTGACTATGACAACTAAAATAACATGTAATGAAGCATCTTGTCATTTATTTAAAATATTTTGCAAAAAAAGATCATTTAATCCCTGGGAGCTACCCCTATGTACCATGTTAACGATTTAGTTTGTATTAATGAAAGTTTTCCCCATACTTTTGGAATGTTTTTCTGAATGCATTATTATTGAGTATACTACATTCAATGTTCATTAGTAGAAATGCCATTCCTCCAGTCTTTCCAGGCCCCTCAGTCTGTTCAATAATCTTTATTTTACTGAAAACTCTGGCAAGATATTTGAGTACACGATACAGTAGATACTTGTAGACAACGTATGCACTGTAAGGTTTCAGTAGAATTCTGAATTTTGTAGCACATTCTGTACAGAGTACTTCTCAATTTTTCAAATCTTTCTTTGGCGAGTTACTAGGAACTGTTTCTAATCAAACTGCAGTGCTCACTAGTAATTGTCACTTATATGGTTAACTTTGTTGAGAATATCTAGAAATTTGTATAGAGTGCGGAATGCGACTGATCTGCCTATTGTGTATTTTTCATGAGTTTTAGGGGTCTACTCCCGAGGACCTTTTTCTATTTTTCGAGTTATTTTATTTTATTACATCGATTGATTCGAATTGAGAATCCAGAATTGATTGGCGTTCGCAGAATTGGTTCATACACGCCACTTTTGAGTGAAACTCATGATGAAGTGTTAGTTATATATTCTCTGAACTCCGGGAGAGTCTTATATGGAAAACATTTTCTATACACATAATGCCAGTTCCATTCGACAATATATAAAAGATTTAATATTTTCTTTTTGTTAAATTTTTGTCTTCCTAGGGCATAAGTAACAGTTGACTATTTGGTCTGCTCTGACAAGTTCTGTGGGTTAAATTTTTTTTGACCTTCTTTGGTGGTTTCAATACCTCACCTCTCTCGTCATAGTCGTCATCCTCACTATCGATTTCTTCATATCGTTGCAGCAATCGTTTTTGCTGCTTTTCGTTAATTCTTTTAGTATCCTGAAGGTGTAAAACAAAAATACGATTTCCTCAAGTTGCAAAACAGCAGTATAAGACCAACATATTATTTCGGCTGATAGATTCTCACGCTCCACAATTTTTTTGCGATTTTGTTGATTTTAGATTTATTATGTTGTCTACTGGGTCTCTTCCTACCCTATTACATGTAAATTTGACGTGAAACATTGTGATAGCGCGAGGTGCATTTGTCGGCAAATGCCGCTGATATCGGATATTAGACAAACAAGCCGATTGTGGCATTATGCCGGCGGTCATTCTGGACACAAAAATAGAGAGTCCGCGAACGTAAAAAATTCTAAAAATGTCTTGAATTACTAGCTTTTTTTCGTCGCAATAATCCCCGAGCATTACTTTATTCTCCAGGAATACTGGAATACGTTACATTATGGATAAGGATACAATTAGTCATACATAAAACAGGCCAGGCTGTCAGGCGCAATTTACGTCCGCCCCAATAGGATGCAAGCGAGCACGAGGTGTAAGTACCTTTAATAAGTGCCCTGACGATTTTAAATAAGCAACCCAACGGTCGTATTCCCATTCCAGACCCGAACAAATTTATGTGCCTCACTCCAGCCAGCATCACAGGACATTTACCAAACGTTTATCGTCAAGTAATTAATGAATTAGTAAACTATCTTTTTGTGGGAATTTTTCCAATTCACACACCACACACGTTTGTAAACAAAGGACTTTCTCGGCGTCTCGTTGCAGTTCAAGTCGCGGCCAATGCATTTGAGTTGAAGGTCATTATCAATAGACTCCCACTTGCAGTCAACGTTGCCAAACGATCTGCTCCCAATAGAAACTATTGAAATTTGAAATGCAGAATACGCCCAAGATTTGTGATATTGGTATTAATTTATTGTCTTTCTCACTTATTAATTTTTCGAATTTGGATAGTTTGCAGGGTTCACACATTTTTTGTTAATGGCTATCTCCGTGTACATTTTGCTCTTGGCGAATATTCCAGTAGGTATTCAGGCTGATATTATGCGATGATTGCCCATTGGCGTGTCTAGGATGTATGGACCCCCGCGAGAATTGTGCCAAGGCCCCTTGTTGGAAATATTATCGAGCAGCTTTCGAGAATAAAAATTTCAACCATATGGTTACCACTTCCGCGTGGGCCCTCCGGGCCCCCGTAACATTCGTCCCCCCGCGCCGTCGGGTTTTGCGGGATAGTAGAACTGCCACTGCGATTGCCTTTGTTCAAGAGATCCTGAGCCTGGCCAAAAGATCAGCATGCACCAATAACAGCACGGCAACGACGGCGACCAAGAGCATGACTTTTTGCGGTCCGTTTCTTCTTGGTTCTGGAAGAATAGAGTCTGAAACGGATGTACAAGATCGACAAAGTGGCAAAGAACTAATTATAGGTCAGAGCGGGTGATAGAAGTATCTAGCTCTTGAAGATGGTGTATTTAAGCCGGCGCTACATGATGCCACGAACACCCTCCAACGTTGGAGGCTTGACAGTGCGTCGCATCGTGTGGCCGACCTTCAACCTACCAGCTACCAATGTCGAGCTTCCAACGTTTGCGTTGGACCACGTTCGGGCTATTGTCGGTATTCTTGACCCGAGTCAAAGGAAGTCCTAGAACGTTGGAAGGAATACATTCCTTGATTTGATGCACTGCTACACGACCGTAGTTTCGTAGAGTCGTTTGACCGTCCTCTGCTCCTATTCAGAGATATTATCCACCACCTTCTAGGACGTCTTTCACGTTCTTTCTTTTCAATTAATAACACAACTAAACACTACTACCGCTGCAGCTGCTGCAAATACAACGTCTGTATCCTCCATGCTGATATAGAGGCAAATGTTTGTTCCACACTTGCTTCAAGCGTTCATACTTCAAACATTCGTTATACCGAACTTTCGAACTTTTTGACTCAAATGTTCGGTCCAGCGTTGGAGCCATTGTTCGAAGCATCGTGTAGCGCCTGCTTTACCATTGAAGTATACTTCTCAAATGATTTGGACTCATGCTGTGGGGTGGCAGGAATAAAACAGTAGGAACTCTTCATTCAATGTTCTTCAACTGGACACAACACACGACATACAGTGCGGCTTTTAATAGTCCCCCCCCTCTTAACTTTTGAACAGTGTGCAAACATAAAAAAACCGTTTGGAGGATTCCACCGATACTACTTTTTGAAATAAAACACATTGTGATTGCTCGAAAGATGGCGCGGGGGGCCACATCAACTAAACAATTTTAAATGGCATGGGGGGTTATGTGTCACATCGTTGGAAATATAATTAAATTCTCTTTTCAACCATCTCGAAATATTTAGAATTAAAAAATAAACAGGTAAGAAAAGGGAAAAAACGTAATAACGAAAATCTAAATAATTTAGATGGCTGAAAAAAGAATTGAATTATCTTTTCAACAATGTGACACATGACCCCCATGCCATTTAATTTTTTTTACTTGATGTACCCCCTTGCGCCATCTATCGAGCAATCACAATGTGTTTTATTTCAAAAAGTAGTATCGGTGAAACCCACCAAACGTTTTTTTATGTTTGTACGTCAATCCGTTCAAAAGTTAACATGGGCGGACTGTATATTTCTTTCGACTGGAGAGAACTGAAAGTGGTATGGTAAGGCTTTCTTAAGAAAAAATATCATTTCAATAAACACGTCAGTGTCCTCAATAGAGGATGATCCTCAAATGTACATGATAGTGTTTGGAGGATGAAGATAAATATCCTTAAACTAGATGGAAACTATTCAACTCTACTGAAGGCGAAAATAATGACATTTTTACATAGAATCGTAGGGGACCTGTCCAAGTGCAGGCGTGATAAAAACAAATGAATCACACTGGATTTTGAAAACACCCCCAAAAGCAGAGCTTGTACGAGCAAGAGAGATACAGAACCTACAGCTAACGTACAAGTGGATACCGAACCAATTTAGCTCAGTTCCAGGCGGTGGGGATCGAACCCTGGGCACCTGGGTAAGAGGCAAACGCTTAAAACCACGGCCATTTCGCTATATCAAGAATAGTTTGTCCCGTGCGGGTACAATATTATTTGTTGGACTACTCCGAGGCGGTTTTTGATTTTTCCTACACCTTAACACAGAAATTACTGCAGCACCAACCATGGTAGTCGATGTAATCCAAGGCTGTATCAAGAATTTCCCGCGAAATTTTTTTATATCATACAATTTTATAATGTAACAAAATGATGAGGTTGATTTACTCCAAAGTTAACTTTTTTCCTTTTGGTGCATTTCGATGAAACCTTTTTATTTTTATGAATTATTTAATTTTGTTGGTTTTAAAATCAAGACTTTTGTATTATATAATTCAATAGGTGCGCAAAGTAGCTTCTTGTTCTTCGACTATATGTTTTCACAATTAATATGGATATTTTTGATTTTGCTTTAGTGAGTTTACGCAAGTTTTTTCCAAAAGTAGGAGATCCGAGCCCCCAATTAATTTTTTTGTGGTAATTTTCCACTTACGATATACTCGGAAATTATTTCAAATTTCAAAGTGATTTCCGTTTTTTTCGTAAAGGAGGGAGGTCCAAGCCCTCAGCCTACATTTATTTCGTCCGATAACTTAAGTAAATTTTCCAAATACCTACGCGTTCTCTATCTAGCTTTCAAGGAAATGCACGGGGTTATATGTTTTGACACTGAATTTTTGATGGTCAGACATTTTTCACTATTTTCACGGATTTTACCGATTTTAATTTTGCGTTTTTTTGTATTTTTTTTTCAGAAGGAAGGGGTCATCCAAAATCGGCAGAAATTTTTCGGAATTACTATGCATTTTCTACCTAACCTTCGGGGGACGACGGCGGGGGGTAACTTATGAGATTATTGTATTGTCAACAAAACTGAAAAAACTACAACTTTCTAACTCAGTAGGATAAGAGGAAGTAGTTGTAATTTGGCTTCGTCTAACTATCACACTAATACCCATGCAAAGTTAATATTAATAATTATAATACTAATATTAATAAGTATATAAGGATCGTAGTGTAGAAGTAATCCTTTTTAAAGCACGTACAACGAGTGGAACCATGAATATTTTAGATCAGGATAATATCCCTTATATTTGTATTACATCTAATGAAGTAGATTATGGTCATATTTATGATGTCACGTTTTGTTAACATGAAGTAACAACCATTTTGGCACGGCGTGTTATAAATGATCTTGAAGATTTCGCTTGCTTTTTGGTGCATTAAATAAGGATTATGAAGGAAGTATATATATAATAAAAAAATATATAAATGAACGTCATTCAATTCCAAATTTAAAATCCCTTTTTCCTGCGATCACGCCCGTTGCGTGGGGTCATTCCAAGGAAGAGGGGGTTAATCAGTCATAATATTTACTAAGAAGGTTTCCATATATTATACGAAGGCCACACCAATTTTATTTTCAAAGTCCGACATGGTATCTCGGAATTTCGACTAACTAACTCTAAATTTTATGATACCGACTTCGTATCTCGGAACTCTGAGTTACTAACTCGGAATTTAATAATTTCGACTTGGTTTTTTGGAATTCCGACTTTGTAACTCGAAATTCCGACTTAGAAACTCGGATTTTCGACTTTACTCACTCGGAATTTTGTAATTCCGACTTAGTATCTCTCTGAATTTGAATTATCGGAATTATAAAATTCTGAATTAATAACTCGGAATTCCGAGATACCTAGTCGAAATCATGAAATTCCCAGTTACCAATTCGAAATTCCGTGATACCATGTCGGAATTATTTATTTCCGAGTTGGTAAGACGGAATTCCGAGATACTTAGTCGGATCATGGAATTCCAAGTTACCAATTCGGAATTCTGAGATACGAGGTAGGAATTATATAATTCCAAGTTGGTAAGACAAAATTCTGAGATACGAAGTCGGAATTATGAAATTTCGAGTTCCTAAGACCTTCGTACCCATAACCCCACTCAGGCACGCCCTTGAATGTGATGGAGTTATAAAAAAATATGGAATGGTAAAACTAGGTGTTAATATCAACACTTCTTTCTCTATCTATAGAGAAGTCCTTACATCCAAGATTAACAATACACTTGGCAACCTTCGGTTTTAGATCAGCACTATAGGATCATGCTGTTTTCTTCATCAGTTAACAAACAGAGCCGACCTCGCCAGAGCGCGGATTGTATGCATCATTAGTATTACTGGACAAAGGAATAAAGGAAACTATTCATGAATCCCAATCTATCAGGAAATGACTTCTCCCCCTTTCTCTATTCAATTCGTTTGATTCATATATTGGGACCATATGTAACTCCGAAACAACGACCTTGAATGGACTGTGGCCATGGGATTTTCCAATATTATGCAGTGGCCAATTCAGAAGGAAAATTTCGCCACGAAGAATTATCGAAGAAAACTATTGATAGTGTGTGAAAATTTCTAGTCCTAATTGAATATTAAAATACTGAATACCTGCAAAGTCATATTGAGCAAGATCATCTACTATTTCAAAGTCTGGTTGTAGGTTTTAGGCTCCACAACGTGTTATCACAATATCAAAGAGAAAAATGCAACATGTGAATATGAATAAAATAGGAAATTTCCAGCTTGATCGCAGATTAAATTCATGACAATTATTTAACTATAGGACATTGGAATCCAATAATATCCATCCTCCCATAACTTTCAATGAGTTTACTTCCAGGAAAAACACGACAGAATGCGTGTACAGGGGGCATTTTTATATTATGCGTATTCATATTCGACATAACTTTACTCCCACTCCCTCTGCTCACCTTTTCATTTTTTCAGACGGATCAACCCAAATTTTTTCAATATTTAGATTATCTTTGGCGAGCTGATTCCAGAAACAGAATAGAATAGAGTAAAATAGAATAGAGTAATGGAATAAAATAAAATAGAATAGAGTAGAATAGGCGTGCAACTACTCTTGGATACCATGAGAGCCAATTTCTAATTCGAAAACATTTGAAACAGAATGAATACCTATTCACTATATATCATACTTATAGGTATCTTGATCATGAATGTTGATTTTTTTAAGGAAATTTCTCAACTCTGTTGAACGTGGAACGTGGAATTCCGTTACGGAGCAACACTGACACCGTCTTCCACATTGATATACATTTTGTTTTGAAAGACAACTCAAAATCCTTCCGACTATTCGTAAATCAACCCATAATATGTTTAATAATTTGAAGACACCTAAAAGTAAAACACTAAGGATCCTTTTTGAAATTTTTCATAGTTCCTTGTTAATATATGATATTTCTCAGTTGAATATTGGCGTACTGGACGATGCATAATTGAATACTGATCCTGAAGAGCAATAATCCTTGGATGATTTTATGATAAATTTTTAGTATGAATGTAGATCTGCAACTGCCTTATTTCTTACACACTGGGCGTTGAAATTTACAAAAGAAAACAGTTTTTCTCCAATATCTAGAAAAACGGCAGTGCATTTATTTTTAATTTTGGTACATGCAAAGTACGCATACATTTTTTTCGGTATGGAGTTTTTTTATTTGCATCAATGGCGTCCCTGTTAACATGCACTGCAATATTTACAATAAAATATTGATACGCTGCTGTGTTTTTGTCAAATAAAAATTCCTTTCATAATGGTTCTCTATCTTCCCATTCTTCTCATAAAAAGCTTTCATTTGCTTGTTAAATTGTTAACTAGGCGATTTTTTCTTAGGATTTAAATCGAAAAGTGTTCGCTGGAAGAAAAATAATAGTCAAGAGACCATTTTTTTAAGAAGGTAGGGACAATTATAAAAATGATCTGGAAAATAAAACATAGTGGCGTATCATTATCATATTTGTTAAATTCCAACACCCTGTATCTCAGAAAAGAGCGGTTGTGGACCTAAGTTCATGTAAATCATTTTTCTTGAAATCATTCAAGGATTACCGCTCTCCAGGAAATTATGAAACACCTTGTATAAGGGAAAATTTCAATTCATTGTTTTTCTAGCAAGCGCTTTATCTACCTATCAGACATCGGTCTGCCCTTCAAAGTCACATTTTTATTGAAAATCGTAAACAAATATCCAACAAAACATATTCATACCTCATGGTGCAAGCTTATCAATTCACTTGTTCAATTGTATATGTACTTACCAACTAAATATTTACTTTGGTTGGGTTCATCGAAATCCTTGTGTGCAATGATGATAAAAAAAATTGTCCAGTTTTATTTGAATAAGGTACAGTTGGCTCGTTTTCGGAATATTTTTTCAATTTTAAACAAGTCTGCTGTAGGATATCGGAAAGTGTTAGATGTAATAATGAAATTGATAGAGATTGAATTGAAAGTTTACTCCCTCACAACGTTGAGTACACAGGGTGTCCCAGAATTAAACAGAAAAATTGTGTTATTTATTTTAAGAGTTTCTATAAAACATATCCTCTAAACATGTTTTAACTGAGCTGCAGGGTGTTGAAAGTGACAAATAATTTTTTCCATAATAACTTCATAACGGTTCAACTTTTCTCAATAAAATTTGGTATGCATTCGACAGGATTCAGCTAGAAGTTTGAATGCGAATAAAGTGTGTGATTCAAAACAGGGGCATATGGTAGAAGGGAATCGATTATCAACCATCCTGATAATTCACGCCAATGGATTTATTTAGATTTTGACTTCTTTTTCACAATCCTCAATATTTTCCATAACAAAAAGGGCCAGGTTTCATACTGGAAGTGCAAACGGGTTTCAAGATATTTGAAGTTGAATAAGTGCGTGCGTAAGAGACACGGATTCACTGTTGATCACTTTGCAAGAAGTTGCTATGCCCTTTGTTTTGAAAATCAGGTTGTTTTGGTGAGATTATAATGGATTGTGCCTACAATTGTATAATTCGTTGAATTTCAGAAATTAGTGCAAATATTTGAAGCGTTACTTAAAGACAACAATTCACCATCATCTTTATTGAAGTTGTTTTGATGCTATAATAATCAAATTGATTCAAGGAATGGAAAACAATGAATTAATTGAGTACTTCTCCTGAGCAAAGATTAAAATTGTTTATTTTCGGTTTTTACATATCTGGAGTTGAGCTCAAGTAAAGAATGATATCAAAATCTCACACTTATACTGAAAGAAATGTATACTCAACTATTTTCAAATTCAAAGCAAATAACAGCAACTTCTAAATAAATATTCAACAAGTCTCCATATCACTTCAAATATTTTGGAAACTGTTGTCATTTTCGGTAACGAAATCTCTCAATTTTTTCTGGGATACCCTGTATATGCAACAAACATTGTAGACGTTTAATCACAAAGTAATTGTGTGATCTCCATTTAAGTTTTGCCTACGGCAAATAGTGATCTAATGTCATCTTTCCTCCGCTAAAAAAACCTCTATTCGAGGTGGATATCTTATAACCTATAGATATTTAATTTTTTTTTAAAGTTATAAGTTGTATTCAGTAAAGTATAGAAAGGATTTTGCGGCGAAACATCGAAAAGAATTGGTATTATGTGTTGCTGAAATTTATTTTTACGGGGATATTAGAATCAGTTTATGGGATTTTGAATATCTGTGAATATTTACGTTTGCAGTCCAGTAGACACTTTTATAAAATATAAATGTTTGTACAATCGTCCACCATAAGTTAATCAATTTCCATTCATTAAAATGGAGATTTTCATTCAGATATACCAGTTGTCCCGAGGCTTTCAGGCTCTCAGGCCAGCACATAATTATTATTTCAGAAAAAAACAGTTCAAAAAATATGTGTCGTAGGATACTTCCTGGCAAACAAGAAACAACCCCTAAGTTGAGTATTTTAAGTTGCTCCCCTATCTTTGTTTTTGGTTACTTTTACGATTGAAGCTCATTACAAAGATCACGCCGCCCTCTTTTCATCATTGTCCAACTAAAACAAGCTCACTGAAATTAGAAGAATATCAACAAAGGTTCATAAAATTGTTGTTCTAAAAATTTTCTGACGTTGTTTTTTTGTGGCCTTTCTTCCCCTCAAGCAGGGCCTTTGAAAAGAACTAGATAAAAAATATAACCCTAAGAGGCTTCTTGGAAAATTACCGCCTAAACAAATACGTCCCGAAAAAAAACTATGTTCAAGCAAACAATCCTCTTACACTGCCGGTCTGATCTAAACAAGACAAGGTATCTATCAACGCCTTATTATTAAAAAATTATTAAGTTAATCTATTGTTGACCAAATTGAAATATTGGTGAAATTTCAGATGTTTAATTAAAGGTATAAGCGAATGGTTAATTGATTATATATTATTCAATAACTGATGGAGAAGAGAACAATTTACTCATAAAATAGAGTAGTGTTTTTTTGTAAAGGGGGTATTTTATACGAGGACATTAATGTTCCGAAGGTTATTTTTAGAGGGTTTTTGTCCAGGTATTTGTTCGTCCAGTTGAAGGAAAATACTATATATCAGGCATTGATTAAGTTATACCTATAATTTTAAATTATATAATCTGCCATTTCAATACGTTATTCATATAGAAATAAAGTATAGTCTAGTGCACTCTGATTTAATTTTTATTCGGGATTATCTCTATTATTAAATTTCAGTGTTTTTTTTGTCGAGTCAGATAATTCGGCTCAAACAGCTTTCAGGGATTTTACACAAACGTTGGAGAATTTCTTGCATCCAATTATACAAATAAAATGGATAACTGGATTTTACAGTAGGAAAGAGTCCTTACCTCTTTCTCGGAAGGTGAAATTATTCTTGGCAAAAGAAATATGACTCGGGTTTCGGTTGCACATAAAAAGGGATTTAAAATCGTTTCTGAAGTGCCCTCTCATTTCTTTATTTGAATTTATGGCTCCAACTTAACAAAACATGTTGGCTCCCATCGCGAGACTTATTGTGGGAAGCTGTGCGTATTCTTGTACTAGTCAAGGAGGGAGATGAAACCCTGATTTTTTTTTGATAGATTTGATTTCAAGTAAATTCTATAGGACACTGATATAAGAATCACATTTTCGGTATGCGATGTTCGATGTTCTCGCTATGCAAAATTTTGTTTCGATATCACACTTATACACGGTGTCCCAGAATAAAGAGGATAACTCCGTTGGTAGAATCCTCACTTCATTTTAACGCTAAAAGTTTCGAACAACATTTTCTATAAGATGAGTACCTATCAACAGAACTACAGTGTGTTGAACGTAGTAAAAAAATGTTTACCAGAAAAAATCCATAAGAGCTCAAGATTTCTTCATTTATTTTGGCATACCAAATTTCACGTTCACACGCTTTCTTGAGTTATTCTGGAAACATTTTTTTTTCGTGCAGTTTCAACAAGCTGTAATTTACTCAATACTTATCTCAGAGGATATGTTGATAAAAACTTTCAACCATCGAAGTTTGTCCACTTTAATCTGGGACACCCTGTATACTAGGTATTTGTTGATATTATTCGAATATAGTTATGATAATTGCCTGTGTCCAATTTCCAGGAAATATAGCACTGCAATTTATAATAATAATATTAAATTTATTCAGTATTCAGTATGAGCATCTGATAGCAATTTGAACTAAGTACATCAATTAATTCAGGTAAGTAACCCGCAATGAAAAACCTGTGCGAGGGTAGTACTGATGTAATCACAATATTCACATTAAGTATATGTTGAAATAATGCGGAGTTTCAAATGTATAAAAGTAGAAAAAATTGAAAACTATAAAAAGTTAAAAAAATATATCCGAAAATATTTCTTTATTGTTCATGTGAAAATTCAGTACCGTAAAACGGGGTTACTTCGACAGCGGAGGTAACTTCGACACGTATAATATCATGCATGTTTTTTGCATACAAATTGACTTTTTAGTGTTTTTTTTTTATTTAAGAGTTTTTGTTTAGTTAAAAGGATGTTTTTTAGTTTAGATTTATATGCCAAATATGCCTTACCAAAGTTGCTAAATGATTTTCTGCAAGTATTATTTTTAACAACCCATTTACTATTATTATTATTATTATTATTATTGTTATTATTATTATTATATATTTATTTTTACATTTTTTGGTGTCAAAGTTACCCTGGAGAAAGCTAACTTCGATTTTATGCATAATTCTGCATGGTGTCGAAGTTACCCCCAACCCGGGGTAACTTCGACACCAAAAAGAAATTTAAAAAAAAGGTGAAGGGGGGTAGGGCCACAATAATTTTTTTAGTGAATAGAACCAAGGCTTCAATTGTTACAATGGAATAGGAGCCAAGGTTGTCAAGCGTATAGTTTCCTTTACAGAGCAACAAACATGCCAAAAACCTGTCGAAGTAACCCCGTTTTACGGTACGCTATATAAACACCAACAACGGTGGTACATCACTTGTTTTGTTATCAGTTAAACAAGTTCATCTAAAAAGTTCCCACAACCCGTAGCCACTATCAGTCCCAAGCCAGTGGCGTGTCATAAGATGACCAAAAAAATATATGGAGTCAACATCACTTTCGAGTTGGTGCAATCAAATTTGATCTCATTCTTGTTAAAAATGGCGGTTGTATCCAGAATTCAGAGATTTGAGACAATTCGAAATCTAGGACAGACTTTCAGGAGACTGAACAACAATGCTTACAAATTCACAGACTGTTCGATATATTTTCCTTTCAATATGATTCGATTTTTTTCATTAATTACTGGTATTTCATAAATAAGGAGTCAAACATTACGCTGAACATGTAAATGACAAAAAAGATTGAAAAGTGTTGGATCAGAGCTACAATTTCATATATTTTGCTCTCATATATTAGTAATTTTTTTGTTGCACATGGTGAACAAAAAATCAATCAGTGCTCTAACATATCTTTTTGCTGAAAATATATTAAAGCTATCCAAATACCAAAAACACGTCAGTGAAACTGGCGTAGACTTTTATTAGACTTTATTACATTTTTGCCTTCTAGATGTTACTGGGTGAATGTTCAATAAATTTAAACAACACTTCTATTGCAAATGGACTAACCGGTATTATTTTTGGGAAGTCTCAAGGTTTTGTGGAATAATTATTTAAAAAAACTGAGTTACAGTGCCAAAATGAGCTATTGATAGGATTATACGATATGTCTAAAATGTCTGATGTTGAAAAAACGAAAGCAACGCCTCTGGTTTAGATTTCGAATGAAAAAACAAGCAGGCATTCAATGCTATGTTCTCCCTGCTTTTCTCAGCGACATTACTTACGTGTTAAATTACCAGCCACCCTACTGACAACGAATTCTTTTGTCATGAAGTATCAAAGAAATCCCGTTTTCGTCTATGAATAAAATTTATCAAGGCGATATACTGGAACCCGCTTGAATCAAACACATTCATGACTGGAACTGGAATACTTTTATTTCAAACGAACACTCAAATGCAAACATGAATGATTAATGAAAAGGCATATGGAATGGATGCTTAGAGAAGACGTTCAGTTTCATTCCGTAGTTGATTTTATGTAATCAACCATGGTTGTTGAAGGACAAAGTTTAATGATGAAATTAATACATCTATAATGATTCTGTTCATCATTAACGATTTCGATAGGACCCAAAAGTTCTTTTTACTTGACATTAGAACTTCAAAAATCGCTAAGGGGTCCAAATCAACACCGCAACTCACAAACAATAATCCTTTTATATATTTTGTATCAAACGATTTTGAGACAGTGATTTATGTTTACTGCAATATTAAAAGTCATAGCCCACTTTGATAATCAACAAATTAAAAATCTAACTGTACATTTTTCAGAAACTGATGTCAATTTGAGGAACTACAATATTATAATAAATCTCTGCACAGTATTAACATGTGAAGAGTATCTCAAGTCAGTGTTCAAGAGAACACCAAAGTTTTTTGTGTTTTCTTTCAATTCAATTGTCTTGATTTACTGCAGTATCAACAAAGTCAGTACATATTTTTCATGTTGCCGATCTGCCAAAGAAAAATGCTTTGTACAGATAACCAGAAGTGTCGACAGAATTATTGCATCATGAGAGATAATAGTGCATATATTATTGACAGATCGATGAAAACCGCTTATAAGTACATACTGAAAAGTCGTGGTCCGAGAATAGAGCCTTGAGGTACCCCTTTATGCAGAGGTAAATCTTGTGAAATTGCAATTACTCTTCGATCTATTAGAAACCTAACTTTCCACTAGTTTTAACTGAATACACTGAAAACCCAAAAAAAAAAATAGTTTGTCGCAGAGAATTTTGTGATCAAGGGTACCGAAAGCTTTACTATAGTCAAGTAAAACCAGGCATGTAACATTACCTTCATCGGCAGATCAGAAAATATCAACCGTCATAGACCAAAGGACTGTGGTAGTGCTAAGCTGTGCTCTGAATCCAGATTGCACTGATGTGTTTATTCCATGTAGGTTCACTAATGAGTTGATCTAATCTTTCAGTGCCATTTCAACGAGTTTTGAGGTACAAGGTAAGATGGTAATAGGCCTCAGGTCAGAAAATTCAGATGGTGAGTTGCTCTTACCTAAAAGTATCACAATGCCATTTATCCAGAAATTGGGAAATTGACAAGAGATAATGACAAAATCAACAATGAATGTACCTAATGTGACCTAGCAGAAGAGACTAAATTAAATTAAACATTTCAACATCTTTCAAAAGTATTACGGGTCTCATTTGATTATTTTCATTCCATTTAATATCAAGGGAGCGTAATGTAATCCAAGTAGTTTTTGAGTCATTATATCTCAAAACATATTATAGATATGCTTTTTTTCAATGTAATGTAATTATCCTTTTAAAATAATCCTGTATCAGTTTACAACAATGTCAAAAGATTTACAGATTGTGTTACACTTTTTAGGTATCCAAGTGTTTCTATGACTTTTCATTAAAATGCTTTTAATATGGCAATGCTCATAAAATATGTTGAATCATATCTCAAACCAGAGAGTACCGCTGTACATACCTAATCATACTAATCAGTGCTCTTACTGGATGCAAAACAAACAAATAAGTTAGTGAAAAATAAATGAATTTGTTCTTAACAATCTGACACTTTTTAATTAGAACTATCAGTCATAATTACTTATGTGCATTATTTCTTGATACTGAAATACGCAGGGTATATTTCCAACAAATTAATGATGCATCTGAAATTGGAAGAAGATATCAGGGGAAAGCACATTATAAGGGACTTTTAAAAATCTGGAGTGTTACAAATTTTAATAACACGTTCTTGAATTCTTGCTGAATGAAAAAAAAAACATATGCCAATATAAAATCTGAACCTAGCCATCTTGATAAAGAGTATCGATGTTCGTCTAATATTTCTATGTATATCTATAAAGAAAGTGCCAATCTCTAGAACTGGTTGGAAATGTATCTCTTTAAACCATATACAAGTCGATGAGCCTATGGTATTCACTAAGGAAAGGGGTGAACACTTTTTTTTAAAAGGTTTCCGATGCCATTATAACTTATTTTAATTTTCCGGGATTTTAGGCCGATATTCGTTATAAGATATTCTCAGGAGTTTTTATTGCGTTCACTGCAATTCATTTTACACTCAATTGTTTGACATTCGAAAAGTATTTGTGCACTGGTTTAGTAGTGGGTGTATAATATATATTTTTTTAAAGTCAATAAATTTTCTTCAGTGTTGATCCAGATACATCATCGACGGATTAATAATGGTATATTGAAATATTTTGCAGGTGTTCTCCGTTGTAAGAAACTTGCAATAAACTCTGCTCCTCCCGTTCTGGTCGTCACAGCCGGATGTTAGTGCACTAAAATTAGAGCGAGATTTCTCGCCTCTTGAAAACCAGACGCTCAGATTTTATGACCTCGACTTACACTTTAAAACAGTTTATTATTCAAGTACTTAAAGCGCGTCTTAACAGTTTACCTTTACAAGCCACGTTTAATTAAATCAAAAATTGACAGTTTGATAGATTAATTTCATAAAATATGACGTGGGAAATTCCCTTTATCAGGACAGCATGAGAACGACTAGACAAATTTGAAATAGCTTTGTGATTTTTATCACGCCAGTAATGAAAGCAGTTCCGATTAATTTGACAGGAGCAACATTTTTCCGTAAAATGTGGTGGGGAGAGCCAGTCAACTTTCTTCGACGTCGCTGCTATAGTAGAAAAAGTCATCTAACTCTCAGCATTTGCTGGACAGGTGTTGGTTTTCGGGTACTATTGAACAATCATAAGTTTATATTTTTATTAAAAAGGGAATAATATTCTACGATAAAAATGAAGATTTTCTGTAATATCTAAGTGAAAACAACAATTTCTTCGAAGAGGTTATCTTGACCACTGGAAAATGACGACTAAAGTTTATCTTTCAGTCGCAGATGATTCCACATCTGACTTTTTGAATATCCTGTTCATATTTTCAATGAAATTATAAGTTTAAAGTTATTAATTAATTATTGCCTGAGATTATTAAGGCTCATTAATTCCCGTGGTACATAGATAATTTTGTTTCTGAACGATTTCAATAAAATTTTGTTCATTTTCAAAACGGAATGAATGTACCAATTCATTACCTTCCCGCTATATTTGAATCAGGTACCGTTGATTATAGGAGTTTTGTTGTCGCTAGGTTGTTGCTATGTTACTTGTTTATAATCAAAATGGATGTTAAAGACCTTGATGATCGTGACGATATGTTAATAGTTATTCTTCCAGTTACTTTCAATAACTTGACAAACTGTAAAAGTTAAGTTTTTCATTTCATGTATTATATTTTCATTTATTAAAAAAAGGATATAGACGCTAATATCAAGTTTTTATTTCATTTTCATAAATTTTGTTTTTACAAAATCAAACAGACGAGGTAAAAAACTCTTGCTTATGTGAAATTATTAAAAAAATTAGAGGGAGAAAAATTTTTGTTCTCTTGGAAGAAAAATATTTTTCTTTCGGAGGGAAGAAAAGAATCATTTTCCTCTCTTCGTAAGGGGTTGAAAATTAAGTTTTCTAGTATGGTATAGTAGAGAAAAAATGGTTTTTGTTACACAATGAATTCGTATCGTATAGATATGACTAAGTAGAATTCAGTCAATACAAATTTTGCAGTAGATCTTAAAACTCACAATAAAATCTAGCAACACATTATCAAATGTCTATTATAGATTATAAACAGTAAGTAAACATTTTCATTAAAATTACCTATTAAATCAACACCATTTCTCATACACAAGGAACTTTGTGTAACAAAATAAATAATGGATAACATATTATTATATTCTGATATTATAATTTTTGACGTTCCGAATCAATTCAGTTGTGGTAATTAGGTAATTCCATTGTTGTATTTATTCAGTTGTACTATTGTAGAATTGTTAAACTGAACGCTTTAATACCATTATCGTCAACAATTTTATGATATGAAAATCGATTATAGACACAGAATAACTGTATTAATTATTTCATGAATTGTGACGTTGCTGATCAGTGTAATTGGAAAAGTCTATTTTCCATGATATGAATTATTGTTGTTTTATTAAAAATATTTCAATAAGCTAATAAAGTATGTTTATATACAGGGGGTTCCTAGATGGCATGTACATACGGAAGCAGGTAATTCTTTGGCTTATTTCAAACCGCAAGAGCTCAGTTATAGATGTACAGGGTGTTGAAATTTCAAAATATTTTAAGTTATTTTTATAACTCCTGCGTTTTTTGAGACATTCAGCTCAAATTTGGAATATCGATTACGCTGCAAGGCTCACATTATTGGGCATGTCATATGATTGTGAAAATTTACAGGAAGATATTTTTCAGAGGACGCATATTCCTTTTTCTTCACTGAACTTCTTTGTAGTGTACCACTGGTATATTCTGAAATAAAGAATAAGTTTTGGTGATTCATTTGAAATGTGTTTCTTTTCGTGGAGTTATTTTCTCAGTTGTGACCATTATTGAGAAAAAAATTAATAATAATCGATGTTCTGTAATTTGCTTTAACTTTATTTCGAAAAACTCCTATTGTTTCCAATAATGTCGTGGGGAATTATTCAACTTACATGTATAACGTTTCATTAGCTTAATGAGTTGACACTCTTGTTAACAATGGTAACAATGTAGTATACCTGTGCCGTGTGTAATGGCTCTATAATTATTTAATTTCACATTTCAAATCGTAAGTTGTATCAGAATATGTTTATAATTTGAAGTTTGAAGTTGTAAACTGTAAGGTGTGAAACTGTTTTGAATACTCATTGCGATCTTATTTTTTTTATTTTAATATATCATTGATAAAAATCCCAGCTTTATTTTCAACAGGTAGTGCCGACCAAACGGCCAAAAATAATAAAAACAAGAGATTATCCAAATGAAGCCAAAGCCTACCAGACCATTTCAAATATTTTTATTTCGACTAGCGATTTACAGAAAATCCTTTTTTATTTCATTTCGTGATAACGGTCGCAGATATGAAAAAACAACAAGAGACCAAAAATATTGTGAACAAAACGGAATACTCATTTTGTAATTTAAAATTTACCGGCAGTGCACTACAAAAGAGTTAAGGGGGAGCAAAGGGAACATGACCCTTGAAAAAATATCTCCCGGTAGATTCTTACAACAATTTGTCATGCCCAATGATCTATGACCTACAGCGTATTTTGTATTCCAAGTTTGAAATGAGTATCTCAAAAACTACAAGAGTTATATATAAAGAAAAAACTAAGAAAAATCTTTAGATCGCAAATGAAAGGTCTCCACTCTGAATAGTGTGTCAAATTCATATGTACAGAAGTTTTCGACCATTTGGATTCTGAAATAATGTATTTTTGGAATGATTGGAGTTAACAAAACATCCTGGGTATTTCTTAATAAGTATTATGTGACACGTAATACTTATTCCTGTAAGTTTTATTCAAAACATTTTCTTCGTAAAAAACGATAAATTTGTGATACGTGGGTAATTATTTGCTTATACGCATCTAGGAATGTGTGTAGTAGCGGGGAATTATTTTTTCTCATAATATCAATACAAAGTAATGATTAAGATAATTTCAACAGGTATTTCGGTATAATGGCGTTCGGTTATATGTCAGGAATCAACTAATTTAGCAAATATTTCACATATATTTGAATTAATTCCGTCAGTGTAGACTAGCTTGGAGCATGTGGCTGTTACGCCTTTTCCGTTTATTAATATTGCATGTTGTCTGGGAGAAATAATGGGACAGAAATATGAAGCGCTACTCTACATGACATTTTTATGGTACTGCATATTCCCATTTTCCGTTGCAAATTGGTGAACAATTGACTTCAGGGAACTTCAGGACATGAATCCATAAATAATAGAGTGACGAATACGAACTTTCTCGGCAGTTTGGTTGTGTAAGTTGTGGCAGGAAGGATGAAAGTTGTTCCAATTGAATGCACTTCATGATCATTTTGCTTAAGAGCGGACAAGGTGCTCGGGACTTTTAAAATTTGCGGTCGCGGGGATGAAATTGAATGAACGGTAGGCGGTAACAAATTAGATATGAATGATTGAATGAAATGAAGCAGAAATAAAGAAGGTGCGGCAAGAGGGCAAGAACATTTGTTAAGGAGATAAACATGAATTGAGGTTTTGTTTATTTCTCAAGATAATCTGAATAGCCTTCTATCTTCACTTTTCGACTTGAATTCATCTCTGTAATGTTCCAAAATGCAAGTTTTGATTGAAACTAATTTGATTGGGTAAAAAATTCTAACACATTGAACAAATTGTAAACCCAGAAATAATCAAAATAATTTAAAAAATGAGACAGCGTTGAAGTTGATACTACTTGAAAATAAATGCTTAAATCTTTTGTCAAATAGTACTATAGAAGTTTAAGTTGCTGTCCGATGTATCTATTTTCAAAGTTGAGTTGTAAATTGGCAAAGATAATGAACAATAGAAATGAAGTTTTGTTTTCTTTGTAATATTTCACTCAATAACGTCAGAATTTGAAAGGGTCGGACGAAGTCTGAGAGGTTTTCTATAGAGTATCATATAAATGAAACTGAAAGACCAATGTTGACAAGTCCGTCGTAGTATTAGCCAGGGAAGTAGTTTTTTATTACATATTTGCCTCAAGTGAAAATTCGTTAGGAGAGAAGGGGGCCCTTGACATATTCGAGATTGGTCTTTCAGTGTCAACGTCAAAATTGATAATTACCTTATTTTTAAATTAATAGTAGAAACAACGCCCATTTCAATTTTGAAAGTAGAGTACTGTGAAGTACAATAAATAGATATTAGCTTGCCTTTAATAGTATTTATGATCTGGTGCATACTGACGAAGTATATTATTATATGACAACATAAGTTTTTTGTGAGTTCACTATGAAGGGAAATAACGCTGACAAAAGGTGAGGTAGGTAGTGTGTACATTCACTCTCATAGACCTTTCATTGCCCTTTCGCTGTTTATGCTGTCTTTCAGCTTTTCTATAAAATGTTAGATGTTCTTGAAGGGTGGCCGGCATTTATGGGAAACGTGAATAACTCCCAAGAAGTCTTTCATATGCATTTTCTTTGCAATCTGTTTTGATAAGTACTTTGCATGATTGTTATCAATATTTTTTTTTCGAGATATGCCGGGTAATAAATACTCGATTGTTTTGGATTTGATCGTTTCTGTGTAGATGAATGGAGCAACAACGTCAGCATACATTTCTGAGATTATATTGATGATAAAAATAATTTTTTAGACATGTTGGTGTTTTATATGTTCAGTTATTGTGATGATTTATATACGAATAGAGGCATTTTTGTTATGGCTGTTTATGCCCGCTGTAAAAACGGGGAATTTATAATCATTGACGGTATTTTTACTAATTTTTAATTTCATGAATGAAAGTGATACCAATTTGTTTATGAATGCGTCAATTTGCTTGTTACGTACAAAATGTTCGAATTTGAAATTTTGTTGACATAATGCAAAACATGTTCAACTCCACTTATATCTGAAAATTCCTATTAGGAGGTATATTGGAATTTAGTAGATTTTGACCACAATCAATTTTTCATAAGGTTCATCATGAAAAACTGAACTGAATGAAACCTTTTTTCTTAATCATAACGACCGACTCTTACACTTCCCAGACAAAAAGAAATTAAAATGAAAGTTTATAATAATATTATGATTCAGCCTAGCAACTGAATGTTCCAAATTATAAATGACAGTATCAATCAAGCATATATTATATATCTGAGAGAGAAACCAAAAATGTCTTGTCTAATAGTTCGTCAATATTTTTTGATGTACACAGTTCTGAAAATCGTGTCCGAATTTATCTTCTAGTATGTAGGAATTTATTAAAAAGGGGTTTATAAAGTAAATTACAGGAAATGAGAAAATTGTTTAAAAATAGATGTGAGGTTGGTATTCGTTTAGATGATCCAATTGGCCGTTACCTCCATATTTTGATGGGCCAATCAAGAATCTGGAGTCCAATCATTGTCGAATATACAAATTGAACTATTTCACTTCAACGGGGTGGGGCTAGTAACTGTTAAGATCATCCAATTGAACGTTACCTCTTTATTTTGATTAGACAAATATGATTCTAGAGTCCAATCATTATTGAAGGTACAAACGAAATGAGAAGTCCTAGACATATTAAACTTTTTCATTTCAACGATGTGGGGCTAGTGATTGTTTGTGTTTTCCAATCAGACGTTACCTCCATATTTCAATAAGCCAAATATGATTCTGAAGGAGAATGTACAAATCAAACTAAGTCACTGTAATGAGGTGGGGGGCTATTTATTGTTCAGATCATGTAATTAAATGTCATCTCTTTATTTTGATAAGACAAGTATTATTCTGAATTCCAATCACTATCGAAGGTCAAATTAAACTATTTCACTTCGACGAGGTGGGGCTAGTTATTGTTTAGATCATCCTGTTGAACGCTACGTCTATATTTTGATAAGACAAACATGATTTTGGAATTCAATCACTATACAGAAGTACAAATTAAACTGTTACTGTTACTTCAACGAGGTGGGGTTAGTTTTGTTTATGGTATTGGAGCTCACCTTCATATTTTGATAATCCAAATATGATTTTGGAGTCTAATCACTTTCGAAGGTACAAATTAAAATATTTCACTTTACTTAAATTACTGTATTCGTTTGTTGAATTCCTTTAGATTTTTGAATATTTTTCATTATAACAAATAAATTCCAAAGTCTGTTACTATAATAATCTTTGGAATGAATATTGAATGAATATCTCCTTTGTGTACTGAATGCTGCTCGGTCTGTATTTGTGGCAAAAAGGTGGTAATTTTTGTGAAATATTTTTTATTTCTTACTGAACCTTTTCCTTTTTTTTTGTGCACCCGGTTGATATTTGTAACAGTAACGTAATTATTGGTGAAATATGAACTATTAATAATAATAATAATAATAAATCATCCTATATAAGCCAATGCATGGGGTCTTCTTCAAGAACATAGAAGACCTTGGCTTATCCAGAAAACTGACCTTCGCTTTTCTCAGGTCAAGTGGGCTGAAGTCGGAAACCGAGGGATTCATAATAGCCTGCCAGGATGGTGTCTTCAACACTCTCGTCTACCGCAGTCGCGTGATGGGTATAGAGGTCCCTGACACTAGATGCAGAGCGTGTCGTGGGGCAGCTGTTTGCTGTCAGCTTGTCCAGCTTATGCGGTCTCAGCCTATATACACAGCCATAACGCGGCCCTACGAGTGTTGTACTACCATTTACGACACTCGTACGGTGTAGACGAGACACCAGTGTTGCCTTATACTCCGGGGGATATTGAGTCCGTTGTGGAGAATGGGAAGTGCCGAATCTATTGGAACTACTCATTCCCCACCCTCAGGCAAATACAAGCCAATAAGCCTGATGTAGTCCTCCTCGACTATCGAAGTAGGACGATTTTCGTCATTGAGTTTTCAGCTCTTGGCGGAACGAACATGGTCCGAAAAGAGGAGAAAAAACGGACCGAATATCGAGATTCACTCTTTGAACTCCGCAGGCTTTACCCAAACCATTCTGTCAATGGTGGAATGATGGACACACTGCTCTCAAACTTGAAAATCATACCGGATTGCCATGATGTGGCAGAAAACTTAGCCGAAAGAACGCAGAAGGCCGTAATTCTTGGTTAATTCCGCATTCTCACGGCACATGACTCTCGGACCCAGTAATCACTCACCCCACGGACGTGGGGAGCGTTTACTGGTGTTAATGACACACCAGCGCGCCCTATAAAAGTGTCGAGGCTCCGAATAAAAAAAAATCCTATAACAAGTACAACAAATCAGTTGTTTTATGAGTCGGGTACTGTCGATAGCAGAAGTCAAGAAACTCATGTGGATAGGTGACTGACGTACTTGGACGGCTTTAAATAGTTTGAATTCTCGTTTGTGCATGTCATCACACATTAAAAAGTGAAGGCCTTGTCTTCCCTACCTCGCACAAATGTCGTGACGAATTCTAAGGGTTGCTCGTAATGGTAATGGCAGCCGGTTGCCGGCTTGACTTTTTTATTTTGTTTTGGAGTGGTCGGTGGATCAGCGGTCTAACGCACAGGCCGTTCGAAACTCCAGCATAGCGATAGTCAGTTCGAGCCCGATGTAGTTACAAGAGAAATTTTCTCATATACTTTATATAGGATCGATAGGCGACCGCATGCCTTGTTGATAAATAAGCAAGTGTATTGTGAGTTGTCTAGATGCCAATCTCGTCTGGTGCTAGCTTGGAGTGCGCACCGACCACCGGAGGTGGTGCTGTAGGTTTTCCGGGTTTTCCTACCGCTGAAAAGTGAATACGCCACCAAAAATGAGTAAGTCGCCCCGGAGTGCCACGGCAAATAATAATAATAGCCGTCCTCTACCCGCACAGGCTATGCCTTTGGGTACACTCAACGAGTGTTTATTATGAGGGTGTTTATTATTATTATTATTACTATTATTATTATTATTATTATTTATAATATAATTTGTCAAAGTTCTGAAAAAAACCATCCAATTATCATAAAAAATAACGTTCGCGTAACATATTCAGGTACTCTAGACCAATTCATCTACCTCTTCCACTCCGTGGTGCAAGACGCATAAGTTGCACCACTGAGCCGACGTTAGATATCAATGAACAATGGGCGTGCAGGGAGAAATGAGGATTCATTCCGAATTATCATTGACAAATTTTTCTCACCAAACTACAAAGAATTTGTTTCTTCAACCATCGAGTTCTAGGCCTTTGTGTGTCCCTACAAGCGTCCGGAGAAAAACCGGCACTGTGTTATATCTCACAACTTCCTTCCTTCCTATACTTAGTAAACAAAAAACTTAGTTGAATAAATCTTCAAAAGAAAGTTCTACCAATTTATTTTAAGAGGAGCTCCTGTACCCACGACCAGACAGGAGTATCGATTTGATACGTCTGTCGTTGTAATTCGCTTGGGTTGCATTCTATATCCGGAGAATATGGAAATGAATTGATGTATATGCATTTTCAAATAGACAGTATCGATTAGATGGGACTAGAATTGAAGTTTAAAAAGTTTGTCGAAGAGTATCAAATTATTGAAACGATTGAGTTCGACGAAGTCGAAAAACCATTTTCTTCAAGGTCTGACAGAAAATATGAACTTTTTTTTCATGTTTTTACGCCGAGCACACTAAACTGTTTTTATTAACTTCGCTATAAACATACAACTACAACACTGACTGATAAAAAAATTGGATCTCTTTAAACTGCTCAACTGACTTCAACTAGCTAAATATTCCAAAACACTACTTAAAAAACTTCTTTAAAAACGTTTTCTTCTAGTGAAATGTGTTGCTATATACTTAATTCGAGCAGAGTGGATTTTTCGAGATTCTTCCGTTCTCCAGATTGATCAGAAGAGAAAAACATAAAAAAATTGTTTCAAGAAAGAGGAAATGTTTAATGCGATCGATAGGTTTATTTCTTATGCAAATGAGTTAAGTTTTACGGTCGGCACTCGACAGTGGCGTAGCTAGGGGATTTTTTCAATCTCGTAACATTATCCCCCTCCCAATATTGATTGAATTATGTGAGTGGAAATTTTTTTTAATTGGTTCATAGCTAGTTGAATTAGAAACTAAACAAAATCTGATGGTTTCTATTTCAAGATGGTGGTTCAAGACTTCGTTTTATGCAATCTTCAAGATGCATTTTCATTATTTGCTGTTAGGAAGTTTTTGAAGAATCAGTGAAAGCACTTTTATTTTCTAGATGCGATTTTTTAACAATAATAATTCCAAAAAATATTTACTCGCAGAAACAGTGTGGAAGAAGTTTTTTAGGAGGTATTTGGTACGTCTTCAAGCTGATTTCTATTTCAATTTATTTGTTATGTTTCCAGTATTTTTTTAAAGGTCGCCACGAGTAGAATTTGGCCAACTTTTCCTTAATTCCTTACATCAGTCTAATCCCATTTACGAAACATCAACACTTCAAAAAACTGGCAGACATAAAAAATATCCATGCCCTTTGAAGCTTTGCTGAGAAATAACAACTTGCAGTAGAAAATAAACCAGTCAATAATCAAGAGGATATATTGTGGAATTACATGATCCAGGCATTTTTTCGTCCAATCATCTTTCCCATGCTCCTATTCAGATCTGAATAACGATCAAAGCCTATTTTCCTGGCTTCACTAACAAACTCCAAGTCGATGCATGCCAGCATTGTTGCTTGCATTCCATAGTACCGCAGACTATCATGCACACAGCGAAGTTAGCATAGGCGTATCTAGAAAAACGATAAGCGAAATATCCGACCATTATTTCCATAACCCAAATATATAATCAGAGGCCTCACCAAATACCGGGGCCTTCAGATGAATGAAAACACATAAGATTTATCTTTCCCATATCTCGTCAAGACATATGAGTAGGTTAAAAAAAATTCAATAAATGTATATGCATATTTGATATTCACAACCAATGTCAAGTTGCTATAAATGGTGCTTTGCTTTCCATAAAGTGGCCACGAGAAACAGTAACAAAGCCTACTTAGGACACAATAAAATAAAAAAACGATAAAATTTCTGGCACAATCCAGCTTACCAAAACTATAAAATTAACTATTATTATTTTGCCAATCAACTTAAAAAGGTGACCTTGCTGCACCTCATTATTTTTCACTGTTTTGTAGTAATTTCAAATACGGACGATGTCACAAAAGCACGTGAACGCCAGATTAGAACAGAGACCCATTAAGCTTGTTAACCCAGTGAAATGAATTTGAAAATGTAACATCATCCAAAACCAACTAAGAACTTTACGCCAATACAAATATTTGAAATAAATAATCAACAATGTAATTAAAAACACAAAAATAAATCACCGCTACAACCTCAAACAAAACGCATCTTTAATAATTGTAACGCAGCCAAGCTGAATACATCTCTGTAAAAACATTCCGTTTGGTGTCATGTCAGGTTGATGTTGTATCGACCAATAGCGTTGCGAGAATTGGTGATCACGAGGTGGACATGCTGCAAGCACGCATTGATCATTGTTCACATGGAGCGTATTTGAAATATGAATTCACTATATCTTCAAAGCAGCCTTGGAAAAAAAATCCATGAAAATGAATAATCTCGTTACAACCGAAAATATACATCTCTTTACAGTATCCCACTAAGGGCGGGTTGTACAAAACAAGTTCACCAGCAGTTCAACCAAACTGAGTTCAGTTGCCAAGGAGCTAGAAATTTCATTGGCTGATCCATAGCATCTGAACCAAGTCCACTTGAACTGTTGGTGAACTTTTATTGAACAATCCGCCCTAAGTGGTAAAGATGATATCCTTAAGGAAGAAGTGGGTGTTTTTTTGTAAGAAGTTTGCCTCATATTTATTACTTTGCGGAAAAGTGTGGAGATATAGGTATTTTCGGTTTTAACGAGTTTTTTCCTTTTTATCAAATTGATATCTCTCCAAAATACAGTTTTCGTCTGGAAGGAACCTGAAAGCGTTTATGGAAGAATATTTATATTTCGTATTGCATGCAATAAAAAAATGGAGTTTTAAAAATTAAACATTTGAAAGCTTTTGTTCGAATATCAAGTGGTATCAATGGAACCTCAGAGTGTGGGCAGAATCACCGAGAAAAACCAAGCACTATAGGTATTAAGCAACACTTCTTCCTGACCCTATTTTTACCCCAAAGAATTCGACGTTGCTCAGTCCAAGCATAGTAAGCAATTCCCAATTTAGATATCTCCCCCGTTACGGATTCTTGTATCTCCGATGTAAGAATCTCCACATTCACTTGGGACTTCTTAAATGCAGTTTTTGCTGTATTCTGCTGTATTTTCAGGTTTCGTTTTGGTAAGGAAGCTCTCCGTAAGGTACTCCCGGATTGAAAGCAGCTTTCAATGTTGTAATTGTTTCCGATCCTCCTGATTTTCTAGGAGATACCTCTGAGGTATGGAAGGATGATAACTTGATTCTGTACTTCTTTCTGATATGGTTTATCTCTGCATTTAGCGACTCCTGGATTTTACAAATTTGCATCACTCTTTCCAACAATTTTCTTACAATCTCCTTCTTTGTGGAATTTGGGTGATTGGAGCAGAAGTTGAGATATTATCCTGTGTAGGTTTTCTTTCTGTAAACAGAGATACGGATGCCAGTGTCTGTTTCTCATGTGGTTTATTATTTTCGAGAGGAAGTCCTGAAGATATTCATCTCCGTGGTACCATATTACGAAGGTGTCATCCACGTATCTCAGTCATAACTTTGGTTTGTGTTTTGCTTCTCCTTTGCTGTTTATTTTTTGTGCAGTTCTTGCTATACGACAAAACGGACCTGGCAAATTCAGAGCCTGACTTGCTCCTTCTCGGGCTAGCAAATCAGCCTCTGCATTGCCCTTGTGATTTTCATATACTGGTACCCAGGCTAAGGTCAGTCTATTCTGACTGCTCAGCTCTGTGAGGGTTTCAAGGCAGTTCGAAATAAATATCTGGTGAACAGAATCATTGAAAGAAAGAAGAAAGAACAGAGAATAATTTCCTAGGCACCTGAGCTAAGTGATAGTAGAAGTACTTGAATCTAGGTGCAGAACATATTCCGTAAGATCAGCCGGAAGATAATTGAAGGCGCTTAGCATATCGTTGCCCACGGAGACGATATAATATATGTATTATCAAAATCCACGCTACCACCTAATAGTGTAGAGTTATTTACTATAGACAATACATTATCACTTTATTGATGATTTTAATCATATACAAACTTCGTCCATTCTTTCTTGTTCCTTCTAAGTTTCTTGCATTTGTGGTCTTGTGCACTTCGGCGATGCCTAAATCCGATTTGTGATTCTTCTAGCGTTTTCTCTACAATAGGTCCTATTTTTTATCTATAATTACTCATATATTTTCATCGCTGTCCTTAGCAATGTTATGCCTCTATAGTTCGTGCAATCATACTTATCTCCGTTTTTGTGTATAGGGATAATCATAGCTACTTTGCAGTCATTAGGTATATTTGCTCTTGGGACCATTCTCTATTAAATATGTTACTCAATAATATTAACCTAGTTTCTCCCATATTTTTGAACATTTCAATTGTTAGTTTGTCTTCTCCAGGTGATTTTCCATTTTCAGTTTCTGTATAGCTTAATTAATTTCTTATTATGTTATACAATTTGTTTCCTCGTTTTCGTTTCTCTCTTGTGGTTCATTTCTTTTGCTACTTATTGGTGGTTATCTAGTAGCTCTTGAAAATATTCTCTCCATCTATTCATCATCTCTCTGTCTTTCCCTTTTTATATTTAATGTTGGCGTTTTCTCTTGTCTCAATTTCTGGTTTGATTTGCTATCGACTTCTATTTCATCCCCAAATTCTTCCCACTTTTTCTTTTTTGTCTCTTTTACTTTTACGACATACTGATGGGAATATCTGATATCTACAATTTTACTTAGAGGCTTATTGTTGAAGTCGCAATGGAACGGTAACCTCTAATCTTTCTATAACTCGCTGCTCATTATAAACTTTCGATTCATCTAGAAACTACCTGAGCGGTGTGTTCCACATTTCACCTGCTTGCTTCCGTACGCCAATGGCGCTTTTTGTGTCTTCCAACTGTAAACCGCCCGCGGATGAATGTCGCGTGATAAGCGTCGGATAGCGTGACGGCGCTGAGCGTCCTGACGAAGGCCGGCGAATGATACCAGACGTCGTAGTTGCTGCTACGGGGCCATCCCGGATCCGCATGGTACCGATTCGTTTGAGATATGGCACATTATTTGATTCATAGAGGACGTCAAGAATTATGAAAATATGTTGAATAGTGGAGTGAATGTCGTAAATGATGACGATTTTTGTGATACCAGAAGGTAATATCAGACGTAGGGATCTAGTGGATGTCATGAGGACGATCTGAATCAATAAAATGTAATTTATCTTCCCTACATATGAATGTATTCTATCATGAGAGCATTTAATCAGAAATCATAAATAATATGAACGCACTTATTCATACTGCAATTATGCAGAAGTTCAGTTATTCGACTGGATTAGGACGAAAACAGAATGAAAAATAATAACTGTATGACGCTTGTTACGGGTTAGAACTGTCAACATTTCAACAGATCATTACTATTATCATCATTGACAGAGTAGGTCTTTGGACCAGTTTTTGTCTCGTCCAAGTCAATCATAACCTGAATATCTGATTCAATTTTGCTTGGGATGACGGTGTAACTTACAATGAGTCAGTAAGTCGCCGCTCCCTCTCGCGAACAAGAAAAGCCCTCTTCCAAATAAAAAACTCCACGAAGAGTAGACGCGAAGGATGCGAACTGCTTCTCATATAAGTGACAAGGTACCTCAGATGGCTTTTGTCCCGACCAAGTCCGTCTTGGTCTTAGCACTCTTCCAAATCAAAGACTCCACGAAGAGTATACTGGAAGGATACGAACTGCTTCTCAGAAGTGACAAGGTACGTCAGATGACTTTGGAGCCGATTCTGTACGACAAAGTCTATCGTGGCCTTGGCCAAGGAAGTAGTTATTTTCTGAGAGTTATTTGCCTCATATGTTATGTTTTCAACATTATTGGTATCATGAAACACTATAACATATCGATTTTACTGTTCATACTTCACCTTACTGATAAATTGGGGTTTTTAAATTGTTAATCTCTCTTCCCTTTTCAGATACAAGTCGACATGCGCCATCGATGTTAATAATAAAGATGCCACTCAAGATAATATATAGTTAATTAATCCCCCTTCGCTTCGAGAAGACAATTTGTTTGAACGTTGAAACTCCTGAAATACTTCAATAAACGCCGAGGCGGAACAGTCAGATTTTCTTATCAACATCCGCGGGAAGTAAAATATTTGACCGCGAGGGCAAAGAAAATGTAAGGGAGTATGCTATACCACGTAACCTAAAAGCGATTCGATTTTTAAATTCAGTTTTCATCGGAAACAATTAGCAATGTTTTGATGATATTATTAATGAGGCAGATATTTCTAAGATTGAACAGTGAAAGATAAAACGGCAAAACTTCCGAGCTCAGTTCCTAGGGTGTTTCGTGAAGTTCACAACCTTCAAAACTTAAAGAATAACGCTAATATCAATTATCAGGAATATTACAGAATTTACTTTGACTGCTGAACATCGGAATTTGTTAGGAACAAGTACCGAAATGGGAAAAAGTTTCTTAATTCAAATGAGGTTGTTAGATTCTTTCTTCCATAAAATTGCCTAATAGTGGAAACTTCACCAAATTGTGGGCATGTCTTATCTCCACCAACTAGTCATTTTCTATCGAAGAACTTGATTATTATTGTAAAGTAAGCCCTTCAAATAGCAACTGGAATATCTCAAGGAATGGATGAAAATTCCTATAAAAGTAATGAGAAGTCATCAAATTGCTATTCACTTGGACGGTTCAGTATCATCCGGCAAGTTTTCCACGAAACCAAAACGAATAAAAGTTCTCATGTATTCAAGGAGGATAACGAAAGTTTGGAAAACAAATATCGTTTAGTAAAGACTCCTTGTACTCTAAGCAATTCATAATAGAGTAACAGTAGAATCCGATGGATTTCGTGAAACTATATTGAAACTACAACAATATACACACACATTTAGGATAAAGTATTATATGGTTGATTCATTCTTAATAACCGAGATCACAATTGGTAAAAAGTTCTTTCATTTACAATGGAGGGAAGATGTTTAATCACCTTCCACTTTCGGTGAAAAATATTGGAGCTTAATTTTTACTTCGTAGACCATATTATGAGATTTGCGAATATTTTGAGAAAAGTATATTAGATGTTTTCTGATTTTATATAATGTATATACTCTGTGTATTTGTACTGTTTGACTTTAATCTGTATTACTTTTGTATTGTTTGTCCTTTTGACACTTAGTTTTATAATTGCTTTGTCCACAAGATGTATCAATCTTTGACAATAAAGTATATTTGATTGATGATAATAATAGTTTTATTGAGTATTGAGTAACAAGTACACATAATGAAAGAGTCCAATTACTCGTGCATGGCATCACATGTTAAAAGGTAAGGGCTACGTCTTTCCTGGCTCGCACAACTCTCTGACTTCTGAGGGTTGCACCCTTACGAGCAACCCTGTTGACGGCTATAAAAATGACATATTTTTACATTGTACCTGACAAAAGGCAGACTTTAATACCTGAAAAAATCATCGAAGACTCATTTTCAGAATATGCTCATTTATTCGACCCCTAGGTAGGCAAAAAGCCAAGAAAAGGAAAAAATAATAATGGAGTAAAAGTTGAGTAAGCTTTGGTTTTATGCTCAGCTAAAAGTATGCATTTACAATTTATTACACTACTCAATCAATTCAGGAAATCATTTTTGAGAAGATCTAGAAGGTAATCCTCCACTAAACCATGCTGTAGATTGTTTTCAAATAGTTGGATAACAGTTTGAGAAGCCATGCGACGTTGTATGAAAATGAGCCACGATATACAGGGTGTTTCACAACTTATACAAAATATTTCGACCAATATGCACTGCTAAATAATAAGTCGATTGCTGAAAAAATTTAATGAAAGTCCAACAAAATACGTCAGTTCTATATTTGATTTTTTCATGAAGGTATTATAGCTGGGTTTTTGATTTCTTCTTCTTCCGGTAATGAATTTTATAAATTTTGGCATTCTTTTTTTGTTCGAGTTTTGGATTCAGATGATTCCAATTACAGTAGAATGATTTGAGTTTACCGAAACCCCGTTTGAAAATGAGAGAAATGTGCAATGACAATCTCAGGATGGAGTCCAACATAGGTCCTAAATTTTTGGTAGAATCAGTAAATGACAACTTTTCATTCTTAGTCCAATATCAATCTTATTTATGAACCCAATTCTCATAGTTTTGCGACCAAATAACATTACAACTATTTGAGTGGGATTTATAAATGAACAGTAGTTTCTGGGGGTAATTATGAGCCTAGTCAGGTCTTTATTGCATTGATCTGCTCACAAGTATATTCAGAACATTTTTGTAAATCTGGTAAAACTCTGAATGTTAGTGTATTTGAGACATTTAGGGAATTGTGAGGTATATAAATCACGAATGGAATCGGGCCGATCACAGAGCCTTGCGGCACACCACTATGTAGCATGATATATTTGAACAAGTTTCGATCTAGATCTATACCTATGAGTTCCACGGCATTCAACGAGATTCCCAAATATTTGATTAGGTTGAACAGTAACTACCAATAGTCAGTTTCATCAAAAGCTTCAAAAGAATACTCAGTTCGTTTTTAACCTATGAATCCAATATGCCATCTATAATGTTGAGTAGAGTTCTATAGCTGTCATCAGCTCTGAAAACAAACTGAATTGGTGGCAAGATGTCATATTACTCTAGATAATTTCGAATTTGTTGGTTGATTATTTTTTCAAAAACTTTGGAAATGACACAAAATCCTAATAGGCGTACATCATTGTAGGCATAGGGTTTGCTAGTTTTAGCCAAAGATATTACATGATACTTTTTCCAAGGTCTATCACGCGTGTTCTAATATTTGAATCCATGGATATTTTCAAACTTATTGGAAGAACTGTAAATTATAAGAATTGCTAATGACTGGATAAGCTCTAACTGTAAGAATCAAAAATGGGGATAATGAAAGTAACAACATTTGAAACGACCAATGCACTGTAATCAATAGTTACACGTACGAAACGTGAGTAAACGTAATAGAAATATTTCGGGACCAAACCATAGTTTCGTTCTTTTATACTTCCATAATTTTCATAAAATGAAATATTTCTTTAGATCTAGAATGCAAAATCCGTATATTTTCTCTGTGAAAAATTGCTTTTAAAAATCATTAAGTGAAATGTAACGAAGTTTATGTCTTGAATCTTTCCGTATACAAGTCTTTTATTCGTTTGACGATAAGCTGAGCACCGTAATGGACACGTAAATTGGAAAAGTTCAACTCTCGTAGTATGAGAATTAAACTCTGTTTTCGTGGAAACGCAAGAGATCTCCAGACGGTCTTCTCAAGAAACTCAATTTTTTCATTGATTCTTTTATTCCAATCTTCCATTCAGAGAAAACGAAAGCCGTAAATCAAGTCTAACGAAAAAATATGTTTCGCTCATCTCCACCGACCTTGGCATCTCACAACGACGAAGTGGGGAATAATGAAATTCACGAGTTATATCTGAAAGCAGCCAGGAAGACGAGGATATTAAATTTCCTGAGTTTTGTTCAGTCACCATTCGATACACCTCCTCGTCACAGATCCGACAATGGATGGATAATTCAAGGACTCCTGAAAAGTAATCTTTATTTCATACACTGCTGGCACGAAATATAACCATGAACTTTTCTATACGTACAGACTGATAATAACATTAGGCGAAATCGGTGTTCCGTCATGCAAGAACGTGTATTTTCTCTCGAATGTTTTCATTTTGTATATTGTAGGGTAATATTGTGATAAAATCAAACTCTGTTTAACTAGTTCAGTGAAATATAACAACCGATTTATTTAAAATTGTTTTTTGTTTTAAAATTGTTTTAAAATTGTTTTTTCCATTAACCAGCTGTCATCCCCCTACGAACTACAGCCCTCAGAAGTCGAAACTTGTGCGAGCTAAGGATTAACGAGGTCTTACCTTTTAACGTGCGATTCCTAGCACGAGACCAGTGACCATGCTGGGAATCGAACCCACGTCCCTCTGATTGATAGACTAGCGCTCTACCATCATGACCACTGCGGTCCATTTATTTACACAAACTCAATATGATCAATTTATCTCTATTGGAATGAAACTTCAAATCGGCAAATTTCAATTTTCTACGTTCCCCTTTCATAAACTCCTCGTCTTTTTAAGTCGCGAGGCTTCTAGATACGGCGAGAGAGGCCAATTACGTCCAAAGCCTGACAGGGGTACAGAGCACTAAGTATCTTTATGTAGGTCTTTCTTCTGCAATAAGCCCTGCAAATGGTTTAGTTCTAGTATCACTTGTGGGATAAAAAAAATGAAAAAGAAAAAATAAAAACGAAAACTAGGACTGTTAGCTCTCCACATCCCCAAAGTGAAGAAAACTTCTAGAAATCCTCATCCCAACAAGGAGAAACTTTCCAAAGACCTCCTAAGCCATTACAAACTCCCTTAGCAGAACTCATCTATAGGAGCTGAGGAAAGCTCGCGGAACTCGGTAGAACAAGTTCAACCTACAGTCATGGAGCCGCAAGGAAACGGAGGAAGGATAAACTACAGACGAGGTTGACGGCCTATGTCACAGATGCATCAATACTTTGAAAGGTGAAACCTCCAACTTCCATCTAAAACAAAACCTACTCAAAAGATGCCTCCGAAGGAGAAAATATTCGTTCCTCCAATAAAGGAATGACCCCATGCCCCACACCAGGGAAAGCCGAGAGGGATATAAAGTGTCCAAGGACTGCTATCACCTGTCAGAGGAAGGCTGACTACTCCAAAGTGAACATACAGCTGCTGGAGTTCCTATATGTAGTGGTAGACGCCGCAAAAGAGATCAAATTAGGGCCTGTATCTTTCCACAGATCAAGTCGATCATATAGTCGCTCAGTCACAATAGCCAGCGATTACTCAAGAAAGAAGCTCCGAAGGGAGATGCAGAACATTAAATTTTGGAAAGACGTCCCTCTGGTGATCATGGATCCCACAAGGTTCAGTTTACTCCGAGAAATGTAGTAGATTCCCTGGAGAATCTGGGAGAGAAAGGATGATGAACAAAAGCTTTGACTCGTCCTAGAACTTGTTGAGGAGTCCATAAAGAATTTAGGGTGGATGAACGTTTGGCTCTACTACACCGCCTCAATGACGACCCCCCTTCTCCATGATACGACGGCCCAACAGAAAATTCTAAAAGGAAACGAAACTGTGTATGGTAAGTGCAGCGGGCACCCCGGAAAAGGGTATCAGAGGTGGCTGAGGAACCTGAGGGCCCAGCTGAACCTAAACATGAGGTTGTAGAAGGAGCTCAAGCTGACAGATCCATGTGCAGGGGTTTCAAACCCAGTTCATCTGTGCCAGGAAGTAAATGAGTAACGTAAACTCGAATAAAATTTCAATTGATAAAAAGGTAAACTGAATGCTAAAGCATGTATTCCTTCTCATTCGCTGGATTATTGAATGTGCGTTCAGACATAAGTTCTATTGAGTACATTCTTCAATCCGAATCATACTCATCTACGAAATGTGTGCTTTTTCATTATTAGTTTCACTGTAGTGAATGGCAAAGTCTGCTAGTTGTTTGTTAATTATAGCCTCAAAAATTACTTAGTTCTTTCAAATTATTCCGCACTGCAAATACTGCATATTCTTTGAAATTAAACTAGTTTTCTCAGGTATATTTTGGCAAATATGTATGAATACAAATGGTTTCACGTTTTTTCAACTTATCAGCAATACCATTTTCAGAAAAAAAACGAAATGGAATATCGGAATCACGTTCTGTACTGATGGACATAACAGTCACCCATACTTTGTTCACCAAAAACATGATGTTATGATTGATAGATTCATTCAAAGCCAATTCCTCAATAATATTTATTTCGATAGGAGTATTGACAACAAACAGAATCTTTCATTTGTTATAACGAACAGCTTCTGCAACATTACAAATATTCTGTATACATCATTACCGCTTCGGGGTGATTAATATGGAAGCTTTTGAGATTGTAATTGAGTTTCATTTACGAAGTTCCGGTATCCGCGAAACAGATATTTTAAGTGATAAATTATTATGCGAAAGTCATTAACAAGACTCTCTTTCCATTAGGGTAAGTAACTCCAAATTATCCCCGGTAATTTTTTCCTTCAGTTCGGAATGATTCGAAGTGTATACTCGTTTCGCCGCAGAATTATCTGGTTAATTGAAGAACAGCAAGGCGATTCCATTACAGGAATTGCCCTAATCAATATTTAACGAGATGGATACTTTGCTGAAGTTGCCTTTGAACTTGGTGTAGCATCACTTTTTTAATCAGTCTCAGCGGATTGCTGCTGGGCCAGGAAACGCTGTTTACTTTTCGAAAAGTAGAATTATCCAATTCTCGTCAAATTACTCTGACCAACAGGCCAAATGAGAAAATATACGGAGGCCCAGACTAGAAAGTGCGCCCTAAAATTGAAGCAATGACTAATGATTGGCTGAACAAAAATGTTTGATGAAACTGACTGAAAATTCTTACTTGATGTAACAGTCTGGTTGGATATATAGATAGATAGAGTTTACTAATCCTTTCTGCTACAGATTCTGTAGAAGGGACAAGACTTAAATATAGACATAAATAAAACGAAATGAAATATAAGGTGTACAGGCACTGTGGTATATGACTTGAATAAATAGGACATTAAACAATTAAAATTGATTATATCGACAGATAATCATTCTGGCCCAATGTCTGGATAAAAATATAAATATAAAAAACTATTTACACGAATATAAAAAACATATACTTACATCAACATAAAAATAATAAAGGAGTACACTACTGACACAAGAACATTTTAAAAGTTATAAACACGGTCTCAAATTGCTTAGTTCAAGTGTAAATTCATCTACCGCCTGAAAACATTTTTCTGATAAAAAAAGTTAAAATTTTTTTTTGGAAAGTATAAAGTTTGTCAAATCAGTTAGCAATAGATTATAAAAGCGGATGGAAAAAAATTGGGAGATTTTTTATATTTTTTTGGATAGTAATTGTATTATTTGATATTACTGCTTATGTTACGATTATACATTTCTTCTTTTATTGCCATGAAAATCCTGTCTGATCCAGTAGCTAGCCTCCAGACAGCAATGTTTTGGCACATAATCGAATGGAACTTAGCATAATAGACTTCTAGATGAATTTGCGAATTGCATGTATACTGTTTTGTTCAGGTTCACAATAAGTCTGTTCTTATCACACCAGTCATTGATTGAATTCAATAATAACTGCATTGACTAACTGTTTCATATCGTCAGATGTTTTGCTTGATAAGGATGATAGACTTGTCATATGCGTAAAGATATATTTTTCGATGACCTATATTAGTAGGAAGATCATTGACATATAGAAGGAATATTAGTGGTAACGCTATCTTGAGGGGTCCCCGTTGTTCCGATAAACTTTATCAGTCATTAAATTATTTTGCTTTACTTGGAATCGTCTATTCGTTAAAAAAGATACGAACAACTGATTGATATTACCTCAGATACATATTTTGAAACAAATTTTCTTCTAAACATTTGATCATGGTGAAAGAGCAAGGTCTGGCTGTGTCACGTGTGATATGGTAGTGGTATAATTTGTGATTTTATCCGTCAATAAAATCTATTGATATCATTATGTGTGAGTCAAATAATGATATATACTGTATTTTCACATGAAATGTGATACAGGATGAACATTTTCGAGTGATTGTCATAATTATTTTTTCAATGATACTTCCCCTTTTTCCATATTTAGGTCCCAGTAGCTTAAAACTGAAATCAGGAGGGCAAACAAACACAATGTCGACGTCGGATTTGAATTTACTGCTTGCGCTTTATGGGCTATTCCCCTATGTCTAGGAATCAAACGAGTATTACCTTGTGTTTTGCCAGTTCATTGAGGATCAGACTAGATTCTTTAGTATTTATTCAAAGTGTAGGTCTCTCTGTTCTTGGCTTATCCTTCACATTGTCTGTACTTTTGGCCTCTTCTGCTCACCGTTCATTAGCTGGATGCATTGCATTGAACAATATGAATTCCTATTATTTTATTTCGTATCCTATCACTAAGACCAATCATCAAAAGGACCTTTCATCGCTTCAATGCGAAATTGGCTTCCAGTGAATGTGCTCGAATTCCTTTTACGTATATTGTAGAACTCGTGACGCTGATCAAATGTTTTCATTGCATTGCTCCTCTGAATTCAATAGTGTAGATTATAAAGGGTACTAACGTTAATTTAAAAACAAGTTCTTATTGTTATTGTGAAGATACTTTTTCGAATATATGAATCAAATCAACGATTGTTCTATGACCAATATAAAATAATTCACCGTATCTATGATAATTCCTGCACGTACCTACGATATACTGGGTGAGTGTGAAGATAGCGAATTTCTCAGTGAATATCAAAAAATGTGGTTTCATTCACTTTCAAATATTTTGTAGGATTTCAATATCAGTACCAATTTTTGATATTAACATATCTTGAGTCATATCGATAAATTATACCGGGTGGCTACGGAAGTATTGCCTACGGAATATCTCAGTTATTGTATGAAGTAGGTTTGTTAAATTTGGAGCGTCGATATAATGACATAAGAGCTAGAATTTGAGCATATTGACATGTCGAAGTTAACTTCCGGTCTGACCGGAAGTAACATCAACTTTCTTATTTTAAATGGAAACCTATTTTTTTTTCTTTTCGCTTTATTTAGCATTCAATTCCCTTTCTAATGACATATCACAAGTTGGTATCTAACCAGAAACTAGATCAGAAAAAAATTATTATTGAAATTCACCGAGTAGGCCGTGGAAGCAAAATGAAAGCCAAAAATTGAAAAGTTGGCTATGGAAACCATACGTCACTTGATAACAGTTGCTACTACTGTGATATTTTATTTTCATTCGTCGGCGTTATAAAAAGCCACCATAAAAAATATTGGAAAAATTGGGAAAAAAACAAAACTCTGTAGGTCCATAACTTAAATAGGAACATACAACTTTTTCTTGCCTGTACTATTCAGCATAACCATTCCTTTCTAATGATATAATAGAAAGTAATTTTTTGAAATGAAATACCAAAAAATCCAATTATTATTATTCAAATAACAAAACAGATTATCGCCATACGCAAAAATAACATTAAAAATAATGGTATTTAATATCATTAGAAAGGAATGGTTATGCTGAATAGTACAGGCAAGAAAAAGTTGTATGTTCCTATTTAAGTTATGGACCTACAGAGTATTGTTTTTTTCCCAATTTTTCCAATATTTTTTTGGCGGCTTTTTATAACGCCGACGAATGAAAACAAAATATCACAGTAGTAGGTAGCAACTGTTATCAAGTGACGTATGGTTTCCATAGCCAACTTTTCAATTTTTGGCTTTCATTTTGCTTCCACGGCCTACTCGGTGAATTTCAATAATAATTTTTTTCTGATCTAGTTTCTGGTTAGATACCAACTTGTGATATGTCATTAGGAAGGGAATTGAATGCTGAATAAAGCGAAAAGAAAAAAAAATAGGGTTTCCATTTAAAATATGAGAGTTGATGTTAGTTCCGGTCAGACCGGAAGTTAACTTCGACATGTCAATATGCTCAAATTCTAGCTCATATGTCATTATATCGACGCTCCAAATTTCACAAACCTACTTCATACAATATCTGAGATATTCCGTAGGCAATACTTCCGTAGCCACCCGGTATACAAAGTATTTTATTCCTCATGACAACACATTCACCCAGGTCTATATGGTGCTTCTCAAAAGTCACTCCTCCCCTCTTATCTTTGGAACGATTATACATAAAAAAGTGAAATTTGGAAACGGAACATTAAAGGTTGTAAACTTCCCTACTAGTGATGATAGATGACGAAATCGTCAAAGATGATGTCACAAGGCCATTGTGACCAATAATTTTAAATGGAACCCTACGGCAAGCCACACCTCTTTTAAAAGGTATTGAAAAGACATATTCAATGATACTGATTTTGTTTGTGTTTCAATGGCTCATTAGTCAACATTAAAATTTGAATTCCATTCAGTATGATATTAATTACAGATTTGATAATCGGTATCAACTTAATCAGTTTACAAACTTTAATATTCAGTTTCCAAATTTCCCTTGTTCATGTATAATCGTTCCAAAAATAAGAGAGGGGAGGGGACTTTTGAGAAGCACTGTATATTCAAATGCATGAATATTCAGACATCTCGGTGACAAAACCAATAATTAATATAAAAAAATAATATGAGTTTCATAAAAAAATTGAGGCCTTTGCTGATGACTTCCTTGAAATAGTTATTCTTGATGTCATTCATTTCATTTTCACACAAATTTGCTGAAATACAATTTTCATATTTTCATTTACAGCCCATCGCTTAATTCAACTTAATGAATTTAAATACAAAAACAACAAAAATATTGGTTTACGATATATATCTAAATATGCTCATATTTTATTACAAAAGACGTTTCTTTACTTATATACAGTGTCTTTCTTTATTATATTGACCCCACAAAAACTAATTATTCCTAAGAGCAATTAAATGTTTCTATATCAAATTCTAGATTATTGTGCCTTGTTTATGTTTGTATGACCACCCTTAAAATACTTTGAATACCGGCTGAACGATTACGTGGGAATTGGATGAAATAAACTCTCATTACCGTTATCAACCTGCACGTATTCAATGTGAAATATATTAACGTGCTGTCAAAACAATTCAACTCATTGTTCATAGATGGAATATAGAACTTATAGTAGACTTTTTTCTTTGGAAACCTGGATGATACGAGAGAAAAAAAATTTTGTCTTTTCATGAGAAATAGGTAGGTAGTACTTGATGAAAGATCCTCTGATAATGTATGGGATCCATTTTTCATTATTAGTATATGATCTTATTAACAATCAATACTCTATCAGAGCTTTGTAATTTATGTACGATATTGATGTGAACATTATAATGGTATGAATTGTCTAACCAATTCTAACACAAATTTGCGAATTATCGTTACGTGATGCTCCTCACAATATGGAACAGCTGCATTAACGTTTACATTACTAAATTGCAATTTGAAGACAAAACGAGAAGCGACTGTTTGTTCAAAGCAAACTGTACTAATCGTTGCTGTCGTGATACAAACAGTGATTGTAAGATTTGCAACGATTCTTCTGATTATGTCGACAGTAACAAACTATGACCGAATATATTAAGTAAATTATATAGAAAGAGTAAATAGGAAATATTTTTTGCACTGCCGGTAGCAAAATCATTATTTTGTTCAATTCAATTTTAACGCTTTCAGATACTCCACATGTAATCATGTCATTCATTTTCTTCTTATCCTACAATATTATTCAATTACAGCTGTAATGGAATTGACAAAATTTTGAAATTTTACTGGCAATATTTTAATATTTCTAGAATACTATTATTATAGAAGGGAATATTACGCCCATATGAAACATAACTCTTGGCATTCGAAAACAGTCTCCTCTATCGGCAATATACATTCATTTCAATCATTTTCAGTGGCTTTTCAGACACGAAAAACTTAAATTAATATATAGAAATGGAGCTCCCTTCAAAACAAAACGCTGAAATATTTCTCCTTGGGAAGACAGGCGAATGTTTAACGGTCTAAAGCGGAAAAGTATAATTATTTGTGCTCTATTCTCATCTTGAATATAATGATGTTGAAGCATTGTGTATCCAGAAGAATTGAATAACATCTGAGAATTTGTTCAAAATCCATATAAATTTTCTTACTAGCTCCTTCGCCAATAATTTAACTTTTTCACAAGCTCTTATTTGTCTGCCTCTTTCTTTCCTTTCCTGTTCAAACTGTGCAATCCGTTTTGCATAAACATTCTACATCGCCTCTTACGATATGGAATAATCGTTTACACAAGAGTACGTACTCAGAATTAATTCTCACAAATGAAAATTTTGTTTTACTCGCTCGTCGCATATTATGCTTGCCCTTTCGCCAAAAATTTGAATTTTTTCATGCATATATTTAACTTGCTTTGGTTTGTATGTCTTTCTGTCTGTCCCTCTCATTCTTTTCTGTTGAATTGAAAATTCAAATTTAGTTTATATCACTTCTTACGAAATCAAATAATCGTTTTTAGGTATACGTACTCAGATGATTGAATTAATTTTCATGCGCTTCTACTATCATATTGTAATTTGCCAAATTTCAATTTGCAATGTGGTTCATTACCCAAAAGTAGTCTATTACAAGTATATGCTTTCAATCATAAATTGTGATGTTGAAAAGTATCTAGGAAAGTAATAAATAATCGTTCCTCTCCACATTCCCACAAAATGGAAAATAGCTGACAGAAAACAACTACTTCTTTGGTTGCTACCACGACGAACACAGAACTACATCTGACATATATTTGTGCAACGCGTCTCAAGGAATACTGTATCATTGAGTTTCTATTATAATCAAACTGCATTTAGCTGGGAATAACCACCTGCAGACATGTTTTTGCCTCTCATCAGAGAAAGGACAGGGAAAGGACAACATTAGAGTCGTCCTGTCTTAGCCGAATGAAAGATAACTTCTGGTTCAATAGTATTTTTCGTCGACCTCAACAAAAAATTACATTTTACGGACTAATTTCCGGACGAAAAATCGACTATTTTTGAAGGCAAGTACTTTTCGTCCGCAAACACTTTTCGTCCGCAAACTCTTTTCGTCCGCTGTGGTTGCTATGATACGGCACGGTACGAGAGCGGTGATCGAGTCATTTTCGTAAATTCACGTTTTAATTAATACATTGGCGCCTGTGACAATAACTGTCATTTGATGTTGTCAAATTAATAACTTACGAAATCCGCTAAATTTTACGTGGGAATAAGACAGTGTTGTGAATATTAGTGTTCAAAATAATCCATAATGGATAGTGATAGTGATATGGATATCAGTAACACTCCTCCGGAGCTGCGGGAATTTTATACGAAAAACAATACAACACATTCAAGAACTGGCGTCAGGAACATAATGTCGAGAATCTCTCAGAAAATGTTCTTCTGGCCTATTTTTCTAGTAAAGCTGGCTATAATAATTATAAGTCATCAACGCTATGGTCAATATACTCTATACTGAAATCCATATTAGCCATTAAGTAAAACGTTAACATATCCAAATTTCCGAAACTTATTGCATTTTTGAAAAAACAAAGCGTTGGATACAAAGCGAAAAATCTTTTGCACAAGGTAAAATATTTAAATTCATTTTGCTGATGTATTTATTGCTATATTATTATAGCTCTGTTTAATTATTGGAATTGCTGGGGCTTGTCGAAGAGACGAACTCCGTAAAATAACGACAAAAGATATTGTTAATCAAGGCGACATGATTGTAATAACCATTCCAGACTCAAAAAATGGGAAAAGGCGAGTTTTTACAGTTACAGACGAACTTTGCGACGGAGTGAATCCTTCGACAAATATTTCCACAATACACCAATTTAAGACCGAAGCATTGTAATCATAATATATTATTTATCAATTATAAATTAGGAAAGTGTACAGTGCAAGTGGTGTGCATACATTTGCGAAGATTCCTAGCTTGATAAAAAAATTCTTAAAATTGCCAAACGAACTAGAGTATATCGGGCATTGTTATCGGCGCACATCTGCAACACTTTTGGTAAATGCCGGCGCAGATATTCTGTCATTAAAACAGCACGGAGGATGGAAATCCTCAATAGTCGCCGAGGATTGAGGATTCCATTCCCAGAAAAATAAACGTATCAAAATGCATTTTAACTGGTAAAGCAAGCACTTCAAGAAAGAAGTTTTGGAAATGGTGCTGTTGGAGCACTTGCATCTGAAGTTGCATCAACAAGTACCCAAAATCAAAAATTGTCTCTTGCATCTTCTTCAACAGCAGGAATTAATATCAATAATTGCACAAACTGTACGTTCAATATTCAACTTCGAGATTGATTCAATTTTGTAGTATAATTGAAATAGAGAGTTGCTACGCTTTAAATACATTTTGTTTATATTTATTAAAATTATGATCGAGTCTGCAGTTCAAAGAGTGGGACGTAGCTGAGGGCAGAAAACAGGTGAGTGCTTACTTTCATAAAGGTTTGTAGATGTCGACGAAAAAATTTAATATGCACCTTGGCTAAAAACTGTCTATTGTCTCGCCTGCTTGCTAGCCTCGGCTGCGCCTCAGCTATCAATTTGCAGGCTCGACTGTAATAGACAGTTTTTCGTCCTTGGTACATAAATAACTATTCTTCACAATAATACTAATGGTTCGTTGGATAATAGACAAATTTATGGCTTGGATTACTACCTTCTAATCATAAGTCTGAATAACTTACAATAAGGAAGATTTTAGGAGTACGCAATAAATGAAATCATTCATATTATGCATTGTATAATAATGTTTTGTGAAACAATTATCTTCAATAGGAATGAAAATGGCTTTCAGTGTAGCACTCCGCATTGATCCTCGAATTCCTTAGTTCAGCCCCTGTCCGATAGGGTGTGCTGAGTAAGAGGAAGTTAAATTAGGAAACGATAACAATATTTCATCACTGGTAGATTTGTAGGATTAATTGAATAGCCTAAATGGGACAAATTACTTTGGTGTCACACAAAGTTTATTTCGAGCAATTATTATCTACTGTTTCTCAGTAAAAATTTTCTATTAGAAATTCCCTGTCGGTTTAAAAAATTCCATAGGAATAAACAACACTTATGAGGGGGTCGATCCGAGTGAGTTTTTCTGTGGTGGCACAAAGAGTACATTTCAAGCAATGTTTTCACTGTAAACCCCCAGTTAGCAAAGTTTCTCGAAATATAGCTAGTACAAACTGCCCTAGAGAGGGGGTTGATTAAATATTTCTTTATATGTTAGCACAAAAAGTTCATTTTTTGCAATAATACTGTTTCATTGGAATACTTCAACTGGAAACCCCCTCAGCAGAGTTTGTCGAAAAATCACAAGTACAAACTACCCTTCATAGGGGGGTGTTTTGAATTGTCTTTATAGTGACACAAGAAGTTTATTTTGGGCAATCATAGACTACAGTTTTGATGAAATATCTTCAGTGAAAACTCCAACAATTTAAAATTTTAGAGAAGAGCGGTGTTCCAGAGAAGTAAGCGAGTTTGTGAGCGAGGCATCTGTGATGGGATGAATTGCTCTTGTTTGGACAAAATCTAATAGAATGAGTTTGTGTTAAGGGGTTGCGCTTATTTTATTAATAATAATATTATTACACCTGCATTAGAAGCTTTCGAAATATCCATGATTATAACGCCAAGTTTTCAGTTTTATCATATGAAACGTCATATAAACCTTCATGTCAGCAATATGTGACATCAAATTTCCATTAACTATTTGATTATATATAATAAAATGTGAGGGACATTATCCTAATCTAAAATTCATTTCCAGCATTGTTTCAGAAGTCACGATGCAGGCATAATGATAAATAAACTATGATTCACTTGTTTGGATGCTTTTCAACTTCAAGGCTTAGAACGCTATTTTATTGAAACTGTTCTCCAAAAAATAACAAGACGATGTTCATAGAAATAGACAAATATCAATATCATAATCGTTTTGATTTTCACTCAAACCGTTGAAACTGGAAAACAAACCGCTAGAATTTGCCAATTTTTCAAAAAAGTATGGGTCTTCATCACCTATATGGTTGCCTGTCCAACAGTACCTATATAGTTTTCCATAACTTATGAAAGTTAAAATGAAATGACTTATAATATAATCCTCCCCATCACTTCTTATTTCCAGCCACCTACCTCGATTAACAGCCACCGGAATTAAAATAGTTTCAGTAGAAATATCTACTTGTGATATCTCATTGAATAGCTGATGAAAAATGCTCTCCCCTCCCCCTCCCCCTCGTCATCAAACAACAATCTTCTGTACCTCAAATATTTCATGTTGTAATGTCCTAAATACTTCTTCCCTAAAATAATGATGAATGCGATATCCGAACTGACTTCCGGCACGAACGGTATTACAAATTCGAATCATGACGGTTTATTCGGCGTATCCCCGAAACAGTCGGTTTCCTCCTAACCATGCACGTTTCTCGCCGTAATTACATCAAAATGTGATGCCATGATCTCCGCGTTTTGGTTTGGAAGTACACGTGTTTGTTACGGTTCGGTCGGCTGCAAATTATTTATATTGATCCTGTGTGGACGGACGGGACACTCGTGAAGTAGGACACTTCCGAATCACAGATTACGAGTGTGTTCTGAATGAAACGAATAGATTGCGCAAGACAATGGAACTGATGAATTATTTTTGCTCGCCCATGAATGGTAGAGCAATACACCATTTTAGTGCTGACGTTAGAGCTGTCAATTTTGTAGTTATTTCATATGCATTATCCAAACAAACTTGTTTTGTGTTTGATTCCTATATAAGCTATTGGATTTTTGTGGATATTCGATTTATTAAAGGGTTTCAAAGCGAATAACAGTAAGTATCTTATATGTAAATAATACAAAGTCCATGTAGTAAAATTTTAACAAAATATATTCATTTATAACTTTCGTTTATAGGTTGAAAATGGGAGAAAATGCAATGTTTTTGATTATTTCACTCATTTCTTTGCACTAATTTCGATAAACATACAAAAAATATACCACATACACGTTCTTTCAATGGTAAATACGGTTTGTTTGGATAATGATCCGTGACACTCATGCGGCGTGATGTCACACTAAACTGGTCTATTTGCTTCATGGGATGCGGGAGCAAGTAGTAGACGAAACGTTCATTCCCACTGGAATTGAAAAAATCGATTGAAATGAGCTAGGTCGTAGGGAACATAACTGGTAGAAATTTGACGTCTCTTACAGAACTGGTTACAGGAGCTCACGGGCCCCAAGGGCCGGTTTTATGGGTTCCAGTTAAAATTCAGTTTGTAGTTTATCTCTAGGACAGGACAATTATAATGTTGTCCGACCTACCCTGTAACTGATGAGAGGCAATAAACCTCGAAACATGCATGTCTGCAGGTGGTCATTCCCAGCCAAATGAAGGATAATTTTCTGTTTAATTACGAGACAGGCACTTGCAATTGGGTCTTCTTTGAAGAACGTTGCACAAATATGTGTCAGTTGTAGTTCAATGTCCGTCGTGGTATTAGCCAAGGAAGTAGTTGTTTTCTGACAGATGTTTGCCTTTATTTTCCACTTTGTGGAAACGCTTAGAGAGAAGGGTACCCCTGTACTCTTTCAACATTGTTGATACCTCTCTGGCACAATATATTCGAACTAGTTGGAATGTTTACGTTCTAGGTTTCAGTTGAAGATAATTTTCAGTTTAAACTAAAGGATACTCCCGTTTACGTAACTAGTGGAAGAAATACCTGTTCGTGAAGAATGATCATAGCGTAACACCAGCTATGATACAAGTGGCCAGCACATAAACGTTTTTATCACGTTTTGCATCTTGCATGGATTCTGCAGAAAATTATTCTTAACACTTTTAGTTGATTGAATTGCAAAAAAGATTTTTTTGTTGAAATTCATACTTCATGTAATGTTAATTTTTTTGGTGTTATTAACAAAAAATAAATGTGCCATAGTTGTATTCCAAATAGAATAATAATAATGAAATGCGGCAGAAAACCTAGCCGGAAGAATGCAGAAGGCCGTTATTCTTGGTTCACTCCGTTTACTCAGGGCACATGATTCTCGGAACAAGTAATCACTCACTCCACGGACGTGGGGAGTGTTTGCTGGGCAGAGGGTGACATTTGAAAATAAAATGTGAGGGGTAGCTACCACAGGGCTGTCAAAAGTAATAGATTTTTTCATACGTCATCAAGAAGGTAGGTACTTTAATGCCATTCAAAGCAGTTTTTTATTTTGTCATTATCTTGTCAAATAAGCGAGATATTGCCTTTATACGATAACTTGAGACACCCTGTATACAAGTTCAAGAATAGCAACCCGCGATTTTGATCTTGAAATACATTCCATGTATTCATTCGATTCAATAAAACAATAAAACCTGTTGGTACATTATTTCATTTTACGTGCCCCCTCTCTCATAAAAGAAATATTCAAAATTACTCTTTCTTATATGAAATACTTAAAAGTTTCATTTTAGTGCGACAAGAATAATTATGGACCATGCGATTAGGAATTAAGGATTAACCATGGTAATAATTAAAATGAATTAAAAGTAAAGAACCTTTTTTAAAAACAAGTTTTTAAATGAGCTAAAACGAATAAAATAAACTTTTCACTATCAACTCATAACTTATCACACAATTTATATGATATAAAAGCTATATAAGTACTCGCATTCCCTTCTGAGAATTTTAAAACTTAAAATCAATCAGATCAAATTATTTAATTTACTCGTTTATCTCCACAAGTTTATCTAGCAAAAAGCCATTATATCATATAAATTGTGTAATGTTATAAGTTTGAAGGAAAAGTTTATTGCTTCTTTTTAGCGCATTTAAATAAAAGCTTGTTTTGACAATTTTTTTTACTTAAAATTTATTTTATACTTTTTAGTTATCGCTGGACAGGTTTCTCAGTCTGACCATTCCATTCAACGCATCACTGTTGTGAGGTTGTTTGCCGGTTAATTTCGAATTGTCTAGCTCTTCAATAAGGCGACCTAATGATTGATTATACTCTACTTAAGCGTATGCTTGACCATCAGCGAATACTTTCGAGCATAATTATACAACGACATGATCGACAGTATTACTCTGCATTTTGTGTATTGTGCAAGCCCAACACAATATAATTCGCAACATTCTTTCATCTGCAGGGCCTTGACTATATTTTGCTGCAAATTGCAAAGTCTTGGGTTGAATGAGATGAAAACCGTCTTTACTAAAGTCTGTATGGACGGATGGTATCATATATTTGTATTCTCCGGAAATAGGACCATAATGATTTCTGTAATATGTCCACTGGTACCATTAACCAGACCTTTGGACAGTGTAACGCAACATCACCTTGGCCCCAACGAATATCTCTAACCAACTATTTAGGTAGCCACTCCAAAAGCCCCTGTACACCAAAATTTCAGGCGGATTGGAGCAACGAAGTTTATCTAATTTATCTAATTTTTTTTAACTCACATTCGTATTCTCAGCAAGTCGTTTCATTTGATACCCATATTGTAGGAAAGCATAAAAAACTTAGTCCGCCATCTTTAGGAGTTTGCCATATTAAATTTAGAGTGACGTCACTTAATTCATCGAGATTTTCTCAGCGGGACCTTTGATTTGATATCCAGTGTAGGAATGCATTAAAAATAAATGGTCCCTTATGTTGGAATTGGGATGACGTCACACACCTAACCATGCATTGTCATCCAGACTGAAATTTCATACAAAATTTCAGCTCAATCTGCTTCAAAATTTCGTTGCAAAATTCCACCCAACCAAACATAGTTACATACATTGCAAGTTAAACAAGAGCTTGTAACTTGTAATAATAAATTGTTAAGTACAGTAACTCTGAAACGATGTATGCCACAACAGGGCCCTATCGCGACCCCGACCCTGCGCGGCCGCTTACTCCGCTTATAGGTTAAACCGGCACTGCGTCTCTACGTTCTTAACTTAACTGATTGTTGACTGTGAGTACAGGTACTCGAAATCACAAATGGTAAACCTAAAATAAATTAATTCATTAAGATTGAGAAGTTTAAATCTTAATGAATTATCTTCAATCTTCAATCTCTTCTCTTTCAAGTATATTCCTTGATATCATTGAAATCTGTTACCTACCGCTAAACTTGATGAATTATATGAACCACTCCAAACTCATTGCAAAGCCACAACACAAGCATTTCAAATGCTTAGGTGGGTTGTATATTGTTTGGAAGTAGAACATATACCTATTTGAAAATTAAACTATGTTAATTCTGTAAATTATGGTATGTGAATAAATTGAATTGAATTGAATAAGGGGCTTATGTGCTTCTAGGAGCCTCTCCACTGCGACCTTTGCCGATCATGTTAAGATGGAGTTCCTTGTATAGACTTGTCCTCATTATTCCTCCTCCATAGGTTAGACCTCATGTATTGAAAGCGTTCTTCCTCCCTTATCGTGGGATACCTTCGCAGTAGCAGTGTTGGGGTTTCCTCATCTTCTTGGCAAAACCTGTTGTTATATTTGCCAATCCAATGATGTTCATGTGTTACGATGTTGAGTCTATATAATGCCCTGTTATGAGCAGGATCCTGGTTGTTTGCTTATTCCGGCTACTGGCTACTCGTATGAACTCTTTGGCCTATCTTATTTCCAGCGCCTTGTTCCACCATTTTCGAGACTGATTTTTCACCCAGGATCAGTTATTTGTTCAATCTTCAGCGCTTTCGCTATAGTTACCACAAAAAAGTTCTGAGCCTTCTCGGGCTAGTGAACGCGATTTTACAAAATATACTCAACGCCAGCACAAACCCCGTCCACAGTCACACGTCACCATAAAATCCAAAGATATACGCGGCCCTAGCTCGCCGTTACTAAATATACTTGACACCAGCGCATATTTACACATCCTCACATACGACGGCACCAAGGAGCTGAGGAAATTGTGAAACTTTGTGAACAATCACTACGCTACAAAAACTCAATGATTTCGGCACCATTTAGCTTTCAATTTTGCAAAACGCCGACCCCCAAAACAGATCAGATATGAGTACTTATGGTTATTCTGTTCACTTTAGCTTAGTCAGGTCAGGTTAGATTGGCTAATAATTTATGCATTTTGAACTCAGTTTGGATGCAGCTGCTTTCATGCAAATTGATTCCAACACTCAGGGTGTCGCTGGTGTCGAGTATATATAGTAACGGCGTGCTGGGGCCGCGTATATTTTCGGATTTTATGATGACTGTGAGTGGGATTTGAGCTGGCGTTAGGTATATTTTGTAAAATCGCATACGGGACCTAGAGTTTACGAAAAAGTGGATTCTGAACCAGTTGAGCTCAATGGCAACCGGGCCGCCTGGGTGGGAAGCAAATAATCTAACACCACGATCACTTCGCTTCAATAATAATGATAATAAATTGCTAAGACAGGTTAGAACTTTCTTACACTCAACCTTATACAAGAAAATTAAAGTGAATTAATTGAAATATTCTACAAAAAAAAAGAGTTTAAATTTATTACGATGCATGGACATTGAGATGGTGATTCTTCTTCATGTTGAATGCTAAGTCACATAAAATAGAAGCTAACACTTCATTGTAAGGTAAGCTCGGGTAAGTGTGACCATGATTTTCATTAGTTTGCATTGAATTCAGTCCATCTGATGAACCTGAACTAATATAACAATGAACTTTTGCAGGTATTTACTTCGAATACGCCACTGTAATACGCCACAGAAAACTGTTGAAAAATGTAATCTATAAATTTTATTTATATATTCAGAGATACATCTCCATAGGTCACACTTCCCCGGAAATTTGGGGCAAGTGTGATTCTGGCCAAATTTAAAGATATTAATGCACGTAAATCTATCTTTGGGGCAGGTGTGAGAAAACAGTAAAGGAACTTTCACCACAATTTATTTGTTTCGAGATATCTTTATTCAAAACATAGTTGGGAACTTTTTAGTATTGAATTTGAAATGCCCCATTGGAAAAAAACAAAAAGTAATCGTGAAAGTGAACATTTGTTGAAAAGAAAAATGTACAGGTAGAAATCTGATCCCCATCTTCTGACGAGTGGTGATGGAAGCACAGTTGTTATTTCATCATCAGAAAGTGTATCAATGTCTTTCATATCTGGCCAGGTATATTGTTTGGCTCTCTGAGATTTCCGTATATAATTTCGTACTATAGCTGAAAAAATATTACTGTTTAGATTGGCAAATGAACCAGGTTCCCACTTACCCCGACAGATATAGGTCACACTATCCCCAATAACATTTAATTTCGGGGTAAGTATGACATGCAATGGAAAAATGTAAAAAAAACAACTTCATGACAAAACGGCAATCTATAGTCAGATTCATTGTTTAGGCAGAAGGAAAGTGTTTAAAATGGATTCTTACCTTAGACTTTAACAATATACTCAAAGCTTGAATTAAACTCGTTATTCTCGTTCGGGTTGATGAATTGTAGGTTAGAAAATTGGGGAAAATTTTTGGATTTCACAAGATCTCTTTTGTATTTTATATGATGGTTATGGATTCATTATGAGTGTAGGCTATTCGTCAATAGATGGCATTGGTTTAGCGAAGATAGCGAGCAAACTCACACTTGCCCCAAATTCACACTTACCCGAGCTTACTATACATTTTTTTTACTATTCTGTATTTTCTCTCCTTACATGAAATGGAATTCACAGTATTCCGCGGCACATTGTTGCAAAACTCTCTTTCAATTCCTTCCTTTGAAAACTCTCCGAATCGAGACTTTTCCATAATAAACTGACCATTTTTACAAAAAAGTTGTTACGGTCTCACAATTTTTCCGTTTCAATTTTTCTTGTATAATTACTGATTGGCAAAATAATTTCGTTGGAACACGAAACTAATCCGACAAAAAAAGCTCTTGTGTATTTACCGTTGATAAAATATTTGCGTGATAGCAAAGTGGATGCGGAACGGTTAAAACGGTAACTAGCATATGAATCTACCGAACGAAATAATTAACGATAATCGGGTTAACTTCAAAGAACATTCGTTGATTATTTGGAATGTGGGACACGTTTCCATTTGAATTTTATCATGTGGATATACATGCCACCTAAATGTTACGTAAGTTATAAAGTATATGGCAGCTGGATCTGGTTACTCTGCCAACAGATGAAAATAATAATGGATATCACAATACAAACCGGGCAACTGAAAACAAAACAGGCTGCTATTTGCATAGTTAGGATTATAATATTTATAATAATATTTTTTTTATATAATATTTTTATTCATCATATAAATTCACAATTATAAAATTCACCACATAAAATATACACACATAAAATCTCATAGGATATAACATTTCAAAATATGAATAGTTATATAATCTTAAACATTACCTAACACTTAAAGCCTAAAATTAAAATTGCATTGTTAAATTTGATTGCTCTATGAGCCGTAGTAATTTTTAAAATATTTACTCAATTATATATACATTTAAGTTTTGAATTTTATAGATGGTTTTCTATTAAACGATGAATAGTTCCTCTCTCTTGAGCTTTAACGAACGATTTCAGTTTTTCTTTGAATGTGTTCATGGAGGGTTGTTCCTTAATGTATGTGCTTTTGATTCTGCTCCCCGTCCTATTATACCATATCTCAAATGCGATTCTACCAAGCTTTTGTATATAATAATTATTTGCTTATGTGATAGGAAATAGTTTATGTGCTTAAATTTAAATAGAATACATCTGAGTTTTTTAATTAGGTACTTGATATGTTCATCCCATCTTAATTAACTATCCAATATAATGCCCAAATATTTAATCTTATTCTCAGGACGTATTATGCAATTTGCTTGTATATTAATGCCGTAGTTAGGAAGGGATGTTTTGTAGCTACTAAAAGGTATATATACTGTTTTCTTGAAGTTTATTGACAAAAGGCGATAATCAAACCATTTTTTCAAATCCGTTAGATCATTTTCAATTTTCCGATTCAGATCATTCCAATTTTTGTCTTTATAGACTATAACTGTATCATCCGCGAAGCTTGGTTGAGTAAATAGCACTGGTCCCAACACCGTACCTTGAGGTATACCACACGTAATTTCTCTTTCGTCACTCACAATGTTTTTTATTTGAACTTTTTGTTTTCGATTTGTGGGTCTAACCCCTAATCCCCAAGTCTCCTAGTATTTCGAGAAGAAGAAGGTGGTCGACGGTGTCGAAGGCCTTTGCTAGATCCAAGAAAACTCTCTATCTTTCACTACTGTACTGATTGCGTCTTGGGTTGACCTTTTTTCACGAAAACGAAATTGGGAGTTTGATAACAGATTGATTTTGTTAGAAAGTCGTTCATTCTTTTTTTAATTGATTGCAAAAATAACTTGGACAATCAACTTCGTGATCGAGGGGAAAATGTTTGCAATAACATTTATCTGCAAAGCATTTCATACCTACGCGCATCGACTAAAATTCTTGAAATTTCAAATATGTTGCATAAAATAGTGCGCGATACGTATTTAAAATGCCTTTTCTCTCTATATACAAAGCAATGAAAACAAAAAAATTATATTCAAGATTCAAATTGAAAAACTAACCTCAATTTATATTATTCGAAATAAGGCTTGCCAGGAATCAAACCTGATAGTAAACAAAACAAATATGATTATTAATGAAGGTTCAGTTTATCAAATTTGGTTTTTCTAATAACCCTGTATAAAAAAGTCGAGCTAAGATAAATCTGGAGATCTAGCCGGTCATTCCATAGCACCTCTCAGTCGAATTCATTGATCAGTAGACATCCTATCCGAAAACTACGCAACAGGCCATGCCTAGTGTGCAGGATTATCAGCTGCTCTTCCTGAAAAAGAAAGTCAATTTCACGTTACTCAACTACTAGTCGAGGATGGATCAGATTATCCACTAATTCCCGATATATTGCTCCTGTCGAATCATCCTGCACAATCTCGTCTCAAAGAAACAGGCCCAAACATTCAATTTATGGAGATCTCAAGTTTGGCATTCAGGAAAAACGTGTGAATAAGAATTTGATCATGAAATAGACGAGTAAAGGACAATGTAAGAGGATTCAAAAAATACAGTGAAAGCCCCAGAATAGGACTAAGCTATACTTTATCGGATTGAACAGTCAATATTCCAGGTTGAAATGCACGAGATAACGAAATGTGTCCAAGATAAATCGAAGAAAGCTCATGTAAATAAGCACATCCGCTTTGTTTCTAATAGTCAATCGACACTGAATTCTCTGAAGAGCTGAAAAGTGACGACCAGACTAGTGTGAGAAATCCTGAAAGACTTTACAGAACATAACAAATGAAGTGAAAAAGACGTATAGAAAATTATTCGCAATACGTCTAAGAAAGAACTAATTTATCCACACTGAACACAAAACTTATCATCTCCTTGAATCAATTACATGAAAGATTTTTCCAATCTTACTACATTTTCAATCTTACTACATTTTTCAAATATTTCAAAGAATCAGTTATTAAATGGTGCAAGTTTTTCTGAAATCCCTGTATTCGCAGCTTGACTGACTTTGTTTTTAATTGAAACATTGAATAAGATAAGGACTTCGCCACCAACTCATTAAAATGAAAAAAAAACCTTTTCTATATTACGTATGGAATTTCCTCACTAATTATATCAAATAATTGATAGCATGAATGCGGTTATTATTCTTTTATGCACCTTAATCCAATGTTCGAGCAAGCTCGAGGGAAACTAATAGCCGAACTTCATGAACTTTAGTTGGACGGTTGAGAGAAAATGTCAAGGTATTTTATTGAATCATAAATGGGTTTACACACCTAGCTTAATAACTTAAATTGGGTGAACTACCACCAATTACATAAAATTATACAGTGTCAAAATTCAATCACTGTATACGTTATTGTAAAATCAAACTTGTAATCAATGAACTGACGATATGTTTGACGGATGACATACATGTGGACCGTGTGGACATGCACGATCTGTACCTAGGACCATTAGGATTCTGAAAAGAATTATTTGAAGGACACGGGTTGTCTTATAGGATGATTTTCTTTGTCTATACACACAGTGGGTATTCGTTGTGCAATAGGTTTAAAACTAAAACAAACAAAAACACTGGACAACGACTGTCATTGATTCTCTTCTGTTCTGTACGCAGAGATCGCAACATGTGATAGTACTGCAGGAGCGCACATGTACTATTAAATTATAGTAAGGATGCCATAGGTCCTAAATAAATCCTTACAAGAGTCTTTGGGATTCGCCTTGCACATATTCCTTATGGCTCGTATTTGTAAAACAAAACTCCTCTGGAATAAGTCATTACTGCATGCTTCTCAAAAATCAATTCCATAATAAGCTGTTTTGGCAGATGCATACCCTACGCAGTAGCAAAGATTCTAATATTGAAGCAACCCGATGCAAATTTTGTACACATATTCACTACATGATCATTGAACGTCAGCCTTTTGTAATTACCTCATCACCAATGTCTAAATTTGAATAGAAAGACAAGAAATTTGTTTTTTAATATTGAGTGGAAGGAGATTTGATTTACACCAGTCTTGGATATCCTTTACTATGTTTAAATGTATCCTGGTATTATTGCCACAGGAAGGTGGAGTCATCAGCAAACAGTGTACCTTTTATATCAAGCGAAACCATATCATTTACGTAAAGTAAGAATAAAAGAGGTCCAAGGACTGATCCTTGTGGCACGCCATGTCTAATATGTGAGGTATTTGACAAACTATTAGTTTCGACGCATGTTCACGACCGGACTAGATTGGTTTTGAACCATCGAAGGTTGTTGCCTGTGAAACCGTAATGAAGCAGCTACTGGAGCAGTATACTGTGATTCATGCAGTCGAAGGCTTTGAAGAAATCGCATAACACCGCTGCATCAGCAAACCCGCTATTGAGCCCCTAGTACACCTTGTCCATGAAGGAGAAGAGAGCATCGTTTGTACTCTTGTATTTTTTTGAAACCCATTATGTTGTATCCCTAGTAGATTATTTACTTGTAAGTATTATTTCATTCGAACTTTCACCAGTTTCTCAATTAATTTTGCTAAAGCGAGTATGAGTGAAATAGGAAGATAATCACTTGGGTCTGCAGAGTCTCCTCCCTATATATAGGTATCACTAATGAAGTTTTCAGGAAAGCCGGGAATTATCCATTTGTAAATGATTCATTTATCAGACTTACAAGTACATATAGTGCTTGTATGAATTTTAGGGGGTCAAGAGGCGTCCCTATAATAATAGTTCAGCTTAGCCTGAATACAGTAGTGAGAGTTAAGAGTGTTAGGATTCATTGAGGTTGATGCTTGTACAGTTGCCTCTCCTCGAAGACCATTCATGATTCTCCAGGTTTCTTTTATAGGGTTATCAGCATTTTCAATTCTGGAATTATAATAGAATTCTTTTGCATTTTTCAAAATTTTGCAGCAGATATTTCTGTATTTCATATAGTAATCAGTGAACTATTGCTTTCATGAATTTTTTCATAGTATACAATGATCGTAAGTTAGAAGCAGATACTTTGAAACCTGATGAAACACGATTCCAGAACATTCATTAATAATTGTGTGTTAATTAAGTTTCATTAAAGTCTATGTTGAGATCACCCGCTACTATGATTGAGCACTTCAGTTCAGTTCTGGTCCTCAATACTTGCCATAGGTTCGTCTAATCGCTGTAAGCGTAATTTCCGATCTGATATGAACCTCTTGCTCAAAAATATGGATGTATTCAGCAATATCTATCTCACCATTTTGGTGGGGGGCAGCGTAGTGCTGTGGTTTGTGTATCCGACTCATGGCCAAAGGGTCTATGTTTTGATTCCTGTCTGGAGCAAGAATTTCATTTTTTCTAGTATGGTGGATTAAATTCAAAACTCTGTATACTGACCAGGAAGAGTCGTCTATCATTCACTCTTGGGTTCAAATTAACAGTGCTGCTTCTAAGGTGGCGTATGGAGTTAGTAACAAAGCTTACAAGAACACTTTCGATTGAAGGAACTAGGTCGATGTCCATTCGACATAAGTCGATGAATAAATACAATTACTACTCCTACGATTACTTTGGTGGGTGTCGAAAATCACGTTGTGGAAGATGATTGAAGTAATCCTTCTTGTGCCGAAAGGTGAAACGTAGATCATCCAGAGATAAAATTTTGTATTGTTCATTGATCCTTTCAAAGTTTCTATGAATCCTGCATAGTTTTGAATACATATTTTTGGCATGAAATATTATGAGAATGTAATATTTTTGCTATCAAACAACCTAAGGAAATATTGAGATTTTCCGGATTATTACAAGAGCAAATGTGCAATAATTATTCAAAACCGCTCTTTCTGAAAGAATATTGAGTTCAATCCATGTGCCTCAAGAATTTCGTTTATGAATATATTTTGTGAACAATTCCGCCCATGATGTTGAAAGTAAACTGAATTTTACAATTTTCAGGCTCGGCTAAGCATACAAATTATGAATACAAATTCTGATAGCGTTTTGTTTACTAATCACATGATTATTATATTTACATTACATTTAACAGCTGATGCTAGCCCATTAAAGCAATGTTAATCGATGCGTGACAAATTTGAAACTCATCGTTGAAATGAATGAAAAATCGATGTGGTGAACTACCACTACTTACTGAAACTTAAATATACATGATGACTTAAAAAAAATGTACCACGTTTCCTATAAAAAGGTCACTGCACCATATTTACATAAGCATTTAAATGGTCTCATCTAGAAGCAAAAATTTAAATAATTACTACAAGAATTAACATTGCTGTTTACAGAAAATTTGCACAGAAACACTAAAAATGCGCTATGATCACGAAAACCACTTCAAAAATGTGAGTTATGGCCAGTATATGATAAACATGTTAGATATGAAGAATGTTCTAATCACATATTATTATACTTTTCTCGTGAAATTGTGCCATTGTTTCTTCTATTAAAATACAATTGTTCATTTCCGTTGACCTATCGGCATGACAATGGAATTTTTAGGGAGGTTGGAAACGATCCACCTTGAAAACGCATTGACTACTTTTCGGAATCTGTGAAATTGTGTCACTGGTTCATTTTATCTGTTCTATTGAAGATTTCTTAAACATAACAAGAAATGAAATTACCTTACAATCTGAAGTAAACTGTGCAGGTGTAGGAGAAAAAGATGGCAGTGCGTTACATATTATCTATCAGAAACGTAAAATGTAGAAGTAAACCAGTCAATGAATTGAAAGTACCGAACCAACAAATTCAGTAATAATAAAATGGAAAACCGAACTAGATAAGAAATAACTTTGAAGACATAGAAAAAATCGAAAAATAACTTTGTAAAATTAAACTATTACAATAACATATTTTCATCAAAAACAAATTAAACTGGAATCCGAAACGATCACAACAGACATTTGAAGAAGTTGAATCTGTAAGAACATAAAATGATAATTCACGAAAATGAGAAGCCGGACATTCGTTCGATCAAACCAGCAAATCACAAAACAAAATTTGGTGAGACTATTAAATATTGTAACAGAATATCGAAAGTCTGGAAAGCGTAATAGTCGGATGTCATAAGTATTAAAATCTTCGTATCAATACAACACAAGACCTAGAATTGACATATTGAAAGTCATCAGAGGAGTGAATGGTGAAATCGAAATGTACGGAACCCAAAACTACCAGAAAGTGGATCGCAGGTGGCTCTACTCTCTCAGAGATGGCGCAGCGTGCGGTCAAAATGAATTAATTCTGATATTTGGATTACATTCCTTTTATTTCTGTCTCAACACCTGATATTACCAAAATGACTAGGCTCACATTAAATTTATAACCAGAATTATTATAGAAAAACTATGAATCTTCAAATAAATCATGGAAGGAAAAATACCTAATGAACGATTTGTTATAAATTCGTAATTCAATTTGTCCAACGGTGATAAGTCAGAGTCATCTAGGAGATGATGAAGCAAGTATTTTAACGAGTTGATCGTTCTCTACAAGGCAAGTTAACTTTCGCTAATCCCCTCCACACTTTCTGCTAGATTTCGATTTTGATCATTTTTATCATACACAATTCGGTACCATGGATTTTACATTATTACGAAAATATTTTTTGAAAAATTATACCAAGAAATTAGATCTGATATACTGTATTCTCCAAATCTAGGTGGTAAAATATATTGGCATTGTAACCTTGCAACGTTTGATGTAAAACGATCTGAGATAACAGCATTGAGAAACACTTACTCTTGCGTGTTTATGCGAAGTCTGGTGTAATTTTCATAACGATAATTATTCAAACAACAATAAACCCAGTTAATTGTATTTAACGTTTTTGAATCATCAATAAACGATAAGAATAGAGTGAATGGATCGTAAAATTGATTAAATGCTTTCAATTTCCTATCGATAAATGAATGAGATATCGACATTCGATGCCATTATTCGATAAAAAAATGATGGGATCAAAATAACACCAGTACTTCATATAACATTTTCTGCTACAGTTTGACTTCCTACTGATTGCAGACCCACGAAGTTACAAAATGAATCATGTTTTTTATAATATCTCCTTTAAAATCTGAATTTCCCTCCTCAGTTAGTGTTAAAAATAGCACATTTCCTCCCTAAAAATTAAGCAAAGATAAATACAGGTATTTTTTGGTTTATATTTACATTTAATTTTTCAGCAAGTACATTAACAAAAATTAACAATGTTAAGACAGTTTTTAACATTGCTTGAGTTAATTGGAGATGACAATTCGGTCAGTACCTTATTCGTATTGTTGAAATGTTGAATGAAGGAATAATTGCCATACAATTCATGTTGAACGTAATGAAGAAGAACCTGCTCAAACTGAAAATTATTATAAAAAGCGGTAGTAAACGTTTCAGTACAAAAATTCAAGGCTCAAATGGTTGGATGGAAGAGCAAGTTCTGCAATGATTATTCATGTGTGGAGAATGAATCCTGTCTTTTATTAGGTTAAGTATCTGTACCGAGTATAGCAATAAAAGCATTTATTATATTGTAACGAGATTGAAAAATCCCCTAGTTCCGGCGCTGATAAGTGCCTACCATTAAACGTAACTCTTTTGCATAACAAATATACCGGCCGTTTATTGTAGCATCTTTCGATGTTTTTCTATACTGGGGAAGGAAAGAATCCAGAAAAATCTCCTCTGGTCGAATTGAGTATATGAGGCGACACATTTCACTCGGAGGTAAAAGTTTTTGGAAGATTTAACAAGTTAAAGTCAGTCGAGTTGAGTTCAAGTGTTTTATAAGCTAGTGTAGAAATTGTATTTATATAGCGAAGTTAATAAAAACAGTTTGGTGTACTAACAGTATAATTTAGAAATATCATAACGGCGTTGTCGAAAGTGGGATGTTAGTAAAAAGTAGAAATTATTTATAAACTACGTATTTGTGGTGGAACGATGAGTACATCGTACGATTGTAAAATTAATCCAAAATCAATTTGGGGATTTCGAAAGAAGGCGCCAGGAAGAAGAACAAGAAGAGGAATAGCGGCGCAAAGGAAAAAAACAAGAAGAGGAAACGCAACGGTTGGATGAAAAGAAAAAACGAGAAGAGGTTCCCGAAGAACAAATGAACGAATATGAACGAATAGAAAATCAAAGGAAAACAGACTTCCAGAAGATTCTAGAACATCAAATACAACTTTATCCAATATGTATTATAGAAAATCGAAGTATAAATGAAGGAACTGAAAGAAGAACTAAAGGAAGATGTCATGAAAATCGACGATGAGTTCAATAAGAAAGCAGATACACTGCGAGATGAGATGAAAGAATTCGAAAACTCTACTCAAGAACCAAGATCGTCGAGACAGAGTTCAGGAATTTTCATAAAATCACCGATTTTTGATGGACAGTCTTCTTGGTTCATGTATAGCCAGCAACTTGAAGCTGTGGCAGTAGCTCATGGATGGGGCGAAAAAGAAAAAGCTACGGCACTTATAGTAGATTTGAGTGAGCCCGCTTTGGGTATGTTGCAGACGATAATCATCGCACAGCGAAATGAATATGAAGACCTCATTACTGCATTAGAGTTACGGTATGGCGATCAACATCGAGAACAGCTGTATCGGGCTCAAACGAAAACGAGCACTCAAAAATCGGGTAAGAGTCTGTGAGAATTTGAAGCAGATGTGAGACGGCTAATTCAGCTGGCTCACCCAGAAGCATCCACAGTTGCAAGGGCTCTGGTGGATAACATGTTTGGAGTGCCAATGGAGCTACATTCCGATCAAGAAAGGAATTTTGAATAGAACTTATTGAAGGAAGTTTGTGAATTGATTAGCAAGACCAGAACAACTGCCCTCCATCCACAGTCTAATGGCATGGTTGAGAGGTTCAACAGGACTGTGGAAGATCATCTTTCCAAAGTAGTAGAGGAGCACCAAAAGAACTGGGATGGACATCTTCCACTATTCTTGATGGCCTACTGGGCATCTGTGCACGATTCCATCAAGCTCACACCAACTATCATTATCTTCGGGTCACCATGCATGTGCTGAAGAAAAAAGAGGTGCAAGATTAGGCAGACGAACTGCCATATAGCTTGAATGGGATCCAAGAATTTGCGAGAAAATGATTGGAGGTAACTAGTGATAGGATGAAGGCTCGATACGATCTCAAGGATAATACCGGTGGATCTCAAGAACGAGATCGAGTGTGGCTGTACAACTCTCGTAATAAGAAAGGAGTTTCTTTCAAATCAACATCATCTTGGGAAGTGATTTATTAGCTACTATAGTAGTTGTATTTTTATAGCGAAGTTGATAAAAACAGTTTAGTGTGCCGGAGTTTTATTTAGAAATATCGTAACAATACAATAACAATATAGACAAATTTTACTGATATTTGTAACTGTAAGTCATTCTTAATGATAATAATGATTGATATGTGGGCCGTGGTGGTCGTTGTGGTCGAGTGCTCGCTCACAGGGGCGTGGGTTCAATTCCCAGATGGTCACTGGTCTCGTGCATGGCATCAGACGTTGAAAGGTAAGGGATACGTCTTCCCTAACTCGCACCATTTTTTCACTTCTGAGGGTTGCTCGTAAGGGTGCCTCCGGTTGACGGGTATAACAGTTTAGTCGGTTACAACTGGAAAAAGTATTAACACGGAACCAAACAAGTACTAGCTCATAATATAAAGATGGTTTGCTGGACTCGTAATGAGATATCTGGATTGAGATATTACTCCAAAAAAATATATAAAAAAAATTACCGAAGAAAAACATTTTTCATTATGAAACTTCGAGGGCTCGCAACGAAGGATTAAAAAAAAGTTATTTGAAGTACTGGTGAACAGGTCCAGGTTCACCCTGTCCAAGTCCAGGTTCACCCTGTATACTCACACAGTGAAGAATTGAGATAAGTAATAGGCCGCACCACGATTTGAAATGTTTGAAAAGTAGATTGTTCATTAGGGGTAAAACAAATGATTGACAAGTAATGGCGTTTCATTAACCAAACCCTACTCGACTGAAATACATTTTATACATTTTGTGGCACATTTTGTGAGTCGAATAAGGGAAGAGAATACCTGAATATACGGCGCCCAAACGTGGAAAATACCCACACATCCATTATCATTCGCTAACAAGTTTTTTGTACACGAGCTACTGTTTAGTCATTGAATTATGTTGATCGCTGCATGGATAAGCATTGTTCATTAATTGGTGTGTGGAAATTAAAATAGGACTATTTGTAACAACCGAGCCCACCAGAATAACGCGTAGGCTTGATTGATGGAATTATATATTTGCTGTTATTGTTTCACGAGATTCGGATTGAGACTTGTTTCCTAATGAAGAAAAACAATTATTGGTGAGTTGGAAATTCCACAGAGAAATCGTAGTATGGAAATCAGAATGTGTATGTGGGTCATTGATGCAATGAAATGAGAGAGACACTTAAAAAAAGTGAACATTTTTGAAGGGCTGTGTTTGAACAGTGAAATATTAAATTGGGTTTTTTATGAGCAACTAAAGTTCATCGTGATCGATTTTCGGGTAAAAATCATATTTTTCAAGTGGAACCATATTGGTACCGTGGTACCATTTATTAGTGCTATTAGTAAGGAATTTATTCATACATGGTAATGAAATGTGCGATAAATACAATCAAAATTATATTATGGGCCGCAGTGGTCATGATGGTAGGCGCTAGTCTATCCATCAGAGGGACGTGGGTTCGATTCCCAGCATGGTCACTGGTCTCGTGCTAGGAATCGCATGTTAAAAGGTAAGACCTCGTTAATGCTTAGCTCGCACAAGTTTCGACTTCTGAGGGCTGTCGTTCGTAGGGGGATGAAAGCTGATGGTTAACGGAAAAAACAATTTTAAACAACAACAAAACGAAAACAACAACAATAACAGCTAAAAGAAAATAAGAAAATACAATTATTTTGTTCCAATATAGTGTTAAGGTTACTAGGGAGGCTTTGAAAACTAAGAAATTATTCTTTCAGATTATCATATAAATATTTGTTGGTTTATCGGTGTTTTTTTTTGTGTATTGGAAAAGTCTTTACATTGGAAAACTCGGTCATAGAATCATTGGTCCTATTAGATACTTGGGATTTCTGCAAAATGAAATTGAGGACAGGTTAACTGAATTACTTGTCCATTTAGGACAGGGAATGTATTTCCAACAAGATGGAGCTACTCGTCTTAATTCAAGAATAGTAATTGATTACCTTCAACAGGCATTCGAAGAAAACGTAATTTCGACGAATGGTCCTGTGCGATGGCCTCTAAGATCACCTGATTTGATATCTCTTGATTTATTTCTTAGGGGCCTTTTAAAAAACATTGTCTATATATGCAAACGCCGTTACAACGGCCCAGCAATTAGCGAACGTTCTTCAAGAAACAGCTATGCGAGTTCAGAAGTGTATAGACGTTAATGGAGAGCATTTCGAATAATTTTTGTAATGTTTTTTGTTAATTTTTTGTAACTTCATAGCATTGAATTAGAACAAAATAATTATATTTTCTTTTTCTTTTAGCTGTAATTTTGATTGTATTTATCGCACATTTAATTACCAGTTATGAATAAAATCCTTATTAATAGTTCTAATAAATGGTTCCACGTTACCTACCAATATGGTTCCATTTGAAAATATTGAGTATTACCCCATAATCGATAACGATAAACTCTATTTGCTCATTAGAAACGCAATTAAATATCTTTGACGGGATTTCGATTTCTCTAGCATTAGACGGGTCAACTGGAATAAATTGGAACCATCATGGCACATTTAAATGGAAAACTAAAAACTGAATTATCAACAATTTTGACATATGAAATGTCACTTATAACTTCTCAACATTCTTTAGGGCCTTGAACCATACACAATATCAAAAAATTATAAAAATTTACTGAAAGCCTTTTTCATAGGGTTTTGTGCCCTGTCCTTTCAATCAATTTCCTTCAAAACTAACGGAGATACGAAGGGTGTACCATGATCCTATTACAGCCGGTATAATCTTCAATAGTGAGCAAAACAATGAAGCAAAAATTCACTTCTGATACATATTCTGATTTAGTGATGAATTCTTCATTCCTTGGGTTACCTTCTCAAGCGAGGATTTTTTCATATACGTCCAATATACGTTTCAGTATATTCCTAAATCTCATTAAATATACTTCTAAATCTGAACACTATTTATCCCTTATTCTCTTTCATACTAAATCCCATGCACAAAATCACATCTTCCTAATTGATTCTCCTGTTTTGTACGATTAGACCGGTGGGAAATTATTTAGTTTCCCATTTGTAGTGTTCCTTGTATGCGCGCCGTGTTTTGTATTTGCGAGACACATGGGGCGCGACGGACAAGGCGTTTGCAACATCCATTTCAACTTTGCGAACCACTCAAAACTTTACCAATTCAATTTGAATTCTCGGTTATGAAGTTCTGAATGGATGTATGGAAATTTTACGGAAATTGCGTTTTTTTGGTCGGTATTTTTATTTCCGTATACACATTTACAGAAACATAATTTTTTAGTGGATTATGAACACAAAGTGGTTGGCAACCACGAAAAAACAAGAAAATCATCATTTAATTCATTTATTTCTCACCGGAATATTATAAGCTTACCTATATCGTCATAGTTACGCTATCAATAAAGAGAGTCATAACTCCCTTGGGACATAATAGATTTTATAATTCCCTCTATCTTACACGAATAGAAATGAAATAAGAAATGCTAATATACATAACGTCGCGTTTATAAGATGAAAACTGAAACATATTTTATTTATTCACGACATTACAAATAATAAATGTTCAATTTTTAAATGTGCCCTGAAAATTACTTCTACCACCGGAAACAATTTCTTCTTTTGTATGGCTGGAGCTTCTGTTCACTACCGTCGAGGTACCTGCCTCTTCTAATGGCAAAGTAGACAAATATCAGGCGCCATTTTATTTAATAATTCGATGCTATACTCCAAATATACCTTTCCGCCACTGTGGAACTTTTCCATCTTCCGTGTCTTTGCAGGCTAGTCATAGTTGCTCCTGCATTAGCTAGAGCAGTAGCAGAAGTGCAACGAATGAATGTTCCGTATAGAAAGATGGGTTTGGCTATCCTAAATACATGTGTTTTCCAATTGGCTGAGATGTACATTTATTTTTCAGGAAGCTCGAAAAAAATCGTTTAAACCTTCGGGGTGCAAAGACATATAAAATCTTAATGAAGGCAAAGCGAATAGCTCTTTGTTATCCACAACTGTAAATTTCTTTGACACACCAGTTTTACTTTCCGGTACGTTTACTACCATAACGGAATCCTGGTCCTCTATATCCGATACCTTCATATTCAAAAGTTCCTAACTTCTGCATCCTCCAATATAAACCATAATAAAAACAACTAATAACAAAAAAAGGAAATAATTACAAACAGAAAGGAAAATAAGAAAAAATTCTTTCAACCTCTAGAATACTGATTCGGTTCATATCACCCAGTATATTTTCCCTCAAAGATTCTGCGGAGACCTATTTATTCTTTGTGTAGTGTCGGGTTTGAGTCAGTTGAACAGGATGGTGATACCATATACTTCCGATAGTACTTTAACATTATCTCGTCATTTGTCTCGGAACACGTTCGATAAAGGAAACGGACATGTCCTCTCTAACAGCTGCCCCTTCGGCATTTGAGAGTCTACTCGAAGGACACTTACGGTTTCAATTGTTCGGATGAATCAGTTTGATTGGGAAGGATCAGGCTACTCTGTCTCGTATATGAACTGTATAACAACCCAAAACTATATAGTGGCGGAACTTTAGACACAAAATTGTGTTAACTCGAAACTGGTCAAAACTACTATGATTTTGATAAATTTTTTTGAATGTGGGTCAGTGAAAGTTCTTCAGGTATTGAAAATTGACGTTCCAGTTGGAAAATTTGTCATAAAACCCTCCAAAGATTCAAATTTATTTCATTCATATATGTATTTCAATAGCGGGTATTTCTAGGGGGCGAATTAAATTGAGAAGAAAAATTGTATCTACTTCGGGTCTTTTTGAACAGTAATTTATTAAAAAGTAGATGTTGAAACTAACTTTAATTATTCTCTTCAGTGTTTTCCTCTTCTTCTACTTCTACACAATCACCAATATAACCAGTTTTAGTAAGCTTGCGTGCAGAATAGCCAATTCTTTTCATGTCCACAGTTCCCAGTTCCAGAAGCAGATGGCTGGTTCAAGTGGATTGGTATTGAGTAATTTACAAACTTTCTTCATTCAACTGGGGACAAACAATTACCTGGTCACGATAGGACTAGTAGTTGAACTTCACCCATCACAGGTAGACCATCCTGGTAGGCTTTTATACATTCCTCGGTCTCTGACTACAGCCTACTTGACCTGAGGAAGGCTAGAGTGAAATTTTTGGACAATCCAAGGTTTTCGTGTTTATGAAGAACACCACATGCATTGTCTTATCCTTTCGTATCTAGGAGTACACTGTCAAATACAAGACCGAGTTCATCGGCTGCTGCCTTAAAAAGAAATGTTCCGATTCCTGCTTTCTCATGATCAAAAACCAGGCAGAGAAGGGAATCTGATGTCTTGATGACCTTACAATATGCTCCAACTAGAACCAATCTGTTATGTAGATACTCCAAATTTAAGAGTTCACGGCCTTACCGTTGTCTGGGGAAGTATAACCATTGAAAGCTCCTAAGCAAATGCATTGTATTGCGAGTTTTTATATCAAGTTGTCGCAGTTCCTCTTGAGTCCATTCCATCACACTCAAAAAGTAAAGTAGAATCGGAACGGCAAGCATATTAGCAACTTTCCCCCGAAAGTTCTGATGACCAGACCTGTCAGAGTTTATGCTGAAACTTGCCGCGAATTTTTAACGGAGGTTACCTCTTGAGTATTGCGTTTTTCCATCCCTAGGTAAGAATGCGTCTCTCCGACATCAGGATGATGTAGGATGCTTCCGTCTACGAGCTGAAAGTCCTTTCCGTATTACTTGCATCGTCCTCTTTTGAGATGAACCATGGCACATTTTTCGATCTCAATCTCTATTCCGATAGAATAAGTATACTCTTCCAACCCCTTTAAGAACTGATAAAGATCCTTTTCCACAGAGGAATAAAGTTTGAGGTCATCCATGTGAAATAAATGGGAGACCTAATGCCAGATGGCGTTAGGAATTTCCCAGACAGGCCCTGTCTCCGGAGCCCCGATACTTCCGGAGGGCGCGCTAGATCATTTATCCCAATAACCACTCCCCACGCCGTGGGGTAAGTGACTATTGGGTCCGAGAATCATGTGCCCTGAGCAGGCGGAGTGAACCAAAAATTACGGCCTTCTACATTTAATTTTATTTATATATGTATACTGTACAAGACTTTGTCTATGAGATCTAAAATCTTCTGACAATAAAACATATTTTGATTGATTGATTGATTGTCCGGCTAAGATTTCTTCCATATCACTGCAAGCCGGTATGATTTTTAAGTTTGAGAGCAGTGTGTCCATCATTCCACCAAGGACCCCTATTATCAGAACCACCATTTTGACAGAATGGTTTGGATAAAGCCAGCGGAGTTCAAAGAGTAGATCTCGATATTCAGTTCGTTTTTCTTCCTCTTTTCGAAAGATGTTCGTTTCGCCAAGAGCTGAAAACTCAATGACGAAAATCGTCCTACTTTGGTGGTCGAGGAGGACTACATCAGGCTTATTAGCTTGTATTTGCCTGAGGGTGGGGATTGAGTAGTTCCAATAGATTCGGCACTTCTCATTCTCCACAACGGACTCAATATCCCCCGGAGCATAAGGCAACACCGGTGTCTCGTTTACACCGTAGGAGTGTCGTAGATGGTAGTACAACACTCGTAGGGCGTATTATTATCATTATTATAATTATCTGTAGAGTCGAACATGCTTGGTCATTGATTCTACTTCGAAGCCATCCGTAAAAGATGATGATAATATCGAGCCTCGACATCAAGTTTAGTTGAAGTTGAAGAAACTGTAACTTTTATCGAAGCTGATGCTGATGAAGTTTTTGATAGTAAGACTGTATAGCTGTCCAAAGAACAAGATGGTAGTACAACACTCGTAGGGCCGCGTTATGCCTGTGGATATAGGCTGAGACCGCATAAGCTGGACAAGCTGACAGCAAATGCATTATGGTCTCAACTGCCCCACGACACGCTCTGCATCTAGAGTCAGGGAACTGTATCATCACGCGACTACGGTAGACGAGGGTGTTGAACACCATCCTGTCAGGCCATTATGGATCCCTCGGTTTCCGACTTCAGCTCACCTGACCTGAGAAAAGCCAAGGTCAGGTTTCTATTTATTATTATTATCAGTATTATCAGTCATTTAAGTTCGATAGAAGTTTCCAGTACAGTTTAAACTTGGGGTTACAGTTATTTTGCGTTTGGTAGTATTATGAGATTAGTTCATCAGCAGTATATTTTCATTTGGGGTGTTGGTATATTTAGTGAATGTAAATTGACCATTTTGATAGCTATTGAGTTTTCTCATTATTTGTACTTGAAGAAATCAAAGTGAAATTTGATTACGTCAAAAGTAGGAAAATATACCAAAGAATATGAAACATCTCTCATGACGAAGTATATCTTTGATAAACACATGGTCAAAATTAAGTGAGGAAAGTGATATACAGTTTGGAAAGTTTATTACTGAGTATTACGTCTTCTTAGAGTTTTTAAACCATGAAAAATTTATTGAGAACATCTCTCATGACGAAGTATATCTTTGATAAACACATGGTCAAAATTAAGTGAGGAAAGTGATATACAGTTTGGAGAGTTTATTACTGAGTATTACGTCTTCTTAGAGTTTTTAAACCATGAAAAATTTATTGAGATCATCATATTGTGCATAAAAATCATTTCCTAGAAACTCCACATCATCTACAACATTTGGAAAACGAGGAATATGCAGAAATTTTATTTGTATGATTTTCCATTCATTTAGGATGTTAATCCTATATTTCATGTACATAGGGAAGGTAGTCCTCTGGCTTATTCCAGTACTAAAAACTCCTATTACCATCCGCAAACGCTTCGTTACCGATGTACTGAGTGTTGAAATTTCAAGGTTTTTTTTTCAGTATTTTTGTTTATAAATTTTGTCGTTTTTGGAATATTCAACTTACATTTCTAATCGCATTACACATCAGGGGGCATGCCAACTGGTTGTGAGAACCTACAGGGAGATATTTTTTCTGGGGACATGTTCTCTTTTCTCCCCCTGAATTTCTGTTGTACGCCGCTGTTGGATTCTAAATTACAAAATGAATGTATTGTTTTACTTGAGATATTTCTGTTTATCAGTAGTTTTATCGTTTCTGTAACTGTTATCAAGAGAAAAAAAAGTTAGACCCGATTTTGTGTAATTCACGTTGGCTTTATTTGAACAATCTTTAGTTTTCATTTATCAAACTTAAGTATTTGTATAAAATATCACCCAAGCTTTTTAAGGTGTCACCATAAGACGGCAGTGTCAAAATGGAATTCCTGTTAGTATTCTTATTTATGAATTGATTGTATAAACCATCTCAGAAACCCAAGAAGTCATTGCATATAATAATTATTCACTCCTACAAAATGGAGTGGGAAATTACTGTAAAAACTTCTGTTTTCCTTATAAAAGCGATATATTTTTACAAACGAAAACCCCAAACGATTTATCTCTGGTTTCCCAACGTTGGATGCTGATGTGCTTTATCAATTCTTACGCGTTTTAATTATTTTTGCGATTCATACAATTCAACACTTCTATTAGTCAATATTCGCTAGTCTTCTTGAAAACAAGATAATTGCAATAGCACCAGGTATGTGAACCTCAGTTATATTTCCATGGGGAATTTCTAGTGAATTAATTTGTTTGCATTAAAAATATGGCGAAGGAGCCGAAGTTCAGGCACAAATATATTTTGTCCGGAAAATGATAGGTATTTTCGTCAAAGGACAAGAATGCCTTTTTCACATCGAGTTTCTGACTAAACATAAAAATGCATTGGAAATTAACATAGAAGTAGTCAACCGCTTGTTCCATTGGTAAAACAGAAAACTTTTGTTATTCTTTAAATTGTGGTTTTATTGGGAAATGATGTCTTTTAATCAATATCATTACTTTCCGTATATTATTAAAATTCCATGAGAATTGATGTAATGATTTGAAAGATATCACCAAAAAAATTTCTTCATGAGGCACTACTCATAAAGTCGGTGCCTTTTGAGAAAAATTCAAAGGAACTGCTATCAGTATTATTTTTAACTATAAATACATGTCCCCAAAGTAATGCCATGTAATTGTAGGACTGTTTGTAAGCTACAGACAATGTGAGTTGGAAAATATGTGAATTGAATAAATTGTTACTTTTTTGGATTAGGAAAAAAAACAAATCAAGCCTGCACATTATATGTATAGTATATTTTACTTTTCTGAGTATATCTGCGACACTCTCTTGAACAATTATATGCGTGTTATGAACATACAGTTCAAACCATACCAATGTGGATTGCTTAGTATCATATGAACCTATGAATGTTCTTATGCACTACTTTCCAAACATAATTTGGATGCAGATATGTCATTTACAAGAATCTAGGAAAAAAAAACGGAAAAAACCCGGAAAAGATACCCAACAGAAAAAAAAATCCCCCGGAAAGAAAACCCCTGAAAGAAAAAAACCCGGAAAAATACCCCTATATGCGATAACAATGGCCAGTACACCAAAAGTAATGAAATTTCAACTGTGTGTCATGTTAAAGAAACTAGACCATAAAAGTTTTAACCTATCTTGTGGAATGTTCATCGTCGACGACCAAAAAACAGATTCGCCTTTTTGCAAGGCTGGAAAATTTGTTGTTCCACCCCTCTGTATTGTAAAATGAATCAAATATGTTCTAGTTTCTTCAACATAACACACAGTTGAAATTTCATTACTTTTAGTGTACTGGCCATTGTTATCGCATATAGGGGTATTTTTTCCGGGGGTTTTCTTTTCGTTTTTTTTTTCCGTGGGGTATTTTTTCCTGTGTTTTTTTCTGATCTTTATTTCCGTTTACCCATTTACAACTGCCATTAATAATTTCAGAAAAAATAAACAAATTCGAGGTACTATTCTAGTCTTTAACTAAAATAGTACATTACATTACGAGTGCGGCAAGTGATATTTTTCCAAGGAATGGGAAACATTGTAGCATAAGACACCCTATCAGAATTAGGATATTTTAGGACAGCCGAATACGACAACGTGCTTTCTTTGAACGAAACGTTGCAATAAAAATATTATATTACCTTAAACAAAGCTTCTTTTTCATATAATAGGATATTGAATTCTGAATGACGCACACGTTACGGTGCTCGGATCCCTGTCAGAAAAGCGGAATTCGATTCGTTTATCATTCCACTTCAGTTCCATATTTTACTCTTGTTTCACGCAGCCAATTCTAGATTCCGTTTCTGGGGGAGGGTTGTGGGATGGGTGGCGGTATACAAGGAAAAGCTAGGAGTATCATTGAAAAAGGATTCTTTTGATTCTTGAAGATTCTCAAGATTCTCAAAAAATTCTCGAAAGTCCTCGAGAGCGGGAAGACGCGATTGCGATAATAATCATACAATTATGAAAATATTGGCAAAATTTGAATATTTTTCAAAATCGTTTCAATATTTTAAAATTATATTGGTGAAATATTCTCGAGGGGGAGGAATGAATATAATGAAAATAATAATCACAGCATTTTTTCTGTGACGAATTGAAACAGTCTAATATACAGAGTGTTCCTTAATATATGCGATTATGTGATATTTTGTTTTATAAACTGTAATAGTCAAAAAATGTTTCCTTATGAAATGTTGAAATTTAAAGAAAAAAAAGAGAATCCTACATATATCTAAAACTACTTGGGACATTTCAGGCAGGTACAGTAGGTAACAACATTTGATGACGGCGATGTTTTTTTATATAACATAATTTTCAGTCTCAACAGTGGCGTGCGTATGAGCACTGACTTTGAAGACAAAAATTGTATGCCGATGGTTTCTTTCCAAACAAAAATTAGTTTCTAATTTCCTGTTCAGTTTGAAAGAAAATATTCTGACAGTTCTAATAACCATTAAAATTTTGTCATTTTGTGTCATATATGAAGCAACGGTGAAGACAATGTGGAACGTTTCGTGCAAACTTTTGCAAGAAAAGTACTATAATGTCTATAATATTATGATTGACCCATTTAACAATACACTATTTGAACCAGCCCGAGATGCCCGCGATGCAGTCAGGAAGAAACTTCAAGCATATCCATGTAAACGTAAGTTCAGTTCAATTCAGTGTCGTTAAATTTGTCTGAAGTTATCAAAATAATATTGCTATGGAATGAAAATACTCCTGAAGGTCTTATGCGTATATTTTACCATACTGCTGCTGTAGAATTACCATGGCGAGAAGAAGAGGCATCAGTTGTTTATATGGTGGATTTCAAATCGAGGAAAATTACGATGACTCTTCAACAAATCGCATTGAATTCAATCCGGTGTTCAGTAAAACGTGTCAAGGTGGTTCTAAAATCTGTACAAGTCGTAAATGGTTGGTTTCCAATAGTGAAAGAAAAAAGTGCCCTGTACGTCTTTTTCATAAACTGATATAAAAATGAGGCGACAGTATTAGCTCACCACGACTTTTAAAACCAAATCAACACTGGAAAAATCAAACTGACAAACGGTACGATAATGTACCTGTTGGAATAAATACAATAAATGGATAGACCAAATCTGCTGCTGAGGCAATTGGCATGAATGTGAAGGACAAAAAGATAACAAATCACTCGAATAGGTCAATTATTGCTGTAAGCAAATTGGTAAAAAGTGGCGTAGAGGAACAACAATTGCTGAAAATTACTGGCCATGGCAACAACAAGTTCTTGAACATTTTGCGTGGTAATCTTCTATAGTAGAGAACAGCAACGAATCTAATGTTGAGTTAAATTTTAATAATTGTACTTTCTTTGACTGTACTTTTTATGAATAAATAAATGTTTCGTTGTGTTGAGTTTTTGTCAAAAAATTTTCCGGAGAATATCCCTCGGACACTGAAAAATTCCTCATAATTTTATGACAAATTTTTCAAGTTCGATTGTCACAAAATTATTGTCTATTATCAATGTCCTTGTGATATTATCACTGATAAGTGCCCCCAGAGTTTTTAATGCAATGCCAAGTTCGAAAAAAAATTTATATCATCCTAGAAAATTAATGTATGCAATTAATAACTGACATATTATCATTAAAAATGGCCCCCTCCAGTCAATATGCATGCTTTTGCTCTCCTTGTCATGGAATTGCGCGCTCGTTCAAATATTTATTTATTTATTTTTATTTATTTATTTTGTATAAGGTAATTCAATAGAACAAATGTTCCAATTACGGAATTACACATGTAATTAAACAAGTATGGCAATAAATAGATGAATCATTTAAAACTATTTATTTTTCTAATTTAACTAAACTAAAACTAAATCTAGGTAGGTACATGGCTGAAAGTATGTTAAGAAATAATGTTTAATCAAACAGCAAGAACACGATAAGCCTGATTTCTAACTATTGTAAACGATTGACAAAATAGGTCGATGTGGATGAAGTATTGATTATACGTTGTTTGAATTGCAACTACTGGTGAATTTTGTACATAGTTAGTGTTGGTGTTTATTGTGTAGAACAAATTTGTTGAACGAGTGACATAGGGTCTAAGTATTGAAATTAAGACTACTCAATAAATAAGGACTATCAACATGATTATTTACAATCTTTTAGAGGAAAAGAACAAGTGAAACCAGTCGTCTCGATGAAAGTTTTTGCCGATTAAAGTGTATTAAGCTTGCTTCGTAATCCTGACGACACTGTTGTCTATTGAATCTATAGTTCAAAATATTGATGAATTTTTTCTGAACCCTCTCGATTCGATCAATGTATTTTTGGTAATAAGGATTCCAGATTATATAAGCAAATTCAAGATGGCTACGAATCAATGCATTATACAAAATGAATAATATGGCGGGATTTGTGAATGACTTGGTTGCACGTGAAATAAACCCTAAATTACGCATAGACTTTCTAACAATTGATTCAATATGATGTTCAAAAGATAATTTGGAGTCCAATAGGACACCTAAATCTTTTATGACGTCGACTTTCTCTAGTTTAGCATTGTTGATAGTGTAGTCGAAGGATTCGTTATTGTGTAGTCTAGAGAACGTAATAGAGTTACATTTATTAGTATTCAGTTGTAGTTTGTTAGTAACACAATAAACTTGTAACCTGTTAAGATCAGACTGCAACTTATGACAATCGGTGACATTGTTAATAGTGTTGAATGCTTTCAAGTCATCAGCGTACAGATAGAAGCCAGAATATTTAAAATATGCACCAATATCATTGATAAATAGGCTGAATAGGAGTGGTCCAAGGTGGAACCCTTGTGGCACACCGGACGTTACATTTATTGATTCAGAATACCAATTATTCATAGTTACATTCTGGGTCCTATTAGTTATATAACTCTCAATCCATCTCAGTAAGTTGCCGTGTACACCGATGTTTTCTAACTTTATGATGAGTGAGTATGGTGAACTTTGTCAAAGGCTTTCGAGAAGTCGGTATACACGGCATCTACCTGTTTTCTTTCGTTCCCGGAGTATTTTGTGTTTCATCACAAGCTGCTTCAATTTTTTTTTCTCTCAATGCATCTACAGTGTCAATAGGACTTATGTGTAAAATGGCAACACAAAAATTAACGCAAGCTATTGAGGTCGGGGGAACTTGGAGGTCCTTTTCGATGCCCACTGCTGCCTTTTCTGATGCCTATCTTGGCCATTTCAACGTACTGGGTAAATAGTTTGTAAATAGTTGCTATGTTGCTAATCATTACACTGAAATGTGTTGGTGTACCATTCCGCATTTACCACATTTGGTTTCATTTTGCTAACGCAAAATTTTCAACCAGCGAAAGCAATTGTTCTTGAAGGAAATTGCGGTAAGATTGTCCATCAAGTCGTCCTGGTAGAAAGAATGGTCCATAAAGTGGTTATCAATGGTTGGAAATGGGTTTCAATTACGGCATGAGAATTTTTCGACCTCTGATCAAGTAACACAACCTAGATGAGTAATACTCAAAAAGTGCTGAAGGTACCATCTTTTCATAAGGTTATCCCTCAAATCTTGACATTGTTGCACTGTCGAATTTTTTAAGGATACAATATGCACGTCAGCTAGATTTTGATTTCTGTCAGGTATATTCATTCATTCATTTTGATTATTTCTATTTTACTAAACTTCAATATTTCTGTAAACAACGAACGACACTGCCGGTGAGGGAAGATGTCCCTTACAAACAAAGTTTAAGACGTGAGCGGCGAGTTACTCATCTAGGTTGTGTTATTTGATAGGAGCTTTTGACATTTCTTGAAGAAATTTGCTGGTTCCGTGAACGAATATGTGATATAAATTGTGGAGTTTGCTTCGGAAAATCTCTAGGAAGTATTCCCTTCACTCCTGAAATGTGGTACGGATCTAACAAATCCACTGAAATTTCCAAAGAATTTGTTGACCAATATTCAAGTTTCTGGCGCTTACACGTACTCGTTTCAGAATGTTCTTTGACTATGTGCAGCCTCAACTCTAGGTGTTCTCACTTTTCTAATATAAATATTAGAAAAGGTTCGACTTTTCGGAAAAACACGAATGGGATATCTCGGCAGATAAATATGCTTGGCTTACTCTACATTACCGCCGACGAGACCATGAACGTAATAAATTTCCGCCGTTTCCACATTTGAATAATTCAATATTATTATCAAGGCTGTAAAAATCAGTTATTCACATCCAACAGATTCAAATGAAAGAAACTTTCTTGGAAGTGTCAGATTATAACTCAAGTGACATTCTTAGGCCAACTGGCTGTATTTCAATAAATAAATTCATTTTCTATCGGACACTACAACGCTTTTAATTTTTTCCAAGAATGAAATCACTAGAGCACTTATATTTTCAATGGAGTTGGTAATTCATTTATTTGTAAAAAGACAATTGACGTACAATTTTTGTCTTAAAAAATACTGAAGTCTGTTCGTAAAATGTAATACTATTACTACTTCAAAATAATCAGGTTATAAATACATCGATAACTAGTTGCATAATTACAAACAGTGTCAGTTTGACAGTTTAAATAATCTGACCGCGATAAAAAGAAAAATCACTGAAATATCTCTTGCGGTTTCGGAATTATTCAATAATTCCTCTAATTTTCCTTCAGTTTGACATCATGTGAGTACTTTTGTAACAGAACAATTTTTGGGCCACAGTTTAGACAAACTATCATCAATTCTCCATGTAGAATCACACCCTTGAACATGCGCATATCTTTGAGGTTCACCCTGTATAATATGAACAGCAATTAAAACTTTTCATGCCAGAAAGTTGACTAGGGATATCGATTCTGTATACATCAGCATTAACAGTAGTAGTAATATAAATAATTTTTGTATTTACTCTTGTTATAAAAAACGGTTATACAGACTGATTCACGGTGGATGACACATTAGACGTTTCTGGTAAACCAGACAACGGCTCACTTTGAAAATTCAATGGAGAGCATATTCGGACATTCTCTACCCATCAACTAAAATGTATACAGGGTGTTCCATTTGAAATATCAAAGTTGCTACTACTTTCCAATAGAAGTGGCAACACCGCATTGTCGAAAATATTTCAGTTGGGTAGAAGAAAATGTCCAAATATGCTGTCCATTGGATTTTCAAACTGACCCTTTGTCTGGTAAATGTCTAATGTGCTATCCACTGTGAATTAGCCTGTATAGCCATCATGAACTTGAAATATATATAGAACCCACACTGGTGGTGGTATGAAAAATTTATTCTTTAAGGGGCTACAAGAATAATAATTTACCAAATGTTATTAAAGTGGAAAATACTGTGAAGGGATTTGAAAGTAAATTGCTAGAATATCTAGAGCGTTAATTGGTTGGAATATATTTGTGTATGTATGTATATCTATATTTTATATTTTTATTATTCTTATTTCCATGTATTCTTTTACTAGGTAATCTCAATTATCTCAATTATGTTATTTCTATTCACATTTGAATGTTAACATTTATTTTTGGAACTATGTAATTATTCATTATTTCTATATTGTAAGATTAGGATATATCCTATAATAAAGATTACTGCTACTAATATTTCTAATGACCACGAAAATAGCTGATTTATTCAAAAATTAATATATACCATTTCCGAATCCAAGAATTTGGGTATTTCATCAATAGAATCAGCAAATGTGTTTCTTCTAACAGGTTGTTACTAGACATGTTTTTTTAAAATTGAAACTACCATACAAGAAGGCAGAATGATATTTGAAAGTAAGGTAATTCTTGATATAATTTCGGTGTTCCTTTAGTTTGTATCGCCGCTACCCATATCATCAACATCAATCAAGTTTCTATTTCCACATATGTAGTGCCCTAAGCATTTTCTCGCCGAGTATTACGTTTCCAAGTTAGAAGATTAGATTAGAAGCTTATTACAAGTTGGCTTCTAGTTAAATTGAATCAACATGAAGGCGTCTGAATAGCTACCTTGCGTTGGTGGAGAAAGTTAGCCAAAAATTACCTAACAAATTCAATTTAATGGGATACAGTACGTTTTAACTGCATTCAAGTCTAGAAGCATCTAAAGGGGAAGTGGCGTCGTTTGCTGCTTCCCAAAATTCTCATAGTTGAAAACATTATTTTTAATCATTGCTTGTTTCATTTGAAAGACTCATTTCTAGAAAGCAGCGGATTCCACTATAATATATTCATTGACTCCAAGCTAAACTGGACCGAATATCGAATATAAAGTTCAGACACCCACAACTGCTTCATTTGCTGTTTCATTTGCTGCTTCAATTGCTGCTTGGTTGAGATGACATTTCTGTAATCATTCTTCAAAATCTTCCTGAAAGTGCTCCCAGTAATTTTGTTTTTTCAAAAAATGAATCGTTCATCATGGCAATTGTTTATGTTTTTGGATAATTAATTTTACTTTCGGTCTATATCATTTGTGAATAAAATTATTGAAAAACTGATCCACTTAAAACATTTCAGTGCTCACAGTCTTTATAATGTAAATTTACAACCTTCAGTTCGGATTTTAGAGAACCAGAAATTCAGAAGATAAGATGTTGTCTCTTCTATATGAGGTATAGATTCGTAAATGAACGGTAGCTGTATTTCTTGATTTTGTTAAGCCTTTAATTGTGTGAATAAAAGTTTAATCATTATTTCAAGAACGTCTCTCGAAAGGTTCAAATCTCTTTCGAACGGAATCAAGTAATAAAGTATTAGGCATATTCAGAATTGGAGAATATTTATTGTGAAGAACCTCTGGGTTCTATATTTGGACATTTTCCCTTTTTATTTTACAAAAATGACCTGTGGAACATCCAACTATCAGGTTTACTATTTTAAATTTTACATATTGAATTTTGGTATCACCAGAACGAAAGAGATCTAGATCAAATAACACGACTTTATATGAAGAAAGTTATAGACTGGAGCCAATAAATTCATTGTTATTCAACATAAAAAATATGTCATTCAGAAGATTTACAACATCATTAAAAATAAAATGGATCTGAAATACCACAACACATAATTTGAATTAGTTGGTGTTGTGTTTCGGAGTGGAATTTCTAAGACCTATTGTGAATTATAGACCCCTTGAAGGTACGACTTCCACGTACAGATTACGAACGAGCTCTACATACAAATTTCGAGTTACATTTGCATGACTGAATTGCATACAATTTAATTAGAAAGGACCGCTGTTAACAGTGTTGAACCGAACTATAACATTGCCAAGAAAGTGAACTCTCACAAATTTCCAATCGAGATAATTTCTGACGATTACTCTCATCCATTTATATCAAATGTGTTTAATCTGCTTCAGTTGTTGATTTATTTGAACAGCGTAGGATCCCAATTGAACAAAATGAAATTATAGTGTTTCAAAACCGGTAGTTTGATGTCCAGATGAATTTTGATGCCAAATTTTGACATCGCTCAAAGCAACCTATTGCAGATCTATGAACTCAACATTCTGTAGAGATCAAATAGACATTTACTAGCAATAATAAACTTACTGATGTTATTTCTTCTTTCTGTGGACAAAAGTGAGAAGTTGCGAGTGAATGAATTTTCGAATTTATCCTTAATTACATTATTCTTAAACATATACAGTCACACACAAGGAAGGAAAAATAATTGATTTTATAACATGGAATTTTACATGAAAAGTCTTCTACCAGTACTGACTGGTCGCTTATACTTTTTCTTTCGATGCATGGTGGGAGTAAATACCATAGTACTGTTTTTAACACTTGAATAAAATAAACTTAAATTTCGAACTTATAAATTATGAAATTCTCCCAAAATATTGAGTTTCTGCAACACTTTTATGAATTGTGCAATAAAATTGTGCATATTTAATAAACTATGCATTATGAATCCGATAAATCCGCTTTAATAAATGAACAAATTCCCAATGAATGTGAATCCAAATAAGAGGTAGGTTCTAGATGAGGTATTTTATATATGCTTTTGATTGATTTGTTTTGAATTTTCTTACGTGATACCAATAAAAAAGATTTGAAAGATCTTCATATAGAAACTAAATATTGCAATCTAAAATGTATGAAACTTAAATAAATGTTCATCAAGATTTCCCTAAGTATAAGTACGCTACAATTTTGTTGAGAATGCCGATTATGGGTGTTATTTCTTTACGGATCTTGTCCACATCATTCATCAATATAAATGCCCAAAAATAGTATACAACTTATATATTATATGATAATTTTTCTATTCTATATTGGTGGAAAGATATTTCCCATAATTTTTGTAAACATGACGGCACTGCAATAGCCCCTTCAAGAAGAGAAGTAAAATTGATAAAAATAAAGAATAGCACAGGTCCTAACACAGTTCCTTGTGGTATACCATAATTAACATTTTGATACTAACATTTATTTTGTCGAATGCACACATATCGTTTCCTATCAATGTAAAGTTTTTAAACAAATTATAAACGTTTATCCTGATTTTTTTCAATGAAATTCGAGCTGAGAGTTGAGAGCTTTATATCATTCAAGAGAATATCTGGCATATTTTTGACAATTATCTTTTTTTTGTACTAGGTATGTAAGATCTTGTGCCGCTTCTTCTGGATATTTGGATCAACGAAATTCTTATTGATGATACATTATTTATTCTATTCTGATTGATATAGGCCTTGCATTATTGAAATATTTTATTAGCATTTTCATGGTGTCACTGAAGCAATTTTCATTCGATCTGATACTATGAACGATTGACAATATGGTTTCCAATAACAGACATCAACATCACTCACAGGAGTAGCTTTATGAATCCGAAACACCTGAAAATTGTTTACACGCTATTATGAATAAACTTCCATCATATATTATGACATGCTCTTGAGATGACCACTCTGTCCCATCTTGGAAACGATTCATGAGGGAAGTTTTCATCGGGTCATTCATTCAGAAATGAAAAGAGCTTTCAATTACAGTAGACTTCGATTTTACGTGAAGTTGGCTCGATCGGGGCGCTATTCCTTCGATAATTATGCAAACGATAGTTGGCTGCGCCTTGGGGATTTTCATGTTATGTTAGGAATATGCAAATTAATAGGTGTTAGGTGTTACCATAAAATCGAATTTTCAATCGGCTCAAATAAATATGGAGAACTAAAACGCCCATTGAAATGTACAGGATGCTGATGAGTAATATTTTCGGGAGGGAGTAGAGAAAGAAAGAAATATATAATTATTCATCGAAAACAGTCGATTTCAAATAAAAATCAATCTAGTTTGAGTCACTCAAAGACAAACTTCAAACTCAAATATGCTTTGAACTATTTTTCTGATAAGCATTTGTGGGAGCCTTGGACATGTATCTTGTAGATTGAAGATTGTATATTGTAGATTGTACAGGCTATGCAGCCTTACAAGCACTTCGACCTATAAGTTCTTTTGTGCGTGACCCTTGATCTATTCGAACTTCAACAAAATTTGCTGGGTCTGAAGATAAATTTCTACAAAATTCAAAGAGTCTGGAGGAAAAGCTCCCAGAAAACTTGGTCAGTTTGAATACTCTGAAAGAACTTCTGGAAAATTCAAAAAGTCTGAAAAAGGGACTTCAAAAAGAGCTTCAAGAAAATTTGCAAAATCTAGAAGTGAAGCTGCCAGAAGACTAAAGGCTTAAAAATGGAACTTTGCGGTGTGGCGAATCGATTGGAAGAATGAATAGGAGCTATTGAGCAGAAATGAGATCCCCCGAGCAGCTTGAGCATGAATATCTACGCGGCCAGGTCCGGCCTCATGGTTTTTACAGTATTCTTTTGATTATTTTTATTGAGACTAAACCGATCGCTGGTGATTGTCAGACATTTCATTATGTTTTGTTCAGTAGCTACCAAAATGGTCACAACTTAAAATAAAATGGCATCTTGGAATACATTGTTTGCTCTCCCTAAACGCCATGTTCTCCAAGGAAAGTTTCGAAGTTTATAAGATTATCATCGGGTGAATTCATTTAACAAAAATAAATGAATTCGTATGAAAACTGTTGAAGTAAGATTTTCATATTTCACCTTTGTCCGCCCATTCATCAAAATTCAAATTCACTATGTATCCGCCAAAGTGAAAAATAAATAGGCAGACTCGTGAATATTTCGACGATATATTTAGATAACTTTTACTTTTGCCAGCGAAATTTCGTCCGAATCTGAATATTCTCGTTCCCACGCGGGCTCGTAAAATGTATTTGCATTAAATATGAGTCAAAACACATATCAAGTGGGTCTCTCGCGTACGCTTCTTGACAGCGTTTTCATAAGTTCAACGGTTTATGTCGCGAGAGATGATATTGTCGTATTTCTCAGCGAAGAAAGTTTCTTGAGGTAGAGACTACATTTTTCTGCTGTTCGTTCTTATCGGTGTTTACCCTATAGACCCAAATTGCTTTTGGGGAAACTAAAACAAAACTAGACAGATTCATATATTTTCATTTGTTCCGGCGCGTTCACGATTCAGTCTTCCAAGAACTTTCTCTTCAGTATGGGCAACTGGTAAATATTAAATCATATCCGAAAAGCTTCTTAAAACAATTTTTTGCTTTAGGAATGTATGCTTTATGGAGGAAAATAGACTACAAATTAAACTTTCCTGAAGAAACCTATACAATAGCTATTTTTGCATTGAGTGGTAAAATGAGTGTTTTTTTAATGGCACATAAGGGGGTTAATTTTTGGCTGAAACCGCAGGTCGAGGCCAAAAATTCTTTCGATTGTGTCTGAAAACACAAATTTTTTAAATGAAATTGAAAAAGACATTTTTGTACAACTGTGAATGTGAATTTACATCGTCTGAAATATATAAAAAATAAATACTTATTTTGACGTATTTTTTTGTCTCGATAAGTTATCGCTTTTAAACAATTGTTGTCGTGAAAATATTATTCAATGTTTTAAATAAAATCGTATTCAAAAATTTTTCCTGACAAAAATTATTCCAAAATAACTAAATAATATGTAGTAATTTAATACCAAAATACTACTTTTAATCGATGTATTTTTTAACTGACAAATCCTTTTTTATACAAGTATACAAAAATAGATGTGTGTGGGGCACCAAAAATACTTCTCTTTTCCATACATATTATCGTTAATATTATCAATACTTCCAGTACAATTTCCCAGCATCCAGTGGTCTTTCTGTGTTGTTACTATAGAAACGGTTTGTTGGCACGCCGCGTGTTTGACTGTTTGACTATGTTTGCTTCAATTTCAAGTTATTTTCAAGATGTTGTTTATGATAATGGAAGTGATACCCCATCAAATATATCTGAGAAAGTGAATAGTATCTAATATGTTACCGATCAAACCCAAGTTAGTATATGAGAAAACATATGACCAATTTCGTGAATGGTGCGTCAAGAAACATGTAAATAAGGTTTCTGAAAATGTGCTTATATGCAATTTTGAGGAAAAATTTAAAATTATGAAACCTCCTACGTTATGGAGTGTCTACTAAATGTTGAAAAGTACATTGAGTGTTGAGGAAAATATTGATATAAGGAAGTTTTCAAAATTAGTACCGCTCATCAAGAACAAAAGCGTCGGATACCGAGGAAAGAAATGTAAAGTTTTATCAAGGGATTAGTAGTAATTTCAATATTTTTTATTCGTAGGATGTCCTAATTTTGGGTATCAGCGGTGCTTGTCGCCGCGAACAATTATTACATATAACTATTGATGCCATTGAAGATGATGGATCTATATTGATTGTTAAAATACCTGATACGAAGACCTATTGCATAAGAACGTTTACTGTTTCAAATTGTGATTATATTGAGATATACAGAGCATTTACGGCCGCCTGATACAAAAAGTAACAGATTATTTTTGAAATATTCGAGAGGAAAATGAAATTGTTTTTTGATGAATAATCAATTAATCTCTGTTAAAAATAAATCCTTCAAAAAGTAATATTTCATGTTTATTTTGTGAATTTTTTTGGCAGTGAAAAAAAGTAAACATGTACGCATTAATAGAGATGCAGAAATGTCAAGTTTTTTGACAGTTGTAAAATATAAGTATTTTCGTTGAAAAATAACCAATGGAAAACAAATACTGCCCCCTAGAACCGTTGATTTATATGTGTTTGATAATTGGCAAGATTCTCTACAAGATAGCTACTTTTCGTGCAACCGAACGCAAAACAAGCATTGTTCAGCCTCAACAGTGACGGCAAAAAAATTTACGGCCGTTGCCCAGAATAACAGCAAACTGAACGTCACTACCGCATTTGACATTTCTGAAATAAGACAGTGTATTTTGAATCAGTAACTCCAAATTCACAACAGAAACATATTTTATTTATGATATTAACATTATTACTGATAGTAATCTCTGAAGAAGAAGCAACTGAATCTATTGTTCCTGAATAATCATTATTTACAGTAGGCAAAAACGAATTAATTTCTTTGGACATTAATATCTTGGGAACAACTACATTTAAACCAGATGCAACAGTACCAGAAATTTCGTCAGAAATATTGTTCTTATTATGGATGGACATATACTTCGGCTACAGTAGTGGACTTCCATGGCGTTTGAGTACTGATATATCAGCACCTGTATTGGCAAGAAGCGATGCAGAACTTATTCTGAAGCAGTGACCTTTGTACGCCTCACTATTTGGTAAGCCGAGACACTTTGCAATCATAATAGGTATTTTTCCAATCGTATGCACTCCAACAACCTGTGCCGAGCACTTTCCATTTCTATATCTCAGAATAGCAGTATGTTTTGGTCGAAGAGTTACATATTCATAGTAAATTCTCATTTTCATTAGTAGGTAATGGTAAAACCGTGTTTTTGGTCAGTGTTAGTATCAGGAACGGTTACTATCAATACAGTGTTCTCTTTCTGAATATCTTCTAGGGTCAATTTCACCAATTCATCTCGTCACAATGCTCCTGATATTATTATTATCAAAACCACCATAGTTTCCACAGTAGATGATTTTCATCACTAGCATGTTTAAGGAATGAATCAGTTTGCTTGTGCGTCAACACTTCTGATTTCTTTGCTCGATAAGCACTTGACTTATTTTGAGGAATGGTACCAATTCTGAAAACTTTCTTACATCAATTCCTTCTCTTACGTTAAGCATATTCTTTAACAGAGAATAAATACTCCATGAATTTGAACTCTTCACAACTTTTGATCGCTGCATCAAATATCCCAATAATATATTCTCTGACACCTTCTTGACATTTTCTTTGAAGTTTCTGTAACATTTTACATACTTCTGTAGTAGAGCAACAAACTTCATGTATCGTTCCAGTATCGTTGGTTTCTCTCGGTAGATCTTTCCTTCAGAATTACCAGATGATAGGAATCTTGAGGCACGAGGTGTGGAGACCATTCAAGCGTTATAAAAATCGATCAACTCCGAAAAAGAAAGGAAATATTCATTTTGCGGTTGAGAATATCGAATTTACCTTCATATGGAAACAAAATTTGGAATTCTCTATAGAATACATTCTAAATAGAAATATAAACAAAAACTAGAACGAGAGTAAATGAAAATAAAAGTTTGTAATGAATAAAACATTTCTCATGGAATGAACTTTAGTGAAAAACTTTTTATAAGTGATTGAAGAAAAACAACTCCACTCCATCAGTTCGGAAACCGGTTTTTTGTTCCAAGAAAGTTGAAACTAATACATTATGAATGAAAACTTCGTTCTATCTCCCGGTAATACGAAACTTCCGCCTGCTAATATATCAAAAGAGAATCTCGGAAATAGAGATCGATTGACTCTGACATGGTATGAATTGCTGAATGAACAAATATTTTCCTTTTTGGAGAGTATCCATAGTTTTCACATGAACGACGATTAGAATTTCTCATATCACTACCACATGCCTAAATGATTAAATACGTTTTAGCAACAGAACGTTCTTGCATTATTTGTTTTTATTCCTTTTGTGAATATTATAGAAATTGTTGAATTTATTTCCGAACACACACCAAAAATATTTCCCGATTAACGATGGACAATTCAGTAGATGCTCTCAATTTAGATTTTTCATACTTCATCAATACAAATTATTGAATGATAATTGTTTTTAACATTACAATAAAACAGCACTCCATTCTGTGTAACTAATTTGACATTCACCAGTAAAATTCAACTAATTTGACTAATTTAGTCCTGATTTCATAATGAGCTTTAATAACCATTGAGGGTAAAACACAATGAAAGATTTATGTTTTAAGTTCTAATTTTCATAATTTTAAATATTTTCTTAACGCGAAACCATGATTGCTATTATTATTCTGATCACTCCTCATAAACAATCTTGTTGGTAAAATTCAAGCTTTATTTTTCAGTAATGTTTTGCATCTTGTTATATTTTAAAAATTGATATACGGAATCCCAAAACTTAAAACTTAGGCTGCGACTACCAAAATTGACAAATTGTGATTGTCTAACAACTATTTAATATGAATGATACTTTAAGTTCATTATACGGCTCCTCAACTCGTACGTCACCTCCGTTTTCCTTTGCTTTGTGCTTTGATTCTAATCCCAATAAAGTTATAAGAGAATCCAATTTCTTTAGAGTGTTCCTAAAAAGTAAACATTACTAGGAGGGAGGAATCACCAACGTGACAAATTGTCCCTTTCTGGACATATTCCGAAAGCTTCAGAGTATGTTGAGGGATGGCACTCCACGGTATTGAAAACTATCACTAATACAATATATTTTAGGTAGTTTCGGGGTGAGGATTATTCAAAAATCTCCACTCCTCAAACAGAAATAAGTATATCAGTTGCTAATGTTGTGAATTATATCGTTAAAAAAATTGTTGAAAAAGTAACTTACTACTTTCCAAAACCTCGATTAAAAAGGAAACCGAAAAAAAAAATGAATCTAGGAAGAGTAGTAACTTAAGAGACCTAGTTATAAAATGCGGAGTTGACGGAAAAATCGTAGACAGCGATAGACATGTCTATACATGACAGCAGTTCTGATATCAACTTCGAAGAGGATATCGAAAATGAAGTTCTAGAATCCCCAGATCGCCAAAAGCAATTCAACATTCATAAGTCTTAACGCTTTCATAGTGATGCAATTCAACACGAGAAACGTGTTATATTTCATGTAGAGAAAATGTAACAGGAAGATTTGGAGGTGAAATTTCTTTGGAAGATATATATATATATATATATAATAGGGGACAATTCATTTTAATTTCCAGAAGGAGGTGATATAGGCTTTGTTGCTCTTGTAGATGTCATACTGAAGTTACCACACCTAATATTGATCGGTGAGACTTTATGTGCTGCCAAAAAATTCGAATTATAAGCAGACTTGTCTTGACATGATGTCAGGAAGACATCATTATTGGGATACATGTATAGCTGATGCTGTTGATGATGGAAATAGAGTTTATATTATTGACTTTGTTTTTGTTCACCTTGCAATCATAATTTCTTTACAAAGGCAGAGCTTCCCCGTATTTGTTCAAAACCACCTGAAAACTAGGGAGAATTTGAACACAAAAAATGATTCGCTAGAGGTGGTTTTATATAAACAATGTTGAGTTGAGAGATCTGTCAGAAGTGAACTTTTATCATACTTCTCGAAACTTTAAAGCATCAAACCTTTCGCCCACTCATTAGAGAAACTCAAACAATAACTCCATGCTAATAAATGGGAAAGAGAATAAAGAAAGTAAAACTTGTGGATGGCGATTAAAATTACATTCAGTCTGTAAAAAATATTACTATTATTATATAATTTTTGAACCATGCAAATCAGGCTTATAAATTATTTTTTTTTAACCTAAACAGTACAAATCGCAATGAACTAGTGGGAAATGTCCTCAAATTAACACCAGGTACTTTAGTGAATAAATTCAATGCACTTTACATGGAAAAGCATAGTACAAAGAGAATGAGGCAATTTTCGACGTGAAGAGCAATTAGTTTCCTTCCAATGAAGACTGAAAATAGAAGAAAAACGTGAACGTAACGACAAACAGAATAATTTCCAACTTTGTTCGATGTTATTGCCGCTCTACTTCTCACCACAACAAAAACAAAAGAAGCATTCTAGCGCTAACAAATTTCTCTCTTCCAAGAAACAAAAGAATATCTATTAGGTATGACTACAAAATTAATAAAACAGTGATATCCCGATGTGAAATCCTGAGAACTATTTTTAGATGAAATGATTATTTGAAATGCTTGCTTCGTTAGGTTTTTTGGATTGGTTCATGAAATCGAGTTTATTTTTATTATCGGTAGCGGTCTAATTCCGATTCAGCACAATTAGCATATCGCGATGAAAGTGTACAGGGTAGCCAAGAGTTTGGAGATGACGGACAACACTTGTGAGAAAAATCACATCTAGACAAAACAATACATACTGACGGAGTCAACAGAGACGAAACAAGGTCTATTTTTTATAATTATCACCGCATGATAAACATTTATTTTTTCAATAACGAAATGTCTTGAACACATTTTCCACCTTGTAATCACAATCCCTTAGTGGAAATGACCTAAATATTTCTGAAGGTTATGTAGAATTCAGTTCTGTAGATTTTGAGGAAATTTCTTTCGAAGATGTCAATTTGCTAACATCTAAATCACTGTTTTTTAACTTTCATCTGATTAATAAACTCTGATAATGGCAACCAGCCAAAAGCGGTCAGCATTGATAAAAAAATTATACTAACAACCTACATTTATTTCGGTTTTCAGTGGGAACATATTAATTCTTCTCAGCAAATAACTGTTAGTATTCAATAATTTTAGCCGACAAAGACAAAACCAGCTTCATTTCCTGACTGAAAAATTATGACACGTTTTGTTCGTGAACACAGTGTACTCAAATGGCAAAGTTTAGTTTCATCTACTAGAACATCATATGTGTCACACCAAGTTTCCTCGAGATGAATTATATGCCTGATGGAATACGGATAACTCCTCATAATCCTTATGTCTTGCCGAAGTAGAAGAGTGTGGTTGTATTATAACCATATGATTCTAAGAATGTTCGTAATTGAAACAAATAGACAAAAAACTACGTTGAGTTCGAAAGTTTTGTTGAAGTACAGAGTGATTGGTTATTCAGTTATTTATTCATCTGAATATAAGCATAGACTATGCTGAAGATATTATTTTCATTTTCATAAGATAGATAACAGAGAGATGAATAGAAGAAGAAGAAGGGAAGGAGGAAGCTATATTATAAGTTTGCTGTTTGTGAAAGAGAGTCAATATTTCTTGAAACTGTTTGTACTTAAGGCTGTCACTTGGGGATCAGGAAGTACAGTATTTCAGCAAGAACTATAGAGAAGTCATCGTGCTAATAGTCGGTGAGTAAAAATCGCATCGTCTTTGGTAAATCTGTCACTAAGATAGGGTATATTGATGTAATTGTTGTTGGTAGTACAGGAACGTCAAATCGTCTTACCATTCTGGTGGCGATACGTTGGACTCGATTTGTACAGCATATTTCCAGTGGAGGCATCAGATATATGTTTTATTAAGCATACTGTTACAACGGCTGTCACTTGGTTACCAACAGTAAGTTTTGTAAAATTCGAACGAGTTCGAATACACTGTGCCAGAGAGGTATCAACAATGTTGAAAGAATACGGGGTACCCTTCTCTCTAAGCGTTTCCACCGAGTGGAAAATAACAGGCAAACATCTGTCAGAAAACAACTACTTCCCTGGCTAATACGACAACGGATATTAAACTACAACTGACAGATATTTCTGCAACGTTCTTCAAAGAAGACCCAATTGCAAGTGCTTGTCTCGTAATTAAACAGAAAATCATCCTTCATTTGGCTGGGAATGACCACCTGCAGTCATTGACATGCATGTTTCGAGGTTTATTGCCTCTCATCAGTGACAAGGTAGGTCGGACAAAATTATAATTGTCCTGTCCCTGCCATATGAATGATAATGAACTGTTTAACTAATATTTCCCCACGGATAACACCACGATCTATAACCAAGTTGATCGAAGCGCCATCCGCACGGAACAAGACAAAACACTCCCAAGTAGCATAGTCTCCGGGAAGAGAAATCTGTAGAATTAGAACGAGTTCGAATACACTGTGCCAGAGAGGTATCAACAATGTTGAAAGAATACGGGGTACCCTTCTCTCTAAGCGTTTCCACCAAGTGGAAAATAACAGGTACACATCTGTCAGAAGACAACTACTTCCCTGGCTAATACCACGACGGACATTGAACTACAACTGACAGATATTTGTGTAACGTTCTTCAAAGAAGACCCAATTGCAAGTGCTTGTCTCGTAATTAAACAGAAAATCATCCTTCATTTGCCTGGGAACGACCACCTGCAGACATGCATGTTTCGAGGTTTATTGCCTCTCATCAGTGACAGGGTAGGTCGGACAACATTATAATTGTCCTGTCCCTGCCAAATGAATGATAATCAACTGTTTAACTAATATCTCCCCACGGATTACACCACGATCTACAACCAAGTTGATCTAAGCGCCATCCGCACGGAACAAGACAAAACACTCCCAAGTAGCACAGTCTCCGGGAAGAGAAATCTGTAAAATTCGAACGAGTTCGAATACACTGTGCCAGAGAGGTATCAACAATGTTGAAAGAATACGTGGTACCCTTCTCTCTAAGCGTTTCCACCAAGTGGAAAATAACAGGCAAACATTTGTCAGAAAACAATTACTTCCCTGGCTAATATCACGACGGACATTGAACTACAATTGACAGATATTTGTGCAACGTTCTTCAAAGAAGACCCATATGCAAGTGCTTGTCTCGTAATTAAACAGAAAAACATCCTTCATTTGGCTGGGAATGACCACCTGCAGACCAAAATTTCGATGTTTATTGCCTCTCATCAGTGACAGGGTGGCGAGAACAGAAGCATTTATCTTCAAAATGAAGTTGATATGTTATCTGACCCAGATGATACCTGTTTTGACTCTCCTTTGTTTTTTCCAATATTTCGGATGGAAAATACATATGAGCTAAAGAGTTTTGGCATATTCGTGACATTACTTGAGGCAGCGCTGTTTTTTCAACAGACGAAATATATTTATCGAAACTTTTAGCATCTCAGCAGATACAGCAGATCTTCGACGATAGTTTATTTCTACAATATTTATAAATAACCTTGGAACCTCTTTCAAGAAGATTCGATTGTGTAGACCGTTTTTAGGTCTTTGAAGAAATCAGAAAAGTACGAACGATGGGTCTCAGCGGACTTACTTAACATATATTTCTTCCAGAACTTACGTTTTCTATGAGAGTAGTAGATGAATTTCTCATCAATCCACAGTGTTTGAGTGTTGTTTTCTTTAAATGACGTAAGAATAGTTGTTGATAGCATTAAGCAGTGATTTACAGAAGAACTCCCATGTATAGAGATATTCATAGAGTTCATCCCAGTTGATTGAACTCTAAGTAAATTCTGGTTAATTTTTTTGTGTTCTAAGATGATGTTCTGTTTTTTTTTTTCTGTTATCTTGAAGATTATACGTAAGTTGCAGTTTCAGACACCATATGCACAAAATCCTGAATATTGGTAAGTTATGAAAGAAAATGAAACTGAAAAGCTTGTAGTTGCTTGCCCTTCGGCTAGTAGAATTATACTGTGTGAAGCAGCCAAATGGAAATAATTTATTATTTCCATCACGTGTTAATTCGGATTATCAGATGACACCCTGTAACTACCTAATTTCACCCCTACATTCAATCCCCTTTGAATGACCCCCATATTTATGAATGGGAAGTAGGAGTTAGTGATAACATCATGTAAAAGATCTCTTCATTCACTATTGAAAAATGTCGTTGTTTTCAAATTTATTGCAAATATGAAAAATACAAATTATACTGAAACTAAGTCAAACCGAATTCAGTCTTCTTTGTGGCTATATCAATTGTGTGCATAAACAAACAATAGTTATACTTTTGTGTTATTTTTGTTGATTCCAATCCAGAAACATGGTTCATATAACAGAAAGGCGTAAAATAACTGTCCAGAAGAATACGGGAGATAACACACGAAACCAGATCGAAGTTGCTCGCCTATTTCATGGAAGATTTCCGGATTTGTCACCTATATCCCAAGGGACAAAAAGTTAAACAGAAAATCTGTTTCGTGAGCTTGAGAATGTGAGGCAGGTGAAAAAGGCCCGTCGAATACTATAAATGATATCAGTTTGAATGTACTGCTTGAACAATAGTTTGGGTAATTATAGTCATTGTTCCCTTTTCCATTGATGACAATTTGAACGGAGATAATTATTTACAATGCTTCAAAATAATATCGTATACTTGTTTTTCGATTTTTGTTTTTCGATGCTACCAGAAAATATAAAGGTAATGTTTCAGACATTGTTGCAGGATACTGCCGATCATGCAATACATACCATAAATTATCAAACAAATTACCCATTAAAACTAAACTACTCAACACTAATTTCATCGCACCCCAAAATTTTGACCCTATTAAAATCTGAATAACTTTTTTCTGCATTGGACAATTTGAATTCTGTTCACACTGTTCACTAGCCCAGTCTTTCAGCTATAATCTCGTCATTCTTCAAAACATAAGGTTCTTCGCATAAAATCGCTACAGGGTATTATCTGAAACTGTGCAAAATTTCTGAATTTTCAAAAGGATCCCAAATGAAGAACATATTTTTTTTCAAATTTGACAAAAGCGGCATGAAGATGAACTCATTACCTCAAGATAGTTTTCGAATTGTCTTATTATCTCTTTTGTTTACAGGGTGATATCGAAAAATTTACTTTTTGGTTTTGCAGTCATAACTTTTTTCCTCGTCAACCGATTTTCAAAATCTCGAGCTCATTTTGAAGATGAAACTTTAGATGAAGAGATATGAATATCAGAATGGACTCAAGATGAAGATTGAAGATCAAAGGTTTCCTCAAAGTTGACCTAAATCTGAAACACCCTCAAAATCCGGTTGGGAGGAGAATTAAATGAAAATCAACTTGTTTTCGGAATGATCATCCATTCTGAATACGTCCAGATCTTTATTGCTTTCAGCAGTCAAGAATTGTGCGTGAAAAAAACCAATTTAAACGCTTGGAACGACAGTTAGACCCGTCCAAAGGGCCCACGTCCGAGCTAACGCTGGGTATATTCAGTATCGACCTACGGGGCCAAGAAGGGGAACAAGAAGAAGAACAACTCCCGCTCAAGACCGCCTTATTGGAAGATTGGTACGGCGGACTCGGACTTCAACCGCCCCCAAAATTCGTCGTGAATTGATCGATGCTACGGGAATTCAGGTTTCATGCCAGACAATCCGACGCCGGATCCACGATCTTGGATTATACGCAAGGAGACGAGCTGCCTGCCCCTTACTGAAACCTGTACATCGAGCAGCAAGACGATTGTGGGGGGAAGAACATCAAAACTGGGGAATAGCAGAGTGGAATAGGTGTATGTTTACGGATGAGAGTAGGTTCAACTTGTTTCGAAAGGATGGTCGAGTGTTGGTTTGGAGAGGGAGGAATGAAAGGTTTTTGGAAGAAAATATGGAGGCGAGGGTGGCTTTTAGAGGTGGAGGAGTGACTGTGTGGGGTGGAATATCGATGAATGGGAGGAGTGAATTGGTGATTCTGAGAGGAGAGAGTATGAACGGTGAGAGGTATAGAGATTTGTGTATGAGAGAAATCGTGTTCCCTTACGCCGCAAATATCGGCAACAACTTTCTTCTCGTTGATGACAATGTGAGACCGCATAGGGCTCATATTGTCAACGAGTTTTCGAGGGATCACGGTATTGAGCGAATGAACTGGCCGCCTTTCTCTCCGGATATGAATCTGATGGAACATGTCTGGAGTCGAATGAAATTAAAATTGAAAGAAAGGGAAGAGCGAATGGAAAATTTGGATGACATGGTGAATGCGGTACAGCAAGAATGGACAGCTGTACCACAGGAGTTCATTGATAGTCTGATAGACAGCATGCCGGAAAGGGTCAATGAAGTAATTGTCAAAGGGGGAGGACCCACTAAATACTGAATATCATAAATATTTTTCAATTCTAATGTTATCCAAGTTATTTTCTCTTTGTTGTTGTTCAATATAAACTCAATAAAACTTGTTTTCTTGTTCTTGCTAACTAACATGAATAATGCTTCACGATTCAGAAAAAAGCCGCTATTGTGGAATGAGACTCAGCTGGTCAGGCTCGTCAGTCACTGAATGTGATTCTTGTAACCTTGGTTACGGGCCATGCATTTCAGGCGAACAATGTGTTGATTATTTTTTTTTCAAAATTCTGCCGTTACAATTGGGTTTTTCCATGCACATTTCTTGACTATTGAAAGCAAGAAAGATCTGGACGTACTCAGAATGAATGATCATTTCGAAAACAAGTTGATTTTCATCTAAATCTCCTCCCAACCGAATTTTGAGGGTGTTTCAGATTTAGGTCGCCTTTGAGGAAACCCTTGATCTTCAATCTATATCTTATCTTTATCTTGTGTCAATTCTGATCTTCATTTCTTCCCATCCAAAGTTTCAGCTTCAAAATGAGCCTGAGACTTTGAAAATCGGTTGACAACGAAAAAAGTTATGACTGCAAAATCAAAAAGTTAATTTTTTGAGATCACCCTGTAAACAAAAGAGATAATAAGACAATGCGGAAAATCTCTTGAGATGATGAGTTCATCTTCATGCCACTGTAGTCAAATTAGAAAAAAAAAAAAATTTCTTAATTTGGAATCCTTTTGAAGATTCAGAAATTTTGCACAGTTTCAGGTAATACCCTGTATCGATTTTATGCGAAGAACCTTGTGTTTTGAAGGAGTACGAGATTATATTATAAGGACTGGGCTAGCGAACAGTGTGAACAGAATTCAAATTGTTCAATGCAGAAAAAAGTTATTCAGATTTAAATAGGGTCAAAATTTTGGGGTGCGACGAAATTAGTGTTGAGTAGTTCAGAACGAGTTGTCATTTCAACACCAATAAGTTCATTATTGTTAGTGATATTAATTTTCCATATTTTCATTTTATCGCATTTTCAGATCATGCTTTCTCCCCTGATTTTTATGTAGTTCGGTTTTTAACACCGAATTACAAGCTGGTCAAGGGCGGGTCCAGCCCTCGCGTTAAGGTGGGGTCACGGGCTTTGAAATCACAATAATTATATATATATAGAGTTATTGAAAACAAAAGTGTGCATATGAGGTGAACGGTATTTCATTCTACACCTTTCTGTGTTTATTTTGTTGTGCTATTGATGAAGGAGTGACGTCATAGGCAAATCTGGAATAGAATGGAAACATACGTCATGTTAAAAAACTTTTTTTTTCAAATCTAATAGACAGGTCTAATAGATTCAATGCCAAAATTTTCATAACTTATAAAATGGCAACTGGAAATACGTTGCTGGCTATTGGTCTATAATGGTTATGGAGTATTTTCATAATGTCCCCCAATGGCTCATCCATCCAAGACGTTATGGAGTTATCTTAGATCACCGGTTCAAATGAAAAATTAATTTTCAGCACTAATAAATATATGAGATTGCCGTTTTATATACGTTGTCAGGCAACTTTCATTTTCATTGAAAAATGCAATTAAATGAACTATTGAAACAAATAATAATAACATTAAAATTATAATAACTATTTATATTTTTTTTCTCTGTCCTTCTATTCAGGAAAAAAATTAAAAAATTTCCAATAGAGAATTGTTCTTCGAAAAATAAACATCCGGGAAAGTTATACCTATATACGCCAATGTCTGATTCAAATTACCATATCGCTAGAATATCCGTCTGGCATCATTTCCCAACTGAGTCAATTTTTGAAAAAATCGAGCAATATGGAAGTATACTTTCATTAAAATAGCACAATAAAAAATATTTGAATACACCAAAATATGCAGAGTGAAATATTGTTCAAATTTAAACAAACTATTTTTCAATAACTCTTATTAAAATAGGCGGGCGCATATATTTGACTAACTCTGAATACAGTGAGAAGAGTGTTTCCGATTTAATTCCGAGAGCTCATCAACTGCTGACAGCTGTTTCGTAGTTTTCCACTCATCAGGACGGCTTAATGTGTTCTCTCGAAATAAAAAAAAAACGATTGCAATTTGAATTAGTACCCTACGGCAAATACAGTATAAGTGAAAAGTAACTTGTGACATCAACAGTCACTAGTTAAAACTCGATTTGAAACGAGCCATGAAATTCAAAGTTAGATGATTATCTTCTCATTCACAGGCAGCCAACAATTTTGTTGTTCTGATCAACCCAAGACTCAATCAAGTTCTATTGCGTCAAGAGCAACGCAAACTCTTTATTGGATAGAGTGTTTCCGATTCAATTCCGAGAGCTCATCATCCGCCGACAATTGTTTCGTAGTTTCACACTCATCACGCCGGCTTCATGAGGTCTCTCAAAATTAAAACGAATACACTTTGAATTAGTACCCAATGGCAAATACAGTCTATTTTGAAAATAACTTATGACATCTGCAGTCACTAGTTGAAACTTAATTTGAAACGATCCATAGAATCGCTGGTTGACCTGGGCCCAGATGGGGGTCATGACACCTGGATCCGCGTTTGAGCTGAAGGTCAAATTTAAATAGGCGCATGAAAGTTGGTTAATGCAAAATTTTATAAAGAAATTCACTCGGCTAAACTCATGTTCCATATGTTGGAATCATGATGAACTCCAAAATCCATACGTGTGGAAAAAATGCATCTTACTCAACATCCACTGGATCAGATTTGAACAACTAAATAGCAGAAGAATGCCCCTCAAAATATGATGCCCGTTTATGATGAAACACTTTCAATATATTCTATAATTTTCTATTTCAAGGTAAACAGTAAGATTTTTTTTATTGATGCATATGGAAAGAGGCTCAATTCGTTTGTCACCTCCTGGTGCATCGAATTGTTGAATGACAATTAAGTCATAAATTCATTTCATTTATTCATTCACGTTGATGCAGTATATCGAATAGTATGATGCCATAAGGAACCAAGTATTCTCAAGTATAAATGTACAATCCTATTCCTATAAATTCTACCTATATACTAAATATACTGTTATAGGTAAAGATCTATCGATATTCTATCCAACCAAATCTTCTAGGTGGTTAGTTACACAGTTGGTTAAACAGATTTCACATATTATTGAGCAATATAAAACCCAGCTATCCCTAAATAATGTGCAATCTAAACTAAATCAAATTACATTAATAGTGTCTATCCCAAAATATCTCAAAATTAAACCTTTCTAGTGATCTAACTCCAACTGAAGTAACAAAATCTACTTCGTGAGGGTACAGTGAGGTTTAAATGACATGCCAAATGAAGATATTCGATTATTTTTGTTGATAACCAACCAAAAATGAAACATTTAGAGACGAATTCGTGAATCAATTATTTTATTAAATTCAGTTGCTGTTTTTAGTCTCTACAGTTTTCATTTGTTAGTTGGATAGAGTTTGGTCCTCTATGACTGACCAAAAATGTTCAATTCGGATTTATTTTCTGAGAAAGTATTGCTTTCATTTTTGGTTGAAATTATCTTAACAAAGTTCTTGTCAATAATAAATGGTTGAGTAATACATTTTGTACCAGTTTTTTATCATTTCGTAAGTTTAAAACTTCATCACCTGACCAATACTAACTTTTTGAGGATTGGTAGCGCTTTGAATTATTTTAGATATGCACGATGATATATAACGACGGATACAACCAAATAATTTCAAATAAAACAATATTTTCCGAACAAAATGTTAATATTTCCTAGTCCAAATTTCTTCCTTGATATCAACATTTTCAAAATAAACCAAGGCATAAAATACCATCAGATTCATTGCACTGACAATAATAATTTTTTACTGTAAAACTTCAATTTTTCTGAATGGGCTTTCAGTAAAATTTGATTCTATATTGTGCTATAGAAAGCCATAACAATGGAAACATTGCATTACATGCAATCTTGCATTTAAAATTGGAAAAGCTGTCTCTGAAAAACAATACAAAACTAGTTGCGTTGGCGGAGAACAGCCAACATCATTACCAGAATTGAAATGGAAACTGGAATTTCACAGCGAATTTTCAATTGTGTTTCGTCACAGAACATACATGTTGGTAATTGTCCCAACACTGCTGTGACGAATTCTTTGACACGTATCATGACTGAATCGATTTTACTTTTCTGTTATACGAGGGGCTTTCAATGGATGATTCTAAATATATCGTAGATTAGAGGAAGACTTTGTCCTAGACACTACATTGAAAAGCTGTAAAATAGCGTATAAAGGCCGCAAAATTGAAACTGAATATTTCAACTGGAAAATTAATACAAATTTTTTGTGAGGTTTATTTTGTGGCTGAATTGTGAATAATAAATAAAAAATAATACATTTATTGTCTAAACAGGATAAATCCCAATTACAAGACAGTTTGGTTATTTCGGTTGAAAAATACGAGTACTGATAATACAGACAATAAAAGTATTACAAATAATACAGTTAATGACAATACAAATAATACAGCTATGTGCCTTATATAGAAATAGGGTATGAGGATGTTTTTAGTGTGTCCTTGATATGATTGAGAACATGAAATTGATTGTTTTAAATACAATACTTGTTTTACTTTGTTCTTGAGACAACCTATTGGTTCATTATGAATGTCGATTCCAGAACACACTTCATTTACCATTTTACATGTTGTATACAACGGGGATTTACAAGAATGTTGGTGTTGGGTTTAGGTAAGTAAAAGCACGGTTTGTGCCCGCTGTTGCTATGAGGGATATGAAAGTCAATTCGTTCCAATAACTCAGGACAGTCGGTTAAATTATTTGTTAGTTTGAAGAAGAATGAGCAAGCACAATATGATCTACGATTTTCCAAAGATAAACATGAGTATCTGCCGAGCAGCAAGTTGTTGTCATAACCTTGAGGGGGATAGACCTCATCCAACTTGAATGACACGTATTTGAAGAAAAACCTCTGTACTGATTCCAGTTGATCAACATGACATTTATACAGTGGGGACCTAGATTTCACGAATGCATTATATAAGGCAATAAAGCAGTCCTTGTTTTGGAAGTCTTTGCATGTGCGGAAAATCAGTCTTGTCATTCTCTTCGCAGAGAGAGAGTTCGCAGAGAGTGATTGGAGAAATTGAGTTTGGGGTCGAATTCAATGCCAAGGTCTTTAGTTTGTTAGTTGCACTCTAAAGTAATATTGTCGATAGAGAAGGAAAACTCAATAGTGGACTTTTTTAAGGAGTACGTGTTGGATTTGCATTTTCTTATATTCAGTGGGAGTAGATGTGATTAATAAATTATTTTTATTAATTTATACTAGATGTCCGGTAAACCAAGGATCATACTGAGATGAACAAGTCTACATATAACCTATCAGATAACTATATACAACTTGACCTCACGGTTTACGAGATATTGGAACTTTCATAAAAAAAAATTTATTATCATCTCAGATCATTCTTTTATGGGTCATGTAAATAAGAAGCGTTTCATGTTAATTCTCATTTTCGATTAATATTACTGTACAGTAGTTATAACAATAATTGCAGAAACTGTCATTATGAAACTTGGAACTTATTTTGTGACAAATTGACCTCCTACGGAAACCTGGACATTTGCCTTAGAAACTTGCTCGCTTATACTGAGTCTAAGAAGGTATAGAAATTGAAAAAAAAATTGCTACGAAAGGAGAGTATTTTATGGTGAACAAGGATTGCAGTTTTGTTCTTTGTTCGATATGGGTATATTTTCTATTCAATTGAAGAGTGAGCTACAGTTTGTCGTATAGCGACTGATGAGCTGATAAATCTCACATAAACACTTGGGCTGATAATAGTTAAATAAACTTTCATGAAAAAAATATAAATGAGAATAAGTTTATATTTTGGTTGGTTTCCGGGTTTTGCCGTGGTCTTCTTTGGTTTAAATCTCCAAACGTTTCGACTGCAACTGCGGCAGTCATCTTCAGTGGCGTGGTCGAAGTACTCTTCTAGACGTATCAACTGAAACTGAAGCTTTCGAGTTTGCCATGTTATTTATAGTGATGTTTTTTGCGCACTTTCTGTAATAGTGGATTCGCGCGCACTTTTCGCGCGTTTTGGGTGATATGGCTTCGTTTTGACCCCTTTCAATGCTGTGTGCCAGATCTTTGGTAAATATGTTCTCTCTTCTTTTCTGTTGAAGTTCTCTTGGTGTTTCTGTATTTCTATTGCTTCTAGATACATTCTTGTTGAATAATGATTCGACGTTGCTAGTCTCTCGGTATTTTCGAAAAGGATCTTGTGTTCTCCGTCAGACGATGTATGCTCAGCGACTGCGGACTTCTCGGTTTGTCCTAAACGACAACTCCGCTTGTGCTCGACTAGACGGGCACCAATGCTCCTTTTCGTTTGCCCGATATAGACCTTCTCACAGTTACATGGATTTATGTAGACTCCCGCTGATTTGAGTTGATCTCTGCTGTCTTTGGCTGATCTCAGATATTCCGATATCTTCTTCGTTGGTTTGAAGACGATGTTAATTTTTTCCTTCTTCAGAATTTTCCCAATTCTGTTGGTGACACCTTCTACGTATGGCAGATAAACAGTGCCTTGGGGTTGCTCTTCTTTGGTGTTCCTTTTCTTCTCTCTTGGGCGCGTAGGTACCCATTCGCTTGTAACACAGTTGTAAGGTGTTGCATTTCCTCGTCGATGTGCCTTGGTTCACATATTCTCAAAGCTCTGTTCACTAGGGTGTTGATGACGGTTCGTTTCTGTTTTGGATGATAGTTGGATCCATTGTGTAGATATCGATCTGTGTGTGTGTTTTCTACCTGTACACCTTGTGGCCTAGATGATTACCCTCTTTGGTGACTAATACGTCAAGAAATGGGATGTGAAGGTTTTCTTCTAATTCCATGGTGAACTGGACTTTTGGATGAAAACTATTACCTCAACCAGTGCTTCGGTCGTTTTTCTGAAGGTCGAATGGCCCTTTCTTCAAATTTCTCCATGTAGAAATTTGCTACCACTGGGCTAAGTGGACTGCCCATGGCGACTCCATCAACTTGTTCATAGAAGGTTTCATTCCACTGAAAATGAGTTGTCGTTAGTGAATGTCGAAATAAGTTAATATCTTGTGGAAAAATGTCCTCTATGTAGCTGAGGGATTCTTCAAGTGGAACATTGAAGATGACTGCCGCAGTTGCAATCGAAACGTTTGGAGATTTAAACCAAAGAAGATCACGGCATACCCAGAAACCAACCAAAATATTGACGCCAGCCATGAAAGCTTACATTCCGAGAATAAGTTTGTTCTAATGAAAACAACACAACAATGTACACTTCAATATTCATCATATACACTATCAAGAGATCACAACAAATGTTTGAATTTTACTTCTGCTCTGATACGAGCGCGAAATATCCTTGAAAACGATTTTTTCAACAAACGCAGAGCTCTTGGTTTATTACTGATTTCTTGGGCTGCATGTTGTATTCGAATCCATAGTTCCCTTTCACTAGTGATTGGGTTGTCGTAAACATCCTCCATCAATCATCCCAGTTAAAAAAAAATAACGGGTTCGAGTCCGGCGTCCATGGCGGCCAAACAATACTGGCCCAAATCGCTCAATCCATCTATGAGCATAATATGTTCTATCTTAATTGTCTGCCGTAGCAGAACACCCATCATATAAAAACCACATGGTCTGTCTGACTTCCGACACATCTACCAGTAGATGGGTTGATTTGAGGGAATTCTAAATAGTTTACGGAGTTCAGTGGAAACTCTAACAGACCAATCACGTGGCCATTCAGTATACCGGTCCAAAGATTTATTCGATGATGTTAGAACCTGTCTGGCCTCATTATATGAGAAATTTCAAAGTGCCAGCAGTGAAAGTTGTAGATATTGAAAAGGGTGTGATTTCATCGGTGATCAAATTAATGCAGTTTTGATTATTAAATAAATAGATTTGTTCTCAGAATGATAGGTCCGTCACCAACCTATTGACACCAAATTATTTCAAAACGATTATCTTTTAGTGTATGTACAATCACCCGAAATAACTAGATTCATTTTCAGAATGACAGGTCTACCAACAAATTGTTAAAACAATTGAAATTATTGCAATTAGATGATGTGTAGTTGTTGTGAAAGGAAGTTGATCAAAAATACATATTTCCTAAAGACACCAGTATTTATGGCTCAAAGATGAAAAAAGAAGGGTAAATGATCTAACCTAACCAAACTAACAACCTTGCCGTCCTTTCACACTACAATCGGTTATCTAACCTGACATGACTCTTCCGATATTATAGGTACCAATCGGTGAACTAGGTGACAGATCTAAAATATTTTCCACATATAAATGTATTACTGCTGCCGGTGACTTATTTTTTTGAGGACAAACCTCATATTCAGCCTATATGGAAAAAGTGATAAAACTATAATTTAAGCTACATATTTACATTTGTGTATTTGGCATTTTGATACTGATGCACAAAGATTATGCCAAGTCTTCCAATCCTTTCTTCAAAGCACAATAGACGATAACTGAACGTAAGGAATTATGTGGTAAATACTGAAGCTCACGAAAACACGGTGTTGTCTCTGACTATATCTGTCATTTAACTGACAGATCACCTTGGATATGAGACCAACTAATTTTAGCTCACACTTCGATAAAAAAGAAGATAAACTCAATTCGAAAGAAACAACACTCCTTGTGAATTACTTTTTAATATCCTCCTTTCGAACTCTATAAGCAATATATTTTTTTCCAGTTATGGTAACTTCTATACCTTTTCAGACTCTGGCAAAACGATCATGTTTTCAGGGCCAACCAACGTCTAGATATTACCTTGTTACAAAAAAAGTTTCATAATAGAAATCTTGAAGAATCCAAATCGTATAATATGTTTTTGGTAGAGTGCTATCGAAAATTTGCTTTCTGCAATTGTTACATCTACTATTCAGTAATACTTAATAAGAATTAACATGAAACGCTCCTTATTTGCGAGGAACATAAGGAATGACCCGAAATAGAAGTTCAATTTTTATATAGAAGTTCCAATATCTTGAAAATCGTGAGGTTCTTACTGTGGTCCAATTGTGGTTTTCTGAAAGATTATGAACTTTTATACAAAAGTTCCACTATCTTGAAAACCGTAAGGTTTTCACTGCGGTCAAATTGTTTTTTTTTTTTTGTATTTTATGTATTATATTGTGAATGAAAATGTTTACAAGCTAAAATCGATCTTTTGACATGATGGTGGTAAAATTGAGAAATCACTCTTTTCTTGAAACCAAATAAAACGGTTCAAAGAATCTTCAGGTAATAGTCAATATGACATATAGTCAAAAAACAGCGCAACAAATATTTTCGTAATTGAATAAACATGTTTTTCTTAATTTCACGCTTTGAAGATAAAACAATGGATGGACTGAAAAAAACATTGGAAGAACTAATCGGACAATTTGTTAAATTTGATAGCATGTCTATCAACCCTGATTTGGAAGACTGTTTTATGATCTCATTTTCGAGTCCCTCTTTAGGAATATGATTACAGAAAGGAGGTTTAACAGGATTCGCAAAACTATGGTAGGTGTGACGACATAATGGAGTCTTCATAATGCTAGAGTTCTCGACAGGTGGAGATAATGCTCTAAATTTCAATGGATTTTCTTGTGGTGTCAGTGAAAGATACTATTCGGTCTCAACCACAAACTGAACCTAACGAACCTTTGCCTTGTATCTAGGAAATAAATTGTCAAAATATTGGTTGTGACTAATGGGCAATCAAAACATTATTTTTATCATTGTTATACTGATGAATGGTGTAACCATCAAAATATTTCTGTAAATATATAATCATTTATGATTCGATCAGTTAGATTGATCACTACTGCTCAATTTCATTGAAATTATTTTAAATGAGGATATCAAGGAATCTTGACCCATCTTCAATGGATTATCATGGAATAATTTATTTGGAACACAATCATAGATAACATAGATGAAAATCAGTACCAATTAAACCTAAACAATTGCAAATTATAGGAACGTAGAACTTTCCGAAAGTGCTTTCTCATCCGTTTCCAGTTAGTATTGGCCGCAGCGTCGAAAACTTTCATTATAATTCTGTGGCATCTAACTTGAAATGAGTTTCAACTTTCGGTTTGGTTAGATTGTAATGGAACTGTGGAAGCTCGTGTTCAATATTACTTTACACCGCCTTCCTTCCTTCAGAACACCTCAGAAGTTCTGAACTCGTGTATTGTGAAGCATGTTTCAACTGACGTTATGAAAGAATTGGGCAGCTGCATTCAAATCATAAACGTTTGATCTTATTTGAGAATGATATGTGATAATGGACTACAATTTCATTACAAGTAGAATGACATGTTTTTCCCATGTTTTTCCTATGCCACACACAATATTTTTATAAAATGTGGCGATTTGAACATTTACAATGAGCTTTATCTCACAATTGAAAGATGATATCAAAAAATGCTTAAATTCGTTTCTGGCATAAGAAGTGGGAACTGAAATTACATAAAAGAGAACTCACCCCTATCAACCCCCTATAGGCCGCACCTACTCCAACTAAAATAGCAAACCCCTACTCGTGATACGATCATTGAAAAGCTTATAAAAATGCTATCCAATGGTATAAATAATATTTCAACAGTGTGAATCAAAGAAGTTTATTTATCACTTCCATATGTTTTCCTCATTTCAAGTAGAATGCCACAAATACTGTTAATTTGTCAATAGTCAGATATTTAATCGGTATGTTAGAAAATGAAGGACAGTTGAAAATAATGTTAGCCATTGAATAAACACAGTAGGTACTTACCAGTCTAGTTTGACGTTGGAATAAACAGTGACAGCCATATAAGTGATGGAATTCCTTGATCGATCCTGAAACCAATCAACACGAGCACATCAGTCGGGATAAAGCCATTTCGAAGGATATGGGAAGGTCCAACAGAAAGTTGGAAGTCACGGAATCTGCATGCATGATGATTTTGATTTGTTATATATTCGTTCAGCAGGGATGCATACAATGAAATATTCAGAAAATTAAACTGGGAGAGTTACACTGTTAACAACCTATAAAAATATTTTCTATGATCGTACAAAAAATTCCTACTATCAACACTATTTACAATGCCAAAAGTGTTACTTTTTGATTATCAAATCGATTTATAATCAGTTTACAGAGAAATTTCTATAATAACGAAAGTTGGTTCATAGTTATTCGTGGACTTTGACAGAGTTTGACAGCGACAATTTGTAAGATTAATCACGTTGTCTGTTAGAAATATAATTATTTTGTTCTGAAACTGTTGAATATGTCGAGTTCGGATAGAGATAATACAATCAGTTGTACGCCTACATGCATAACTGATTCATCAAATGCCGATACAGCGGTTCATTACCAGATAAATCTAAAAAACTCAACGGTTTTTGTTAAAGACGTTTAACCGACAATTGTTTTCACCTCAGTAAATTGCTTGCATACAATATAAGAAAATAACTTCGAATACCCTCGGTGGAAGCTTATGATGTTTTCAAAACTGTTTTAAACATTCGTAATGTGTCTTGTGATAATGTGAAGTTCTGGTAAAAAAAATAATTGATATAATCATAGAAATATTTTCGAAAATACATCTCATATACATAAAAGGAAATATAAAACATCGCTACAATTGAGTAACATATGTTCAAGTTATTATATTGATCAGTACCTAATAAGCATCATACAGTTCGATTATTTTATCTTTACCCATGCGTCTTCAATTTATGATCGAAGAAATCACACACCCTCCATCGAACATTTCTTTCTATCAACCGCTATGAGCGAATCAAAATTCGTTAACATTTGTCTTCTAAGCTAAGAATTATGGTATTGTTATGATCGATTAAAACTCAAAACAGTGAAAAGAGATAGCCATAAAACCGACAGTGTTTTACATTTCAACTAAACTTGCCAACCATCAATTGCGTTATTGTTTTCTGTCATTGGGGTATTGTTTGTCGCCAGTTTTACTTTGTTTTGCAGTCGAATATATTATAAAAACTGTTTTTTTTAAAGCTAAACATCTCTTGGAATCATTACTTCCAAAGTAAGTTCAATACAATGTGTTTTATTCACAAATACTCTTTGAAATTTCTAACCTCACAAGAGTTATTCATAGTGTGAAAATCCTAATGAGAGAAAAAAAAACATTACCTAAATCTATAAATACAGGTAAAAACATTCACAATATATTTGAACTCTTTTTTAGATTATGCCTGTAACTAATTCACAAGCACAACAATTTGTATTGAAATGGAAAGAGCGAATGGTGGACCTTTATTACCAGTTTCATCTGTTCAAGAGGTAACAATTTAAACCAAAAAAGAAGTGTCATAACTTTTCTTTACTGTATTTTAGAGATTTGCAGATGCACTTGAAATATCTCGAAATCGGTGTACTTTATCTGTGTTTCATAATCTTGTTAATGAATTACAATTCAATCTATGCCTAGACCTCGTTTTATCGCGTCAGATCAGAGTGAAAAAATAGCCAGAGAGATGTGATGTTTTGGACGAGGATCGGATGGCTTCAGAGTTGTATTTACCTACCCTTGCACTGATGAAGGGTAAAACATCGAAATTTATTTGTAATTGTGTAGTTATTCAGTAAGTATTTTTTTTATAGCTACGAAACCCATATTCGTGATGTTAACCATACATTTTTTCTAACTGTAGTGAGGAACAGACTTCCTATGCAATCGTTCTCACCCGTACAAGGAACTTAGTCCTTGGGGAAAATTCAAACTAATTTGGATGCGTGCCAAATTCCAAAATTAATTCTGTATGCATGCGAGTTTTCAACGACTTTCATTTATGCTTCAGCAAATCCTGTATTTCCAGTTTTCAATAAAAATAGGTTATGAATTCACATTGCAACAGGATGGATTAATGAATAATCTCAATTTAACATATTTACAGAACCCATATATAAAGCCCATGGCTCACTGTCATATAGTTTGATCAAAGTGCTTTGAAGTGTCGTTATTTCTATGTTTCACAAAACTGAAAACAACCCACTGGAAACGACGTCACTTTAAGGCAGATTGACCAAAATATTTTATCGTGAGCCACAGGCTTAAATCAACAATCCGGAAATGACTTATATTCATATTTCGTTCGTCTATTTAAAATACCTACATTTCCACATTTTCTTAATATGCATATAAACTGCTCTCAAAGTGTTTGTATGTGATGAATTTATAAGACATAATAAAACAAGACAAGAGAAAGATCAGGAATGAAACACGGAATACTGGTGTGAAAATTGCCATTGAGAAAAGCAAACAAAACTTCCTTGCACGCTTTGCTTTTCCGCATTCCGAATACATTGTTTTCGAACCAAGCATTTCTTTCATTTGTACGTAGGTTGGATGTCTGTCATTTTTGATATTTTGAAGACCAGATTGAGAAAAACATTGGTTTTCAATTCTGTTTTTTTAGAGTTTTGAGTAACTTTTTTCATGCATAGTCATTTATTCATTGAATGGTTTACATTTTACATCATTTATACAGTCTTACAGTTGATATCAAACACTGGATTTGTATGTATGAATGATAGCAGAGAAGGAAAAAATTAATGAAAGGACCACATTTGAAGAATACAAAATAGCGAAAGTAAACTGATTTAATTCAGTATTAATTTTGAAGTTGTATTTCGACATTTTCTAGCTATTGTGTTGGTACTGATGATGCCATGTGCAGCTGTATCAGACCACAGGAAATATACGATACTTGCATTCGTCGACTACGTACGGGCATTATTGTCAACAGCCCACAATCGCAATCTGGTCTGTCAGTGAATCCCCACTTTTGCATGAGCGACGCATATCTCCCATGTCAGATGTGGAATCGGTTGAGGGTTACACACAATGTTCTAGGAAGGTGGAACCTTCCTACAAGAACATTCGGATCGGCAATACGATGGTGATACATAAAATACCACTTCAAGTCAGGAAAACTACTATTTACCGTTTCAAGAAACAATTGCAAATAAATTACCGAACTGAAACAAAAGCTGTAAGCTCCTGCACTAGTTACTAGGTTTTTGTACGTTTGAAAAGTGAAGTGATTGAAATAGAGCTCGATATAACATCGATACTTGATTGAAACACCTTTCTTCAAGTGCATAAACTTAACGTACGCGTTCTTATGTGGTCAAAGCCATCAATGATCCGTTGACGAAGTACTTCATTGGAAGGCACTGGTCTTGCATTATGAGCCACGCTCTTCGAATACCCTCAGAAAAAAAGTCCAGCGAATTGCAATCTGGTGAGCGGGGAGGCCAAGGTATTGGACCTGCTCTGCCAATCCAACTATTCGGAAACCGTAAGCTTAAATGATTACGCACAGTTAAATGAAAATGAAGTGGTGCACCATCGTGCGTAAACAATAGACGCTGATGTATGATTAAAGGCACGGAGTCTAGATTGTAGATTATAGGGTCGTCGTGCAGGCTGTGCAGCCTCACAAGCACCTCAACCTGCGAAGTCTTTTGTGCGTGACCCTTCATCTATTCAAGACCCGGGATTCTGAGACCTCGTGAGAAGTTTATCAGTTCCCTTGGAGCTAAGTGATTGATGTTGGAGGGCGTTACAAATTCCCCTTTCAGGAATTTAATCCTCTTGCAGAAGAGCACTGGGCATTCGCAAAGCAGATGTTTTGCAGTTTCCACAAAGTTCTCGCAGTAGCGGCAACTATCACTCTCTGACTTGCCATTCTATTTGAGGTGATACTAGAAAAGGCAGTGCTCAGTGAGTTGTCCCGTTACTAATTTCAAGTCTTTTTTTTGTACAACAAACACCTCAATCCAGGGCTATTTGCCAAGTGCCTAATCCATTATTTTTGTCAATGCGGTTTAAATTCGTTCCTTTATCTCTAGAAGTATTTCAGTTTGTCACTTCAATACTCTCCTTTCATTTCCCGGCAATTTTCTCGCAAACGGTTAGCTGATTCCAAAAAAATGCAACAGACCAAAAATTAATGATATTTCATGGCCAACTTAATTATGATGTTCATCTCTTTTTTTTTTGCAGAACAAGAAAATTTCAGCTATAAAAACTGTAGGCAACCCTCATTCACCTCTTTGAATCAGAGTTGCCTTATTTTTGAAGCAAGGAATAAATGAAGCGTCGAAAAAACCAAGGGCCTGTAAATTTTCCGAACATTTGATGCATAATTGTAGCCACAGTTCAAAATTTACGATTTTTTTCTTGCGGTTTGTAGCTTGGAGGGGGTGAATTTTAGGATACATGTTAATGGAATGAAAGTCTTATTTTGACCCAAGAATATGCCTTCAACATATTTGTATTGAATTTAGAAACACCCTGTGTTTTATGCCTATTTTAATGTGAACTCTTAACCAAAAACATCTAGGTATATGTCTATTACCATCAATGTCTTTAACCATTTTAAATATCAGAAACATTTATGTGCCTATTACTATTTATTCAAACTTACAGTTCACTTCGGTTCATTTATGATTGAATATATTGTGTGGTATTATTATGTGTTAAGTAACCATTGCAAAATTCTTATGATAAAAAAATATGAATGTTGTTGCTGTCAACAATTTTCGAGTTTGTAGCAAGATTGACAATTTTACTTTTTTAAAAATAAAAAGTCTATCGATTCTATTAGTATTTTCACTCTAGCACAACATCAATTTTCAAATATACACTATTCTCAATATACCTTATATTTAAATAGTCTTATTTTTCTGTGCAGTTCCTGATCTTACGCTATTGGCTTGCTGATTGATCTTACGGACCCAGAGGAGTTAGATTCGACCGTTCCATTTCAACTTCCTGATTTCTGATCTTCTCAGAATGATTAGAAAACTTCCTCCTCCGTCATCAGATCTAACCGTTCGATGGGAGTCGAAAAAAGGGGATTTGTTCACATCCGTATATGGTTCAACTTCGTCAAGCTGCATATGAGTAAAGTAGATCATGCATTCAAAAGTAGCAATTGTGTAGTTCTTTTCGTGTTTCTGTCCTGGTATGTTGTTCCAGTAGTATTGTTAAGTACTCCATGTAGATCTATTTATTCGGTACCCTTCAACTCTTCATGTTGAGAAGGTTTTGATCCCTGTTTGACAATTTTAACACTTGTTTCATTCCCTGGCATTAAAACTAGATCACCAGGCATAAGTAATATAATTTTGATTTCTCACTAAAGCCGCAGAATGATACTGCAACTACAACTGAATAAATGAAATGAAGTTATCAGAATTCACGAAATAAACACCATTCCTGCAAATACATTCCTTGATCAAACAAAAATTATGTTAGCATCAGTCGAATCGTGTAACAAGTATTGATTTAGATGATTAGGCTTCCCTAGACTACGCCTCGGAAGTTCAAACACACGCCAATTACAATATTTTGATCCGTTAGATGGTTTGCAAACTGCATCTTCATTATGTCAATTAGGGAACGGATTATTGGGTTTGATCGGTTGTTGGTTTAGGTGAAGCTTAATGACGCAACTAATACCATAGAAGACAGTGTCGGCAACCAGTAGTGTTGATCAGATAGAATATCACGTTTTTGTATTATGAACTATGGCAAGGCTCAAGTCATTCTAACAGTTTGGTGGTCATTATGGAATGGATTTTTTTACAATATACATTGTTTAAATTTTTCTGTCTTCTGATTCATACTAAAAAATCCTGAAATGTCTCATAGAAATCCTCATATCTGTCCATAATGATCCCCTATTTCCTTCTGTGACAGTTGTCAGAATTAACTTTTTTTATTGTTGCCCCATCTAATGTATTTAAAGCACGCCCCAGACATCTTAGACGGTCCAATAGTAATAACCAATACGCATCCTTCTTCTTTGATATAAAGTAAGCGCAAATCGCTTAATTCACATATTCTTCAAGATCTAAAAGACCGCAAATGGCTACCACCTTCGAAAATAAGTCCGGTACTTCTATAAAAAACTTCCACAAATCATTTTCACTGAATACATATGCCGTTTTAACTATGTTATACTAGTTTCTTATTTTTTTATACTCTTACGAATCTTCCAGGTTTCCAGAAAGAGGAAACCCCTCAGAAGCTCTTAGGAGCTTGTGCGAGCAAGGAAAAGATCCGGGACCGATGGCCGTGCTGGGCTTTGAACCCACGACCTTAGGATTATAAGGTGAGCGCTCTACCATCACGACCATCACGGCCCATTGTTTACAGGAATGCATGCACTCTTACAAATAATGATTTTATAACGACTCTATTGTTTATTTTACACATAGTGGACGCTTAGTACTGTTCCGACATTTTCTGAAGGTAAGCAAGCACACTTCCATCCATTTGATGAACTATTTCGACTCTACCGTGCGCGTGTTTGAAAGACTTTTTCATCCACTTATTCTTCAATATAATATTAAAATTTTTTGTGATTTTTTTTTTTAGCAAAACCTGATCAAATTCTCATTGCATCAGTACAATCCATTTCTCTCTCCATATCAATCGAGTTATCGTTCCGAAACAGGGTGTTCGAATAGTATATGTGAATAGGCAGACACATTGTATCCGATAGTAAGGCGGCACTATAGGCTTCAATGGTTTTTTCTTTCAACACACAATAAGCTTTTCAAATGATGTACCATTTGTTTACTCAACTCTCCTTTCCATTAATCTTAGAGTAGAAACTTATCAAACTCGAATGTTAATTTATCATGAACTTTTCTAATTGCTGGAGCTGTGGCAACCTAGTGACTGACCTCATTTCGTTTTTTCCTTTTGTCTCCCCTACAAATCCCAATGCTGAGAAATGCCATATTAATACATCGATGGAAAGTTCAGGGAGGATATTTTGCTGGAGAACTGTCCTTCCATGAACGTAATAATCAGGGTAGCGGGTATAGTTCCAGTAAACAATGGGAGGTATTTAAGTTGGCCGGAAACATAATCTCTGGAAACAAACCGTTTATGAACTAGTTGTCCACGAGGATGTGATGAGGATTGTTATGTGTTCTGTGGGTACTTTTGAATTAGTGCGGTTTGTAGTGGGGATTCTTGCTGAAAACTTACAAAATTTCAACAGAAATATCTTTCGGCGACCAACAAAAATTATTATCGTCACATTGATGGTTAGTTCGGGCATTGATCGCAATTTGAGTAATGTAATGTGAAATTGGTGCTATTTGAACTATATAATACAGTCTTCAGATAGTTGTCCATCAATAAATGTATAGTACTACAATTGTTGCATTCGTAGAAAACCAGAATCAATGTTTCTCTCCTCCTTCATCAAACGTGGAGTTGAAACAATAATATTGGTGACGAATGAGTCTTTCGTGTACACGAACACAATGAAGAACGAATTTTATTCGAACCGAAGGTAGAATGCCTTTTGAATGATAGATTCAAAACAGTTTTTTTTTTCTCAGTGAACATCGTAATGAAATAAAAATGTCAGTTCGTGTGCACAGTTGGGATGTGTGTGTACGGAGAGTCACAACATACGTGTTTATTTCAATAGCGAAACTTGGGCGGTTGAAACAAAATTATTTAAATTAATGATAAGATTTTACAGGTATGTTTTCACACAATCGGAATTCTGACTCATCATCTCGGATTAAGTAAAAATTAAAATTTGTATAATAGTAGCACTCTGAAATCCTCCCCATCCTCCTAATAATTTTTGAACCATTTTCGATGGTAGTGATGTTATTTTGAAAAATGGCGAAGGGGCGTCATTTGAGAGTTATTCTCAGTTGGGACCATAAATATCAAGTGAAATCTCATATGAAAGCTATTTACAAGTCTCTTCTTTGTACTTATTTATATATTCACTACATTGTTTTCATATATTTTATCTTCATGAGTTTTAACTGCAACTATTTCCATTTCTATTACGAAATTTCTAATCCGTTTCTTGTGACATCATTTTGACATATTTATTTCCACCTATCAATAACGTTCAGGCTACCCTGGCCCAGAGTGCTCTCGAGGAAGAATATTTCCGAACTAATTTTGGGTTTTCAGAAATAAAAATGCACCTAAAAAAAATTGAGTTAGATAACGTCATTGGGGAAACGTCTGTGGGGTCGTGATAAAGACACTATATAATTGTGTGTTGCATGCCAATTACATCATTATTCATATCATTATTCTTGTGCATGTTGGAAGCAGCGTATCATTATCATTGGAATACCAGAATAGGTTTAACAGTTTTGGAACAATGATTTGCAGGAAATATAAAGAAACAGGTCAACAATAGTATGCAGGGGAGCACATTTTGACATATTCACATTTTATGTAATTTTCCCTATCGCACCCCCAGAGCATGCCACCAATTTTTTATGCAGATTGCAACAAAGCATAATACTGAAGCTTATAGTTCGGGCCACCCTAAATGAGCTTTTGTGCAATCTGTTCTCTAGGTTTTATGTGTGTTTATTGAAGTATACTTCAAAAGAGACTTATATTACCCAGTTCATTTTGAATTCGATATTCTCTGAATTTTCTATTTTTCTCATTCTACAATAACCATTACCTATCAGGTGAAGTTACAATTGGTGTTTCTCTCTTACTGAGTTACCTCGAGAATCAGGAATTACTTGTACAAATGTTTTTAGGATTCATCTGGGTACAAATTTCATCCATATAAGATTAAACTACTACATGAATTGAACGAAGATGATCAACTTGCAGCAGAATTTGTTGTGTAGAATCTGTTTTTCGGATGAATGTACGTTCAGTTTGAATGGAATGGTGAATCGGCAAAATTGTCAATATTGGAGTGAAACAAATTCTCATTTATAACGCCAAGTTCATTCCCAGTGACCTCAAAAACTGATTGTTCGGGCAGGAATTTTGGGTGATTACATCGTATGATCTTTTTTCATCGATGATGATTTGAATGGTGAGACATATTTGGATATGTTGGAGAATCTAAAAATACCATGCATCAATAGGGCAACTGAAAGGGATTTGAATTTATTCGAAAATGAATTTGTTTTTAGGAAAGTGCTCCTCCTCATAAAGCAGCTTCAATGCGACAATTTTTGGATGACCATTTTCCTAGTCGCTGGATTGCCAGAAGAGGTCTCTCAGAATGGCCACCAAGATCTCCGGATCTCACTACTATAGATTTCTGTCTATAGGGTCATTTGAAGTGTACGAGATAGAATCAACAACATAAGAAGATTTGAGAGAAAATAGCATAAGGAGTTGCAGAGAAATAACCTCTGCGATTCTCAACCATGTAAGGGCGGCAATAGAAGCTCATTTGTACCATTGTATGGAAATTTTCGGAAAAGTTTTCGAACATTTACTAAAGAATTCTTTTTTTCTTCTCATTGTCAAGTCGTCAGATTTCGATTCAAGTATTCAATAAAAAAAATTTCTTTTTCTGATTGCTTCCACATTTGTCTCTAGAACGAATATGTTAAAATGTGTAAATGATTTGTCAAATGTGTTTTTCAAAAGTCTCACAGAGTGGCTCGTGTTCAACTCTCATAATCAGACCATACGTATTACTTTGTTGAAATCTGCTCATCATGTAGCATCTGACAATGCGAAAGAATGAAGGGTGATTTTTTTAAAAGAAAAATGGTGATATGCTCTGGAGGTGCGATAGGGAAAGTTACAGCAATTGTGATTAGGTATTTCAAAAGGTGTCCTCCTGCATTCTACTCTTCACATGTTTTTTTATTTTTCATAAAAATCATTGTTCCGAAAGTTATTCAGGGTGGCTTGTTTTAAATGGAATGCACTGTATATGATACTGATTTCTACTCAAGTTTGAATTCATTTGTGAATAAACTTCACTATTAGGTATGACAAAAACGGAAATCATACATAATGTCCAGACTTATAGACTGTCGATTGAAAAAGCAAATACACCCTTAATAGAAGCTATGATCCATTATAATACAGTTCGTAAACTAGATATTGTGTCAGTCGCGATCAGATCATTCCGATGCGAATACATAATTACATAACTACCGCAAAAGTATGATGCCTCAGGTGACGCTTGACTACCGTCAGGTGTAGATGATTGATAGTTTCCATGAAGTTCATGAAATTTGAATTATTAAAATGTTTGTTACCGAATACTGTCAGTCTGAAGTTTAGGGATTGATATTGTGTAATGAAGATTCCTAAAAACCCTGGTGTGTCGACTGATTAGATTTTGTTTAGAAAATTAAATTGTGGTCTATATGTAATCGGATCCAGAGATGGCGACTCGTCCTCATGTCAATATTCCAGGGACATAGTGATTGTGATTGTTGTTGATTGAATTTGACGGAATGTCAATAAACTTTTTAAATAACATTCTAAAGCAATATAGTTTCCATACTCGAAGTGGAAGACCAAATTTTTTGAAAAATAACACCACACAAAATGTGTTATTTTTTTAAAATAATGTAAATACCGTTTGAAAGTCAAAATAGTTGTGTCAGAATCAAAAATTTCGTGGTGCAATATCATTGACTATTAATGATGTTCGTTTCTTTATTTTTCAGTATTTTATATTATTTTCCTACATTAGTTGACCATAATCCGTTTTTGTGTGGAAAAAATTCAGAGAGATGAACACAATAATTCATTTATGTCTAATACCGAAAGTGAGTACCTACTACTTAAAATCTGTAAAATATACTTTGTAACCAATTTGGAACTTACATTTTATTCCTTAACTCGCTATGCTCTAATAAATATGGCAAAGATTTTTTCAAATCGATTCAATCAACTGGGTGCGTGTTGTTATACCTTACTGTTTCTTTAAATATTCCATAAGTTCAAGTTGCGAAAGTTCGTGACAAAGTAAAAAAAATCACCACTTCTACTGAAATCTATCAATTTTGCATATATCATCAAGCTTGTTTAGGTTTTCTTATTTTACCATCGTTTTCGTAAAATCTTTTCAGTGTGGTTAGATCATCCAAAAATAAATTTTCTGTCGAGAAAGAATTGCACAAAAAAAGAAACATCTTCACTATTACATGACATACAGTTTTTAAAATAGCGAAAGACCATTGTAACACACAACTCATCACACATATCACTTCTGAAAAGCAATTAAACTCAAAATAAGCTACAAAATTATTACTTCATATATACTTTATTATAGAGAACTTTAAAAGGGAAACTCGGATACAATGGCGCAGATACTTGCGCATGCGCATGTTGGGCAGATGTCAGATAGGCACAAGCACAAGATTGACAGGTTCTAATGGTGAATTTCCATGCAGCTGAATTTCAATATTTTTATGTGAAATGTGTTATTATTATTTATTCCAGTAAATTGCATATCAGCAAAATAAAAATTATATAATAAGTCGAAAATTTAACTAATAAAACTGCTTGCGGGCAGTAATTCTGTAAATTTGAATGATAATGTTGTTTTATTCATTTCATGCTCGTGCGTAATACTAGAAACTTCTGTTCATGAAAATTCACCCTAACATGAAAACCGACGGTGGCGGTTCACGAAGTATCGCGGGATTTTTGGAAAATTTGATTTCTTATTATCAAGCAAGCGAATGTCCAGCGTTTTATTTTACAGTTTTACAGGTATGAGTCGGCACACCAGGGATTTTAGGCATCTTATGTGAAATATTTACCGAAGCTGAATATCAAACCGTGTTGAAATGTGCAGAAGACGTTTTCCTTAACCGATAGCATACATTTTTATAATCTATAGACAGTATAAGCTGAACGCAGAAGCTGATTCAAATAAATGCTCTAGATTGTTTTTGTGTGGAGAAGCTTCTACGAAGTATTTACAAAATATTTTTTCAACGACCACATAGAAATACGCCCATTTTATGCGCTTCATCGATCAAGGAAGAAGGCCTATTGTATACACTCTTTCATTTCTACATCGCGAGCTGTACTGTAATGATCATTTCAGTACAGACCATACAGGTATTGCTGAAATGTAAAGCCCGAATAGACCAGTCCGGTAAGGTTTTGCCCAGGATAATTTAAAATAGAATAAGGAGTTCAATAGAAAATAGAGGAAATTTACCTTCAACTTCTAAGGATTGGAAAAGTCAGGAAAATTCAACTGTGAAAATTGAAACTTATGAAAGTCCAAATATAACTGTCAGTCATTGTGTAAACGTAACATTTAATATTGTAAATAGTAAATAAACTAATGTTGAATAGTAACACATGATTTGAAAAATTTAATCGAAGTTCATATTTTATAATAACTTCGTCATATAGTGTGAGGCTTGGGAGTAGTGAAATGTCGCTATGGTCGTAGAAAAAGTATAGCCTTCGGCTCGTACCGTCATTTTCATACTCGTGAGAAATGAGTGTCATTCCATTCCATCTCGAATATCAGGAGTTCATCTCCCAAACTAATGCTTCGTCCAATATCATAAAAGTCGACCTTCCAACTGAAGTTCAAATATCCGACCAGAATTAATTATAAATATTTTCAACATCACTCATGCATCTGCTAAATTCATTTACTTCAGGCCAAAAATACGGCAAATAATATACCTGTTCTTTGTAATGTTTGATATCAGTTCCCCCAGAATGGTCTGAGGACATTCGTTTGACATTTTTTCACACAAACTCTATGACTCACAAATACAAAACTAAAAATACCTAAATGCGTTGAGTAGGAATCCGATTTGTCTCCAATCTTTTCTTCTGGGCATCATCACAATAGACTTGTTATTTGACCAAAAATTAAGAGAGCAAAAAAATGTTGCACGATTTAATTCTTGATCCCACTTCTGATGTAAGGTACGTTAAGGTAAACAGGCACTTTCAAATGGAAGTTTTAATAATGCACTCAGGTCCTACAAACTGATTCATTTAAGGTACGTACCACTTCCGACAATACGATACTCGTTTCAAATATTCTTACTAAGTTATCCTCTTATCCGTTCTGTTTCGATCAGTCTCGCCCATCTGTACCTATGTGTTTCTTTATCTGAGCTTCTTTTGGTAACACTTCAGTCTGCAGAGATCTGTGAGAAGTTCCCTTAGTATTCTCAGCTTTATTTTACTTATGTTAGCGCAGTAATTGTATATCTTCTGGTTATAGCTCCTCAATAGTATCTTTGCCTGCCTAATTCCTTGAGAAGTCATCTATTATTGAAATCTTCTGCTGAATAGTTTTTGTTAGTTCAATAGTATTGTTCTATTACTCATTCTGCATAAGGGTTTCAGACCCCAAAAAGTTTCAGTAGCTTTTTTGAGACTACCTCTGCCTTTTCATTACCCTCCTTCACTCTAGTCTAGACTCACAGGTGTTCCTGTTCAGATCATTTAGTTTCTATAAGCAGTCCCAGCCCATTTCGGAACCGAATACATTGGAGTTCAGCGCATTTATTGCTGATTTTAGCTGTCTGACATTATGATATTCTGTTTTCGGACATTCCATTTTCTTATTATTTCTGATAGCGTAGACTTCCACCCATGGCCCCCACATTCTATTACGGGCCCTGTACCCAGGATCTCATTACGGGCCCTGTGCCCAGGATCTCATTACGGGCCCTTGACCCAGGATTCAGGATCTCATTGACGACCCCTCCACTATTTTACAGTCGCGTCATATATTATAGTTGCATGGTTAGTTCGACGTTCCACAGATGGATTGTGGATTGCAATTGATGAGCAATGCGATGGCGATGCGTCTATTTTTGGAACAAAGAGGAATACGACTGAAACAAATGAAAGGGAGGTTGGGATAAACGGTTTATCATAAATATCTATTTTCAATAGTAATATTTTTTAGTTTGTAGTGAATTACAATGATGGAAAAAATAAATAGTAGGCTGGCCCGGCCCTCCCTCCAGGCACAGGCCCTGTACTCAGGGGTCCACCCAGCTCCACCCTTGTGATGCTCGGGGATTTGTTCAAGCTTCTAGAGTATTCTGATCCAGGCCTGTAAACTCATAAGCCAATTACTTCTGTTGCTCCGCATCGATGTGTGCATCTTCAAACAGCATCTCTCTTGTATTTTAGAATATCTTTGTCCCAGTCAGTTATTTTACTAAGAACTGTGAGAAATTATTTCACAAACTATTCTTTTATGTCATCTCATTTTGTGGCATGTTCTAGGTTTGGTGATTTCTGAATAAGAGCAAAAACTTTTTTTGAGTGGTTTCCTTTTGGTTGATTCTGTTTGTTGGCCTTAATACAGTAGTCACTATTACTATGTGAAAGGATGCATGGTTGAGGATTACCCCCAATACCAGTAGACACGTTGTTACTGTTATGCAAACACAGGCTGGGCTTTAGATTTTCAATTGATTTACTCTCGTAATAGCTGCCCCGAACCCTGTAAGTGACAATCGCTCACACTATTGACGTGTATATTCACCACATGTTATTTTGATTTTTTCCGCAAAGTTCCTGCACACCATTGATGCTTTTGTGACAGTGCCAGTTGCTTCATTTACTGTGTTTGTTCCCCATAAGCTTGTTTTCTAGTTTTCCAGATATCGACCTCAGGTGTCATTCAATAACCTTTGAGATGAACGTTTCTTTTCCTCGTGAGGCCTAATCCATTGTCACCATTTTTGAGCGTAGTCAAGACGTCTCTGAACTACGTCGCAGACAGAACTCTCGAACTTGCCTGTTGCGATTATAACCAAAAATTGTATTTGCCTAGCACTGACAAGATAATCGATCTCGGTCAAACCCCAAAGGAGTGGATCAATAGGCTCCACATAAGTGGGAAGGCCACTACCCCATTTTCCCCTTATATGTCTAGGAAGGCACATATACTACGGTTTCTCCACTCTTCACTGCATCATGGATGTCATGTCAGTTGCTGTCTCCACCGTCTTCACGAAGATATTATGAAATCAATCGAAGGTATAATTTATGAAAACTATATAGTGCATAATTTAAGTTGGCACATTCAAATAGTCCCTTAAAATAAACTAGATCTGAAATAGTCGACGTGGACTGTCGAATAGGACTGTATATATGTGGGTCTCAAGTTACAATTACTTGACTTCTGTATTACTTTTTAAGAGAGAATTGTAGGAAGATATAGGTTGGAAGATATATATCGTTAACTTCAACTATACTAGGAGTTCTTAAACATTTTTCTCGTAAAGTGTTCGACGTTATTCGCCATTGAATAATGGTATCCCATGAAAAATAACCTTATGTGATGATTTAGAAACTATTTCAACAACTACCATCGTGTTTGAAGAATACACGAAGCTATTCAGAATTACCACTCGAGAATCTAGCATATAATAATAATTCTTGAGATTCTGAACTTCTTTAGTCTGAACATGATAAAATATAAACTAAAGGCAATCTATAATAGTGTAGTAGGGCAAACGGATGAATTGACCCTGATGATTTTTCTGCGTATTCAAGGCTGTTGTCTGTACAAATGACTAAACATAACTTGAGCTGTTTGACTCCATCAAAAATTGTCTCCACAGTGATGCCTCGTTAACTTTCATGGAACACCGCAGGAACACAAACGATCAGTTTTTTCATGACCTGCATCCTACTAGGACTCGCTCTGTCAACGGAAGATAAAATTTTAGAACACACTGAATGGAAAAATATTTTCTAATGTTTACAATCAGAAACTTCAAAAACTTTCTTCCAGTTTCTACCATCACAATCATGAGAATAATAAATTGTAAGAAGCCACGAAAATTTGCGATACATTTTTCTACAGACTTGAATAACAAGCTTTCAAACTGACTATCAATGAATTCCATCGAAATCATCAGCAGTTATGGACAAATTTAAAGTTTCCACACATCACACGCTGGAATTTCTAGGGGTATTTTCTCAAACGGATTATTTGGAAATATGAGAGATAGGTAATATATTTTCCATCAAATAGTTGTCAGTCCCGCAGAGTTTGCCCCAAATGATATATTTTAGTGTTCGTAAACTCCGGCATATACCACCGGGGTTTCTGGCAGAAGTTGAGTTGTTAGAATGTTTACTTGAAGTTGTTTGAGTAACAACAACCATACTGAAGACCGTGGCGGTAAACCAACAACATAATAAACTATCTTCACGCCAAAGCTCAGTTCAGTTTTCTTGATAAAGTTATAGGATTGCAAATTTATTGACTGAAAATTCAACTTAGTGCTTGGAAGACTGAAGTGTAGTTAACTTGATTCATTGAAAATTTGCATTTTGTCAAAGAATATTACACATTAGTTTAATTCTGATCGAAATGGAATATGTGTTGTAGTTGGATCCTCATGGATTGATAGTTCATTATATAGTGATGTTCTGTTTTGCCGAAAACGACGAAATACATGCCTCGCGAACGGTGAGCACTCCTTAGCAAACTGCCAAGTTCATCGAAGAGTTGACGCCTTCTGATATGAAGAACTTGACTTTCAGAAAATCAATGAATATTCTGAGATGACTCCTTTATATAATGGTACTCACTGTCGATGATAGGTAAGACGTTGATGAAAAACGCAAAGCAAGATTTTCCTGAAAATTTGACACTTACTAGACGGCGTCATTGTTGCTCAGTTTGCTTTGCGTTGTGCGTATATGCAAGTGTACATCCAAATTTTCGGCAGAAAAACATTCAAATGTTAGTACAATTCCAATTGATTGTTTTGAGTGCTACTAAAATTTGGTTGAGGATTTATGTTTAACACTCTGGTGATTTCATTTTGTGAAAGCAATATGTACTTCAGAGTTTATGGAACAGTTCACCTCAAACTTTCACACATACTACATTTGCTTGTTTACATTTTAAGTGTGGCCATCTCTCCCGGAAGATCAGGAGAGATGGCTACAAATAGTCAGGGTCTGATGGCCGTATTGCCGTATGGCCATCATAAACCAACATGCTTGTATTATTTGATCTGTGATGTACTTACTCAGATTATTTATTTTATCTGAATTTTTGTTTTAGATGCCGAATAAGTACAAGAGAAAAGCATTTGCTCTGCGACGAAACTGAACTGAAGAATCACTGAAAGCAGCTATTAGATTTATAAAAAAATATGGTATATCGGTTCATGCGGCTGCTAAAACCTATCAAATACCAAGGAAAACCTTAGAAAGGCGAACAACAACAATAAGGGACATCTATGTTTGGAGAAGAAAATTACAAAAGGCTGGCTACTCGTATTAAGTCAATGCAAAAAAAGATTTTCCTTTTACGATTGATGACGACAGAAGAATTGCCTACGAGTTTGCGAAGCAGTTGAATTTAAAACACCGATTTAATAAAGAAACTGAAAAAGCGGTTAACGACTGGTTGAACATGTTCTCGAGCAGAAACACTAAGAAAGTCAGAGGATTTCTCCCTCGCTAGAACGAGTACTATGAACAAGTCTGAAGTAAACGCATATTTTCGATTACTTGAAGAAGTCTTAGTGCAAGACAATGAGATGCTAACACCTAACTGTATCTCCAATATGGACGAGACAGGACTGCAACGGACAACCGCCCTGGATACGTACTTGCTGAAAAGGATCTAAAGCTGTATCCACGGTAACATCAACTGAAAAGGAAGAGACCATAACCCTTATAGTCTGCTGTAATGGTAAAGGGGCATTTTTACGACCTGCTTGTATTATGAAGGATAAAAATAAAAAAGCCGGATTTGAGAATGGATTGCCACCTGGATTAAAGCCCTTCATTTCTGCATATCCGCATATATAACATCAGTCATATTTCTAGATTGTTTGAAACCACACTGTTCCAAGGAAACCAGCTGGAAGAGTTTTACTTCTGTTAGACGGCCACTCGACTAATTGCAATTCTATAGAGATGTTGGAATACGCAAATCAAAATGACACATCTACAACCGTTAGATCATTCGGTATTTATTGAAAATGACATTCGACTTCCAGCAATGGTGGAGGACTGACGGAGTCCTCGTGTCTCAAGTCAAGTTAATGTGTCTTAATGTTATAATGTTTTAATTTCGAATATATTTTAATTATAATAACCTGAATATAGGAGTCAGAAATCCAAAAAACTAAGTAGTAGAAGAAGAAGAAAATCATTGAAGACTCAATTTTTACGCGCATTGCCGACTCATGCTAAAACAAAGTTCTAATCGCCGTATCACAAGACTTTTTTTGGAACATCACTTAACAAAGCTTGGGGAAAGGCTGCTTGAGAAGAAAATGCGGTTGCAGGCTTTGAAGCAACAGGAGTGTATCCGTTAAATCCTGAGGCAGTGCCAGACTACGCCTTTAATCAAGAATCTGCTGATCTCCCATCATCTGCTCCAAATGAACGTGCAAATACAATTGCAGTGGAAGATATTGAGCAGAGTTTTAAGTCGCACTCCAAGAAAAGTTTCTAGAAAATGTAGCAGGACTTCACTCAACACTGCTTCTGAGGATTCAGATGTGCAAAGCACCTCCAAAGTAGATAAAGGCTTCAATTTTACTTCATCTCGGATTTTGAAGGAAATATCTCCTATTCCACAACAACTTATCAATGTTCGAAAACGAGCTAAACAAGTTGGCACACTATCAACATCTGAACAACACATTACAATGTGGAAATGCAAAGAAGAAGAAAAAAGACGAGAAAACAATTTCTAATGTAATTAAAAAGAAAAAAACAGATTGAGTCTGATGAGTTGGAAAACAAAAGCATCATAAAACATTCAAGAAAAAGAAAAGCAGTTAGGATATCGGAGAGTAGTGAAGATGAAGAAGAACCAGTAATGTACGATTCATCAGATGGATAACTGTGGATGCGGAGAGAATTATTATGTTACCCTTCTAATTGAAGAATGGCTTCAGTGCATTGACTTGTCAACTTTGGGTGCACAAAAATTGAAAATTTTACAATATGTGTTCTAGAATGATAAAAAACTGTAAGAAACAAAAATAATAAACCAAAGAGAAAACCAAGGGTGGAATTTATTCTTGGCCATTTCCCCCCTACTAATATGGCCATCACACCAGGGCATGCCGCCAGAGACGGCCAATGACGATCCGGAAATTATAATTTAATACTTGATCTTCGTAAATTTGCCTTACGTTTGTCAATTACGTTGAAGATAAATGTTCCAAGTATTATTATGAATAAAAATAAGTATAGAAATGAGTATACTTTTGACAGATTCTTGAAATAACGGTGGCCAAGTACCTCCGACTTATCCTATAATACCTGAAATGACATATTATGATGAATATAACCTCGGATTTCATTTACTATTTGTCTAAGTTAATTCGTTGACAAATTCCCCCTCTCTATATTTGAGTTATTTATTTTCTATTTTACTTCATATTGTCTCCAATGCCGTTCTTTTATGAAATTATATAACTAATTATTTTTCAATTGTCCTGAACTTATACATAATGCATACATTAAAATATACAAGAATCATGTAAGATATGAACTATAATACTGATTAGTTTGAATTTATGATTATTTAATGCCTCAATTTTAATTAACGACTATGCAATGTCTAGTTTTATGATAATATTTTAAATTGTACTATTCGGAATAGTTATCAATTTTAATTTATCATTACATATGTCAACAGATGGAAAAAAAAATTTTTAATTATTATAGTATCTATACCTTCACTTTTAGTATATTTTGGCTGGTTCACATATGTGGCCATCTCACAAACAAGTGAAAATTCTGTGAGATATTTCTGTGTATAAACTGCAGATAAGTGGTAGTTTAATATGTTTTATTTTGCACAAAGTTTTATATAAAATAAAGTCAGATCAAACTGGTTTTATTTCGTATGAAACTTTTTGCAATTAAGTAAACACTATTCTATTCTAGTTTGTGACTATGTTCAACCGGAAAGTATTCCAGAGATTAGCAAGAAAGTTTGTTGTACGTACCTACCGAAGCTTGATAGCACTCTGACAAGAAACATTTTTAAAAACGTTTGATTCGAAATCAATATTTCACAACTCGAAGTAATTAAAGTATACTTTTGAATTATATTTTTAATTTGCGTTCGAAATTATAATCGGTAAATGTCAAAAGAACCAAATCAACTTCGCCTTGCATTTTCACTGAGGCCTCAAAATTACTACGGGAATCTCATAACGTACAGTTCAAAGTAAAGGAGCTCATTAGAGGTGAATACAACCGTTCCTTCAGCTCCTCACTTCCGGAAAAATAACTGATGATTCACGGATTCATCAAAAATAACATCATTCACTTCTATGGAAATTAATAACGTTAATTAGGATTTCACTTGAGCTTCCACAACTACCCCTGGAGATTTCAACGATATTTGCAATGTGTCGACTGCTGAATTGATCATTCGCGTTGGCATGTCTAAATTTGACATTTGCTACTCGTTAATCCAATCCTGAAATACCGTGAACCATAAGGGAATTGCCGTGTTCGAACTCTGGTGTGATGTGTTGATGAGTATCCAATATACAGGGTGTTTCCTAACTACGATTACTAACTGCAGGGGGTGATTCGTTAGGTCATTTTAAGAAAAGTTCCTGTGTGCATATGTCTGTAGTTGCTTCATTTCTGACTACCTATTGAAAAAAAAACGGAAATTATAAAATATCATGAATATCCTAGAACCGATTTGATTTATGAGGCGCTTATTTAGCCCTAACTCGATTGAAATTATTAGGGCCAGTAGCGTCTCAGTGGGCACCACAGTCAACAATATTGTAAACAAAGTACGCCACTGACTTATGTTCATAGGAACTTTTTCTCTTAAAATGACCTTACGAATCACCTCCTGCAGTTAGGAACCGTAGTTAGAAAACACCCTGTGTATATTTTGCGAAGTATAGTTATCCTACTGAATTTTCCAAGTTCGTGAATCACAGGAAAAATCATGACTTCCTCAAATGAGTCTTCCAAGCATATTTTGGAAAAATCGCTTCTAGCATCACGAAAATTACTACATAACCAAATATACAGGGTGTTTCAAATTGAGTCGGCATCATTAACATCAATGTTATTATTGATGCTACAAATTCGGTAAAATGGGCAAACTGGTAACATTTTCAATCGCCTTCTCGATGCTGAAGACAAAAAAAATGGCGAGTCGCGTTTTCAAAATATTTAAAAAACTATATTATATCAAATGTATGGATCCTCCTATATTTTATAATGAAATTCGATTCGTTATTTACATTCTCAACAATAGAGTCCATACGACTTTTCTTCCTAAAGTTGAAAATGAACGACTCATGTGAAAAAATGTATTTTGCCAAGATGAAAAAGTTTTAAAACCTTTTGTAATATCTGAGGTAACAGAAATTGACGTTTTAGCCTATTCTGAGACTATTCAAAATAATTCTATAACAGTCCTGCCAAGAGAAATATCTGTTCCACTGTAACTAGATTATACAACGATTATTGAAAATACTTAAGACTTCTCCTAACAAGTAACTACACTAAAACCTGGTAATACTGAGAGACGATTGGGATTTTATCGTTGGTTTATGAATAAGGCAGACAAGATACAAACTTCTATTGAAATTATACAGTGTCCGCAAAAAACGTGGAACCATATGGAAAACATTTTAACAAATGGTTTCTCAAAAAATTTCATTCTACATAAAAGTGGGTGCATTCAATTAGACTAAACATGCGCATAGCCGTTTTTATCAGTGGCGTGCGGTTAAGCGGGAATTGGCCGATATTCAATTTCACTATAGAGTAAAGTGGCATTACTATACAAAATATCAAAAAATGTTATTGAAAAAAGTTGTTTGCAATTAAAAGATATTTTCCGTTAATCAGTTTAATCTGCCAATTACTAATATCAATGACGTCTCAATGAGTTGGCCTCTATTTTTAATGGGAAATAATAAATTTTGCGTAGCGGGGTTTTCTTCTACGAACTATCTTTCAAAAGACAAAACACTTTTCCGTCTTTATTTGAGTGTGAAAACGAGCATACATTTTTATCTATTTCTCATTAAGTAACTCAGTTAAGCACATTATGAATAACTGAAAATATCTTTCAATTGCAAACAACTTTTTTCAATAACATTTTTCGATCATTTGTATAGTAATGCCACTTTACTCCATAGTGAAATTAGAATATCCGCCGATTCCCGCTTAACCGCACGCCACTGATAAAAACGGATATGCGCATATTTAGTCTAATTGAATGCACTAACTTTTATGTAGAATTAAAGTTTTTTGAGAAATCATTAGTTAAAAAGTATCCCAAATAGTTCCAAGTTTATGGCGGACACAGTATATGGAGCAACGAGGCCGGTTTTTCAAATCGTAGCGGATGTGTGAAAACGAAAATTTTCATTATTAGATTAAAGAAAATTAATTTCTAGTCCATCTCCACAACCCGCAAAGACAATTTTAGTCTATTTAGAGGCAGAATTATTGGTCCTTTTATCTACCACGGTTCCATGGACCAGAGCCCATACATTAATTCATTAACAGGAGTGTTGGAAGAGTTTTTCAATGATCTTGATCTGAATGCTCATCAGATCATCTGTATTCAGCAGAATAGAGCACCAGCACGCTGCTTTGAAAACAGTAGGATTACTACAAATGATCCTGTTAAGTGGTCCCCTCGTTCACTAGACATTACACTACAAAATTTATATTTTTGGAGATTTCTGAAGAAAAAGGTATACAAAATGGAACATAATGATGTAGATGAATTGAAAAATAAATTAAACTGAAACTATAATTGAAAGAATTGATAGCCGAACTGTGTCGAATAAAACGTATTGTCTGGAGAAGGACCAAATGGCTGCTCAATAAGAAGGCGGTGTTTTACCTCATATTCCATAGCGCTTTATCAATTCCGATTGTTATAAAATGTTTCATGTGAAACTATCTAATTTTTAACATTATCAAAAAAGGGCTCTTTTATTAGGAACGTGGGTACAAAAACACATTTTATGAAATATTTTGAATTTTTTTTTTGTTTTCATCATCAAAGCTATTAAAAATGCCATTCGTTTGCCCATTAAAATAATAACGAAGTTGGCAATGGTGCCGACTTCATTTGGAATACCCTGTATGTATCGCGATATCAGAATTTCACCGAAGAGTTTCGTAATAGTTCCGACTCTGTAAATAAATTTCAGATCTAAGTCTGATATTGGTGGGTAGCATATTTGCACAGTATGAGAAGACCATATTGAATAAGCCAAAATTGGCTTCTACCAGTTCAAGTCGACCCAGTCTTCTGTCAAAATATTTCGAAATATTTCGTGTAGTATACAGTGTGTTTCACTTCTCATGGAAACACCCTCGTATCTTCCGTAATTTTCAACGTAGAGCCATGAAATTTTCAGGATCGATAGATTCACTAGAAATGAACTCGCTGCAAAAAAGGTGTCATCCTACGAGATATACACTGCACGAAAACAGCGATGGAACCACCCATTTTTCCAGAAACTTATATTAGGGGGCAAAATTAGCCAAAAATTCTTTCGGATTCGTATTTAGGATCCCCGAATTACTGCTACTACACCTAACTCTTGAAAAATTTTCAGTCTTGAAAATTTCAAACTTGTTGCACTTCTCATGGAAACGCCCCCGTATCTTTCGTAATTTTTGACGTAGAACCATGAAATTTCCAGGATCGATAGATACACTAGAGATGACCTCTCTGCACGAAAGGGGTCATAATCCGTGAAGTATTTGAAAAAAAATTGAATTTTTCAGAACTGAAATTTTTTCAGGAGACAAGTGAATTAGTAGTAAATTGGGGATCCTGAACACGAATCCGAAGGAATTTTGGGCCAATTTTACTCCCCAATATTCCTTTCCGGAAAAATGGGTGGTTTCATCGCTTCTGGCGAGCAGTGTATATCACGTAGGATGACCCCTTTCGTGAAGAAAGTTCATCTCTACTGTATCTATCGATCCTGAGAATTTCATGATATTTCGTCAAAAATTACAGATGATACGAGGGTGTTTCCATGAGAAGTGAAACACACTGTATATACAATTTGCTTCTGGAACGAAAATTTTTTCTGAGGGTTCAATTCGACGATAGCACTTCTCAAACATTCAAAATGTCCATGCAAGTCGTTGGACATTTCATCATCAAGGTAAGTACAGCGGCAAGTTTTCTAATCCAAACAAATATAAACTCGATCAATCTCTCAAAGATCGCCGGGGTATAACAGAGGCCAAAAGGCAATTCGGTGAATTGATACGGTCTGCTACCAGCAGTGAACGCAGTCTCATTTCTCCTAATCTTTCTCATGTACTTCCAGTATTCGCAATTCAAGTCAGTGTTGAAAACTATTGTGGCAATGCAAGGAGATGTGTAGTCACTTCGAGGTAATGGGTGTGACTTCACTGAGTTTTCTATAACCTATATTATCGGGGCAGGTCATGGACTCGATTTTCCAATTTTTGGTAAATTCATTGATATTTTATTCACTTCTTGCTGTTTTACAAACCCATTTAATCAGTGGCTACTGTATTGAATGGGTTTGATCAGTGTTTATTTGTTAGTTCACCCTTTTAATGACTGCAGAGACATACACCAATTTCTTCAGCAATGAATGTCATGGTGGCTTCGTTTTCATTCGGTGACAAAAATGACTGAAGGATTTCCATATGGTTTCCAGAGTGTTATTAGCCGCGCCTCTTTCACAACAGGAAATAAACATGAGAATTTACAGGAATGTGTCTTGTTTTGTCCCAATGGGACCATCTCAACGCAACATGCGGAGAGCTATACGGACAATCCCAACAGAAGCGCCTCAGAAGAGTTACTGATCCGACCGCCACTTCATGTCTACTTATAAGGCGAAGCCAGGTCAGTCAACAATAGATTGACCAGAGAGCAAGCGCCCATAAGCAGACTGCATAGTAAGATGAACAGAAAGCTATACGAGAGGGTGTTACAACCGTGAAAGTGAGGTAGAGTGATATAAATATAGTTTGAAAGGGCACGAAATTATCATTCCAATGATACCATATTTTTTAAAATTAACTCAAACAGTTAATCCCAAAGAAAAGAGTCCGAAGGCGACAAATCAGGTGACCTGGGGCCATTCAATTGTGCCCCTACTTCCAATCCACCGTCCCGGGAACCGGTTATCTAACAATTCTCTTACAGTGCGAGTACCAGCTCCACCATTACGAGCAACCTTCAGAAGTATTCGAGAGACTTGTGCAAGCTAGGGAACATGATGCCCTTACCTTTAAACGTGCGATACTATCTACTGGACCGGTGACCGCGCTGAGATTGAACCCACACCCATACGGATAATTTGGTTGAGACGCGAACGCTCTACCATTACGACATACACGGCCCAATTCATAAACGTTCTCTCGTAGTAAGTATTATTGAGGAGGCAACGATATTATCAAATTGCGATACATTGCAGGAGAGGAGAAAGAATCAGCTAGAGTTAGGTATGCCAGAGACATATTTCAGAGAGGTTTCCAGACCTCAAACTGGAATACGAGAGAGTCGAACGATCTCATCCGCAAATGCCAGGTATTCCTTCTGGGGTCATCCATTACGGGAAACACTGCCCCTATTGTTTATTCAGTTTTTTTCGCAGCGAAAAAGGCAATTTTCGAAAAATAAACATAAAGTGAAGTGACTACTAAATGAATAAGTGTACATATTAGTGATTTCGATACGTGGAATTTCAGAAATAAATTATTAGTCAGTTTTTCGACCAGTAAATCAACAGAATTAAAGAATTTGAGATAAATTGTTAAAACCTCTTTTGTAAGTTATGGCTCTCAATAACTAATACAGATACAATCATGAACAAGAATAGTGATATATTCCAACAAGTAGAATTGAATTTTTTCACTTATTTTTTGGTAGAATTGATGACGTCGAGGAATTAGTTCTCGAAAAAATAAACAAATCACTACATGTAAATGCGAATCAAAACATCCCATATTTGTGAATAGACAGCACAATTTGGTAACTTTGTTATTCTATTATGTAACTACCACCGGTAAGGATTCCATTAGTTACGATTCCATTCGAGCTTTCACATGCCACCTTTTGATGTTTCATTGTGTCAATTTCCGAACGGATTATTCGCAATGCCACGTACACTTTCACGTTCAACAATATATTCCATATTTCGAAGTTTGAAAGCATCAATAATGCTGGTTTATCAATTTTGAACTCCGGAATATATTGTAGAATCTCTGATGGAAATCAAGAGTCCTTATGACGTAGAATAAAAGCACGATGAACCGGATTATAAATATTATATGGTGACTGTAGCGAGTTTTCTATTACTGAAACGTATACAGTACTTTTCACAGCACTACGAATACGGCCGTAGGTTGAGTGATAACTGGGTTCGAGAATCATGTACCCTGAGTAGACGAAGTGAACAAAGGATGAAGATCTTCTGCATTCATCCGGCTAGAAATTCTGTCGTGTCTGTTACATGAGCTGATCAAAACTTGGGGCCTATAAGAGTTCAAGTCGACTAGTTCACAGATATATTATACTTTGGCCTTCGAGAGTACCGCCAACTTTGATTTGCACTATATTGTTTACCTGAACTATGCTTCTATGAACAGAACCACCATTTCAACACAGTAGTTCAAACTGTAAATCTGGATATTTAGTCCGTTCTCCTCCTGTTTTGGAACGATGTTTGTTTCGCCAGGAGCTGAAAACTCTACTTTGATTGTCCGGGAGGCTTTCCGGCTTGTATCTGCCTTAGGGTGGGGAATAAGTGGTTCCAATAGATTTGGCATTTCTCACTGAATATCCCTCAGGACAGTAGGTAACACCGGGGTCTCGTTTGTACCATACGAGTGGCGTAGGCTGAGACCGCAGAAGCTGGACAAGCTGACAGCAAAAGCATTATTTTCGCAGGAGCCTCAAGACATGCTCTACATCTTGTGTCTGGACCTCTATACCCATCACGCGTTGAAGACCCTGGAAAGCCATTATGAATCCAAGGGTCTAGGTCCGACTCCAGTCCACTTGATCTGAGGAAGGCGAAAGTATAATTTTTGGATAAGCCAATATTTTTATCGAATATCTTCAGTAGGTACCTCAGTCTCTGCAGCTATGATGTGAGCTTATTGATGAACGGATTCCGACTCTGTGTGGAGGTTTGGGTTACCACGTTCAGAGTCAAATATGACACTTAGTCCGTCACTACCGATGACTGAATAATGTTATGTGATACTGCAAACTGAAAGATGCTTCCTATTGTCCGGAAAAGTATAACCGTGGAACGGATGATTTAGGATGTAAGCTCCTATGAGTGTGTATTATTTCGCGAGTTTTTACGTCGAGTTTTTGCAGCCCTTCCTAAATCCATTTCATCACTTCGGAGGAGTAGAGCAGGATCGGAACGGCAAGCATATGGGTTGCAGCAACTTTGTTCTCACCCAATAGTTCTGATGACCAGATCTGTCTAAGTTTGTACTGATACTTTCTACGGATAAAGTTTTCAATTGGGGAACAATGTTATTCCACCCCTAGATGAGTATAGGTCTCTGTGATCTGAACACCGTACATATTATGATTGGATTGGGTTATGAATGGATAGGTCAAGATAAAAATAGGTGAAGTTCTTAAAGCTGTGTTCACGTAACTATTGAATTCAATGAAAGAGTTGTATTTCGTGTAAGTGAAATTTATTACGAGGTGGAGGATTTTTTATACTAGGTGAAACCTCGTGGTTGTTACGTTGTTAGTACAACACGAGTAGGCTTCTGCATTGCCTGGAAAAATGCAAAACCGGAAATATTAAATAAAAATCCCTTTAAGGGTACACATTTAGTACTTAATTTTAACATGTATGTATGTCCGATCAAACCAAGGTTAACCATGGTTTTGTTGACTTTTTATATTGCTCCTGTATAAATACCTGACGAGTATAGCACCGATGATGGCTTAACAGCCGAAAGCGCTTTGCGATTGTAATATATTTCACTTACACGAAATACAACCCTTCCATTGAATTAAGATAAAAATAGTCATTGTTGGATATTTTGCAGTTAATTATTACTAATTTTTTCCTCCATATTTGAAATAACCCATTCGAATCTTTACATTTTAAAGAAGAATCCGAAAATTTCCATGAGATAATAATAATAATAATACTCCCTCATAAACACTCGTTGAGTGTACCCAAAGGCATAGCCTGTGCGGGTGGAGGACGGCTATTATTATTATTTGCCGTGGCGCTCCGGGGCGACTTACTGAGGTTTTAGGTGATGTATTCACTTTTCAGCTGTAGGAAAACCCGGAAAACCTACAGCACCACCTCGGGTGGTCGGTGTGCACTCCAAGCTAGCACTAGACGAGATTGGTATCTAGACAACTCACAATACACTTGCTTTTCAACAAGGCATGCGGCCGCCTATCGAATCCGATATAAAGTAGTTGACAAAAATTCTCGTACCTACATCGGATTCGAACCGACTATCGCTATGCTGGAGTTTCGAACGGCCTGTGCGTTAGACCGCTGATCCACCGACCACCAGATAAGTCAATGTTTTCATTCCTAAGTCTCGAGACTGCCCATTTGTTATGTTATTTAATTTTTTTGAAAAAGTGAATGTTTTTACATTCATATGGATTTTTATTTCATTCATTTATCCCAAAGCCTACGTTGGAGTTGAATAAAAATCTAGCTTTATATGTAAATGAAACGGAAAGAAATAAACACCATTTAAAATCCAATATAAGTTTTGCTGAGTGAATCAGCTGTTAGCATATTTGTCTATCCTGAAATATCTGAAGAACGTCGAAATATGACTGTGTACATCGACAAAAGGCAAATAATCCTAAACAGCACCGAGAAATGGAAATATAGTTTCTATGCTTAGTTCATAGAATACCCCTCTTCGTGGGTCCATCCGTAAATTCAACTTTTGATTCATGGATCCAACTTGGATGACGTTTCCCGTTCAACCATGTCAATAGAAATTGATTATCGCAGATTGGATTCAATTGGAAGTTTCAGACTGCCGTTCGGAATAACAAACGCCGCTCTATTTACAGTTTCGATCTGTGTTATAGTATACAAACTGTCAGACTACCAGTGGATTATACGGGTTCGCATACATAATTTTACCTCTAACTAGTTGTCAGTTTGGGTGAAACGTGATGCCACAAGTAATGCAGTGTTACCACGTTTCTATTACATCTGTCTCCAGATGTGTCGCAACCGTGTCCATAGGGAGAATAAAGTACATAGTGACTGATACTTAGCTGAGCTCCAGTCCTCAGGAATAATAAATATTGTTATATAATGTGATGTTGTGAATTATATTTTTGATAAAAAGAAAACTTGGTAAATCGAAAATGTTCTTTTTACTCGGATTGCCCAGGCTAGATACTTCACCTCTCTCTTTGCAACCTCTTACCTTTTTTCTTTACCTCTGTTTCAATAGGTCAACTCAGTCTGTTGCTCTTGAACATGCAGTGCTCTTTCTCAAGGTGAAGATAAGGGTTTTTGATGTCAAATTTTAAATATTCTGCAAAATATATTTTACCAAATGACCAAATATGATTATTCAATACTCACAATTGTCGTTTATTTATAAAAAGGAACAAGTTTCGTTTACCTGAAATCAGTTGCTATGGTAACGAGAAAACAAAAATCCGATTCCCATGATGCGGAAATGCGTGGTTGCCAAGTTGTCTTGTTTAGTTTAGCTGAAATCAATTATGAAAAAAAGTAACTGTTGTTATGATGGATTGTAAACAAAAACCATATTCGCGCGCGCGGATTTGCGAAATGTCGGCCGCGGACACGTATGCGTTCATGTTACTAGATACCTTGTCCATTTTCTACGAGTAATATGAATACTCGATAGTATCATAGCTTGGCCTAACCTTAACTAATCTGAGTTCATACGGTTCATATCAATTGTCAAGCATATATTCATAATTCGGTCATATGAATCATACATTGTATAACCATACAGTAATTTGAAATATATAGGAACATAACACAAGATACGCGAGCGAACTCGTTTTCAAGTTGCTGCCACGTTCATTGTATCAATTTTTTTCAATTGATTTCTTATTATTTATAGTACGTGGCCCTGCGGTAAAATTAAAATTATACCAACAACTGACCAAGAAGAATATTTATTTTCATATTATTTGGTATTATCAAATTTTATCATAAATAACTATTTTGTACACTTTTCATCATAACAATATATATCACAGCACCTTTTTATCTGAACTGAATTCAGCTGAACTAAAGCAGACTACTTAGCAAACACGCATTTGGGCAATATGAGAATCATATTTTTGTTTCCTTATTACTGTAGGAACGGTTGCCAGGGCATCTGTTTTCCCATAACTCTTTCAGCTTAACTATCATTGGTCCAACTTGGCAACCACGCATTTCCTCAAAATGGGAATAGCGTTTTTGTTCACTCTTTACCATGATAACGGTTATCACAGCAACCTTCTTTTCATAACTGATTTCAGCTGAACTAAACCAGGCAAATTGGCAACCACGCATTTCCGCAACATGGGAATCAGGTTTATCTTTTCTCGTTATCATAGCAACGGTTTCAGCTAAACGAAACTTGAGTCTTAACTTATACTAAAATGTTCTCTCAATAATTTTGAATTCCAACATGTGAAAATACTACAGATCTTTAATTTTTTCGCTACAATTTTAGCTACAACTGAATGTAAATGACTAAGGAACCGTTTGAAAATGCCAAACTCTGTGCTGTTTTCTTAACCCAACTTATTCAATAATGAAATGAAAGTCTTTAAATTGATCAATAAATGATGAAAAGAGATTTTGTAGTGTTCCTTTTTATTAAATTTACTTTGTCTTGCCATAATTTTCCTGAAAATGTATATGCAGTATCATCTGGAATAATCGATGGAGTTCATACTGCCAATATTATTTATGTAGACTAGGGACCGTATTGGGCCCAGCACTGTGCCTTGCGGAACACCGATGTTTTGTGTTTATTCATTTATTAATTTTTACTAATTTCAAAGAGATAGATAGTTGGCAGCCAATCTTTCCTAGGTCCACGAATTCCATATCTATGACCTTGGGGTGTGATCCTGTATCAAATGACTTGGCTGAATCCAGAAAGACTGCTGAGCATTTTTTGGAGTTTTTCAAGGTATCAACTATATTTATGAATGAGGATTATTTGAGATAACTTGTCTTTTTTCCATTAAGTCGAACAAAGTTCTATTCTACTAGTTTGCAGAATTTCTGTGGTAATTGCGACACTCACTAGCGTTATTCGATCCCATACAGCGTTGGTCGGGAAAGACTGCGTTTGATGCATCTTTGATTTTAAATAACTACATAACACAAAATCTAACGGATTTAGATGTGGTGATCGTACTGCCCATTCGAATAATTTCGCGTCTACTGTTCTTGAATAATGTGGCAGAGTTACGTCTTGTTGAAATATTACTTCAGAAATCTTCTATGTGTTGCTGTACTATTTCATTCATTTCAGTCCTTACCCGGTAACGTAACATATTCAGATATATATTTCCCACTGGATGTGATTACCTAAATATTCCAGCACAGACACCGAGTGTGGACGTCACAATGAATGGGAGGATTAGTGTCACTCCAGTAAAGTACATTTTGTTTATTCACTATTCCAATAATAATCAAAGGATGAAAACGATTTTTCATAGACAATTTCTATGGTTGAAACATAACTGCACTTATTAGCAACATTTTTTGCAGTAACAATTGGATCCAGGACCATCGAAAATACTACACCAATCTATTATCATTAAGATTTTAGATTTCGTACGGCTCCTTGATCTTGTTTCACACTGCCAGTGGTGACGACTTTGTTCACAATTTGTCTTGACAAATTGGATTTTGTTCTGAAGAGCGAGAGTGTATACAATGCATACAGAATGAAATAAATATGAGAGTTTTCAAGAACGTGAGGTTTTTTAATCAATTAGTTCGTGTGGCGTCAGTAGTTTGTATTGACGAAATATAATTGAAATATCTTCAATGTGAGGAATCAAATAAAATAAACGTAATTTCAAAATCAAAATTTAAAGATAGTTATTAACACCTTCACGTGTCAGGTACATGCCGTATAACAAAAATATCATAATTGCTTCTAAATCATTTAGAGGCATCCTGAGACCTTCCTTCTATTTTATATTTTTCGGTTGACAACGCTCTCTATGGGATTGTTTAAGTACCATATCCCATCTTTAGGCGACGAGGTAGTAATAAAGTAACTTTCACAAGACGTCGATATGTTATTCCATTCAAAAATAAAATGTGGACGAGACATATTTTTGGCTCGCCCTTATATTTTTCCTCGCCATACCGCAGGTACACCACTCAACACAAACATAATAAACGTAAATGCATGTAAGTTTCGGCAAATTAGATTGTCCTCGGAGCCGAAGTTAAACTCTCCGAAAAATGAGGGAAAGTTCCATAGAAGTGCCTTGGGACTCTTTAGAATTGGCAACTCGCAATGGTTTCTAAGTTGCGACGCCTCGAAATCTCGAAGTTTGATCGATACTTCCCTCGGGACGCGACCAACTTGAGTGCTGTACGTAAACGATGATAAATCATTTTGTTTGCCAACGGATACATTCATTCCCTTGCAGAGAGATAACCTTAAAAATTACTCACTCATTCCTGCGGTAGAAATAACATGTCGCCGATAATTTGAAATATCGAGGCGACACTTTACTGGTAGGGGTGTCTCTGGAAGAGTTTTAAAAAAATTTCCAAAATACTCTTGATTTAGAATAGTTTCTGCAGGAAGTAGTTCAGCATTTTTGCTGCAATTCATGAATATGATCTGTGTGAAAAGAGAGCTAGCTCATCAATGGAATCTCATGAACCATGAGAGATACAGGGTCGGTTAAAGTTGTGCAATTTTTTGCCGAACAAAACGCTTTCGGAGATATCTGGGAAAACTTTTTTATTTATTTTTGGCATTATGTGAAGAACTCTATAGAAATTATTTATACTTCATCATAACCTCTTTTCATTCTCTACACTATGGCGTTTTCAAGTTTGAAATACGTATTTAAGTTTCTACCATCTACCACTAGGTGGAAGGTGGAATTGTGATGTTCGGATCGGTTTCCGCAGTCGGACATTTGGAAACTGAAAGTTCGGGATGAACCGCCTCTGGAATTTGTTGAAATTCAACGTTTCGACTTTGATTTTGGAGTCATTTTCAAGAACTGAAAGGGAATGTGATTCTACACTGAGGTCTCAATCTCAATCTCGTTAGGATGTCTTAATCGGGGTGTTAATCTGCCTTCTCCCCCAGTCTCGTAACTGATTCTCTCTAAGGACTCAATCTGCCTACCCCTTTGAGAGAAGTGAGGATCTGCGAGTTGTGATTTTGTATTTTTACTGAACGTATCTACTACAACAATAACAAATAGCCATCAATTTGTTGTTTTGGCCAACCCAAGACTCATTCAAGTTTCTAGTGCGTTAAGAGGAACGCAAACAGAATCTAAAGTGACCAGAGTGTTTTCGATTCTATTCCGATAGCTCATCATCCGTTGGCAGCGCTCTTTCGTACTTTTACACGCATCAGTCTCTCGAAATTGAAACGCATGCGCTCTGAATTAGTAACCTAAGTCAAAGACAGCATAAATGTTGATTAACTTGTGACATTCACAGTCACTAGTTTGAAACTCAATTTGAAACAAGACGTGGAATCGAAAGGTAAATGAACATCTACGACATTGACAAGTAGTCAACAAAATTTGTCTCAATCAAGTTTCTTGTGCGTTAAGAGGAACGCGAACACAATCTAAAGTGAATGAAGTGTTTCCGATTCAATACCGAGAGCTCATTATTGAATTGAATCCTATTTGAATATGAACTTGTTTTTTTCTGGAAGAAAAAGTAACACGCTCAAGCTCCGGCAAAAACTCTGAAAAAATACGTATTCGAAATATTTTTTATAAATACCACAATAATTTCTTAAGATTTCAATACGAGTCTGAAAGCACTGAGAATATTTATTCACTTATGGCAGTGGCTCCCAAAAAAAGTAATAAAAAGTACCTACCTACCAAGTTATGTTTCAATTCATAAAATCTCAAATAGCTCGAAAATAGTAGGACTTTTTATCCCACTATACTATACTTTCAGAACTGTCCCCTATTTGCAACTGAAAGTTTAACCATTATTTACGGGACACCCAGAAGGAATCCACAGAAGACAAATATTGATGCCGTCGTCATGGAGTCTGACAAGAAACTGCTAGTCATAAATCATGCTGAGAGCATTTGCTACAGCAGCATATGGAAAGCTCTATCTCCGATTCTTTACCCTGCAATTTGATACATTTCGCTAATATGTTTCCGAACTGAAACGATGGATAGATTGACCATAATCGACAAGCTATTTTTATTTTCCTTCGAAGTAATATTCCAATGAAAACTATCATACAATCAAAATGTTAGTGGAAATGAAAATGAGACTCATCCTCCATTTGTTAAGAAAATATACATGTAAAGGGTGTTTCCAAATAAGTGTGAAAGAAGGGGGCATTCTTGTCAAAAATTGAAGGGGGTCTTTCATATAAACAAAAGCTCTTAGACAAGTAACACGCTTCAGAAATTAGATGAAACATGTTTTTGTTTTTTTTAATATTGCTGAAGAAGATAATATGGCATTTTGTGGGCGTGTTCTACCAATACCTATGAATATTTTTGAACTTTGTTGTGATATTTTAAAGAGGTTCCATTTTCAGCGGAACTTTTCAACGAAACAGAATTTCTTAGCTCATTTTGATTTGAACCTCATGTGTTAAGAAGACAGATTTACCCCAAAACTTTTTTAACTCCTGTGTTATCTCCCAAACCAATTTGGAGGACAGCCTGCATGATCGCAGAGCCTTCATTGCCGCCTCAATCAGAGATTGAAATCATACAAAATAGCCATCACCTCGGATTAGAATATAGAGGCCTTAGTACCGAGTACTTATGTCCTGCCTTGGTCCCTCTTCGTACTACCTCGTTACTTTTCTTAGAGCTATCCTCAAACCAAATTTTCCCCCTTGACAGCATCGCTATGGCCTTCGATGTGGCATCCCCATCTTCCATGATGGTGGTGTACGTTCCTATCGAAGAAGTAAGATGGACCTCCATTACTTATGTTGAAACGGTTGAAAGTTGTTGCCCTATATATCATTGGCCAAGGTACTTTAGTCTGGATGTTTCTATCCTCGTCTTCATTGCAATGTGCGAATGCAGAGGTCGGAGGTTCAGAATCACCTGCAGGCTAATAATGATGGTCGACGTGTTGGACATTGCATGCCAGTCTTTGTACACTAGCCAGCGTTCCTGGGTGTCGCTTGATCGACGTTTGACCACCACAGCGAGAGCCTCACTATCGCTGTGTTAAGCCAAGTTTATCAAAAGAAACGCCCGGCCTCCATTAATAATGTTCTTGACCTTGGCAGTACTTTTTTCAGATGTTTGTTTCAGGTTTGAGTCCAAGATTAACCCCAAGTATTTCTCACTAAAGATATGAAGAGCTTTGTTGGTGTCTAGGTTCATTTTTCTAGTCAGAGGGATTGACCTGTAAGTCTGTGCTGACTGATTCACAATACCTCCATAAACTTCCTGGTGCATACAAACTTCTGCCCAGTTTAAGTCTGTGAGCAAGCTGTCTACGATCAAATCAACACCAAATGGAAACACTTCTGGGACTGCCACCTCTCCACTTTGTGATTCAGGGCGAGGCAAGGCTTGGTGCCTCCAGACTGCAGATCGCACCCAACCTGAACGTTGAAACGGGACACATAAGAATCGTTATCGGGGATGCGCTAGGAACGAGAACGGACCACATTCCGGAACGATTCTTCTTCAACAACCAATTAAGAGTGCTGGTGCCAAACAGAACTGAATGGAACGGCTCACGGCTCAAGGACATTCTACAGGGAAAAATCTGGTTTACAGATGGATCTAAAACTGAGAATGGAGCGGGCTCAGGAGTGTTTTCCAGGAATCCGAGTATTGGCATCAGCTACTCACTGGGCACCCATACCTCTGTCTTTCAAGCAGAAGTGTACGCTATCCTTCAATGCGTGAAGAAGAATAATAGGAGAAACGTTGAAAATGCGCATATCAATATCCTATCAGACAGTCAAGCGGTACTGAAGGCCTTGTCTAGCAAGGAAGTAACGTCCAAACTGGTATGGGACTGCAAAGAAGAACTGAAAACTCTGTCAGACCGGAATCAAGTCAAACTGATATTGATCCCAGGTCATCAGGGAATCGCAGGCAATGAGAAAGCAGACGAACTCGCACGAAGAGAATCGGAAATGCTCCCAAACCAAGGGCAGATGCTAGGGGCACCGAAGTGTACAATGAGAGCGTCTGTAGAAGACTGGATTAGGGACAAGCACAAAAACTCCTGGGACAAAGCCCTAGAAAAAATACACAGGAAAGAATATATCAAAAGACCTTGTAACAAAAGAACGGCAGACCTGTTACCAATGAACAGGAGCCAGTTGAGATCCATTACGGGACTCCTGACTGGACATGCACCAGTGAAGGAGCACCTCAAAAAATGGGGCAATACGATTGAGACTGACGGTAAGGATCCAGAAACCGTGAAACACATACCGTGCTATTGCGAAGCTCTCTGGCAACTTAGATCTATACAGTTCCCACCCAATACGGAACTTGTACAAACTCGTACAAGGCACGAAAGTATTGGATTGGGGTACTGTGACATTACAACATAGGTAAGATGGAATGGGCCAATATGCCTAAGTGTCACCTGAAGCAATAGCCTGACCGGACCTACACAGAGGTGGAAGTTTTAGTGAGTATGCCTAATAAGGACAGTCTCACAGTATTTATTGAGATTGGAGACTCAATATTTCTGTATAAAAGATTTCCTCCACCTCCCCAAAAAAAAGTCATTCGTGGATCTCACTTACCTCCATTGTGTCCCCGAATAGGGAGGCCTGTAACTAAACATGGCAGATATCCACTGGTTCAGGGCTGGAGCAACGTTTCAGACTCTCGTGTTTTAAGTGTATTTACTAGTTTATAATTTCTTTGTATTTTGGCAGTGTTAGTTCTATACAGCTCATGTCTTTTTATAATAGTTTTTTGTTGCCTTCTTTGTCTTCTGATGAACATTTTTTTCCATTATTTTATTATAATATTAATTTTGACTGGGTTAATTTTATGCAACTATCTTTACAATTGTTTGTTGCTTTTTTTTTCGTAATCCGACGAATATTTTGTATGCTTTCATCATCTCTTCGTAATTTTATAAATTCTCATTTGTTTTAATAATAATGTATATTTCTCAAGCTTTGTCAATAGGAAATCATAAATCGTAGACAATAAAGCATATTTTGACTGATTTGATTGATAGATTCGATGAAAACTTCAAACAACAGTTGAATTAAATATACTGGTTTTATAAATAAAAGACGCGAATCATCTGACCCCTGTCACTAGTTGACAGAAATGTGTTTTGGTATTGGTCCTTATATTCGCTCATTCGATTCAGAAAACAGCAAACAGTCATCGTTATGGATATTTACTTTGTTCACTATATATTTATATATTCATATCGTTCAAACGCCGTCGGCATTTCGATTTACCTAGAGCTTGCGTACAAGCAGAAACAAAAAGGACTTCGGCGGTATTTGGGGATCTTAAAGAACAAAGAAAGAAATACGAAGAATCTCATAAAAGCTGCCCCGCTACCGGTAGATTGACAGATGTCAAGGTAAGATTGAGAGACATTTCATTCATTAGCCAATTAATTTCGAATAACCGCTTAGAATTATCCCGAGCTCACAAAAAAATTGTGTCAATATGAATCCTGATTCTCAGCACTGATGAAAAAAACAGGAAACTAATTAATTGTTTACTGTGCTGATGAGAAGGAACTAGTTCGAAATTACTATACAAGTTGTCCGAATTCAATCTGACTAGATTGAGATTTCACCGGTTTCAAATACAATGAAAATGAAAATACCCCAGTATCTTCAGTAAAAAGATATGTAGAATTGTGAAATTCGCAGAATGGGTTGATATATAAATAATAAAAAATCGTCTAGAAGGGGTGAACACCCGACATTTCCGAATTGTAGTAAGAGACAAAATAGGACAAAAATGTCTTGGAATTCGTAATCAGAACAAGAATTTCACTACTAATTGTTCCTGAAAAAAAATCTGTTATGAAAAATATAAATGTACTTCTGATCGAAGTATCTCCGTAAGTTCCTCACTTTTAATACGGAACTGTGCATTTTTAATGGTTCCATCAGTTTTGCGAAACAACAATTCTACGTCAAAAATTACGAATGAGAATGTTGAAGACCAAGGAATGTATAAATTTTCAATTTCAATTTATTTGAAAGTGTACCCTTACTGGGGATAAAATTTGTACATATGTAGGTATGTTAATATGTTCTCGCGGATTATTCTACTATTTCTGAATAATTTTTGTTGTGTTTGATTTTTTTTAGAGTATATCTTCAAATGCTATAAATGATATAAAAAATGCTTTGATGGCAGTTTCATATTATTCAAGGCTATGGGTTCTTTTACATTCCATAGGTAGAGAACTGTAAAGTTTTGGAGCGAAGTAAGTCACAAATCTTTGTGCATGAGTTTTTCTGAAAAATGGTGAATTGATAAAGAGATTTTCACTTGCTCTAGTATTTTTTCTAATGATTTGGGAAAGATAAAGGTATGTTTTTTATCGAATATCCATATCAGACATCCTTAAGAATGAATGCTTCTTACATCCAATGTCGATGAATATGATTTTGTTTTCTTCGGCATTATTTCAACTATTGAAATTTGAATTGTTTGCTGGCAATTTTGGTTGTTGGAAAATCATATCCCCTAGTGATTATGCAGAATCGTAAAATAAACTATTCTAAGAAAAAGGAAAGATTTTTTCATGATACTTTATCTTTAAGAAAATAGAATTTGTGGGCAAATATTCATGTGTATTAGTTTTTTCGAGAAATATTTATTGTATTCGTTCCATCTTAGATATTGGTCTAGAATCAATCCCAAGTATTTGAAATGCTACTAAGTTGTCATATTAACTACTGAAACGAATATTTACTGAGAATTCTTTATGAAACCTGAAAACACTGACGGTTTGAATTTCGTAAAAGTTGTTGGAAAATACTTGAAATTGAGAACTACCCACTATAAATGGTGTTCATGATCGTTTCTGTGTTGGATAGGGCTGGAAAACGATCTCTTGACTAATATACGACACATGAATTTCAAATGAAAAACAACATATTACTTAATGTCAATATATTGGTATTATTTATTTAATATTTAGATTTAGAAGAGAGAGAGAGAGAGAGAGAGGAGGGGAGAGAATATATGTTTATAGTACATAAAAAAAACTCTTGTCAAACACATATAAAATTAACAGAAAATGAAAGAACATATATTATGTATCTGTCAAAATTGATGAATCACATGATAAAAACAATAAAATCATTAATATTAAATCTTAATTGAATACTTTCAAATGTAATAACCTACAGTATATCATCGTAAAATTCTTTCAAGCTGTAGTAGGCCTTATCACTTAAAAGATTTTTTGTTGTTTCTAAAAATCCGGAGATTTCTTTCTCTCTTCAAATTCACTTGGTATTTTATTATATATTTTCACTCTATTGTAAATTAGAGAATAATTCACTAGGTTAGATATGGGAATGGGGAGCTTTGAGTGAATATCGTCCTGGCGAGTATTATAGAGGGTGTTGTTGATTTCATATCTAGTCCATTCTTATGAATTATACAAACTGTCTCCAATATAAAAATTTAAACAAGAGTTAGGATTTTATGATCTTTAAATAAAGTATAACATGATTCTCTCCATTTTGCTTTGGAAATGTATCTAATTGCCCGTTTTTGAAGTACAAATACTGACTGGAAGATGTGACTATTACATTCCCCCCCCCCAGAAAGATATGCCATAATACCCCGATTCGGTGAAGTATATCCATATTCAGTTGACACTGTTATCAAAACAACAACCAGAAGCCAGTTCTTTATTTGATTGAGTTATGTGCTCTTCAAATTTCAAATAACTATCCAAAAATAATCCCAAAAATTTAGTTGAATTCTTGTTTTCTATTGGTTGACTTCCTAAATGCACTTTGGATATACAACATTTGAATGTATTAATGTTTTCCTAGAATTTAAAGAGTAGTGAATTAGAATCGAACCAATTCTGGATCTTAACCATGTCGGAAGATATTATTTCGTGCAGTTTACTTTTATCTTCATGGTGAAATAGTAAGGTAGTGTCGTCTGCAAATAATGGGAATTTTCCAGAAATTGATACCTTGGTCAGATTATTTATAGTACGCGAGCCCTCGTACAAATCGGCATCTTTGGAGCGTCGGACTGCTGAAGATCCTCTTTAATTTTGTCGGACAATGATGCAATTGATAATCTTATTAAATTATTGTATTCTCCTAGAAAAATCAGACAAAAATGTTCGGTACTTCTAGGTTGTCCCCCACTCTAAACGTGTCGATATCACTACTTAGTTTGGCGACAGGCAGCAATCCGATTTTTCTAGGAAAATACAAAAATTAAATGAGATTTTCAATGGAACCATCGTCTTCAGCAGTCCGACACTCCATAGATATCGATTTGACGACAAAGGAACACTTACCACTCTCAAGTGTCCTCCCTGCGACATCTTTTCAGATTTGACACACTTGAACAGTATACAAAGTTACAACTTACTGGTTATCACTTCAGATTTTGCACTAGGGCTCGCGTACTATTATGTATAAAAGGAATAAAATAGTACCTAGTACAGAGCCTCCATATTTAATTTTTGCAGTATTTGAAGATGTTGATTAAATGCTGCCGATAGGTCAAAGAGCACTGCTGCAGCAGCTTCTTAATCAAAGACATGTTCTTGGAGGAGTTTTAGTGAAAACTGATGACTTTGAATTTGTTTGCATGTATTGAGTGTATTAACAAATGAGTGCATGGACTGTGAAGTAGACTTGTTGCATGATCATAAATATAGTAGTTTGGAACTCAATTTATAATATTGGAAGTCTTTGGAAATTAGTAAAGTTTGACACACTGAAGTAGTGTCTAATGTCTTCGTGGTATGATTTTCTCGCATTGTTAGTTGAGTTGTTGAAACTCTTGTTTTTTTATTATGAGTGAACTTATCTCCGGATCCGGCCAAACTTGAGACTTGTTTTGCAGTTTCCATTCTTCGCTGAAGGCAAGTTACATAGTCTGTGGAGACGCCTGTACGAACGTCAGACAATAGCGCTATGTTTGGTAATAAAGTTACTCTGTGTGCATTTGTGCTGCATCTCTCGACGATAATGTCGTGAAGGAGGAAACAGGATATGTCTAGGTGAAGCGGGAGGAAGCTCAACGAGGTCGAACTAAATCATAGGGGCTTTGGCGTGTGTTCTATCAGTCTTATCGTATTGAAACGAATTACGTGACTGAGTTTAGTATACACGAGTTCGATATTCGGGATGGAGCCGTGAACACCATGATTGTAAGTATGATACAAAAAAAATGTTGTATTTTCTTGGTATAGGGGTTTGACATTGTCCGAAGGAAAATCATTATCGACTAATGCATGATAAATTGCTATTATAAAATGCGTAAACTCCCGCATTATAATATGTCCTACTTACCATGCTCAACATTGGTATATTTTCAGCAGTGAGAGATTTGAGGTCACCAATTTCATTAAATATTCCTTGCGTTTGAAATCTATGGTTTTCCTTAAAAACGCTTTTTTTTTTCGAAAAATGGCAATTTATCTATTTTTTTGCCATTATCTCAATAAAAGACTTTTTTTCGACGATCTCTCATCTGGACACCTTGAAATCTTCAGTGAATGTTGCTGTTTCGATACAATTTAATAAAAATGATATTCATATTAGGTTAATCATACAGTACTTGTTAATTGGCAAGTAGAATTTATTCCCAATAGTATCCAAATAGAAGGCGAATATTTGATGAAGTTTGTAGAGCCTTTGTTGGTGATTCTTATGGATCTATAATCAACAGGGTGTTCCAGTTTAAATTTTGCACATTGCGTTATCTACAATGTGAGGCAAGCTGCACCCTGTATATCACAGATTGATTTTGGATATATCGTTTGAGGGAGTCACCAAAGAACAATTTTTGACTGACTAACAATGAATTTTAATGGAACTTGGCTTTATAAGTTCAAATATCATAAATGAAGAATTTTGAAAAAAAAGCTCAGTTTGGATATGAACCAAAGTGAAAATAAACCTTACACCAAGTTTCTTGGTAAAACCATTGGCAATAAACTGAAATTTTGATATCACATCATATCTTCGAGAAAAAGACTTCTGTAAGGATGACAAACTATTTGCATCAAGAAGAAATAGGAAGATCAGTAATCGAAGTGAGGTTCGATTATCGTGTTATAAACTGCAAGGGAGGTTTGAAATGTCAAATATCTACTGATGCGTTTAGGAAACGTTTTTCTCAGGTTCAACAAATTTTCTATCATGAATCCAAGATACTTGAATTCTTCAACCAGTTCAATTATTTCTCCGTGAATTTTTATCTCCGATCAAATGACACAACCTAGTTGAGTAACTCACCGCACACGCATTAAGATTTATGTGTAAGGGACATCTTCCCCCAACGGCAGTGTCGTGCGTTGTTAACAGAAATATTGAGGTTCAATAAAATAGAAATAATGGATACCCAATATGGAATGGAAACCTGAAATTATGATGAAATAATCTGCGCAGGATTTTGACAACAGCCGATGCTCCAATTGACATGTTTTTTCATAATTCATCCATTTTTCTCTTTTCTAATTTGGTTTCCCCATCTCGATAGGTACGACACTGGTAGCTTCAAATGATTGTTTTGTCAAATATCAAATGCAGCGTTGTCGTACTGACAAGACTATATCGACAACGAAGAATTTCGGATCGGCGATGGAAATACTATCGTTTTAACATGCTCCCAACAAGCTGCAATGAACGTTTCAATTGCCTTCTCATTGTCATCCAAGACAGTATTTTTGGGTTTTCGTTGCCATGAATATACCCGACAGATATCAAAATCTAGCTGACGTGATTTGTATCCATAAAACATTGCGACATGGCAATAATGTCATGATTTGAGGGATAACATTATGAAAAGATGTTACCATCAGTTCTATTTGAGTATCACTCATCTAGGTTGTGTTACTTGATCGGAGATTTTGATATTCACTTAGTTTTCATCTACCAAATTATATTCATGTTGAGTGGTTTAAATCATACTTTTGGTTTTGTTGATGTTGAGTTTCAATTTATTGATACTTTGTTAAGCGTTCTATTGATTTTATGAATCTGATAAATTAACGTCACTTGCTGTCAATCATGTGTCATCTGCAAAGAGATTCATGAATTCACATTCCTCGATATAATTACCATATATCATTTAGATATAGAATGAACAACAGCGGGCCCAGATGATTGCCTTGAGGAACACCAGTATTGATGATTTTAATAGTTGAAAAGGTGTTCATAATGTTGAAGTTTATTCAGTAAAGTACAAATATATATGGTCTCAAAAGCTTTCTAGAAATCAGGAAATACTGCAACTACATACTTGTTTGCTTCAATATCAATTTTCCACTTTGATAATGTTAGTTGTAGAGCAGTTTCATACGAGTGATTTGATCTGAATCCAGAACCTGGTTCTACCCAGCAAGTTCAAGTAAATTGATAACTTCATTTGTATCACTGATTCTAGGTACTGGAACAATTGAATACTGTTCTTGACTTGGTGGGGGAAAACTCCGATTTGAAGTGAAGTATTAACAAAGTTCAGAATTATGGGACCCATTACATCAAACACGCTTTTTGAAACTTTGTTATTGAGAATGTCCGAATTGCAACAATCATTTGAGCTATTTATAATAACCTACAACTCTTTCAAAGTCAGTGATTGAAAGATGAGAGATTGCATTCAATTCTAGGGAGATTAATATTTGACAGGGAAGATTAGGTGAAATTCCATCCTTAATTGCCACAACACTTTTTATAAAAAATGAGCTGAACATTTTAGCTTTATCGTGGTCTGACAGCACATTTTTTTCTTTTCATGAACGGTTATAAATCTCTGTTTGATAATAGTAAACTTTTTTTTGGTTTCGAGAAGATTTACAACTCTTCTATGACTCTTATATATGGTCCAGTAAATTTATTTTTGGTTTACGTCTCTACTATTCCCGAAAGCTTTATAGGCCCTATCCCGCGATTTGCTCAGTACCTACCTCAACTTCTTGATCATACCAAGGCTGTTGGTTTTTCTTAACTTCATATGATATTAATGGTGAAATAATATTAAATTGTTTCTAAATATTTTCAATTTTGTCACGGTAAATTACATCAACTTCCATTAGCTCTGAATATTCCTATAGAAGGTAATCCGTTCGCCATCTTTTCTGCGATGATCGAAAGAAGTTAAGGAGTTTATGACGAAGGCATCAGTGATGAGATGAACTGCTTTGTGACGGAAGCTTAATTTCAGTATTTCAAACCTAACCTCAATTCAAATAGAAAAGTAAGGCTTGTCTACAGTTCCTCATAAGTCGCAGACAGACATATAGTATCGGAAAAAATATATCTTGGGTATCGACAAATCTAGAAGAGTAACAAGGAATGAAGAGAGAAGCAAGCAATGCTATCCGTCCCTCCTGTCATCCCACACGATTCTCTGTATAGTGATGTCGAACGATAATTCGATACTCCTTCTTCGAGGTATTCCATCAGGAAAAATCGTAATGCTTTCTCAATACTTAGCACGCTATTCTGTACGATATCATTGAACTGTATACAAACCATATGAAAAAAATATCTAAATTATTTCTAGTTTATCAACACTTCTGGATTCATTTTCTACTCCTCGGCAACGTTTCCAGTTCATCGATATTAACAAGTTCAATAACTACTTTACTTTCAAGCCTTTCCAAAACTCACAAAATGTATTTCTCGTTTCTGTTGAATTATCATCAGTTTCTCATTTATCTTTCATCTACTCAAAATTTCCCAATTCCCACCACAATAAACAATCCTGAACCATTTCATTTCAGCATTTTACAAGTTATTCTCGTTTACTTTCTAGTAACTGTTCTAGGTAGTAGTTGTAATCTGGCTTTTGGAGTCTTCAGACATTCCCATTAATGTTATGTTCAAGTTTTCTCAACTTTACAATATTCTTGACTTCATACCACTGATTTTTCGAGAGATCATCACAAGCTTACAGGTGCTCGACACTTCTATGGGTCACTTGTGTTAATTCTTCAAATGTTTTTCATCAACTTTAGATAAACTCAATCTACGTTCATTTCAACATTACCATCACACCTCACTTTTATACCCAGAGTTCACTGAGGTCGGTTTCAATCGGTTATATTATCAAATTTCAAAATGAACCCAATTGTCTGCACATTTTTGTAATTTTTGTAGTAATTTTATAAATAAAATAATTTATTGAAAACTCTTGAAATTTCATCAAACTGAAAAATACTCCCCAAAGTGGCAACCAACGAATTAATGATCTGGTATTTGCTTCATGTAGCAAATTCTTCAGCTAAAGTTGTTGTATCGGCAAAAATGGATGAAGGTTAACGAGATCTTGATGATTCCGTACTTGGGGATACCACATTTTCACTAACGAACTCGGACATGCATGACTGTTGTATAATTATGTCCAGTAATAGAAAGGATAACAAAATAATTTTGACACACCGCTGAGGGGCAAATGATTTATCATTGAAATAACTTAACATTTCACGCATGGGAATCAGAATGGATATATTCTTCGAGTGGATTGTAATGAAATATCACTAGCTGTTTACACGCTGGAGATCAGTTACTAAACCAGTTTCCCATAATTTGTTTCATTACCATTTCCATAAAAAGTCAACAATGACCTTGTGTCTTTTGTTGGTGATTATATGTATTCGGTCTGCTCGGAGTGACGAAGGTCAAAATAATTGTGTATGGACATTTACCTGGTCACCGAAATATCATGCGAAATTATTCATAGGCCTGCAAAAAATGGTTAGAAATTAAAAATTCATTAGTGGACAAGTTTCGAAGATGACAAAACATAGATTATAGGTAGATGTGGGAAATAACTGGAATTGAAACAACAGAAACTTACAAATAAGTGATGATTAAAGAACCTAAGTGAAAGAAAACTGAAATTCTAGCCGCCAGGAAGCTGCTCAAAAATAAAAATGTCTATATCTTTGAAGACCTTAGCAACAATAAATTCCAGTTATTGAAAATAGCGAAAGAAAAAGCGTGTCCAAAAAATGCTTGGTCTCTTGGTGGCAAAATCTACATGTGGGATGAAATGAATAAGAAGAAGATTCTCATCAATAATGGTCAGGATATCGAGGATCTCATTGCCGGAACTATTACTAGTTCCATTCGCCTGTTGAAATTACTGTCAACAAATGTTTGAAAAGAATACACATTTGTTATTTTTTGTGCTATTTCTTTTTCTTGTGATTTTGCTATCTTCAATAAATAGTTTTCTTTTTTCCTTCGAAATAGTATCTTAGTATTTGTAACAGGAGCTCTTACTTCTAATAATAATGCCTCGAATGCATTAATTTTTCTCACTTCAATGTTTATCAATCTTTATCAACAGGATTCGATTTGTTCACTGATTTTATGAATGATGAATCTTTAAATATTTGTAGCTTGTCAGAAACATTGCTCAATGATTCGATTGATAGTCGTGCTCTTAATGTCTCAGAATATAACTTCATACGTAAAGATCGTGAGGATATATCTGGTGGAGGCTTGGCATTCTATGTAAGAAAACCACTAAAATGCAAAATAGTTGCCGTTGTATATGATATGAATAGCTCGCTGGAAACTTTATGGATAAGTATGAACATTTCAGGGAAAAAAATGTGTTTTGGAGCACTGAGCAGACCCCCTACAAACAAGGTAACAAATTGTTTAATAGAACTAGAAAACCTCATCACGCAAATTATCCCTAAATTTGATTTCATGGATAAAGGAGGAGACTTCAATGTTGATATCTTGAATAAGGACAACAACAACACGAAACTGCTTATGAATCTTCTTAAAGGGTACAATTTATCTCAGAAATGTGTAGAGCCAACTAGGATAACAGTAACTAGCAGCACATGCATTGACCTGATTGTCTCGACTGAATCTGATCTAATTGATGATGTTTCAGTTTATAACATGAATAAAATTTCAGATCACTGTCACTGTCAAGTGTGACTTGAAGTGCAAAAAAGAGAAATTCAAACCAAAATTTGTCACTTTTCGTGACTTCTCCAAATTTGATATGAACAAATTTGTATTTGACTTAAATAGCATTAATTGGGACTACCTATTCAATATGGACGATGTTAATGAGATGGTTTCATTTTGGAATGCCAATGTAAATTATTTGTTTGATTTGAATGCACCTCTTATCACTAAGCGAGTAACAAAGCCACCAGCTCCTTGGTTAACACCGAATATGAAACTTCTCATCAAACTGAAAAATAAAACGTTAAATAATTATAAACGTCTAAGAACCGAAGAATCTTTCAATGAATATAAAGAACTAAGGAACTTGACTAATCGATGAGTGGATGCTGAGAAAAAAGCATTTTTTTGGAAATGTTTGAAGTCTTCAAATATTTTAAAACAATCCTCTGAAAACACTACAAACATTAGCCCACTTTCATTGAACGACTACTTCTTGAGTAGTGTCCCAGAATTACAATTAAGGAAGTTGAGAAAGTTCTTAGGTAGATTAAATCCCAGGCTACAGGACCCGATGATATCAATCTCAAAATGCTATCTATTATTTTTCCATCTCTAACTCCTTACGTGGTACATATTATCAATACTTGCTTTAAAAACGGGTCTTTTCCAAGAGCATGGAAAGACGCAAATGTAATTCCAATTCCAAAGATGAACAATCCCATTGAAATGTCTCAACTTCGAACAATCAGTACATTGTCCACCATTTCTAAAGTTATTGAAAGATTAGTATGTGATCAACTGGCTCTCTTCCTCACGCATAATAAAACATTACCAATAATGCAATCAGGGTTCAAAAAAAACATAGTACTGCTACAGCCATACTCAAAGTAACAGATGATCTCTTCACATCCGTTGACAATAAAAAACAGGTTTGCTTGATACTACTCGACTTCAGCAAAGCATTTGATACCCTGGACCATGATATCCTACTAAGGAAATTGAAATATAATATTCATCAATATGCTTTTTCAAAAATTACTTGAAAGATCGAAGGCAGAGAGTTGTTATAGGGAATAATATGTCTGACTTCAAACTGGTTTCTAGGGGTGTTCCACAGGGAAGCATTTTGGTCCCACTATTATTTTCTGCGTATACCGCAGATTTGACTTCATTTTCAAATAACTGCCAATCTCATCAATACGCTGACGATACCCAACTGTATTTTTCTTTCTCTACATCAGAAAGTCTTTTAGCCAGTGTCAAAATTAATGAAGATCTTAAAATAATTGCATCTGTATAAATTTTCAAAAAAGTCTGAATGGCAAAATATTGACTATAGTAAATGATTGCAAAAATCTTGGATTATACATAGATACATCACTGAGATTTGAAAAGCATGTGTCACATCTTGTTAGGAATAGCTACTCAACACTGCGACTCCTATATATGAATAGATCTTATCTCAATTCTTGTATAAGATACTCCTATGGGTTGAGGAAATACGACCATATCAGCCACATTTATAGAGACATGAATATTTTAGACTTGGAAGAGAGGTTTATTGCACGACTAGCATCACTTGTTCATAGAATCAATCTTTCAAAGACTCCTCCTTATCTCATGGATAAATTAATTAACTAGGTGATTAACACGCTTGTGCGACTATGAACAGAGATCTGTACAGTATTTCGAAACACATATCAACGCAGTTCCAACGTAGCTTCTCGTATAATTCTGTAAAAAATTTCAATTCAATTCCTGTGCATATCGAAATCCACAAAAGCTCTCATATTTTCAGAAAACAAATAAAATCCTGGATTCTGTCAAACAGAACAATCGCTTGACAAATCAATAAAAATAATTGAATTATCTCAATGTTATAATTTCATTTCATAATTTCTTTTGTTGTTTATAATTATTATCTATTCTTTATATTATAACTGCTCTAAATAAATTTGAACAAAGCTGTTGAAACACTCTGTATTCGTTACTGGTTACATGGAAGAGCGGCTTCGGCCGAATGTCGCAAGCCTGTAAACAATTATGTATAAAATATTTCTTGATACGAATAAAGACGCTATTATTATTATTAAAATTCATAATGAAGAAAAAAAACTAAGAAAATATTTTGAACGAAATTTGGTGATTAATATATTGCAGCCAAAATAGCGTATAGGTGGTGAAGATTTAGAGAATAAAGCTTCAAAATTACTAGGAATCAAGAGGCAGAAAAAACTCGTTGAGGATATTGACCAGGGTTTCATCGAGACGAGAAATCTCGACTAGTCTAGTCTCGATCATCGAGACGAGAAATAAACAAACTCTCGTCTCGATGTTTTCTCTCGACAATTTTTCTCGAAGACATTTTCTCGATCTTGATTCGAGACTATCGAAATTACGAGTCTCGAAAACAAAAACTGAATGTTATTAAAAAATGCAATGTATAGGTTATAACGTTTAACACAAGGCCAAGGCTGCACCAAAATACAACGTATTAAATTTTTTCAATAAAATATTACGTTAAAATACAGGGACTATATGCTATGAACTAAAAGCCACGTATAACAAAAAAACCACCAAATATCAGCACAAAAATAAACAATATTGTTCCAAAAAATTAAAATTAAACGAATCCTTGATGTTTTAATGTAATCATTTATCCATAGGTACATTAAAATTTACCTAGGTACGAAAGGTGAAAGTTTAAAATTGTTTCTTCGTTCGTGAAAAGAAGAATGTACCAGCACCAGCAACAAACTCATTTTTTATAATCGAAACAGTCGTCTGTTGAAAGAAAAAATTATCATTACTCAAATTATTTTATCTCAATAGTAGGGGTTGCAGTACTGCATAGTGAAATTTATGCAAAAATGGTGCCTTAAGTCTGCCATAGAAGTAATATAGGCTATAGTAATATTTATGGAATACAACAGAAATAAAGTTGAATTTATGGCCCATTCCCTTCATGGAATTTCTTTACCTTGAAAGGCCAGACTGACCGAATAGGGTCCTATCAATTAATTTCTAAAGAAATAATGATTATCTTTTAATTATTGTAATAAAGAAATATAAAATAGCATTGTGTAAGACTTTGAAATTATTGTTTAAATATAATAAAAATATGATATATTGCAGCACATATATTTTTTCGAGAAATCTAGAAATAATTTCACGATCTCGAAAAATTTCGAAGTGTTTTTTCTCGATCTCGTTCTCGAAAAAAAAAACATTAGTCTCGTCTCGATCTCGTCTAGAAATCGAGACGAGACAAGAAATCTCGAATTTCGAGAGTCTCGTGAAAGACTGGATATTGACAGAATGGATAAAACCACGGAATCGCGTACAAAGCGTAGAAAAGCAATGTCAACAAAGATCTTGAAAAATTCCATCCAAATGTTTTTCATTTTCCGAAAAAAAATATAACTATTAAGAAAAAGCATTTTATATAAAAACTTAAAATTACTCAGTATATCTGATAGGGGGTAAGTAGGTTTCAAGACGAGCCTAAGTGGTTGAAAATTAAATTATTTTTTGAATGTCACTGTATATCCAATAATTATCTCGAAATGTTTGTCTACAGAGAAAAGTTTTCTTACTTCTCTCTGATTATTTAAACAATAACCTGGTAGAATTTCATCAGACGTTCTATTATTTTTTTTTTCAAGTGTTTTTTCTAAAAGATCATGCGAGCAGCTGACGTATAATCCCCCTGCCACGATGCAGGGGACAATTCTTTTCAAATATAGTATGATGTCAACTATTTATAACAAAAGATCCATCCAGCGTTCTATTACTACATTTTTTACCACTTCGATCGGTTCACTCATTAGATCTATCTAAAATAATACCAACTGATTGGCGCTGTAATTCATGACAATGCCTCCCTGAATGAAATAAGAATGATATTTTCATATTGGGAATACAATTTTAGATCAATTCTGTAAACAACTGAACCACGCTGAATAAGTCAGTGATAACTGACAAGGCATTCGAAAAGGCTGACAAGTTTGACATATCAAAATGTCATGATGACCAGACTGTAGAACATGGAATTCGAACGACCTCATCTGTGCAGATCCCAACACACCTGACCAGAAGAATTATTAGGAACCATTGCTCAGACCCACCAAGAACTTCTGGAATCCCACAAGACAAGTCAGGAGATTCAGGAATATGGTGTCGAAATCGAGTAAAACAATTCGAATTTAACTGTTTTGGACTTATCATTACCCAGATAGGTGTTGGGAGTTAACTTTACACCAGCCGACAAGTATGGTATCTGCATTACCGACTGTAGCCAAGTTTCAAACCTTTTTGACGTGCGTACATGCACCAGAGTGCGATTTCAGATACCCGAGTTTCAAACCATTACTTCCTGTCACCTGTCATTTGTCTCTTCTTCGTCACGGAATATGAATAACCCAATCCAACCTCTCATCTGTCATCTAACCTAAGCTGTTTTTTGGCGCTGAACCGAATTCAGAAATGTTTTAAAAACTTATTCAATTTTACGTCATAGTATTTGACTATCGTGAAAACGATGTGTCAAAATATTGCATTAGGTCTATGACGTCATTGTTTCAACGCTAAAACGCAAAGTTTTTGAAACGGACCAAATAATTTAAAAAAGTGGTTCGCCAAAAAACAGCTCTAACCTGCATTTGTCATACGTCACCTACATTTGTCATATGTCACCACGTTGCCAGCTGTCAAACTTCATATCGTCTTCCTCCTCCTCGGGTGGATTGGAAGTGAGGAAAGGTTTGGTCGATGTGGATCATTGGGGTGTTTATATGAAGAAAAAACATATACATGGGATCCGAAAAAGCGTCATTCAGAATAAAAAACAATAGTTGATGTATGGTATTGGGCCCTTATCCGCATTCATAATAGGTTTACATTTTGAAATTTCTTTTGAGCTCTTGAGGATTCCAACTCTGTTGACGAAACGCGCTTCGAGTGTTTTTGACGTTGTTTTGGTGTTTTGGGTGATTTCCATTTCTTAAACAACAGAGTTCATTTCGATATATTTTTTCGTAAATCTCGTAAAAAACTTTATAAACTCATTGTCGTAAACCACCACTACCGTATTTCCTGGTATATCGTTAAACTTACAGAATTTGTCTTTTCATAGTAACTCGAAAATGAAAAAACAGGTGCACATCATCATTCTTATTCAATGGAATTTCCTCACGGTATTGCATAGAATCCTTATACTGAAAACATTCAACTCGGCAGCGGCACCAAAAATAAGTGTGAGGAAATTTCACTTGGCCAATCCATACCACGTATCGGATTTCTATTACGTCAGTTAATCAACTGCCACCTAAGATTCTCAAAGGGATCCATTGATACAATGTGACGGCTTGCAACTCACTGACGGGTTTCCATATCACTGACACTGGCAAACCAATCAATCATGAGGTGGCGACAAGGAGTGCGCAAAACACGCAACTATAAATAACAACTGAGAGCGAGCACATGCCGCCAATATATGAGGTGATTATGTCGAGTTTTTGTCGCATACTGTCGGAATATAGGGTGATAAATAAATTTTCGAGAAATTTTTTGTTGGGACCAACAAGCGTGATGGAATTACTTCGATAATTCTCAAGAAGTATAGTGCCCCAGTGCTCCTTAACCACAGAACACCTACCTACTCAGAACACTTAACGGCATCAGCCTCCTTATCTTTTTGGATACAATTTTTGTGACTTAACTCGAGCATAACTTTGATGCTTGGCTTGTATGAAGTGATTTTTACGATAGAAATTAATAATAATATCAATCAAATAATAGAAGCGAATTGCCGCAAATTTAAGACGAGCTCACCACACACTAAATCAAGGCGTGCTGTTTACCATCAAACAGTACTGTCTTGAATGCTGGTGGCTGCAAAAAAGTCACTAGTGAGGCGGGTGGGAAGCATCGCGGAAAACATGAAGATCCGCGATAAACCTTCTCGCCTATTCCAAGAGCCTCCACGTGTTGTGGATAACCCGCCGGCGGCTTATCGGGTAGAAACTTTCTGGAAGGGCCTTCACAAATTTTCGCAACCACTCAACGTAGATACTCCAGCCCTAGCGCAGTTCAAAGCTTTCTGCAGGAGGCTTCGTCAGCCTGAGCTCAATGAACTGCGCAATCCGATATTCAAGTACCCACCACCATCTAGCAAGAGTTTTCAACTCATGGCTAGATGGGTAGCAACAGATTCCGAATTGGTTTGTCGAGGGGCGAACCGTGCTAATCCCCAAAAACGGAGATTTGTCTGATCCGAAGAACTACAGACCAATAACAAGCCTGTACGCATGTTATAAGATGTTTACACGCATCTTATACATGCGAATACTATCCGGAGTTGAGCCAGTAAATGAACGGATATATGAGCAAAGAGGGTCAAAGGAGGTGGTCGCTGGCTGCAAGGAGAACCTGCTGATCGACAGATGTATCACGCACGACTCCGTGTAGTATGTAATGGCCTGTATCGATTATTGCAAGGCATTTGATACAACATCGCATGAGCTCATCATGCATTTGCTTAGATGCCTTGCGGTATCCGATCATATAGTGAGATGCATTGAACAGCTTATGCCGCTCTGGAGGACTCGCTTCATCATAGCATCTGGTCAAGTTAGAGTCCAAACAGAGCGGGTTATCTTTAGAAGTGGCGTGTTTCCAGGAGACTCCCTCAGCCCTCTTGTTATAATCTCCCAGAAATACGAGTAATTCGCTGTGGATCTTCATCACTTTCATTCGAGCTGGAACGTAGGTCCTTTGCTCCTTCATCGTGTTTTCTCACCATCCGTGAGAAGGACTGCTGGCGACCACTTCAAAAGTGGACGACAATACGAAAATTTAAATTTCGAGTTTGAGTATAGCTGAGTGCGAATTTCCAATAGGCCCCGCCCACCGCGGGTCTTGGATTCTAGTGGGCGCACTCAGTCTATAAATATGAGCCACTTTGGCGTTTTCTTCAGTATCCGTCGGCCGCTGGCGCGGCTCGACGTAGCGCGTTGAGTATTTCTGGCTGCTTTAGAAATCTACGGCATCGAAGTAGAACTTTATTGGACAAAACAAATGTCCAGAAAGAATTCGTTTCGATAAGCAAAACTTTTGCTGGTTACTCCGATATGGAAGTTAAATCCGGAGTTGTTGGATTCCCGCGACAATGCTGTGTTGTGGACGAAAATGATGGGCACTTTTTCACCGATCTACACACACGCATATGTTGACACTCTTCTCATCTGCATCTCGTTACTGCCATTGTCCTGCGGCACCCCCAGCAACCGGAGGCATAAGGCCGCCCATATGTTTTACTTGGATGACCTCAAACTTTAGGCCTCCGGAGAAAAGGACCTTCATAAGTTCTCAAGGGTAGTGCAAGAGTATACGCATGCTATCGGAATGGAGTTCGGTATCGGTATCGGTTTATCTCAAAAGAGGACGATGCGAGGAATAAGGAGAGGACGTTCAGCTCGTAGATGGAAGCATCCTACATCATTTGAATGCCGGAGAGACGTATACCTACCTAGGGGTGGAACAACGCCACACCCAAGAGGTAGCTACTGTTAAAAACTCTCTAACTCTCTCCGCAGCAAGTATCAGCACAAACTCCGACAGATCTGGTCATCAGAACTGTCGGGGAAGAACAAAGATGCTGCAACTAATATGCTTGCCATTTCGATTCTACCATACCTCTTTGGAGTAATGAAATGGTCTCAGGAAGAGCTGCGAAAACTCAACGTAAAAACTCGCAAAATGATGCATCTTTCTGCTTGTTCCACGAATATACTTCCCCAGACAACGGGGAGGCCGTGGACTTTTGAGTTTGGAGTATCTACATAACAGAATGGTACTGGATGGAGCCTGTAAAGTCATCTGGTGTTCAGATCCCCTTTTCTGCTTAGTATGCGATCATGAAAAAGCAGGGATTGGAGCATATCTTTTCAAGGCAGCAATCCGTGCAGTCGAAGAACTTGGTCTCGTATTCGACACTGAACAGACGAACCCATACTCTGTCAACAAGTCGGGACCCGTTCAGAAAAATGTCCACGTGAAAGCTGCGGAAGGTGAGAGGCTCCTACAGCTACATAAGGATAAGCCAATGCATGGGGTCTTCTTCAAGAACATTGAAGACCTTGGCTTATCCAGAAACATGACCATAGCTTTCCTCAGGTCAAGTGGGATGAAGTCGGAAACTGAAAGATTCATAATGGCCTGCCAAGATGGTGTAACACCATTGTCTACCGTAGTCGTGTGATGGGTATTATAGAGGTCCCTGACACTAGATAGACAGTGTGTCATGGGGCAGCTGGGACTATAATGCATTTGCTGTCAGTTTGTCCAGCTTATGCGGTCTCTTTCTATATACACAGGCATAACGCAGCCCTACGAGTGTTGTACTACCACCTACGACAGTCGTACGGCACATAGGACACACCGGTGTTGCCTTATGCTCCGAGGGATATTGAGTCCGTTGTGGAGACTGAGAAGTGCCGAATCCATTGGAACTACTCATTCCACACCCTCAGGCAAATACAAGCCAATAAGCCAGATGTAGTTCTCCTCTACCATCAAAGTAAGACGATTTTCGTCATAGAGTTCTCGGCTTCTGGCGAAACGAACATCGTCCGAAAAGAGCAGGCAAAATGGACTAAATATCGAGATTTTCTCTTTGAACTCCGCAGGCTTTACCAATACCATTCTGTCAAAGTGGTGGTTCTGATCATAGGAGTACTTGGTGGAATGATGGACACGCTGTTGTCGAATCTGAAAATCATACCGTGCCGTGATGCGGTAGAAAACCTAGCCGGAAGAATGCAGAAGGCCGTAATTCTTGGTTCACTCCGTTTACTCAGAGCATGATTCTTGGACCCAGTGATCACTCACCCAACGGACGTGGGAAGTGTTTACTGGGGTTAGCGAAACACCAGTGCGCCCTCCGGTAGTATCGGAGCTCCGGAAACAGGGCCTGACTGGGATCTTCGTTATGGAAAAAAAAGTGATTGTTTTATCCCTGACAATCCAGCAGACGTAGATGAACTGAACAATTATTTCGTCAAACTAACAGCTGATCAAAACGTAATATCGTACTATCGAAATAACACCAATGAAAATGTTATCTCGCAACTATCATTCAAACCAATAGAGGAAAATGAAATTTTAAAAAAGTAAATCTTCAGGCTTGGATGATTTGAACATTGCAACTAAACAACTATGTTTGCCTTATTCAACCTGTGTTATTAACTTTTGTTGGCGACACTCCATTTTCCCAGCTAATTGGAAGACAGCCAAAGTGATTCATTCCCCTTTGTTAAATCCATCGTCTTATATCAATCTAAGACCAAAGAATATTTTACCAACAATGTCATCGATTCTTGAAAAAAATCATAGAAATTCAACTCAACAAACCCTTCTTGACAAACGAAACAATTCCCATAAACCAATCAGGATTCAAAAAAAAATCATAGTTGTACTGCGCTAATGAAATTTACCGATGACATTTTCAGGGAAAGCGATAATGGAAGACTAACGCTACTAGTTCTGTTGGTATAATGGAAATCATCCGACACATTGAACCATGAAATAATTGAGGAGGCTATAATGAAATTTTATGGATTGTCATTGAGTGCGACGACTCTTATATTGGACTATTCAAGCCACAGAATACAAACAGTAAGTTATAACGGCAAACTGTTTCAGTTATTATTCAAGCCTTGGTTCCACAGGGTATCATGCAATCATCATTTTTACGCAGACGATACTCAGTTATATTTATCTTTTCAGCCTGTTGAGTATACGCAAGTTCAAAACTATGATCTAAATAATTTGTTGATTCATTATTCACAGCACTGTTTGATGTTGAACCCAAAAAAATCAACCCCCATTTTGTTTGGGAAGATAAAAGATCGACTGAAATTGGCTTCGTTCAGTGAATATCATCATTTAAGTAATTATTAATAACGAAATTACCACAACTGAGGAATGTGTAAAAAATTTGGTTGTATATATGGACCAAGAATTAAGATTTACTAAGCACGTCTCTGTATGTCTTCAGAGAGCTTATTCGAGTTTAAAATCAATTTAACTACCCGTACAAAGATTTTGCTATGCGAATTGTTAATTTTATCAAAGTTGAATTACTTACTGCGACGTTCTGTACGGTATTTGTCTGAAAAATCGGGACATTATGAGGATACAAAAAGTGCAAAATATATGTATAAGACTGATTTATGGGATTCGAAAGTACAATCTTATCAGTCATTCATTTAAAGAAATTAGATAATGAATCAGCGAAGATATATACATTCTGCATGTTTGTAGAGGTAGTGGATCTTCTTTCCCAATAATGTATTTCTTGTTTTTGAATATTTTCTTTATAGTTTAGTACACCTCTTTGTGTTTTTTGTCTATCTTTTCAGGGTTAGGTGGAAGAACAGACATTCAGCCCTATGCTGTATCACTTCCGTTCAAAATAACGTCACCGTTATTCGCCATTTCCGTTATTTTGCTATCACCAATCATAGCAAATTTCCAACATTGATTAACAAAAAGATTTATTATTAGTATTATTATTACTTTTATAAACTTCAAACTGTCAAATTTTATATTGAATTTGTTGTTACTTGATGGAAATTCACAAAATATGACAATGAGGTGAACACGAATGGATTTCCACAAATTGTATTACACTCGCGACATGTTTCACGTATGCGGTTCTTGAAAAGTCTACCTGTCCGACCTACATATACTTTAGGGCAATCCGAATAATGTATTCAATTTTCTGCTTTATACTTAGTTATGAAAGTTTCCCGATTGTCTGTTGGAAAGATTCGGGTAGAACAGTCTGTGAGCAGAGATTTCTTAATTTTCTTGGCAAAACCTGCCTATGGCCGTGTCTGCCAACCTTTGTTGTTTAGACTCATACCACCGAACCATATCATGACCCTGGTATAGAGCCATAATATCATCTTCGGTTTTAGCCCACAGATTTTTCCACACATTATTTTGCACAGACTATCGTGCTCTTCTGCATTATTTTTTGTAGGTGTTGATTTCATGACAACTTGAGGTCAAATATAACTTCCAAGTATTTTGTGCAAAGGGAATTTCTACCCTGTTGAGAACTGGTGACTTCAGTTCTGTTTGGATTTTCTACTTAGTAAAAACTATCGTAGTTTTAAGAGGGTTTACAGTTAGTTTCTCGTCTTGGCACAACTTGGTAATTCTGTTTAGAACAGTCTGTTATGAACTTGAAAACATACTAATCCGCATATCTGTATACTGATACAAAAACTGTTGAGAGAGTGGATATTTGTGAATTATTGTTTCGCGAGTGACCATGAAAATTTTCGCAACTGATTTCCCATAATCAAACCTGCTCAGGATGAATATGATTTGATATCAAACTCAAAGTAATTTTGTTGAAGACATATCGACAGGAGGTATGATACCTCTTGTTTGATGACTGGGTTAACTTTGGGTGATCGGTGCGCACTTCAAGCAAGCAGACGTTAATAGTTAGTTTAAATCCAATTAGCAGATACAATGAAACTAAAAGATGAGCTGCTCTCAGAAAATTATGAATTACCTTGACCAGGAAGCAAGCGAAAGAAGAATGGTTCTCACCCACGAGACGGAAAATTACCGGCTCCACCATTACGAACAACCCTCAGAAGTCTTTGAAAGACTTGTGCGATCTTGGGAATACGATGATGTGACTGCTGATTGTCTATCAGCACTGTGACCGAGATATTCTGTGCTAGGCAAGTATTTAAGTCATAAGGTGGGTTGACGAGCTAATCCTTGAAAGATGCCCAGTGGTCTAAGGAGGTATCACTTATCTTGTCAGTGATATTTCATATATATATAGGCACCAAGTAAACAGTGGTATTTGCTTGCGGATGAAAGTGACAGGTGATTTTATTGAGTAATGGCTATTTCTGTCCTTTCTCTTTTTCTATATGTGATTAGTCGCGAGTCACATGAGATTAAGTAGCGGTAGAAAACACTCTATACATTTGTATTGATATTTAGTTGAAACCAAGATCCTGTGACCACGGAAACGATTTTTCATTTCATTCCTATGAAACTCCCTGTTCACAAACGTAACCGATGTTTTCAATCAACAAACACAGCTGACAAAAATAAGAAACAGTATTAGCGTAAGCGTGGCTAATTTTAGTACATCAAACGCTAAAAATAAAGTCAGTCTGCGATTTTTGAAATATTCGAAACGAACGGAATAGTTTATTATGTGAGTGTGACTCGACAGTTTCATGGGATAAAAAATATATGATGGACGTGTTAGTTGAATGAAAATTGGAGTGTTCGCTACAACGCGAGCAGTAAGGACGGGAACAGGCGTCAGAATTATTTAATACTAGGTATAAGAAAATCTTTGGTAGGTGGCATTTTGTCTCGAAATTTTGTCTCGAAATTTTGAAGAGATTTCCTAGGACAGGTCTGAATTGAAATCTAGAGTGTAATTAGAATTCCTTGGTTTGACAAAACAAAATTATGTTTCGACATGTTTCATTGGTTGGTGTCATAATATGGACAATTTCTGCAACGATCCTGGAGCAGGACCTGACCGGTTGCCGCTTTCTTAACGTTCTTTGGAAGAGCGAACTGAGTCACCATCGAGTTCCGCGGTACCGAGGATTCCAATTGCTTCGAGATGCGAGGGATCTCGACGCAGCAGGAAAATTAATTATCGAACCGTCTAGACTGGTCTGACTAGCGATCTGCAAAGATATATGAGAAAGCACGGACAGCTGCCGAGGGGAATAAACAATACAGAGTTTCAACTTCCGGAACTGAGGACCAATATTTAAAAATTCTCCAGATGGATGAAAATACTATTATTTGAATATAAAATTTAAGGAATGAAAAATTTAGAAGCTTACTGGATAAATGAATGAACAATAGTCCGCCGGAAAGAATTTATGGCAATTTTTCAATTAGTTATGCAATAGTTAATCAACGATTATTATTTTCAGCTTGAATATGAACACTGCAAGTGTGATAATTGTTAAACTATAAATTTTAGATTTTTTCCATCCTCAAAGCTATTCTTGAAAAGCTTCAGATTAGTTCCAAGACGTAGAGATAAATAAAAAAGTTTTCAGTTTTTTATCAACAATTTACATAGATGCAAAATCAAAAACTCAAATTATTCATCGAAAATATTTTTTAAAATATTATTATTGATCCGTCATTTTGCGATCAGAAGCTGAAAGAAAATAATTTTTCAAATCTTGATATTCTACTTGAAAAAAAATTATAAACAAATGCATTGTTTATAGAATAATTGAATTTTTTTTTGGTACCTAATCTTTGATACAAATGATTTTCAAAAGAAAAATCGATCCTAATTTTTTTATTGCTTCAATTCATTTGTTAATTAACAATCATTTCCCATAATTTTATTCAATTTCTCATTATGTCAGATTCCAACAAGTTCGAATATATTGTGCCAGAGAGGTATCAACAATGATGAAAGAATACGGGGTATCCTTCTCTCTCAGCGTTTCCACCACTTGGTTTTTCATCATTAAACTCATTTCAATTTATAAACTTATGAAGATACGATCAGAATACTCAAGACATTCATTCTGTATTAGTTAAAGAACAAATTCAGGTCAAAAGTAAAATTGTTACCAATTTATTCTTCAAATTGATTGCAATTTTTTGTAAAGAAAAATTGTTCGAAATTTTTGTTTCTGGTTTGTTTTAATATCATATCAACTATTAAAAATATGACTACATCACTTGAGCAACTTGTCATTTATAGTTCAGTAATGAACATCTCGAACTTTTGGATTGAAATCTTACTTCATTACAGTAGGAAACATTTACGAATATTTAGGTTTTTATTTTCAGGTTCTGTTTCGATCGTGAATAAAATAGATCGTGAATGACAATCGTTTTTTTCAATAATAGGTTCTTTAGTGAATTCTATGTTACGTTCTTTCATCCCCATTTTCATCAAAATCTCTTTTATCATAATTGACCCTCATATCTACGAGTAATTATCAACGAACAATGAATGGCAAGTAGTCATATTTTGAATATTCAATTAGATATTTGAACATTAAAGCAAAAAAAATATTTTGCAAGCATTTTCTATAAACAATTGCAATACATTCAATAAAAATTAGATAACAACTACCTTTGAGCTGAATTTGTTCTTCAACTTATGGAGAATAAATGAGTCCTATTTTGGGGAATAAATTGAAAAATGCACACCAACAAATTAGGGAAGCATCGCCGAAAAAGAGAGCTATTTCTCAGCCCAGAAGAAAATTACGTTTTGGAAAGAAAAAATGGAACATTGTTGGATGACCGACTTGTAAAAGATACGTTGAGAAATGAATTGAAAAATCTATCTATTCTGTAAGGATTACTGATTTTCACAGTGGCATGAACAACAGCTAGTCAGTGATGAACTCAAACAGGACTATACTTCAATGATTGTAGACAAGATAATCGCACATAAAATGGCCGTGACGTTTTTTTATAACAACTTAGTAAACAAAAACAACAACTTGATCTTTACTTCAAATGAGTATTCAAAGTGAATGAAGAGTTTGCATGTCTTCAACATATTTGTCTTCAAAAAGTATTCAACTTTTCATTCCACCATCGTAGTACGGCAATTCAGTTACTCGCAATTTTGCTGCCATACTTTCCAAGTGCACTGACAACCGTCCAACTTATTACGTCATCATGAAGCTCGAACAAATTTACTTTTACCAGAAAACCTTCCTTTAATCATGGTTTAACGGTCGACACCTCTTCATCTAATTATCGCACGATGTTAACCGTGCCAAATGACTGCTCACCAGTCGAAGCTCAAATTAATACCAATAAATTAGGGTGATTGGGAAACTATAGTCGACAGAATTGCAAACTACTAGTAACTATTAAACCCACTCGAAATCAGCGAGATTTATGGTGTTATAAGATTCGAAACCGTTGCATACCTTATGCTAATAATTTGTTCTAATTAAATAACTTGAAGGGACTTTCGGCGATATATTCAGCGGGATATTTTCGATTCGGGTTCTTTGATGAAAATCGATCAACAAATAATTCAAGTTAATTCATTAGTAGTGAAACATTACCGGAGGCTGCGCTGCTTAAGCTATTTTCGAATTTATTACACGTTGGATTTCAATTGGCAGTATTTCATTTTCTGTATACTACTCATCATACTAATCGCTACGAATCAATAAACAAGGTGATAATATTTTACTTTGGTGACTCGCTCGAATAATATATCTGAAATTAACCTATGATATGGATTGGTGCAAAAACAGCTTGCCAAACATTTTAAATAAAAATGAGCGAAATCTTCTTTATGTTAAATTGAATACCATGTATATTATCAATCCGAAAGAAGCGCCAACAAAGACTCTTGAAGTTCTACTGAAATCAATAGATTTTCCTAAAAGCAGTTTTATTTCGAAAAATTGAAATTAAACATAGAACCGGACCATAATAATTACCCGTCCGCTATTTCGAAGAGGCCATATTGTTTTTTTTTTATCAAAAATTGCCAAATGCATTATCACCGAAATCACGAACAACTACGGAAGTTAATGAAAAACTGGCAATAACAATATTATTCCATTCCATTATTGTTGTAACAGTTTCGAATTCGTTTTTCATGGACTATCAGGTCAAAAAAAATCTTACTTCTTGAATTCCGTGAAAAATGATTCCAAGATGATGTCTCACTTTCATGCCCTGCTACATTTCTTTCTTTTCATTAGTTTTTCACTATCCACAGATCGAACCAAAATTTTTTAAACCTCAATATATCTATCCAAGTCAAAAGAACCATTGCACAAATAAATAATTAAATTCACTTTGAATGGTTTCACTTATAGAATCAATCTGAGGGAAATGTGTACGATATGTAACATGAATGAACTGGAAACTATTATAGTCGAGTGTCCTATTTACAGTACAATGAAACCTCCAATCTCTTATTCCTCATCTAGTCTGCAAAAAGTGCATAAGACATATCTCATTATATCTGGAATATCTTAGACTCCGATTGAAACTTTCTATTCTCCCCAGCGTTCGCCATTGCATACGTTTATTTTTTAATCTTTAGTTGTCTAGAAATATTATCACATCAACATAAATTGAGTACCAGCCCACTGCTCTACACGTTTACCGGTTTTGCTTAGTAAAACAGTCGAGTATGTGCACAAATTACGGCAAAATTTATTGGGAAAAACTGTTGAAATGAAAGAAATTCAGTGACTGGAAGACTAGGGCATTAGACTTGAAGATTCAAACATAAGCCTCAAGCCGAAGACTGAAAGATTTAAGCCGATGGCTGTAAGACTGAAGCGACTGAAAAACTCAAAACCAATCGACTGAGGCCGTGACTGAAAGACTGAAGCGATGACTGAAAGACTGAGGCGATGACAAAGACTAAGGCGAAGATTTAAGGACTGAAAACGACCCCAAATTTCAAGTTGTACAAAATTAAAACTAGATATTTTCCCTCCGGAATTGAATACTGAAACAAGCGTTTTTATAAAAGGCTCCGAATTCTACCCAACTTCTGAAACCCTGCCATTCTCTATACACCATCCTTCTAATATGGAAACGCAGTAAAATGCCGTGAATCCCTTTCAGATTTCAGGTACTACAATCATTATTTTTTCAAAAGTTCTATGATTTTATTAAAAATATATTCAACATTCTTATTCTGATTTTCAGCCAGGTCCTCAACCAGACTAAGCATAATTTAGCACTTCATTATTTTTCTAATAATGAACATAGTTCATGTCCACACTATTTGCAACTCTCATTTATGTGGAGTTCCTTTATAAAAAACTGTGAATAATTCTGATAGAGTTGGGAAACTCATTAAAGCAAATATGATTTCAGCATGTCTCATATGGAAAGAGCAATTACAAAGGGTTAAACTGAATGCAAACGAGAATTCAGTTGGCTATCCAAATATCCTTTATTTTCCATGATATCCTTGATTCGCAGTAAATTGGATTAATTCGGTCTGGAGAACCAGTGATGTAATTCTCTCTAACCCACTACATGAAACATAACGATGCATTCAGATTTCACGCTACACCTTTAGGGCTAATCGACCTGATTTTCTGAGCCTTCAATTAATCTGGATAAAGAAAAAATTGATCCCTACTATATCATAGATTTTGGACGAGGGTTTATTTAGTTGGAATGAATATTTTGTATTTCAGTTCACAGAAAACAAAATAGTGGGAATGTAACATACAGGATGTTTCTATATTCAATACAAATATTTCAAGTGCGTATTCCTGGGTCAACATAAGACTTTTTTTCCATTAACATGTGTCTTAAATTCACCCCCTTCAAGCTATAGACATGCCAAGTTACCAGAAACAAATTGTAAATTTTGAATTGTGGCTACTATGCATCAAATCCATGCATCTATTCATTTCTTGCTTCAAAAATAAGGTAACTCTGATTCAAAGAGGTGAATGAAGGTTTCCTACAGTTTTTATAACAAAAATTTTCCCATTAAGAAATCTCGCTGACATTCATTTCGTTTATGGCCTGGCTAATGGTAATTTAGTTGAAGCTCGAAGGTTGTACGGAAAACGTCAGCATCATTTGTTAGCAGGAACAATATAAGAGTAGCCCACTAAAGTTTTTCAATTTGATGATTTAATAATACTCCCCTTTCCTTAACCAGCGATTTTCTCGAAAACGGTAAGCTGATCCAAAAAATGCAAGAGATCAACATTTGATTACGAAAATAGAAATGGTAATGGTAAATATGGATGGTGACTGATCTATTTGTGCCCCAACTTCTCCTGCTATTTCAAGGTGTTCTCGTTTACAGCAGCCCCTCAAGCCCCAATTCCTTGAGGAATTTAAGGATTTTGAGGGGGTCTATTCGAGGTATTTCTCCCACAGTCAGCTGGTGTGATTCCAGTATATTCAACCTTTTGTGATGTACACCATAACACTCCATCAATATATGGTGTGGTGTTTCTGGATGTTCCCCACAGAATCTGCTGGTGCTGTCCTCCTCTAAGCCTAGCTTCCTTAGGTGTTCTTTGAGTCTGCAGTGCCCCGTAAGAAATTCCGTGACTGTCTTTAGACTAGTTTTGCTGAGGTTAATCAGTGTCTTCGATCTTGCTCGGTTGAAGTTACAGAGGAGATATTTGGCCTGCCTTAGCCCTGGAAGTCTTTGCCAGCATGTTGCTCTCATTGCTTCTTCAGTTCTATTGAGTTCGTCTTGAAAGTAAGATTTTCCAAGTCCACATAATGGTTTCTGGACCAATCAGTGGCGTTGATGCCCCTTTTCGTGCCAGGGTATCTGCTTATTCATTGCCCTCCACTCCGACGTGCCCCGGCACCCATAGGAGGATCATCTTGTTGTTCCTGCCTAGATCATTAAATTTGTCTAGGCATTCCCAAACCATCTTTGAGTTGATGTCATATGATTTCAACGCTTTGATGGCTGTTTGACTATCGGAGAGGATTGCGATTTCCTTATTCCGCCATTTCCTGTCGAGGTTGAATTGAATGCACATTTCTATGGCGCGAATTTCCGCTTGAAAAATATTGGGGAACTGGCCCATGGGTTCGGAGTCGGGAGTTTTTGACCCGTCCGTGTACCATGATATGGTATTCTTTCCCAGTGCTCGAATGGATTCTATGCTCCATCCACTATTGGTATTTAATTCCGTTCGAAAGAATTTCTCGAAACTAAATTTCTTGGTAATTTCGTCATTAGGGAGATCGGCAAGGTGTGCACTTTCGGTGGGGGTTGATTCCCTTACTATGTGTGCTGTCCCTTTGAGTCAGACTTTAGCCAACCTGAGGTTTGCTTCCCAAGAAGTTCTCCTCACCATGATATGGAGAGGAGTGAGTTCCAGAATCACCTCTATTGCTGCTGTTGGAGTCGACCTCATTGCTCCTGTTATACAAAGACATGCTAGTCTTTGCACTTTTTCCAGGCTTTTCTTTGTTATGGCAAGTTCGGTTTTACGAAAATATAAAACTTTGGCTGAGAAAACTGTAGATAACCCTCATTCATCTGTTTGAATCAGAGTTGCCTCATTTTTGAAGCAAGAAATGAATAGAGCGTCCAAAAAACCAAGGGCCTGTGAATTTTCCCAACATTTGATGCATATATGTAGCTACAATTAAAAACTTGCGATTTTTTTCTGAAAACCTGCGATGTTTGTAGCTTGAAGGCGGTGAATTTAAGGACACTTGTTTATGGACAAAATATCTTATAAGGAATAAACCTTTGAATTATTAAAAACACCCTGTATATTCATTCAGTTCTGCGTTGCATCGTCAGAGATATCAAGAGAAGTCTCAAACGTGAGGATTAAATCAGATCAAACGAATAAAAAGATTCTACCGCTATCTATGAGATTCAATAGTTATTTTATTGTTTGATAATGGAATGAGAATTTACATTCACTAATTAATATATGAAGTGATTTCGACATTACAATATCTTTGAACATATTTTAACAAATAGTTTAATTCGGACTGGACAGTATTAATTGAGGAACCCTTTGGTTTCAGTAATAATTACAAATTGTAATTTTGAACTTTGAAGTTCAAATAAATAGTCTAAGAGCCAATGAACGGCAGATTTGACATATTTCAGGAAAGCCTAAAATTTACCTACCAACCATGAGATGCGGGCTAGCTAAGCGCGGTCGCAGTGGCCCCAGCTACACTCAGGTGCGACAGGTGTGATAATTTCTTGAACTAAAAAAGTATTTTAGGAAGGCTGCCATTTGGATATGTCATAATATACTATGATAGCTATTAAAAAAAACGGCAGACGATTATAACGGTTCTAAAGTGGGGGCAGAAATTATGAAAATAACATTTTTCAAAAATTTTTTAGGAAACTTGAAATGTATATAGTTATGTTGTTCTATTGAGTATCACAAGCTTATTTTTCTGAAGGCAGACCGGTACGTCGGTTTCTATGGCCTGGCAGACAGTAAAATCTTCCTTCCCCAAGGGTATACCTGGATGTAGTAGATACATTGTATGGGGAATAAAAGAATTTTTGTTTTTTATTTTCGTGTTCTTTCTAACTCAAGTTTTTTTGCTGAACTCTTATGGATATCATTGAAAAAGATTTTGGTTGATGATTTTCTTGTTCATGCCTCTTCGAGGACTGAAACATATAAAAGTGCTGACAAAATTGATGGAAAAATTGAATGTTTTATTTTCAAAATTTCTGGTCCCACTTTAGAACCGGTATAATCGTCTGCCATTTCATTTTTAAATAGCTATTATATGATATTTTGACTTATCCAAACGGCAGCCTTCCTAAAATACTTTTTTAGTTTAAGAAATTGTCATACCTGTCGTACCTGAGTGTAGCTAGGGCCACCGCGACCGCGCTCAGCTAGCCCCCATCTCATGGTTGGTAGGTATAACAGACTCTCTGGGTAAATTTTAGGCTTTCCTAAAATATGTCAACTCAAAATTTAAAATCCTACGTTGAATCCTTGCCAAGACACATTTTGAGTTACCCATAAATAATGATTTGCTGTGACTTCAAAACATAACGAAGGATGTCACCTTTGAATAGTTCCGCCAGATAACAGTAGAAAGCACCTGAAGCAAGCCAAACAGGCCAACAGCTTTGAAGTGGAGGCTAGGCTACGGAAATATCGAGTCCAAACAGAATCAGGTTCAAACCATTCAAATTTCCTAGAATAGATGGAATATACCCCATATTTCTCCAAAAAAGGTGGGGAATACAAATTTCGTACCTGTGCCGTATATTCAGTGCTTGTATAGCATTACGACATAAACCTACGATGTGGCAAGAGGTGAGAGTCATTTATCTGCCAAAAGTAGGGAGAATAGACGACAAGACACCCAAGGTATATCGTCCATATAAGTCTAATCTCTTTTCCACTCAAAACGTTGGAAAGGGTGATAAATTGATACATAAGAGATGAGGTAATAAAAACAAGCCCATTCAACGAACTCTAGTACGCGTATCAGACAGGCAAGTCAACAGACTTAGCACTGGACGATTTCAACAGGCTACCAACAAAGTCATTGAAAGATAAAGAGATAGCCATAACAACGTTTATAGACATCGAGGGTGCCTTCAATAAAGCATCCACGGAGTCTATGGCAAACACTCTACCAAAAACCCCTATTATTGTGCCAGTGGATAAACGTCAACTTGGAAAACAGGGTTATCATATCAGCAATTGGCGGAATAACACTAACAGCTGGAGTAAATAGGAGATGTCCTCATGCAGAGGTGCTATCGCCTTGGGCCATCCTAATGGACGAACTAATTGAAAGGCTAGCATCCAGAGGCTTTCCATTGCTTAGGATATGCCAACGACATTTCGATTATTGTAAAAGACAAATTCGCAAGGACAGTCTCGGAGCTTACACAGACAGCTCTAGATATAATAATAGACAGGTGGTGTAAAAAGGAGCTGACAGTAAACCTTCGTGAAACAATAATAGTTATGTTTACATGAAAAAAAGTACTGGAAGGACTTAGGTCACCTGAATTGAACGGGATAGAAATTCCATTTTCCAAAGAAGCAACATACTTAGGAGTAATCTTCGACCATAAGTCAATATGGAATCAACACCTATAAAAAAATATATAGCAGCCAATCTGTGCAGGAGAATGTGCGGAAAAAAATAGGGGCTACAACCAAAAATGACTACATAACTCTATGCTAGAGTTATCAGACCCATGATAATATACGAGGCCAAACATCAAGTAGGTAGGAGGGGTTCGATTACTTGGAGCATTGCATTGCAAAGACGAGCATGTCTGAGTACTACCGGGGTCATGAGAACCACCCCAACAGCTGCAATAGAGGTCTTGCTCAACCTGCCTCCACTACACATATACATTCAATACAAAGCAGGTCAGTCACGAGCAGGGCAGTCAGAATAGACTGGCCCTAGTCTGGATACTAGAACACACATGTGATATAGGCAACGAAGAGGCAGATTCAGAATGTTCCAGAACCGTTCTGCGGTATGGCAAAAGCTGTACTAAAAACAAATACCAAATCAAGGATGCAACAGAAATCTCAAGAATGTTGGAACAATTCACCAGGAAAGAGACAAGCCAAAGAGTTTATCAAACAACCGCAGCCAACAATCATAGAATATCTAAGCCAGAAGAGAAGAACTGATAGATATATTAGTTGGACTTCTCATATTGAAGGCTCAACAAACATATGAGTACAATCAGTCTGGGAGGAGAAATGCTATGCAGGTTCTGCCGTGAAAGAACATCACTACAAGGTCTTGTCAAGGCTGAGGTTTCTAAAGCTGAAAGAAGAGAAACCAAGAGCTCCCAGACACATGGGAGTTGTATAAACAAACCTATGGAGTCTAGAAACGAAGAGAGGGCTAGATAGAGAACACTAAACGATTTCAAGGGGACAAACAATAGATCTGAAAAGGTCGTGGTGTAGAGGCTTAAAGCTTAAAGCATAAAAGATCCAAACTAATTTTGAGTTGTTTAATGTTTGCTTAGAGAAAGGGGGTAAAACTAACAGATTCTTAAGACGTCTGTTGTCCTTGTCGTGACTTTGAAGACTTGGCGAATGTATGTATATCAGGGGTGGGATTTCGTGTACCATATATTTCTATAGTCGACACGTATATATCTGTCTCTACCATGAATTCAAGCGTAATGTCATCTCACTTATACGATGAAAAGTAGAATTGTATGCTTCGTGGAATTCCACTCCAGAGCTCGTTCTTTCAACGACCAGCAAAGCTTTGGAAGACATACCCTAGGGTATAGTGTTCTCCACGTCCCCAGAAATTCAAGAATACTTATTTCCGGCACTTGCCCTTGGTTATTATGATGTTCTCTAAACATTACAGTTTTTTCTATTCTGTGGCAACCTGAAAATAAAAAATTGTGTGTCTACGGCCTCTTTTCAAAATGTATAGTCACAAACTCTATGCATGTTTCCTTCTATGCCATCTGTGAAAAAGAAGCGGACACTTTTTAATTCACTCTTGTATGCCGAAGAAGTATGGAGAACTCTTGAACAAACCGACAAAGCTATAAATCTGATTGTATTCAAGCGAGAAGAAGACAAAAGCAGGATCTCGGTATAAAAAAATGAATTAACCCGCGTTGGTTTGCCTAGATGACTGCGTGCTATGTCCATGATGAATGGGCGTGCAGGCCACGCTCGAATAAACGAGGGTGCGTCCAGGTCCGGAGTGGCTTCGCAGAATGGCTCGGTAAACTCACTTTGTTAAGGAAGAAAAATTACTCCCTGGAATATATCTAATTGAAAATCGTCAGTAAATCACTTTGAGTCTTCTAATTCTTGGTAGTTTACAAAAGTTTTTCCTGAATGTCTACTAATTGATTCTTTCAGTAGTCTGATGATCTGTTGTATTTCTTCACTCATACGGAAAGGAATTATCCAAGAAAAATGTATTTCCGATTCGTTCAAATCACACGCTGGTTAGACTTGATCAAAGGCACAAAAACTTCAATTAGAGAATGAAAAAAGATAGTTATTGAAAAAAGGGTTGTTTTGCATGTCTTAAAAAGGGACAAGTAGTGAAACAGTGCAGACAATTCATTCGGTACTTGATTTGTTCGAAAAAACATTATCTTTCACGTCCTGACTGATGGGTGAAAAAAAATCAATGGAATTTCTATTCTGATACAATTGATGAAACAAAAGTGGAACAATTTTAACCAGTTAGTAATTTTGAAACCAATTGGAACGACCATAAAAATGAGAGCACTACGAGGAGTGTTCATATGCACTGCCCGGCAGCGACAAAATATACTTTACGCCAGCTCAAAACCCACCCATAGTCGCACATCATCATAAAATCCAAAAAAAAAACATCAGCAACACCAGAGTGTTATAATCAATTAGCATATAGGGAGCTGCATGGAAACTGAGATAAATATGCATAAATCATTAGCCAATCTAACCTGATCTAACTAACCTAAAATTGAAAGCTAAACAACGTAGATAAGTAACTGAAACAATACCAATGAAAAATAAAATAATATGCCGGTCCAATTGGGAATAGATATACCATACCTATTTATCACAAGTTTTACTCCAAACGATTTTCATAAAAATAAGCAATGATGGAAAAGAGAAAACTATTCTTACACTTCTGGATTCCGGATCTCAAAGATCATATATTTTATCAGTCGGCAAAGGAATAAAGTTTTCAAAAAATTGCCGAAGAGAAAATCATTCAGGGTGGTCGTGGGGGTCGACAGTCATCTCCCAAAAATTTGCAATATTTATAATGTCACCATTGATAGTTTAAATGAGCAATTCAAATGTGAAATTCAAGTTTTTTGGACCCAACAAATAATTGTAATATGATTCCAAAACTCGAAAATACTGATGTAATTAATTAGCTCAAACATTAAAATATTTATCTCTAATTCGTTCATTGACGCTCTTGTTGAAATTGAATCACTATTGGGAGCAGATATTTTTGCTGAATTGATCATTGCATATACAAAGTTCCTGAAAAATGGTTTAGTAGCTGTTGAAACTTTAAAAAGGGTTGGACAATATTGAGGAATTATTTTGAACATTTATTTACTGGTTCTTCAGATTTTTCTAATCCTGATTTGTGGGAAATTGATAGAATTGGTATCAAAGGACCAACAAATATTGAGAATTCTAATTTTCAAGATGGACAAAACTATATTTTTTTTGAAAAACTACCATTTTAAATTCAGATAATAAATAGATTTGAGGTCAAACTCCCTTGGATTGAAGGACACCCAGTTTTATCAAACAATTTTGAAATTGGTGGAAAAAGTAAGGCATCTATCATTGAAGAAATCGTAGTAAAAGTGAATCATTCTTCTCTTCATTATTCACCTCATTCTGGTGTCATCAAAGAATTAAGTGAATAGACAAAAATTCGACCAGTTTTTGACGCCTCTTTCTGGGATATTAGAGTAATATCTTTGAATTCTTGTTTGGAAAAGGGTCCAAATTTAATTGAATTGATTTCTCCATTGCTCATAAAATTCGTAATAGGTTTTTTGGAGTGAGTACTGAGTGAATCTGATTGTTAGAGAGTTTGTTAGATTTCTGTGGTGGCCAAATGTCGGAAATAGAGATGTGATATGATGTAGACATCAGATATCAGAGTTGTATTTAGAGTAAAGTCTAGTGCTTTTCATTAGCAGCAACTCAGCTGAGTTCAAGAGAACTGCAAATAAACTAAAAAGTTCAATTAACGCGGACAATTGTGTTGCAAGTCTCAACAGTAAACAAGAATTAGACACTTCCATAGAAGTGTCTGAATATCTTTCATTATTGGCAAATTTCAATATCAGGAGATGGATTCATAATACTGTTCCCTATCAAGATGTTGATATCACTGAGGGTGAAGAAAAATATGTTTTGATTTTAGGTTTATTGTGGGATAATAGATTAGATTCTTTTCATTCTAAGTGGGAACAATGGACGATTTAAATAAAATTCCAAGAACAAAAAGGGTTATTTAAACCATTGCACAAACGAGTTTTGATCGTTTTGATATCACTAGTTCTGTCACGATCACCAAATATAAAAACTGCTTATGGTTCCCAAAAACCTATCGTTTTCCTTTTAGAGATTTGCAAAAAAAAATACTTTGGAGTTTATCATGACATCTGTTATACTTTTTCTTTGTTACTGAGAAAAATCTAAAAACAATAACTCAAGGTTCATTCTCAACAGATGTATTGTTTTGCATGACAATGCTCCTAAACACAAATCCCCCCTTTTTGGGGAAGCAATTCATGAGTTGAGATTTGAAGTACTCGAAAGTTCTCCTTATCCACCAGATCTGGCTCCACCCGATTAACTGCTCCTCCATCAATTCGATAAGTTTGAAAGGGCGAAAAGAAATGGTAGAAGCGGAGAGACCTGAATTGCAGAGCAAGGTGAATAGTTTTTCAAAAAGTCTGGAGGCTTTGCAGGTTTTGCTTAATGAATGTATCAAAGTGGCTGACAATTTTCCAGTTTGGTTAAAATTGCTCTATGGACTTCCATTATCTGAATAAAAGAAAAAAATTGATTCTCTGCAGCATTTGAATCACTGTGACTAAATTAATTTCCTTCCAGAATAATAACTCATTCTTCTCAATGATGTACGTTTGTGACTCTTCCATAGTATGTATGCATAGAATACTTCAATAAAGGCTCATACATTACCATAAAATTCAATAAAAATATGACTTGTATTCAAATGAAAGAGTTTTGAATTAGCATTTTCCGATATGAATATTATTTTAATTCATACATTTTTATGCCCTTCTATCGCGTGCATCGCCAGTCCGGTACGGGATACACCCTGGCATGGCCTACGAGGATAATGGAACACGTTTATCTTATGAAGAGAATGCTGGTTTTGATAGTCAAAAAAAATCTAGGGAGGTCCTTTGTTCCTGAGGATGTGATCTTTACGTACTACTGAGGAAATCGATATACGACCGAGTCAGTGGTGTAACAAGCTTAGTGCGACTCCTTCGCACATCGAAAGTTTCTTATGAACCAAATATTTCTACCATACTAGGTATATATTCATTGAAAATTGAATACAACAGTAAAAAAATCAACATAAAAAAATAATTAATCTGCGCTCCGGAAACCTGTAACATCACATCTGAAGAATTGGAAATAATTGAAGAAAAAGTTCTGGAGATGTTCTTCGAATCAGGATTATCTGCTTTTCTGTAAAATAGGATGTATGGTGTCTCCAGAGGCTCCAATTCGAAAGAATGCATTCTGACGAAATTATCATCAAATTTGTACCAGTCCGATATTCAATATGGTATTCAGGATTATATTACAGACTTCAGATTGAGGTAAATCGTTAAACAGAAACACTAAAAATAGTGTTATGTTGAGAATGGCGCAGAGGAACATTATTGGGAATGATTTGCAGGATATCTATTGAATTTATACGATTATTCATTAGATCAAATGTTGCTTTCTGAATCTAGATATATTTAGAATTAAGATTTTGATTTCAATAAAGTAGCACTATGCATTATTCTGTCAAAATTATGGAAGAAAATTAAATTTTACATTAAACTAGATCAATAAATAGACTAATTTGATTTTATATTATCACCAAACTCGTACGTTTATCTCTGCAGATTTCACTAACCCCATCTCCGATCAAGTTACATAACCTAGATGAGCAATACTCAAATAGAACTGAAGGTAACATCTTTTTATAATGTTGTCCCTCAAATCACGAAAGTATTGCCATGTCGCAATTTTTTAAGGATACAATAAGCATGTCAGCTAGATTTTGATATCTGTCGGGTAAATTTATGGCAACGAAAACCAAAAATACTGTCTTGGATGAAATATATAGCAATAAGATGGCAATTGAAACGTTCATTGCAGCTTGTTGGGAGCATGTAAATACGATTGTATCTCCATTGCCGAACGGAAATTTTTCGTTGTAGATATAGTCTGGTCAGTACGGTAGCGCTGCATTTGAAATATCAAATGTCAAATATTACAGAACAAAAACAAAACATCTCTGTCTGTTTTCATCTTTGGCTTGTTGGACTGTTTTTTCGTGAATGAAGGGTAAATTCTGAGTCAATTTTTGTTAAACTATCGTTAGTTTTTATTATGAAGCAATGGTGAAGCATTGTGAAATGTGTAAAAGACCATTTCAAGCTGGAGATCAAAATATGTCATTTCATAGGTAAGCTACCAGTGTCGTAACTATCGAGAAAGGGAAAACAAATTGGAAAAGAGAAAAATGAATCAATTATGAAAAAGCATGTCAACTAGGGCATCGGCTATTCTCAAAATCCTGTGGAGATTATTCCATCATAATTTCAGGTTTCCATTTCATATTGGGTTTCCATTATTTCTATTTTATTGAGCCTCAATATTTCTGTTAACAACGCATGACACTGCCGTTGGGGGAAGACGTTCCTTACACACAAATTTTAATGGGTGTGCGGCGAGTTACTCATCTAGGTTGTGTTATTTGATCGGAGAACCCCATTATATGACATGAAGGGAACAGTGCTATTATAAGTGATGCCGAATCATTTAACCATCTATATGATATTCAAAATAAGCACATATTTCTTGCCAGTTAAAGTTCAAATATTTGTATGTTCAAAAATAACATTGGTGTTATTGCATTTCAAAACGTAGTCATAATTTTTTCTTGCTAACAGTCTAAATACGTTTAAAAATATCAACATCCTTGCAAAGAGGAGACTCTGTGCACTGATTATTCAAGAGTGATGGCAAATTCTTGACGAATCACAATGATAAGAGATTAGATACTTGAGATACATCGGAGTTGAGAGAAGTGTTTCTATCATGCTTTACTTCTTTTCCATGTTATTTTTTATTCGCCCCCACCCAAATCAGGTGGCTTCATAACTATATCTCAGAAATAATATTTATTCCTGCGTTTCTTTATGGAAGATACATGATGTGATGCACCAATGTCATTCCTAATTTCCACCAAGAGAAACCTTTTACCAGAGACTCAATCAATCTTTGGGGCTCCAAAGGCCTTGCAGCTAATAAGGCTTGGTAAATAATCCTACACTGCTTTTCTTTAATTGATAAAAAACGACTTGATTGATTCGAGGGAAGATACCGATTGATGAACATAGTAACAGGAAATATTATAAGATGACAATAATTTCCACAATGTCGAAGAACGCTTCACCGAAAAATAATTTCTGATGTAAAAATTATGTGAAATACAAAATATTATATTGTTCTGGTAAATAGTTATTCGATACAATGTTTCTCGAGAACAATCAAACTTTCAATAGTTTTCCTTTTTATCAATACTCAGAATTTTCATTGTTTTCTATCAAATCAATCACCATGTCCCATCTACAGAGAACAGAGAACTGTCCTATATAATTTGTTTTTCCCTGTTGAATGAATTATATACAGTATATAAAAAAGCTATTCAAGTTCACAAAGATCTCGAAGAGTGGAATCTTACCACAGATATCTGCATATTTATTTTTCTACATTCATGCAAAAAGCAGAACTTTATTGAACCATATTCAGTGGAAAAAGAAACTCTTTATTGCACTAGTGCAATAAAGTTTTTATTGCACTCATCTGTCATTCTATACTTCAACGTGCCTGTCATCATGATAAACATAAACGTTCAAACCCACTACATATTTAGCAGATATTCTGTGAGATTGGCCATACGTTTTAAACAGCTACATATTTCATATTATTTTGTATTAATGTTAGCAGTCAGAGTTGAACAAACAATATCTTCCCGAGAATAACTCCATAATCAAAACCGATCCGCTATGTTCTAAATCGTCTACCTGCATAGAGTAAACTGTCTGTACTATGACCACACCTCGTGATAACATACGTGCTCATGGCTACTCTGATTTTGATTATTATAATGCAACTGTGGTTATATAAACGTCAGTCAAAATTTAATTCTGACAATTACAGAACTGAAAGTTTTATAATGTAATATTAAGTAATATTAATGGAAAACTAGATGATGGTGATGAAATCGATAGTAATAATTATTTATTTAAATTGTGTATTTCATATTCCTTCACCTAGTGCCGCACCTAAATAAATAATTTTTTGCTTTTTGCATGAACGTAGAAAAAATGTTGTATGCAACTCGTGCAAAAAATGTTTATTGCACTCGACGTGTTGTCCAACTCGGCCTAACGGCCTCGTAGGACAATTTCACATCGTGTGCAATAAACACCTACTTTTTGCACTTTGTAATAACTATTAATTTTTTATTAAGAAAATTATTTATTGATTCCGATTAAGGAAACTTGTCACACACCGGAAGTACTTTTCTGTTCTACAGTACTCTGGCTAATTAATGGAGGGCATGAATTATCTACGACACAATTATTCAAAGGCTATAATTAGTTCGAACTCATCGAATATCTGATTATTGTTATCGTAATTGACTGTTGATATGAATATGTATCATGACTAGTCGAGTCGATATGTATGTATGTGGATTTCTGAGAATTAGTATGGAGGAGTTTTCTGAGAAATATTTTCATTTTGCTGCAACACCTACAATTTTTATTGATATGAGTTCCAGATTAATTACAAAGACGTCGTTCTACGTGTGAACGGAGAAAAGCTGGTGTTTCATGAGAAAAGTGAAGAAATGATTCGTGTCCTGATTCCTGGAGATGTGAGCGTGGCTGAGAGGGTTGAAATCATACTGGAGGCTCGCCTGGACGAGGCTGTGAGCAGCGGAAATGTGGTAATGTTCGAGCCCAAGCTTTATGATGAAAAAATTGAACGAAGAATCGTACAAGAGAAGACCTTATTGCGTGTTGATAAATGTGTACCACTAAAGGCAATGAATGCCAATTATCACCCGGTGACTCTGAAGAAAGAAACAATTTTGGAGTACTGTTCGTCAATTTCCTCAGTGATTACGCTATACCTTAAGCCTAGCCAGCAACTTGCCAGTGGAATTGGAAAAGTTGGTTATCACCAACTTTCAAGGGCTTAGAACAAGCTCAACAGCCCAAACTGAGTGAATTACTCAGGAAGTCCAAGATATTTTTGATACCGTACAAAGAAATGGGACTAGACCAAAGGTCGTTCAGCACAAAATAGATACTGGGGATGCCCGACTGATCCAGAAGTCAGCTAAAAGACTTTCTCAAGCCAACAAGAATGGGTTCAATGAAAGAATTATCGATATGGAGAAAGGAATCATTGATTCTTCCAAAAGTCTATGGTCCTCTCCAGTCGTGCTGGTGTAGAAGAAGGACGGATCAACGAGGTTTTGCGTAGATTATCGCCAACTAAATTACGCAACGCGACGAAGGACAGTTACCCTCTCCCGAGAATAGATGATACATTAGCCGACTCTATGATTTTTTTGATAGTTGATTTGGTGAGTGGATATTGGCAGGCGAATTTAGCTCCAGGAGATTGAGAGAAGACAGCTTTCATCATCAGTTCAGGTGTTGCAGTTCATAGTTATGCCATCGGGGTTTTTTACTGCTCCAGACACATTCGAAAGACTGATGGGGACCATTATGAAGGGACTCTCATGGAAGACTTATCTGATGCATTCTGACAACATGATATTGGTTGACAGATCGTTCAAGGACCAAGTGAAAAACCTGGAGAAGGTTCTTCTTCCTCAAAAAAGCTCTGGATTCAAACAGAGCCTCAAGAAATGACACAAGACGTACAGCAGCTCCAAGTTTTCTTGGTGCATCTACTATCGATATGTGCTGGAATTTGTTAACATCGCTAAACCACTGACCAGACTCGAAAAAGGGAAAATCAGATTCCAATGGTTCGAGAAATGGCAAGGCTCATTCAGGAAGTTGAAAAGAGCATTAATTAACGCATCAGTTCTGAGATATTCCCTGCAAAACGGAAAGTCCATTTTGGACACTGATGCCAGCAACGTGGAACTTGAGATATCCTGTCCCAGATCCAAAGGGACAGGAAATTAGTATGCCACCAGTCGGGAACTGTTGGTCGATGTTGAAAGAGTAGAGCATTTGTACAAATACGTGTATGGAAAAAGACTCCTGTTAAGAACTGACTATGAATGGCTTCTACAATTCAAAAACTCTTAGTTTCAGGTAGCACGTTAGATTGAATATAGAAAGACCAAGAGAATGATCATCGGCTGAGAAATGAAGAGCAACATGGCAGGAAATAGCAAATCATTCGCCAGTTGTTAAATCCTAACAGAGTCCTGAAGCGTGTGTGGAGTCAGAGGATGGCGAGGAAGAAAGGCGGCAGATAGTAGTACCCAGGGACAGAATTGCTTCAGAAAATGCATGGTGAGATCACCAGAGGACATCTAGAAGTGACAAAGACTTTCCAGAAACTGAGGCAACTGTTTCACTGGGCCCAGTTGCCAAGCTGACGTCCAGGACTGGTACAAAAAGTATGCTGTACGCACTGCCAGATGTCTCCGTAGGTAACCCATTTGAGAGGATTGCCGTTAACATCGATGGAATGATGGAGCGGATGAACAAGACAATAAACTCCCACTTATCCGAGGTAGTCTCTGACCACCAAGAGACTGGGACCAGTACCTTCATTTGTTCCTGATGGCCTCTCATTCAGCTTCACACGATTTAACCCAACAAATTCATGCTGGTAGGTATTATTATGGGCCGAAAGCATCTCTGGTATATCTCGACGACATTATCGTGTTTGACAGATCGAGGACTACGTGGAAAACCTGGAGGAGATTTTTCTTCGACTAAGAAACTCTGGATTGAAATTGAGCCTCAAGAAATGCCAAAAAAGTACGATATTTCAGCCTCATTATCTTTTGGAAAAGGAGAAGCAGTAGATGAACATAAGATCGAAGCTGTAAGAGATTGGCAGATTCCAAAATACATACATCAGCTTCAAAGTTTTCTTGGTTTGTGCACCCAATACCGCCGATTCGTGCTGGGATTTACTAACATCGCTGAACTACTGACCAGACTCACGGAAGGGCAAACACAATTCTAGTGTTCCGACGAATGCCATGACTGGTTCACGAAGTTTAACGTAGTATTGATCAACGCACCAGTTCAGAACTATCTCCTGCTGAATAAAATATTAATTTTGAACATGAATGCCAGCAACGTGGGATTTGGAGCTGTCCTGTCTCTTATCCCAGACGGACAGAAAAAAGTCATCGATTACTTCGAAAAAACACTAAATGAACCAGAGTGCAATCATTGTCACTAGGCTGGGCGTTGTTAAAGGAATGACAAATTTTTAAAGATACATGTATGGGTCAAATTTCTGTTGAATACTGACCATGTAGCTCTTGAATGGCTCCTACACTTCAAAAACCTCTCGAGCCAGGTAGCATATTGGATTGAGAGACTTCAAAAATTTTACTTAGAAATCGAACGCGGACTACTCATAAGAATGCAGATACTCTATCGTGGCCCAGATGACTGCTCACATTACCGATGAGCAGAGGAAACGACAATTTGCAGAATCAGGGCGGTATATGATAACTGCAATGACACTATCCAGTAAGACCAAGAGACTGATCCAGATCTTGGTTTACTCGGCTGGAAGTAGAGTCATCAAAGTCCAACATAGCACCAAATAACAAATCATTCAAAACAAAATTTGATTATAAAAATAATCCAGCCTTTCGCAAATTTTCCTATAATAATTGTTATAATTGTTATATCCGTCAACCGGTTGCACCCCTACGTGCAACCCTCAAAAGTCAGAGACTTGTGCGAGCTAGGGGAAGACGTAGCCCTTACCTTTTAATAAGTGTGATGCCATGCACGAGACCGGTGGCAATGCTGAGATTCGAACTCACGCTCTCTGGCTTATGAGGCGAGGACTCAACCCGCACACCACCGCGGCCTATACAATAGGATTGTCGGCAAACGTCGAACAGAAATAATTCGAAAGCCCCATACGACCGCCGAATCACGTCTATTCAACGCCTGGCAAAGTTTTCCTACAAGGATATACTTTGCAATATTCCTGTAACAACCACCAACTGGCAATCGAAAACATGTGACATCTGCAGACCGGTTTCGCGATTCAACTCGCTCATCAGTACAGACTCGGCCACAATATGTAATTGATCTCCAATCGGTTTTGTTAACAGGCACTACGATATCTCCGGCACCCACTAAGAAAGTGAGCAGTAGAGCCATCTGTAGAAACCACAGAAAGATTCCGACCAGTAGCACGACTTTGTTTGAGTCGAATATCTAAATTTTCATCATGAAAAATATTTAAATATTTCTCATGTGGAACTAGAGTACTTGACGAAAGGCAATAAATTTCAAAACAAAATTTGATTATAAAAATAATCCAGCCTTTCGCAAATTTTCCTATACAATAGGATTGTCGGCAAACGTCGAACAGAAATAATTCGAAAGCCCCATACGACCGCCGAATCACGTCTATTCAACGCCTGGCAGTTTTCCTACAAGGAAGGTTTCTACAGATGGCTCTGCTGCTCACTTTCTTAGTGGGTGCCGGAGATATCGTAGTGCCTGTTAACAAAACCGATTGGAGATCAATTACATATTGTGGCCGAGTCTGTACTGATGAGCGAGTTGAATCGCGAAACCGGTCCGCAGATGTCACATGTTTTCGATTGCCAGTTGGTGGTTGTTACAGGAAGATTGCAAAGTATATCCTTGTGGACCAGAAACCTGTGGACCTGGCAATCCCAAAATTGTCCGGTGGGATTTATGGGCTGGATTGGAGACTCATAAGGAGAATGCTGGAGGCGTCAACATTTTGGTGTGCTGTAACCATGTTACTCGCATCAAACTTCGCGGTGCAGATATGGAAAATCTTGCAGATATCGACGCACTTCAAGGATGACAATTTGGAACGAAAGAAGAGGCAATGTAATGATCCTGGAGGCAACCCCGAGCTCGGCCTCTAAAATATTGAATGACATCATCATTCGAGAGTGCTCTATGTACATCGAAGAAGAAACATGAGCCATGTAAGAAACATCTGGACGAGTCAGCAAGTGTTCAGAATCGTTCTAAATGGCGGAGATATCTCTCGGCGTTTCTGAAATGACCCAAGAGAAACCTTTTTCCAGTATTAATACAGGAATCTCGAGCAGAGATAGCAGTAGTTTTGCAGTTTACAGGCAATTACAATCAGAGTTTGCAAATAGACAGACTTGGCTTAGCGATATGAATTATTATAGATGTTCGAAATAAATTGGAAGTTATAGTTAACGAGTCCAAATAACATTGTCGATTATAGTTGAGTGAATTTTTACTACAATATGTGTGGATTCCTATTTTGGAAACGCCCTGTCCTTCAACAAAGTTCCATATAATATGGAGAGCCCTGTTATTTTCAGCTTGCATCCAGTCTTTCCCAAATATATCCATCATCTCTCAGACAATTTGGAGTATTCGAAGTATACCTTCCTTTAAAAACTCCTTTCTTGACATCGCCGTCGGGTTCTTCAATGAAAAGTGGTTTCCGGAGCTGTGCCTTTCAAAATTCGCGTAAAAAGCAGCGGCCGACTCCGGCAGCGATATATCAATAAAATTGATTCGTCTCGTATGTATGTAGAAAATGAGGTGAGGTATGGTATGCGTATCTGGTGTGGAATATCCGTCTCGGTCTGATGGAAAAATTAATGGGTTTCCGTCCGTGATCTAGATAAAGATCTTACAAATTGAAAGAATAATAAGAACAATACGTTACATCCCGAGGTATGTGACGAAATTCATTATGATGAAATAGTTTTTTAGTTTTTTCATGGGAAGTTCGTTTCCTTTCTGTGACTGAAATTACTTTTCCTTTTGATTTAATGACATCAATTCGTTGATACGTGCAAACCAGGAGAAACATTATTTATTGCGAGTGATCGATTGGTTGTTTGGATAGAAATAACAGGGTTTGATGAATGAGTTTCCTTTTTTTATACGATGGAATATTTCGTGATGCTTGACTGAAGGTCATCAAACAACCCGATTATAAAAATCAAAGTGAGTGATAGTCAGAGTGCAGTTCTTTCAAATTCGGCATGTGGCGTTATGATTATAAAAATGATAATAATAATATAACGTCTTTATTATTTCCAAAGATTATTTAATTAACATTTGAAAAATTAATCAAAATAGAAAATAATGGCAGTTGAAATTTGACGGTGAACACCATAAAACTTTTTGATTTCATTGAAAATATGAACAGGATGTTAATAAAGTAAGATGTGGAATCATCTGCGACTTTAGTCGCTTTTGAGTGATTTTGCTTCTGAATAGTATGAATCTCAATTCTTCCGACCTCCCTGGTGATCTTCGAAGAGTTAAATAGATTTTTGTGGACGAAAATTTATTGGAGGACTAGCGAAAGAGATGCAATTCACGCATCAATGATTTGAACGATTTCTGCGAGAGATACTTTTGAATAAAATTCTCATTTGTCTTCGTGAATTCTCAATAAAAACTAAATTGTTAAAAAATCAACTATCTAAATGAAAGTACAAATTTTCACTTTCAGGTTTTCTCTTTTTAGTTAGGAACTTTTCACAAAATCTATCAGATGTAGTTCAATGTCCAGAATGGCTTTAGCCGGGGAAGTAGTTGTTTGCTGTTGGATATCACAAAAAAATCTTAATTATTATCGTAGGTTGTTTTTATTTGAAAAACCAATTTTCAATTATCATTTGAGAATATTTCCTTATTTCAACCATTAAACTAGTTCTTCACCTCAAGCCTATCGTTTTTTTTTTTAAATTCACGTTATTCAGTATTCAGTGCATTCAAGGAAAGTACGCGCCATTTTACAGATGGGGCCAAATTATGGCGTGCCGTTGGTATCAAAAATAGTTGTCCTCGTATAATATTTCAATTTCTCAAAAATATATTTGCACAGAACCATATTTTTATTCGTTGAGGATAATAGAATTGGGGTTTTTCTTTGACTTGTTTATTTCCATAGATTCCAACAAATTCATAATTTTTCCTTTTTCGCATGTGTGGAGAATTTTTAGATTGTCTTTATCTATTTTATGTTTCGAATTTTGAAGATAATCATACATCAATGATTTTTTATCCGAAATGACATGCTCATGGTAACTTATATCAAAATTTCTACCAGTTTGACCTATATATACGGCAGGACATTCACCACATTGGTATATATCGACATGACACTTTTCTGACGAAGTGGTCGTGGTGTTAGAGAATTTGCTCCCACCCAGGGTTTGATCCACGGGACAGTCTGCCACTGAGTGGTTCGGAATCCACTTTTATTTAAACTGTAGGTCCCGGATCTCCTTCGCTCGCACATGCTCTGCTTTCGAGGGATTTCCTCCGAAAACCATGGTGATTCGTCAAAACAAATTTTACAAATCTAGTAGAGGAAGTCAAAAGCTCATTTCCATATACGCAGTTGTGGAAGGACACCTATTTTATTACCAATCGATTTTTTCTTTCACAATTTGGTCACATTAAGAAATCCACAGCGATCTTATCTGGGGCCACTACTGTTCAATTTATACATCAATGACCTAGCAACACATTTTTCATTCACTGACATTGTTTGATATTTGCAGATGATGTGAAAATCCATGTTCTCATATAGACTTCTGACGACTGCTCAAAACTTCAACACGATATAAATAACTTTAATGGATGGTCTCTCACGAGTAGCTCGACTCTAAATTTTGACGAGTGCTTAGTTATTCCACTGATATTCACCAATTTCTGAGTTCTACTATCTAACAAATCGAATTGTATTTCTCAAGTAGCATCTGATATTGGCTGAATCTTGATTTCTTTCATATTGGAACCATATGGACATATAGTGAACGTTGAAATACTATAGATGGTTAATACAATATTACATCAATAATATTGGTGGAATATTGGCTAAACATATTCTGAATGTATCTTATCTCTGTAATATTGGGTCAATACAGAACGAATAATTTTCACCAATATTGATGATACAATATTGTATATTCAAGTTTGACAGCATATTGGACGAATATTTTTTCACCAGTATTATATCAAGCTGTATACCTAGGTATCATTTTGAACAAAGTTCGAAAACATGTGCCGGAAAGTGTGACAAACATTTCCAGCCAAATGAAGGATAATCTACTGTTTAATTACGAGATACGCATTTGCAATTGGTTCTTCTTGGAAGAACGTTGCACAAATATCAGTCACATGTAGTTGAATGTTCGTCGTGGCATTAGTCAGGGAAGTAGTTGTTTTCTGACAGATGTTTGCCTTAATTTTCCATTTGGTGGAAACGTTCAGAGGGAAAGGGTACTTCGACTTCGTCGATTTTATTCGTTTCAAGCTGTATAGGGTCAATAATGGTTGAAAAATTTTCACCTACATCGATAAAACAATATCATCTACATATTTTTCGAACATCTTGAATAAAAATTGCATTAATAATAAAACAATGATCCCTCGTCATCTAAACAAATCAGATTTCAATTAAACTTTTTCAGCATATGGAAGCATTCAACAATATCTCAATTTCCTCAATATGTTTGTGATGTAGAGATTGGAAAGTAATGAGCCCAAAATAGAACCTTGTGGGACTCCAAAATTCTCAATTCTACGGTTAAAATTACAGAAGTTACGGGGGTGTTTCCATGAGAAATGAGACACAGTGTAAGTATGGATCTTCCGACTTGAGAGAACGTATTGGCTAGACATGAGAATGGGGATATGTCGAATTGATTGTTTCGTTAAATGTTTTTTAGCAGGCAATTGCAATTCAACATAAAAACAGCATTCAGTTCGAAGTATTCTTTCTTTCCGACTAACTTTTCTGAACAAATTTCAACTTCAAAGTATTCAGACCTCACATTTATTTGTGGAATGGGAGCAAACAAAAGCACCGCGAAGAGTTGGAGCCAACTGGTCTCTTTACTTCGACATATCGGCCCCACTTTGATAAGTGGACTCTGAAGTTTACCCGGACAGGCTATGAAGTTGAGCCAAAATCATCCTTCGGAAAAACGACCTTCAAACAAAAACTTTCTGATGGATTTCAGAGGGAATTGAATTGATTATATTGAAATCTCAATAGTTTCACGAGGGATTTCAGTGGACATAAAAGAAACGAAACTTTCAGACGTGATTTAACGAATATTATAGTAGAGAAAATGTCCAATAGCAGAATTATTGCGAGTTGAAACTTAATCAATAGTTGTATAGTAAGAGTGGTATGGAACATATACAAAAATATTCACATATTTAAATGGATTGCACATTTTCTTTGAGTACTAAGTATTATGAATTTACAGTGTAGTTCTCGATTGAAAAAAAAAATTGATTGTTTTCCTGACACACCAGGTATATTATTTCATATTCAGTTTGGGTATATCGTTACAAATTCAACAATACTACCATGAATAAATGACACAAAAACTAATCCATTGAATGAAGGTTACCTATAAGCTGTTCAATATTGACGGGCCTATTACAGTTCTTGGTGTGTTTCAATATGGAAAGTATAGTGGAGTTAGGTCGGGAGATCTTCCTGGCAACTCAAACTTCGAGGACCAATCCACTCAACAGATATTACCTGATCGAGTTAACCACATTTCGCGGCCGCATAATGTAGGGAGTTCAATTTTGTTAAAACCAGGCATCGTACTGCCCCAGACGAGACCTTTTTGATGATGGAAGGAGCTTTTTTTATTGGAATTGGTGGAGCTTGCTGAATCAATGAATTATCGAAAATATCTTTGGAAAATGTTTACATTCTAGAAAGCAAGCTAGTGGACAATTCTTGATTCAAAAACCCACAAGGAATGGTTTTTTGCGGTAATATCTGACGGACACGTTAATCCTGTGATATTATTTGAAAAATATATAACATTACGTCCAGCTCATACTCCACAAAAAAGATTGTTCGTATCATATAGAAACGGAAAATGCACCGCTCAGCCTTGCATTTCTTTTATAAAATATCTGAGAAAATTGCTATACAGTGTGACAATTCAAAAACTTACAATGGGCTATATCTCACGAACGAAAGATGATATCAAAAAATGCTCATAACCGTTTCTAGGATAGGAAGGGGGAACTAAAATGACATAAAAATTAACTCGCCCCCATCAACTCCCTAGGCCCCACCTACCCCAACTCAAAAAGTTTAAATGGCAGACCCCTACTTATGATACTTGATAGATGAAGCACCTCCTCACTATGCTGCTGCAGTTGGGCACTGGTTGGATACTAATTATCCGAACAAATGGATTGGAAGGAGAGGTTCTATTGAGTAGCCACCGAGGTCACCAGACTTAACGCCACCTGATTTTTTTATGGTGTTACCTCAAGTCAGTTGTGTATAAAACTCAACCTGCGTCACTTGGGCACTTGCGGGAAAAAATTACTCAAGCATGTCGCGCTATTACTAGAAAAACATTTGTCAAAGTTCGTGCAGAATTTGAAAATAGGCTCTACTATTGTTTACGAAACAACGGAACCCACTTTGAACATTTACTTTATTGACATTTTTAACAAATTTGTAGTTCAACAAAAACTTCATTAAATTTTCCTTTTTAGGCAAGGTTTTAGAATTATTTATTCACCCTGTACAATTATTATTCATACCGTTGAATAGCATTTTTTGTAGGCTTTTCAATGATGTATCACAAGTAGGGGTCTGCCATTTAAACTTTTTCAGTTGGGGTAGGTGGGGCCTAGGGGGTTGATGGGGGCGAGTTCTTTTTTATGTCATTTTAGTTCCCCCTTCCTATCCTAGAAACGGTTTTGAGCATTTTTTGATACCATCTTTCGTTCGTGAGATATAGCCCATTGTAAGTTTTTAAATTGTCACACTGTATATCTCAAACTCGAAAATCCAACTATGTATACTGGTCATTGTATTGGAAGATCTTCAGCAACTTTTTTTGTTAATGCGGGTGGAGACATTAGATTCACAAGAACTTGATGGTTGGGAATCGAGCAATGTTACAAGAGGGTATTTAGAAGATAACTTGATAAGAAGATTTCCATTGAGCGAAGAATTTGAGTTGGAGAGACAATCGAACCCAATAAGAATGTTGCTGACAATGTTTTGGACAACAATGGTGCAGGTGTACCTATCAATTTTGAAAACTGTCAAAACATTCGTGTCAATTTTGGTATCTAGGTTATTATAAAGAAGTAAATAACGAATTACATTTTGTATCATGTGTTGTGATGTTAATATTTTATAATAAAGATTTGACTTAAAGGATGCATAATTTGCAATGATAAGATAATATACCTACCTGTTTTAATCTCATTTTCAAATCATTCAAAGCAGGGTATTTTATTACAAACTCTAGTAATTTATTGCACAGAATATAGAAACTTACAGATAGGACGGTCAGACAAGGAACGTATTTGAGGAGAACGAAAGAAAAGCGCAAAATTTAAAGGCCCACACTGACATTCAAAGGCCTCTTCTTTTCAATCTTTGACAGATGTTACAATAACAACAACAAGTGTTCTCGATCTCAGTATAAACCGTTGATAAAATCCGATGATCATTATTTTTCGTTATTAGAAGATATAGGTACCTACCTTTTACGATTATTAGATTCTCTTATCCCTTTGAAGTATAACGATGAGTGATGAACAGAATAAAGCACCTCACAGGGGTGGCGAAAGACATTATTGTGTATACAGAAACTGCAGAGATAGTAACAGCAAATCGGACATCAAATTACATAGTTTTCCATTGGAAGAAATGAAGTAAGTACAGTTTTGTTTATTCAATGTCTTAGAATCCTCGCATTCTACCCAGGAACAATCATTAGAAAAAGCAAAGGGTTGGATTCTTACATGTAATAAATTATTATTATTCGGCTTAAGGACAGTGATTCAACAGATTGATGTGTATGTGTTTTCCAGTGATATTTCTAGTAATATGTGATCTGTTTAGTCATAAGAAAGAATACTTGAAGGAAGAAAATTTGTATTTCAAGTATATTGAAGCGTGAACACAGCTTGACAAATTCACATAAGAAAGAATGTTCGTCAATGATTGGTTGGACCATTATTTCCAACCAATCATCGACAAATTTTCTTATGACTTCAAACTGCAGCATAAATTCACCATACTGATTGTCTCATTGTATTACAGGTACAGAATATGGAAAGAAGTTTGTGTATAAGAAAATGATAATACCAAACTGAGGAATAATCTTTACACTTGTAACTTCTGAAGAAGCCAACTGCAAAAGGTCAAGAGCCAATGCAAATGAATGCACGACCAAATAACCAAAAGCCATATTAATTTGAATAATTTCCTGAAACTGCTATGGACACTGTTGAGGTCATTTCGAAGTTCAATAAATTATTTGATCTCTTCAATTCTCCCACACTATTATACAAGCACTGCATTCAAAACATTCAAAGGAGAAAAGTTTCAGCTAGATTTTTAACTGAGCTGGGATGTTTTCTCAACAAATTGAAAGTGTTCAAGGGGCCAAAGAAAATTTACCTTAAAGTCATTGATAGTTACAGGTTTTATATTTTTGTTTACCAGAAAACTGAACCAAGACCCGCATTAGAAGATTTCTTTAGTTGTATCAGACAGCAGAATGGCAATGCTGTGAACCTTGTTCATTTTGAAAATAATCAATTCAAAGAATATGAACTGTGCTCCAAATCAGAATTTCAGACTTCAATATACCTGGAACTCGAATTGATGTATTTTCAGTGAAATACTAGGAAACAGATTGTACATAATTTTGTAATAGTCCATTGTGACTATCAAGAATGTTATTATCTGGAACAAAATGCATTCAAATAAGTATGTGACTATATGATTGATAAATAGTTCTTGAAAATTAATTCATGTGAAACATGTAGAAGATTTTTAATGGAAAAATAATGAAGAATATGAGAAAATATTACTGTGTTAATTTATTTCCAAAAATTTTCTTGATTCGATAACTACTGTTTAGTTGCACATTTATTGCAAAGGAAAAGTGAATATTCTACTATTGGAATGTTGGTGTTACTGATATGATTGGGATCATTGAATAGACAACTACAATAACATAAAATAGCATCACTACTAGAAGATTAATGATAGGTATGAGTGTTCGCTAACAGTCATCGAAGCACAGTAATGTATTCTTGATCTTCTCCTAGTTGTTTAATTAGGCTTTCATATGTAGGTAACCAAATACAACCGATGTCAGGTAGGAATGGTATAGTGTTTTTACACAGAGAGCATTTGACAAATCATTTGATATTCAGGTTAAAAATTCTAACAGTTTTCTATCCATATTTGATACATAGTCATAGTGCAAGTCAAAGTCCATTTTTTGTCCAATACAATGCCAAGTTTGTCTCATAATTGGCTTGTGATTCAATTTAACTTCAAAAATGTAATGACATCTGTATTTTCATATCGTTTATGCCTTTCTTGAGATTATTCAAATCATGTGTATTCGAAAAGTCTTGCAGATATTTTTGTTTTACCTACCATATAAATGAATATCTGAGAATATTCATGACTTCCAGGCAGTACTGCACTCACACCTCTGCAGAACTGGACCGTAAATGAAATGTTCTCCAAGGAATTGAATTTAAAAAATAAATCAGTTTATATAAATATCAACACAGCCTAGATAACGATAGTTTATTATCTATGCTTTGATATCAACTTGGTCAATATAGGAATATAATTCTGGAGTTCGGTGTCATACAAGCTTAAATCTAAGATCTTGAACCATTAACATTATATAAAAAATAAAACCGATATGAATTTGATTTTTGATTATTGAACTGCAATATATACATAAGGGCTAATTACAAAAATTCTTTGAACTTCTCGCTTCTATACAAGCAAATTTCTATATAGGAAACCAATCAAAATCAGAATTGCGATGAACTGAAGCGCAAAAAGCTTTCGTATGTACTCTGCTTAAGCAGGAACGAATGTAAATCCGCAACCATGTCGACATAAATTTTGCAAACTGGCAACTCTGGCACGCAAAATTTAAAGGTCCGAGGTCAATGAGGCGGCATTTCAAATATCAAAGGAAATGGGCGGACCTTCTCATCTGTAGTTTCTGTAATCTGTGCTTATTCAGTGGGGAAAAAGGGTATCAATTTGAAAACTTTCCACTTCAATATCTCTCTTCCAGTAAGGAATTCAAGGAATCAGACATTGTTTTCGTCGATACTGGTAAAAGGAGCAAATTTGACTTCATTATTTCAATCTCTGAATTCTGAACGAGAAAAACCTAAGATTCCTTTTTTATGTATAGCAGTTGAGGTTTTTATGGTAATTATCGAAAATATTCACAAGAAATTGTGTCCGTTTTCAACACATCAACACATACTACCTTTGAGGATATTGCAAACTTTGAAAATATGCCTCTAGCATTATGTTCTTTAGAACTTTTCTTCCTGAAATATCATAAGGAACCACACTCTCATATATGATCAGGTCATTAAGGGAACACTACTGTACCCTTGGGACACCCATTCCCAAACGTCTCTCCCAAATTGACGTAGTGATTTTACCTCCTATGAATCCATATTTGGTTGATTCTGACAATAACGTTTTATGAAAGACGCAGTTAAATGTCTTTTTGGTGTCACAAAAACACAGATATACTGTCGAGTATATATGCCAGATGTAGGCTAAAATCACTGACAGAAGACAGGAAAACAAGAAATTAAAAACTGTACATACAAGATAATAGAAAAACTTACTGGGTTTCCAATACAAGAGCGGTTGTGGAGTACTCACCTGAAATAAAAAATAAAATTAATTAAGTAATCCAAAGTTTACGAGGGCGGAAACTCAAATAAATTAACTGTAAAACAGCAAAACTCGAGGAAAAAATTACATTGTTTGTAAATCTCATAAGAAGTAGATTGCCTCATAACTATTTGCCTCGGCATCAGGACAATTACTTCCTGGACCCAAAACCATCCAACCCCCGGTACAATAAGCCCCTCATATAAAATATACCTTTACTGAACCTTCCCATACTCAATTTCCGAGTAAATTGTAAACATACTTTTCTTTTTTCACAGGTTTCGAATAAGATTCGCCATGTTCAATTGTTGAATTTTCCAAAAAAAATTTATTACAAATTTCATATTTTGATAAGACTTCATCATTTACTTATTACTTTCCTCCTGCTCCAAAGTTAACAGAGTTTCATTTTGTTATGCGACAAACCAATGCAGGTAGAAATAACCTGTATGATCAAATTATTTGGAAATATTCATTATAATGTGATAATTTGGAAACCTATATGAAAAAATTAATTGTGCCCATGCAGACAAAAATCTGGAAAAATACCATAAGAAATGAGTTAGTGGTGTGAAAAAACAAAGTAAGAATAGTGTGAGTAATGTGAAAACACATCAGTCAAAATGAATTACGCCTTATCTTTACGATAAAAACTGGTGAAAAACAGTGTGAAAGTTCAGAAATTTTGAAAATTTGGTAACGAAGTTAATGATCTCATATGACGTTCGATGTGATCTCACACAAGTTAATGAAAATAAAATAAATTTTGACTTAAAACTTATTAGCTTCAAGGAAAGTCACATGATTATTGAATATAAAATCACACAATATTTATTGGAGAATAGCAAGACAGTTTGTTGGATTCTTCTGAATAAATAATGGTTTGAATTACATGACTTGTAGTGGTAATTAATTTCACACAACATTACGTTTATATGTGGCCAAAGTAATGTTATGTAATTTTACAATATTTTTTCTTACTGTGCATGTCTTGTTCCCTAAGCCCTAGAGTAGCGAGAGAAGCAAGCATATTTTAATTTATATTATCAGTCAGGTAGATCTCAAGGTTAGCTTAGGTTACATTAGATAATTTTTTTCTTCTTTTTCTTTTCCTTTTTCAAGCCATAATATAGCGATCGAAGCGAGCTTTGTTAATGGATTGTAAACAGATTCATAAGCTCTTTTTAGACCATTTCTCAAACTCATTTTCATAATTGCAATAACATGTAGCAATGGCTTAAATTAGACAATTGAACATATGAATGAAGGGGAAATTATTTGCTCATATTTTAATCTCAATAGTCGGCGGTACGTATTGCAAGTGACCAACTCACTGCAAGAATAAAAGTTACTGAAATAAGGAGGTTATGTTTGTCGTTAAAAGAAGGTAAAATATTGTGAGAAGCGGTTGATTTTAGTGCTAGTAATTGTGAAATTGGGTAGGTAGATTAGCGCCTGGAAAAGGTGTAGTATAGAAGATCGAAAAACGTAAGTTCAACAAAAAATATTTTGGAAATTTGTCTTCTCACTGAAAGCGAAGATTATTGCGATGGTTACTGCCCATTTAAAAATAAACGTATATTTCAGAAACTGTACATTTGGCAACGTCGCAAATATGAAATTTAAAATCGTCGGTCCATCTAATATACATAACCAAAATTTTGTAATTATATCTTACAGAGTGTCAAAGATATCTTCATGTATCCATACTTTACGCGCGCACTGTATGTGTGGCACAAATATAATTGAATTGTTTGGAACAAGTATTTTATCAATTAGGGTTCGGAAAGATAATCCTAACATGTTATTTGTCTCCGATCGTTAAATCCGCAGTTGGTAGGTATTAGAAAGTTTCCAATGCGTCCAATTCACTTGTTTTCACAACAGTTTCATCCAAACTTCAATTAATTAATTCTCAAAGCTCTAACAAGTTTTATTTTTATTGGAGTTGTCAGCTCAATCCTGTCCACGCGGAACAAAGGAAAATTAATTTTTTGTTCCGTGACCGGATTTATGGAATCGTTAGTTACAAACAAATGGAAGCGAGAAGGAAGCAGCGGAAAGTTGAAAACCCCGTTCATATGCATCATCGATGGGCTTATGGATGGAATTATCATTCAATTGAATTGTTGACTTATCATAGATTCAATTCGATATCAATTTTTGGTCAATAATACGATATTTGCATGAACTGAATGTTCAATATATTCACTATTTACGCAGGAAATGACATACAAGCACAGGGTGAGGGTAAAGTGGGTGAGAAAATGAATAAGTAGTTTATGTAATTGAAGAAAAAGCAATCCGAGACACGTCAACTTCGGTTACCAAACTAATCATTATCGAATGTTTTTTTTTATTTGACACCTTGACTAACTCAAAATCCCATATCCACCCATGGTGCCACACAAAATAGGTGAATATTTTATATGAGATGAACGTACTATTTCATTGTTAGTCCACCTAGGATCATAACCAGAAAATGCGTTGTTGTCATAATGTTAATAACATTGAAAATGCTAACCTTGGACTAGGATTCATAAAATTAAATAATATCTTCACCTTTTCCAGTTGTATTTCAGAAAGCGTCAACCTCATTTCAGAAAGCGTCAGTTGAATTTCAGAATAGTTACTTATATTTCGGAAAGTATCAATTGTATTTCAGAGTAGTGACTTGAATTTCAGAAATCGTCAATTGGTTTTCAGAATAGTGAGTTGAATTTCAGAAAGTGTTAGTTGAATTCCAGAGAAGCAAATTCGATTGCAGATAGAATCAATTGTATTTGAGATTAATCAATTTGATTTCAGAAACCAACATTTGATTTTCAGAATAGTAAATTGTATTTCAGAAAAAATATGTATTTCGGAATTCATCAATATCTATCACTTATTACGAAATTCAAATAATTTTTTGCTGAAATGATTCTGACTTTTTCTGCAATTGATAACTAATTTTTTTAGATACTATCATCAACTGAAGTTTTATTACTTATTAGACAATAACAACAAAATGAAATAATAATTAGAAATTGAATATCATCTGCTCGTAGGTTTTTTTTCTGTACCGGTGATTCTAATCCCCAACGATTTGTGACACATCTAGCGAATTTGACGCCCAACTGGCATATGTTTCATAGCTATTGCAGCTTCACAGTATATAGTTAAAGCGATGAAATCACAATTCAGTGGTATATCACACTTGACATTTTTATAGCATTTCAAATAAAATAACTGGCATCATCAGTGACAACCATTTTTAATTACGGTCCTGTCGTTAGTTCTTTTGTAAATTGTTTTGATTTCTTCAAAACTCATTCAATTATTAGGATTTTCAGTCATTACCCAATACTTTCGATAGGAAGATACCCCAACACAACGAACATTCGTATTTTTCCTTTTTGGGGATTTTTGTATTACAGTAATCCTTCATTCAAGGCTGATTTCTCCTGTATCAATTTTTACACGGATTATTTTCATAATTCTCAATCCTGGAAGTAATGAAAATATCAGTTTTTGATCAAATCAAGTGTTGTCTAATTTGGTACAATGAAATAGCAACTCACTTCTTTTACCATATTTAAACACGTAGGCTTTGCTTGATTTCTATGGCAGGAAAAATAAATGAGTTGTTGATATCTGTTAAGAACTGTCAGACGGAAGGAGAGTACGATTAAGACGTAGAAATAGGGAAGTTCGAAATATTTGTAAAAAAATAATATGGACGGACGAATCAAAATTCACCAACAATGGTTGGAATAATACGAATGAACATTTATACAGAGAAACCAATTTCCAGGAGAGGTTCGGAATAAATGTTTGGTTGGGAATTTTGGGAAAAAACATACTAGGTCCTTTCTTTCACGACGAGTATTTGAATGGTGAAATATATTAAAATTTTTTATTCAATGAGTTTGATGGCTACTTAGATGAATTGCCATTAAGCACCCACCGTGAAATACAATATTTTCAACAAGGCGGTACCCCTCCCCATAATGCAGCAATAGTAAGGGAACATTTAGATACCATATTCCCAACAAAGTGGATTGGAAACAATGGACCAATTGCCTGGCCTGCTCGATCCCCAGACCTTACTCATTTGGATTTTTTTGTCTGGGGATACATAAAGGATAACGTTTTTTCGACACCTAGTACCGATATCGATCATCTCAAACAGAAAATAAGAGATGCATGTAATAGCATTACAACCATCATGCTAGAAAATTGTCACAGAAATTGTATGAACAGACAACTTATGTGCATTCAACAAAGAGGTCAATTCGAGCATTTAATGTAGAATTATTTTTCTGTATTGGTTTTATTTTCTTCCACAAATTTATTATGAAATAAATTGTTTTTCTGTTTGTTGGATTTCTTCTGAATTGCTATCGTTCGTCTCTGAAACTGCAGAAATCTTTTATGAATTTTTATAGTATAAATACAATTTTCATAGATACATTCATTCAAAACGTCACTGATAATTTTTATATCGAAGCGTTAGATTCTGTGTAATTCATAAACAAACTAAAGACAGGACCGCAATCAAAAATTGTTGTCACTAATGATGCTAGTTATTTTATATGAAACGTTATAAACATGTCGAGTGTGATATACCACTGAATTATGATTTTATCGCTCTATCAATATTTGTGATGAAATAGACAGGTCCGTATTTGAAAAAAATAATTGGTGATGGCGGTGTTGACACGAAACGTTTGATTAAAAATTTATCGTTACGTAGTTCTAGTACATTTTAAAATTGTTGTTGTTGTTAAAATTGTTTTTTCCGTTAACCAGCCGTCATCCCCCTACGAACGACAGCCCTCAGAAGTCGAAACTTGTGCGAGCTAAGGATTAACGAGGTCTTACCTTTTAACGTGCGATTCCTAGCATTTTGAATACAATAAAACCTTTTCTTTTTCATTTTTTTATATTTTCTGAAATAACAATTATATTCGTAAAAAACCGAAAACAGCATTTTCAGTTTCCCCTGTTTATACAGCTTATGTTGGGAGGGGCGAGAGTCCCCGTAAATTTTCTATGACCAATTTACTGCTCACCACAATAGTTACCTTTTTTCCCATTCAATCATCTTTGTATCTATTACAGTTTAGAATTCAGCAATGTTATCACATGATAAAAGAAACGGCCTGTATACACATTTTTGTTTTTATAGGTTAGTTAGATCAGTTGTACCATTTGGAATTTGTATCTAATTCTGTAGTGTTCTTGATTCAATGAATAAATGAAATTTTCAGAAAGTGTCAATTGTATTTCAGAATAGTACGTTGGACTTCAAATAGCATCAGATGAATTTCAGAAAAGTCAATTTTATTTCAGAAAGCATCAATAATTGTATTTCAGAAGTATCAAATGCATTTCGGAAACTGTCATTTCTATTTCAAAGAACGTGAAAATAATATCAGAAAGCATGGTTTGTAATACAGATATCACGAAGTTGAATTTATCTTTCACTCTTCGGTGAACTTTCAAATTATTGAAAGGACAATTTACCTCGTCGATGATGCCCTGTTTTCTAACTCGCGTACTCATCTGAAAATACATTAAAAAAGTTGGTGATTTATTATCGCTCTTTTAAAAATATCAAACTGTTTCACCATCAGCAATTCCAGTATCCTTTTGTTGCTACCTTGTAGATTTATCGAATGTTTCTTTCACAGGTTCATTCTTCAACGAATGACGAAGCTTTTTGGAATTGACTAATAAAAAAAAATTTGTTGAGGTTTGGAGTCTTCAGAAATTACAGAAATAACACCAACTCTATTTTCCATCCTTTGATTTTCATAATGTTCGTTAGAAAAATACAATCTCTATTTAATTTAAATATTCTCTTCTGGTTCCAAATCCAAAGTGTCTTCAATCGCTTTAATTTTCGTTGTTTGGGATGGAATGTCGTAGTTAACAGAAACAAATCACGTTCTAATCAAGACCGAGCGTTCTCACACCATTCGAGATTCATGTGGAACTAATCAAGGGTCTTGTATCAGGAAGAGGAAGATGGCACTTATTGAAAAGCATAGGGGTGTCGAGAGATAATGATTCCGAACCTATTTCATGTCCGGATTCAATTCATTTGGAGACAGTAGGGAATCCAATCATCAATTTAATGATAACGATCCACGGAACAAAATCTTCAATAAAAGGAGAAAACTGATCTGGAGAAGTACATGAATGGCTTGATTGAGAAACCGACAGTGAGGCATTGCTGGACAAAGGAATGTCAAACTGCGATTTTTTTGCCTGTCCGCTTAATCCTTTTCCGACGACCTACTTGAAAAACGTATCATTTCGCACTGTAATCTAGCACAGAATAGTATATTGTACAAGAGCATAAAATTACATACATTTCCCACGAGTATGCTCGTATTACAATATTTCATATACCTACTTGAGGGGTTTCATGCTCATTGTAGACTATACTTTTTCTACGACCATCTGAATCATAAACAAATCAGTAATATTTTCTATAACACTTTTAATCATAAATTTTTCTTCGATATTATTGCAAGGTTTGGAGAATTTTTTGTCTGTAATTATTAACTTGAATAAACCATCTATTTTTTCGTTTTGTATCTACATGTACCTACCCGAGTTGTGAAACAATTAACATTCGAAATTTTCAAACTTTGACAACTCAAAAATAAAAAAACTTTTTGCAGAAAAAATCGTTATAATTCAAGTACAAATGCGAAACAATTTAATAGAAACATTTTGACAAATACTACCAGCACTGCCATTCAAATTTAAGATGAAATGTGTGCAGCTGTTGAATACTATTTGGAAAATGTTTGTTTTTGCGTTGGAAGTTACGTCATTAACACAGAAATTTCACTTCGGGAAGAAGCAGGCATTATAGTTGGGGTTTCAATGGCATTAGGAATATTATCAGCTACATCCAATTTATTTTTTATTGAGTCATCTACATATGTCTGCAACGGTGGTGGATTTCCAGCCAACGTGCATCTTTAAAGAAGTTATATCACCTCCTGCATCCACCATAGGATAGTGGCCGATGTCCTTCTAAAGCAATGACCAGTGTACAGATCGGGATCAGCAAGATTTAGAAAGGCTGCAGTTTTCCCAAACTCGCAAATTTGTTAGGTCCAATTTTTGGATGGTGCACTGTCCCTTTTGATGATAAAAAAATATATGTGAGTGAAATATCGTAGTATTTCGTCTTTCAGGTCGATCGGGAAATACGCTTAGTGTACAACTCGTGTGAAAACTGGTTTACATTTTCTATATTTTTTATAATAACTTGATCAGAAATACTACGGAAAAATACTTTCCCGCACTCGACTGCTTTTCTATTGTTAGGAAAATAACTATTCTTGTCACAATTGTATTTGAGAAACCACGAATTTCAGAATTGTTCTATAGTCTGATAGATAGCTTGAACTCACTTGGCATGGCGTCATTTCAGTTAACATGACTGAATGGCGTATCTAATGATGTCCACATTTCATCAGTGTAAAATATGCTCCAGAGTTATCTAGTTTATAAATAAAACTAGACTCAAATTAGACTTTCAGATATAAATATCAACTTAATGGAAGTGTCTGATGATTCAAAAGATTGAAGTATATAACAGATAATAAAATAACGGAATATTCAACAGAAGACGACTGTCCCCTACAACAACTGAATCACTTTGATTGATTCTCGTGCAAATGTTCTACAAGAGTTACTTTGTGGTTTTTATAACGGATAATAATTATAGTATTGAGGTTTGAGGATCACAGATATTTTTATGTATTCGAGTTTTAATTGAGTCATAAAAAAGAGTTTAAAAAACTAAAATAGAGTATTGGAAAATATTCTCTAAATAACAATGAAAAACTGTTAAAACTACAAAACAATCCAGTAAATGAACAAACACAACTACTTTCCCTACTAAAATATTTATTTTACTGAGTTTTTGTTTGCCCTTTATATTCACGAAAATTTTCTAAGTCCTTTGATATTTTTTCTTGCGTGCTGATATAGTCATAAATTGACTAATGTACACTCTGATATACATGTATAGGATTATTTCGATTCTGACTTGAGAATGAAAGTTACTTAAATATTTTGTTAATGCACTGATTTCAAAATGGATAGAAAAGAATAAAATAATTTCTCTTAGCTCCACATAGAATTATAAACCCATACATATTCCTAACCCCATATAGATTGTTCTGAAAATTATACAATGCTTCTTTTAATAGTCCCCCTCTGTTAACTTTTGAACGGTTTGACGTACAATCATAAAAGAAAATCGTTTGAGGGGTATCACCTATGCTACTTTTCGAAATAAAATACGTGATCGATAGATGGTGCGGGGGCACATCAACTAAAAAATTTCAAATGGCATGGGGGGGGTCATGTGTCACATCATTGAAAATATAATTCAATAATTTTTTCAACCATCACATTTTTTCGAATTCTGTGACACTTGCTTCCTCATGATTTTCAAAATTTTTGAGTTGATGTGCCCCCTTGCGCCATCTATGAAGCAATTACGATGTGTTTTATTTCAAAATGTAGTATCGGTTATACCCTCCAAACGTTTTTTTTAAGTTTGTACGTCAAAGTGTTTAAATGTTATAAGGGGGGAAGACTATTAAAAGCCGCACTGTATATGAATAACTATGAACTAGTGATGCATCATTATTATCTATTTCATGCGCCCCAAGTGATTCATTTTGAATCTTACTAGTATTTCCATAGCTAGTAATACCGAATTCATGAATAAAATGTATCGATTCATAAATCTGTAATGGTTGAAGAGACATAGTCAGTTACCTACTGTAAAACGAAATGCAAAATTTTTAGAGAACAGACGAACATTATTATATCTGTTGTAGTATATTTGTTTGGAGTTGGTTTCATCCATTGCAGAATTTTCAACAGTCACAATTATTATTATTGTTATGTTATTATTTTTAAAATATTACACTAGAAGCCCAGGCCAGGGGGCGTCATTTGACCCAGCATGAATTATATTTAGAATTATAGTGCAATACGAAACAACTCCTTTCCGCACTGTGCCGTCAGTTGTGAGCGGTGCGGATGAGTAGGCAGGTCGAAAAAACTTTCCATCCAGAGGAGGGATTTTTCGGAAGTAATTACACAAGTGCTTCAAAATTACCGATAATATTCCATGAAAGCATGTTGTCTAAAAACTGCATGAGTTTATTTTTATATTTTTTAATTTATTTTTATATTATGAATATGAAAATAACCGAATGCAGTTTTTTCACTGACAACATGCTTGAATGGAAAATTATCAGGTATATTTTGATGCACGAGTGTAATCCGGTAGAATATTTCCATTCCATATATATTGATAGTGCAACATTGTATTTTTTGGTTTGCTCTTGGTGATTTTTTCTTGAATTACAGTTATCGATTCATTCCTGAAACGTGACATTTCAACGAAGTTTAAAATTCAGTATTTATGCCTGTCAAGATGACAAATGTACATTTTAACAATCGTTACTATAGATACACGGACCGAGCGGGTAATTTTCGATACCAACCGGGTAATTTTCAGCCTGAAAATGTCCACCGGGAATTTTTCGCTGTAATTGATCGAAAATGTCCCGCTTCATATGGGATTTTTAACATACGATGGAAATATTCGACAAAAGATTCTTGGACGGCATTTCTCAAGATGATAGATAACTGAAAAATAATCAAATAGGACCTAATGCCGTACAATCCAGGTGATTTATTACTGGTACGGCATTTGCATAATTGAATTTGTATAACTACACAGATTAATTTTTCAGCAACGCCGTACAACATCAAACTTAATTATCTGAATACTATTTATACTACGGAACGATGTAATTTTTTGTTATGCCGTACATTTTTCATGGAACATATGGCTGACGGGAAAATGTATTTCTCTCTGAAAAGGGAAATTTTAAGGTAATTTGTTTTTTTACGGCGTATATATATATTTTACTAGTAAGTATAGCAATAATCGAGAAAAACTCTATGTCGTACAAAAAACTAGTTCTATACGAATGGAATTGGTATATAGTGAGATTCAAAAAGTTTGCACCTAGAAAAAACTTCTGAAAATTTCTGAACGGTATACAGGGTAGAACAAATAATAGGAAATTTGATCAGGTATAAACTACTCTTATTTTTGACATTATCAAAAAAGTTTATCTAGAAAAGTTGTTTAGAATCAGAACCAACACTCAAATTCAGAATCATAGCCACCTAAGCGGGAAAAATTTAAAAACCAAATGTTTTATGGTTAAAGTGATCGTAAACTTGAATATTTGTATCATTTAATCGTTTACCAATAATTAATTAATTGATTCAATAATTACAGAGTGAAATAGGTATCCAATTTGAACCAAAGAACTAGTAAAACTTCAACAACCATCGATATTTCAGTACAAATGATAAATAAGACCAATTTTTGCATTGAAATGTAAGTGGGGTGAGTGATTACTGGATCTGAGAATCATGTGCCCTGAGTATTATTATTAACATTATTATTATTATTATTATTTCCTTAAGGATCTTTAAGTAAGGCTCTGCCTCCGGAGCCACGATATTTCCGGAGGGTGCGCTGGATCATTAAGTTATATAACCAATCCCCATGCCCGTGGGGTGAATGATTACTGCGTCCGAAAATAATATGCCCTGAGTAGCCCTAGTGAACCAAGACTAAGATTTCTGCAATCTGGTATGATTTTTAGGTTCAAGAGCAGTGTATCCATCATTCCACCATGGATCCCTATGATCAGACCAACCATTTTGGATAGAGCCTGCGGAGTTCAAAGAGTAAATCTCGATATTCATTATTCTTTTCGGATTATGTTCGTTTCGCCCGGAGCCGAAAACTCCATGACGAAAGTCATCTTAACTTCATGACGAAAATCGTCTCAACTCCATGACGAAAATCATCTTACTTTGTTGGTCGAGGAGGACTACATCAGGCTTATTAGCTTGTATTTGCCTGAGGGTGAGGAAATAGTAGTTCCAATATATTCGGCACCTCTCATTCTTTACAACGGACTCAATATCCCCCGGAGCATAAGGCAACACCGGTGTCTCGTCTATACCGTACCGTAGAATTTTACAAGAATAATGAAAAATTATTTGAAGTTACTTTGGGTAAACTTACAATATTCTCCCATACCTTAAATCTATGTATCATTTAATGCTAATTTATTAGGATTCAACTGCAAGAGAACTATAGATATGAGTTCCTGTAATTTCAGCTTGAAAACCATATTGAATAAATTATATCGATTAGACTCCAACAAAGGTCCAGGACCAGATGATATGGCTCCACTATTTTTGAAGAAATTTTGATTTACCTTAGCAAAACCTTTGTTCCTACTTCTTACTAAACCATTGAACTTTGGGAAATTTCCACTTTTGTGGAAATCTAGTTTTATCAGCCCAAGTCGGGAGATTAAGCAAATATACAAAATTATAGACCGATCACAATTCCACGTACCTGGGCCCCTTCTTATTCATTTATCATACCTTTGTCAAAACATATTTTTGAATTGAGTACCCGTTAATAAATGAATATAATCTCTGAGGACATTCTTTCCAGATTGAGAATCATAAATATGGTGTTTCAAAAAAGCGACAAAGTAAAATACTTGAGTATAAAGATTGTAAGGTACAGTAGAATAATTTACATTGAACTGAGAAAAAAAGCTCGAATTTTCAAGTTATACGGTTTCAGAGTAGGTATTGTATGTTCCATCTGATATGAGAGGCATTGTAATTCTCACTTATTATTTTATATTGTCAATAAAGTTTTCTGAATGCCGTACAATATTTTAATATTTCGTAAAAACATAATGCAAAATCTCATCAGCTATGAGAAATCCTTATATCGAAAATGTACGGCATCAATTCATTTTTGTTTAGGGATGCTTGAAAAATTAAAAAAGCAATGATTTTCTAAAAATTACTTCCCTAATAAATCACAGTGCAACTTTTTTATCAATATTTTTATTTAGTTCCATCAATTATAACCTGCTATTATATAAAACAAAAATATTTAGCCTAAAAACCGGTTGCCGTACGGCATTTATAATCTCTCTTTGAACAATATTGAATAATAATATGGAACCGATGCCGTACATTTTCCAATGATCTTGAAACATACAGGTCTAAGTATGAATTTACGGCGGTAGTTATACAAATTCAATTGTACAAATGCCGTACAGTAATAAATCACCTGGATTCATAAGAAAAATTTGCGAAAAATTCCCGGATTTCAGTACCGTTCTTTTTATACGGCATCAGGTCCTATTTGATTATTTTTCAGTTATCTATCATCTTGAGAAATGCCGTCCAAGAATTTTTTGTCGAAAAATCTGTCCTCTGGATGGAAAGTTTTTTTGACCTGCGTACTCATCCGCACCGCTCACAACTGACGGCAAAGTGCGGAAAGGAGTTGTTTCGTATTGCACTATAATTCTGAATAGAATTCATGCTGGGTCAAATGACCCCCCCAAAATTGGCCTGGGCTTGTAGTCTATATGCAATGATATCACATTGTCATCTAGTTCTGATCTATGATTAAAGTAGATTTAAAATCAATGGCAAAATTTGTACAGAAAAGACATTATTATTATTATCGATATCCTGTTATCATTATAGATGTTGCATTGCAGTTTTTAGCAATGTTTAGAGATGGTTTTGAAATCGATTGTAAAATTTGTACCAAACAGACAAACTTTATTATGATCAAACATTATCAATACAGGTATACGGTAAATTTTTGATCCGATGTAGCCGATTTTGTTCTAAAATTTGTTGCTTCTGAAAATCCGTATTAACGTTCATAATAAAACTTTAACGTTGACTTTTATTGATTATTAAATTTTGGTTTACCATACCGGGACAATTAGTTTGCCATACAATGGCTTCTTCAGGGCTGTATACGTCGGAGTGCGGAAAAGTATTGATTTCTACAAGCGATCGGCGTTGTGATCACAAGTTATCATCATCAGTAGGTTAGTATTACTACTACTAGGTCAAATTCAACCGAAGAAATCAGCGTGAGTTCCTTACGACAATGCTTCTGTTGTGCTGAACGGTTGAGGTCATCACATAGTGGGCCTGGAGCTTTGGCAAAACCGCTCGATCTGTCCATTACTGTCTTCTCTGGATGAATTCGACTGACTGATAATTTCTTCTTGTATTCCTGATATGCAAGTTTATTCAATACGCAATGGTTATCAAGAACCACCATCATCAATGAATCAAATTTAATTTTGGAAAATGAGTAACTGAACCCAGTGGCGTACCCTGTAATTCAGTTTGGGTCCGAACATAGCCTTTTTTTCGTCAACTAGCGGACGTTGACGAATTATTAACAGTATATAGTTATTTTGGTCCACTGGTTACGCCAGTGAAATAACTTGGAATCTATTGATTATGGGATGTCTTCATCACAGTTTTGCTTCGGACTGGACTAATTCACAATTGTCAACCGACATCGGCAATAAATCTTCTTAGTGCGGATTGATGATTGTTTTGCAAGCAGGAGCGAGCCGCAACGAGATTAAACTAATGGCTTTGGTGTTTGGCATTCGGCTTCGTATCGATGGATGCCTGTCGCTTGTTTATTCTTTTCTTTGAATCGTTGGACCGTTGGAAAGGAATAGATGTCACGGTCGATGCATACTGATTGGACAGAAACGTTCGAATGGTTTGTGTACGAGTTATTCTCTGTAATGATGAGGCTCGAAATTAATTGTGATTTGTATTGCCGCCACACTATAGAATTATTAGGCTACAATGCATTTTATCGAAACGTACAACATTTTCAGGTAATAGAAATGCGGACTGGATAATTATCGTATTATAGCCTAATAGTCCAGGAGCAGTATGGAGAAATAGATATATTTATATGAGGTTTTCATTGTAAACAGTTGAAAAACTCAAATAGTATAAAATAAAATAGAAATAATTGACGTTATATAAAATACAATGGAAAATACAAATGTCTCTTATAATAGGTATAACTAGAAATATCTCTTATAAAAGTAAAAACACTATGGAAGAAATATATACACATATACAGTGTCACCGTTAAAGTTCGCATCATATGGGACTTTTTTTTATTATTCATTTATTGCAAATTTAGAGTTCGTAAACAGTTTTTGCTTTGAAAATAATGCAAAATGACGTTTACGATTGTTTTCCATCGATTGGCTACACCTGTCAAATTTGACATTTTTTCAAAAAAATTTCAAAATGTTAGGTTATTTCTCAATTTTTCGAAAAATATTATATGGAAAAGTTGTTCATTTTTCGGTTTCCTACCCACCTACCAAATGTGAACCAGTTGAAAAACTTTGATTTTTTTCGAGTTTTCTTAACCTTACACTTTTTCGGATAATTTAAATTTGGTAAAATCTGAAATAACCAGTTGAGATGTAATAATCCCATCTGCTGGAAGGATTTTTTCTGTTTAAAAATGTTTCTACTTGGATATTTTCAAAAAAATACAAATATGCTAAAAAAATTATGTTATAGTTGATGCAAAGTGGCTCTAGTTTCGAATTATCGAATATTTTTCTAAAGCAATAGACCTAAAGTATTTTCTACTTCACTGATGTATTGTGATAAAAATAATTGAAGCAAATTTTGCTATGGAATATTGAAACTAGAGCCACTTTTCATCAAATATGATGTTATTTTCTTAGCATATTTGTATTTTTTTTGAAAATATCCAGTTAGAAATATTTATAAACAGAAAAAAATTTTTCAGCAGATGGGTGTAGTATATCTCAACTTTTTTATTCCAGATTTCATCAAATTTAAATTATCCGAAAAAATGTAAGGTTAAGAAAACGCGAAAAAAATAAAAGTTGTTCAAACTGGTTCAAATTTGGTAGCTGGGTAGGAAACCGAAAAATAAACAACTTTTTCTTATAATATTTTTCGAAATATTGAGAAATAACCTAACATTCTGGAACTTTTTTGAAAAATATCAAATTTGACAGGTGTACCCAATAGATAGAAAACAATCGTAAACGTCATTTTGCATTATTTTCAAAGCACAAACTGTTCACGAACTTTAAATTTGCAATAACAGAATAATAAAAAAAAAACCCATATGATGCGGACTTTAACGGTGACACTGTATAATTTACACAGCCATTTGTATAAGATTGAAAACTCCATTCAGCTGAAATAAAGTCGTTTCTCCATGAATTCTTGTCATGAATATGGCTAAATGTCACACATAAGGTCTTTAACAATCAAAGGTAAAATGTTGTAGAATTTAATGGATGCATAATGTGGCCCTTTATCTGTATTTGTCTATGCTTAGAAACAATAAGATTCGTTTTCTTTCTGGTAGAATACTCATATACAGGGTGAGTCGGAATAAGACCAAAAAAGTTCGTAAAAAGATTCCTTTCCTCATTTCGATGTGAAAAGTTTCTACTACAACTTCAAATGAAAAATTGGTTGAAGTAAAAACATCAAGTATGAAACTGCGCGATCTTTATACTTTGAAGTGTTAAAATCCTGACACTTTGAAAGATGCTTATAGAGACGTCAAAAAGGAACATGAAGCATTGGTAGAAAATTACAATCAGATTCATTATCAAATTACGATAATGGATTCTTCCAGCTAGAATAACTTCTAGTTACATAAATTGAAAATATTCAAAGGTGTTTCCCCGGACAAATGAATCGTCATGTCGTCTAGGAACTTTACGTTTCTTTCTTTCAGAAAAAATCAAATCAAACTTTATTCATTCTAATATTGTTCACGTAATCCTGCACAGAAATTACCTAACTATGAAGAAAAACATTCTCAAATGATAATTGAATTTTGAATTTTTTTTTTCAAAATGGAAAAAGCAGTTTATATTTTTAAAAATCAAATGCCACACCCATGACAGCCTTATGCAAAAAAACAAATTGTGACAAGACAAGAAATATTCCCATCATTTACACCAATAAATTCTCGTCATTTTAAAAAACATTTTTTTTATTGAGAATGTTTCCCTTTTCAAGAACTATGGAAAATATCGACTAAGGTTTTTCTTTCAGCCACAGATGATTTCACGTCTATTTTACGAACCCGTTCATTTCTCCAAAAAAATCATGACAGTTTGTTTCGCATATCTCTGTACAAGGACGGTGAAAAGGTGTTTCAGAGTGCTGGAAGAAATGCAATATGGTATGGTATGTGGGTTTCGAAATTTGAACGAAACTGAATAACTTTGAGAAAACACCACGAGTCCGCAGGACGAGTGGTGTTTTCTTAAATCAATTTAATTGAGTTTCGAAATAAAAGACAGATTTATGAGATAAATTCAATCACGAATGGAATTTTATAAAGTAAAAGGTGAAAAATCTGAAATTCGGCAGAATTAGAGGAAATTAATAAAAAAGTTGAGAAGGTGATCTGAGAAATTGATAAACATTGGCATCGAACGAAATACATATTGTTTCGAACCAGTTATCTGCTCGTTTTTTAATGCGTGCATAGCTCCTGATTGGTTCATATGCCAAGTGCGTAAAATAGTCTGTAATAGTAATTCGAAACTAAATGAGAAATTAAAGATAGATATGAGGTAGTCCATTTTCATTACAATTTTTCCACTGATAACTTTTTCAATTTCAAATTTGAAGGAATTGGTTTACTTGACGTAGTAGTCGTTATGCAGTATCCGTGAAAGAGTTGGCATCATATGGGAAAAACTTTTATTAATAATTTATTTCGAAACAGGACTTTGGCGTTAAATTATGCTTTGAAAAATATGAAAATAGACCTAATCGGATGTGATCAAGTTTCGCTACCTGAGAAAAGTCAAACGTAACATTTTTTCAAAATAATTGCTGACAATAGGCTTACTTATTCAAATTTCAAAAAATCAAAGGAAAATGTTGACACTTGTTTCGAATTTTAACGTTTTTTAGCAACTTTTAGTCATTTTTTTTCATAGTTACGACATTTCTGGAATATTAAAAAACTCGCAACATTGACAAAACTGTTTCATATCAGTAGCTCTACCAGTAGCGAAATTTCTAAAAGCAGAGCTAGTGCGAGCAAGATTGCTGTTTGATAATTATAATACCTGGGCAGCAGGATGACCATCGAAATTGTGGAGAAATTAATAATTTCAGAAAGAATTCAGCAATGGAAAATATTCTATTATTGATTTTTATATAGAATTCACCCTCGCATACTGAATGTTCGCTGTTGTATCATTCAGTTGATACTGAATAACATAGTGAAGATTTATTTCAACAGTGCAACTGACGGGGAATTGAAATAGCTTTTTCAGTGATTGTTGAAAAATCATGATTCTAATAAAAAATACGCAAAGGAAACCTTTCGTCACTCGATTCGTAACAGAAGAGCAGTAAAAACAAATGTTTCAGTTGAACTCCGGGGCATCTTAAACTTTCCTTGGTATTCATCTCGGCAAGTTGGCAGTAAAATTCTGTAATTAAGACTTGACGACTAAATGAACAATTACTCTTGAGGAGCCTGTGAGATAAGAAATAATTCACTCAAGTTAAAACGGTTTGAAACAAAGGGTTGAAGTTCAAATTCGTTTTGATGTTCAAGTTTGGAGATCCAGTTAGGGTGCGCTAAAGAATTTATATGAAAATATAAGGGGTTTTAGAGGTAGGAAAACATATATTCAGTTTGTGCGATTTGAAACCGTATCACCCTGTTAATTTGGAATCCACCGATTTTGTAAAATGAAAATTTCAATGTATCGTAATCGATGAGTTTTATTCAAAGATGTAGATGAATATGGACCATTCTTATTTTCAAGACCCAGTATGGCCTGTTAAATGGATCAACATTTCGAAAACGAACACTGCATTTTTATTTTGAAAAAGTTGTTAACCTGTTCGATATGGGGTTATTGTGAACACCCTTGTACGAATATTCAGCCCAATATCTCATATAAGGTGTTAGGTATGCAACGAAAAATAAAAAAAAATATGCTTTTTGACCCTGTATGAATGACAATCTGTGAATTTTACTGATAATGCGAAGTGGTCGTGGCGTTAGAGCGTTTGCTTTCCATCCAAGCGGCTTGGGTTCGATTCCCACCGCCACCACTGAGCTAAAGTGGTTCGGAATCCACTTTAACGTAAGCTGTAGGTACTGGATCTCCCTTGCACGTCAGCTTTGCTTTTGAGGGGTTTTCTCCGAAAGCCTGGGTGATTAGTGAAAACAAAACTAAAGCAAAACAAAACAGAGATCGAAATAAGAAATAAGATTAGTTAAGAATAAGCTGAAAAAGTATCATCCATATCCTTCAGTATAATAATAGTCAATGATTGTAAAAATACCGCTCTATGTTCTATGAATTTCTTGAAACATTTTTCTCAACTCCGTCACAAATTTTGGCGAAATTCTCATTTTCGCAATTTTATATGATTTTCTTTGTTATAATATCGACAGTTGTTACTCTCCATTCAAAACGCTATCTACGAATTTTTGGTGATGAAGTGAGTGATAAACGGGTTTTGTCAGTTTTCAAAATAGTAATTCTCAGTAGTCGAGATAATTGAGTGTGTTTAGTATAAGGGAACGTACTTTCGGAAAATATTCAAAATAGTTTCCGAAAGGCATAGATTCATTTAGTCCACACAAAGTATTAAAAATTCAGCATTCCTATAATATCTATAAAAACCCTTGTATTTGGTGACAATAAAATTAAATTTCACATGCAGTCTACGAGTGCACATAAAATCATACGAAGGGAATTTAAAAATTCCTATATAATAGTTTATATCAAACAGTCAGTTTTTATGAATTCGATGGTATATTTCCCTCATTACTTGATTCAAATCATAACAAATGTTACAGAGAGATATAGAATATAGAATGAGTAGAAATAAGAACAATTTGTGTAGATTCATAGCGCAAAATATTTACTTAATGAGTTTTCTTCTCATAACGTGGGAATATCTGAGTTATAGAATATTTAATTCCTGATAGGGAGATGGAACTAAATTTGATTAGTTTACTAATTACGGAATAGCTCTCATAAACCATAACCAGGTCTGAAAAGAGATTTCTAGTGTTGCGAAAAGGCAGTATCAAATCTGTATTGAGTAAGTTGGGTGTATACTGGAAAAGTAAATTTTTGTAGTAAATTATAAATTCTGAATTATACATTTGATTTTAAAGTAAGTAAAATTCACTGTTTTTATTTGTTTAATAACGTATATACCTCATCATTTCATTAAATAAATTGATTCTAGCTGGTTTGGTCTTGGCGTATTTTGACAATTCATATATCGAAGAAAATTTTGAACTCATCATTTATTCTTGACGTTCCATTCGTTTATTCTTTTTCGGTACAATAAAGGATTCATAGCCGAATTGATTTATTCACAATATTATACGCCACTGAAATTAAGTGCTGGTCATCTGATAAGCCTCCAGATCAAGACCATCGAAAAACTTGTATGAAACTTTGGTTAATGATTTGATGTCAAAGAACCATGGTAGAAAAATGGAACGATAATTCTGCCTCTGATTAGTCTACACCAAACAATCATACCAAATCGCCTTTGCGGATTGTGGGGATGGACTAGAAATTGATTATCTCTACTCCAATAATGAAATATAATATTTTTAAACAAGTTTGTATCTTGTCTGTATTTATTCGTGAACCATCGACAAAACCCTTATTGTCTCTCAGGATCACCAGGTTTTAGTGTTCGCACTGGTAGTAAACTCAAAACGAGAAATCTTATGTTTTCTTGAAAATTCGTTATACAACAGACAGTAAAACAGCTATTTCTCTTGATAAGTCTCTGATGGAATTATTCGGATTAGACCTAAAATGGGCTAAACCGTCAATTTCTCCATCCCCAGAAATCACAGAAGGTTCTCTAGTTCTTCTCCTCTCAAAAAATTCGTCCTTCTATTTGTGGCTCCCTTGTTTACAAGATATAACTGTAACAGATATTTTTCTGTGCAGGAATGTTCATCACACCAAACTACAAAACTTGAAAGAGAGGATTCAGCAAAAGTATAGGGAGATAACAGCAGACGAGTTTAGGACGGCGCGGCTTTATGAAAAGTGCATAAAGTTTAAAGAGCGATATATTGAAAAATCCGATATTTGAGGATAATGTTTTTCATTTCCTTCAGTCGTTCGCTATCGATCTATCAATTTTTTAGATACTATTGATCAGTTGAATATGATAGATAGAAAAGATGTTTCGATTAGTTCCGGTATTATTATCTGATTGACATTCATTAAAAGAGTTGAATACGATTACGCCATTAGTGGGTACACACTAATCACTTTAAATCCCACAAATTAAACCATTAACCTAAGCCAGCCGTCCATTATAATCTCAAGAGGGCCCAGATACTAGCACATTTCAAATTTAGATGGTAAATTTATTATTAGGTTAGTTTACGGCGGGCCGTATAATAACTTGCTGGCGGCGACGTTTAGACAACAAAATGTTCACATTTCAGATACACTTTGTTTCGACGGAACAATGCTTTTGTTAGACATCGGTTCGTTCGCGATGAATTTGAATTTGAATGAGGAGCACGAAGTGACGAATGCTTGTTTTGGCCAGGGAATTATTGTGAATTGTTCAAAAAGACGCGTGACTTTGAATGTGAATTGAAAATCTCCACATTATTTAATATTTTATAAATAGAAAATATATCTTTAGAATATTTCAATGAAAATAAATTCCAATCTCGAACTCCAAGGAATTTTTCATTTAACTTTTCATCTAGGAATGATAAATAGGCCCATGTGTCATACTGTTTTAATCGTTGCCTTGGGAACATACACAGTATTGTAATGAAAATTTACAACTACGTTTAAGTGATTTGTTTTCACAATTATCAATTCGCTAATTCATATCCAAACACTGACTTATAACACCATCGATTAGCCTCTCTTTTCGGTAATAATTGCACAAGTGCATTAAAATTACCGACAGTTCTGCAAGAAAGCGAAAAAAATCGCAAGTTGATTTTCATATTTTGGCGAAAGAACTCGAGTTCGATGAACAAGGGATCTTGTCCAAAAATGAAAAATTGCACTGGGTTGTAACAGAGTGCAATTTTCATAGGATAATGTCAAATTATCTAGTAATTTTTTGCACGAGTATGTTTCATTGGAATATTTCACGAGTAAAGAAATGTTGATTTTTTTCGAGGAGTATAGTACTTACTGACAGAGACTATAAATAAAATTTTCCTTTTTAACAATTTAATTTTCAACATATAAATTGAAAATTACAAGATTGTTGAGAACAAAAAGTATTCAACCCCTTCACCACACAAGTAATTTATTTCATAGATGCGCATTTCGATAACAAAGTTATCTTCATCAGTGAAAGGGTTAAATACTTTTTGTTCTCATTGAGTGACACCACAGGCGTCCAATATCCCAATTTCGATACAAGATTGTTATTGTGACCTGTTGGACCCGATACAGGAAATTAACAACTGCAGCTGACACATTATCAGAATTTGATGATAAAAAACTTAGTTTCCACGCATTTTTCAGCAAATTCTTCATGATGACCTTCATCTAACTGCAGATACTGTGTAATAGATTTAGTGTTCGAATGGCCGGTACCTAATTTTAATGAGCAGCTTCTCACCAACACCTTTTTTGGCAAAACTTGAGACAGCTGTTTATAGACCATATTATCAAATGAATAGTACTCTTCACGTTTTTTGCATCCAGGCCGATTCTTACGCTTGTTGGGCTGTCCATGAGCTAGCTAGCTCATTGAATTCCGTCCTACAGGAATATTCTTATACCATGCTCTGGGGTCTATTCTCGAATTCATGCGAAAACATTTTCAAACGTTTGGAGTAACATAGAGCGATTCAGACAACACTCGTTGAAGAGAGATTCAACATCGAATTTGTATACGTTAAATCTCCAGAATAGACCCCTGCATGACTTCCAAGAGGGGTTTACAGTAATAAAGAGCCGATTTGACGTTTTCCTCCCGATTTCCCAAACATTTTTTATTGTATGGGACAGAAATCTGGATTCATATTATTCATAATCAACTCATTTTAACGAAACAAACCGGTTTTCCCTACTTTGTGTTGTTTTTGAGAAAATGGGATTATACATTATTCCTCCCGTACTTTCAACATTATTATACTATTTCTTCTTCCTTGAAGAATGAGACTAAACACCTGCTGCCTACTCCACCGCGCTGAGCTAACTCGAAAGCAAAAACAAAAAATTACTTTATTTGCAATTCATCTGGTGTATCTACGTCACAATACAATTGGGAATCAAGTTTTTATATTCGTTAACTCTGAGAAATGCTTAACTTGTCTCCATTTATCAAGAATAGTTTGTTTAGCGTCCTTTGCTGATTTGTTTTTAATATCGGTGAACGGATTAAATATAATACCATAATCCTTGTAATACTTTTTCATCATTATTCTTGCGGTCACATTCCATATTATCTTCACTGTGAAATCCTTATATTCCTGAGCATTTCTGCTTGCACATATTGAATGCCCAGTCCGTTAACATTTTCGCCAGAACGCTTATGGACGTCTCAGAAGTTACGAAAATTTCGACAGGGTGGTTTTTGATGATTCCCGATTCAACGGTGATATCGGCAATGTTGCCAAATCAACAGTTTTCAAGATATTGAGTGTAACTCAATTTTTTCAAATGGAATACCCTATTTGTTTTCGTTGCAATCATTTCAGCGACGCCTCATTACTTATATCTCCAAATATCAGATAAATTAATGAAGTTTTCGAAATATGATAACATGGCTTTTTCGTTCAAAAGTCTGGGAACGTTCCAATATTTTCAATACGGTTGAAGGAAAATTCGTGAAATTTTATACAAAATGGTTTCTGATGATGCCCGATTCAATGGTGATATTGGCGATGTTGCCAAATCAAAAGTTTTTCAGATATTGAGGGTAACTCAATTTTCAAAATCGAAAACCCTACACTGAGGAAAATTTATATTAACCGTAGCTAGAAATCCAATAACCCTAGCAAGAAACTCTAATAGCATAGGGGACAAGCGTGCTATCACCTGTGGTTATAAAGTCGACTTTGCTGATTATAACTCACTTGGGATAAATAGAAATTGTCGAATAAGTTAGTTTCTCGAACTTTGCATTTACCTATTGCTAGTAGACAATGTTTCTGTAGTAGCTGGTAAACTTTGCTACCGCCAGCAAGTGCACCTACTTGTGATTAAAAGGTATTGCTGTTGTTGGAGGAATCTGACTTTGCTACAGCTGGTGTGTGCAATTACCCATAGGGCATTATTCATGTTGTAGGTATGTTATGGTAACACATATATCTATTTCTGTAACTGAATAGTTTTTAATAAAAACATATTGCAAAAAGTCTGTCGGAATGTGTTCTAACAGTGACAATCAAGAAATTAGTTTCGAAATGAAACATGTAAGACAATGGGTCAGGTGAATAAATTTCAGCAGAATCTCTTACTATTGATTCATATTCCGCATACTTCATTACCACGAATATGTATGTCTCGAAAAATCTTGAGTAATAGCATTTGATTATATTCATTCAATTCACCCATTATCACATAATTCCTATGTTGCTTGTTTGCAAGGAGCACTATTCGGCACTATGGCTGGACTAGAACAGCCGATAACACTGAAACAAGAAACAAGACTTCTTCGTTTTCTCATTTCTAAACGTAACAACCTTCAAATGTTCGTTGCGTTCGTGGAGGGGGTAATTTCCGTAAAAATTTCAGCAAAACATCGAATAACCACAGCATGAAACAAAGTAGTCGTAAGTAGGTTCTTCGAGTAATATTTTAGTGGCAGGTTGACAACTGTATTACCGTAAGTGGATGAACTTCTATGCGATGATCCACTTATCGTAAGCGAAAACCTTACGGCCATAGGCATGTAATTCATTAGTGATTATTTACCTGTGAAATTATGATTTTCTGATTGAAAATCTTACTGTTCTAGAGCGACAGCATTATACCTACCTGTGGCAGAAAAACCAAATTCAGCAAAATCGTTTTTGCTGCCATAGAATTCGAATGTGCTACTTCTATTCTATACTTTGTTATAGTAATAGTATTTTTTATTACAGTAGCAAGAAATATCCCAGCAAAAACTTTAATAGCAGAATTTTCCTCAGTGTATTTATTTTCATTGCAATCAATTCAGCGCCCCGTAGTTACTTATATCTCCAAATACCAGATTGTGAATTGATGTGGGTTTTGAAATATAAGAACATGGTTTGTTGAAATATCTGCGAATGGTCCAATATTTTTGATAGGGCACGAAAAAATATCATAAAATTTCATACAAAATGGTTTTTGTTAAAACAACTTTTTAATAATTGAATTATTTTCCAATAGAGTTTTGAGTTTTTAATCAAATAAAAGAAACTGAAAACTAGCTGACCAAGTGCTCAAATTGTGTACATCATTTGCCAATCAATAGCCCAAGAGGTCATAAAATTCTCTCGAAGTATTAGTTAGCCTTTGAGGCGTGATTAAAAGAGCTGCCTGGCATATTTTATTTTTTAAGATATCTTAATTTACTGGTTGCCCAAACTACATTGATTTAAACTCTGATATTTGGAGACATAATGAGGCGTCGCTGAAGTGATTGCAACGGAAACAAATGGGGTATTTTATTTGAAAAAGTTGAGTTACACTCAATATCTTGAAAACTGTTGATTGGGCAACATTGCCGATATCACCATTGAATCAGGCATCATCAAAAACCGTCTTGAATAAAATTTCACGATTTTTTTTAACCGTATTGAAAATATTGGAACGTTCCCAGACTATCGAACGAAAAAGCCATGTTGTCATATTTCTAAAACTGCATTCATTTAAAATCTGATATATGGAGACATAAGTGATGAGGGGTCGCTGAATTGATTGCAATGAAAACAAATAGGGTGTTTCGTTTGAAAAAATTGAGTTGACCTCAATATCTGAAAAACTGTTGATTTGGCAACATTGCCGATATCACCATTGAATCAGGCATCATCAAAAACCGTCTTGTATAAAATTTCACGAATTTTTCTTGAACCGTATTGAAAATATTGGAACGTTCCCAGACTTTTGAACGAAAAAGCCATGTTGTCATATTTCAAAAACTACAATAATTCAAAATCTGATAATTGGACACATAATTAATGAGGCATCGCTGAACTGATTGCAACGAAAATAAATAGGGTATTCCGTTTGAAAAAATTGAGTTACCCTCAGTATCTGAAAAACTGTTGATTTGGCAACATTGCCGATATCACCAGAGAATCGGAAATCATCAAAACCACCCTGTCGAAATTTCCATAAATTTTCTCTGGGCCGTTTCTGAAATACGAGACCGTTCCGATACTTTTGAAAGACACTGTATATAAGCGAAAGTTTGAAAAATTACGCGTTTAGTGTCAGTCGGAATGTGTGACAACCATGTACCTATCACTCAACTAGATCACTTGAAATTTCGATGAAAGTCAGTTTCAAGGACGATTATCAGAAAAATTACGCACCAATTATAATAAGTATAGAATGTGAAATGATGGACGCACTGCTCTCGAATCTGGAAATCATACCGGCTTGCCGTGGTGCGGCAGAAAACTTAGTAGAAATACTGCAGAAGGCCGTAATTCTTGGTTCACTCCGCTTACTCAGGGCACATGATTCTCGGACCCAGTAATCACTCACCCCACGGACGTGAGGAGTGTTTACTGGGGTTAATGACACACCAGCGCGCTCTCCGGATGTATCGGGGCTCCGGAGATAGGGCCTGACTGGTATATTCCTGATGGAAGAGAAAAAAAGAATAGAATTAATTTTCTTTACTTTCTAGACAATGGATGTCTAAAAAAATTCTACTCATATTATTGAAAGTTGCTCTAAGTTGAAATAGTATTCGTACAATTTGTGCCATATTCTTTAAATTACATTCGATGGTCATTTCGAACACATACTAGTGTGTTACGGTTCAAAATCAAATATCTGTTACTTTTTAGTGTGAAATATTGACCATTGTCTTGAATTATGCTTCTTGTTTTTGGTATATTGGTTTATGAATTTGTTCTGAATGTTTTTCATTCTATTTACCTTTCAATATTAGCTTAACTAGATTTCATAATCGTTTCAGTCATTTCATTATTTTTTGTTATTGTTGTGAAGAATTTGGAGGTTACCTGTGATCTAACGTTTAATTGATTTCAATTGTGTCCTTTCGTTTTCTAGGAGGTTAAGTGTATGTAGAGCTGTGTAGTGTAATCTGAACCTTGTCTAAAAGTGTCACACTTTCGTGCAAATAAATGAACGCACCTTATGTTGAAGATCTCTTTCCTTGTTCTGAGGTTCTCATGAGTGATTTGATTTATAACCGACCTTCTGAATAATCTGATTCTCACCAACAATAATTAATCCTTATTGTTTATTGCTTCCATTTTAATAAAATTATTCGGAAATATTTTCTGTCAATGGTTGACATTTGACAGATCGTCTTTGAGTGGAAGGAAAATTAACGACTTCTAGTGGACATTTTTTTTTTGGTTATGGTATTCAAGTAGTTATAAGCATTCGACTTCCGGCAATGGTGGAGGACTGACGGCGTTCTCGTGTCTCAAGTCAAGTACATGTGTGTGATTGTTATAGTGTAGTTTGTGTTGTGTTGTCTGCCGTCTTTAGTACATGCAATCGCCCAATTTTTAAGTGTTTGTGACGTCAGCCGTACACCACAGTTTTTTAACCGTGGTTAAACGTGCAATTAACAAAAAAAAAGATTTTGTTTACATTTTTTTTTGGGTGGAGGTATTGCCTTGAGCAAGATTCCCCCTCCACCCCCTGACGAATTCACCACTACTCACGCCAGTAACCAGGCTGGGGTAGGGTGGATCCCTACGTAGTGGGGAGAGTGCTGGATAAGTGCGCCAATAGGAAGCAAGGTCAATAGATACAGAGAGAGAAAGACTTCTAGTGGAAAGGAAGGTGATTTGTTTTTTTTTTCGGTTTTGTCTTCGATTGGCTCTCTTCCGGATGTGGCGTTCTTGAGGGCAGGTGTGTGACGATACTCATTTAATCAATTTTCGAAAATGTATCACTAATTAATGGACTTAATTGATTCTACATGGTTGGATAATCTTCGGTGATTTTTGTGGACTCGAGCAGTCGTATTTGTATTGGATAAATCACCAAGAGTACCTGTAATGGGGATTTTAAGTTGATGTCGCCCACCACCATTTTGAAGCCCTGAACCCAGACCACCTTTGATTTTGTCGCTGCTTTTTTGGAAGTGTTTCTCCATTTCCACCTGATAACCAGTAGTATCCCATTTCAACGATTACCATTTCTACGATCAATTAGAACTGACTTGAGGCAAATTGTTGGATCTTCTAGTTGTACCAGGATATTTTCCAGACCTTGTAGTATCAGCAGTCCACCTCAGGACGGTTCTTGGAGGGTTAAGCAGGCTTCAAGTACTTCAATATAGCCTCGGACGGGACGAAAGTGCTGGTCCTTCCAGTTGTACCAAGGCCATCGGCACTCTGAGTGACGCAGCATAGACTGGTGTAACTATAACTATTTGATGGTTCAACTTTTCATAACATCTTTTCCAAATTTACACGCGGAGAGCATTTATATATTTTTGTTTTTAATATTCCAAATTTACAAAACCTCACTTGGCATAAAGTCCTTTGTAATATTAAACTCTATTTTGTGTGTGTGTTATTATTTACCACATTTCATTCTTTTGTTGGTGTACTTCAGGAACACTTTCTTTCGATGTTCAGCCCTATGCTGTATCACTTCCGTTAAAAATAACGTCACCGTTATTCGCCATTTCCGTTATTTTGCTATTGCTTGGTAATAGCAAAATAACGGAAATTGCGAATAACGGTAACGTTATTTTTAACGGAAGTGATACGGCATAAGGCTGATTATTATTATTGAAATTAATGAAATGAAATGAAATGGTATTTGCTACACACCTTCAGTGTGTATATTCATTTTGGTGAAAGGTTTGCTGCTTCTTTGAATTGTTTACTTCAAGAAGGTATTTCCTTCAATGATTTAATTTTATTATTCTCACTTGATACTTGTGGATTCAATTGGTAGTGTACTTTGATAAGTGATAATTGTTGTTCACCTTTTCTGGTGGAAGATATTTCTGTAACTAATTTTAGTAGTTTACATACCTACTTCATTTTTGATTGTCTTTATTTCAATATCTGCTTTTCCATCGACTGGACTTTTATTCCCAACTAATTAGTAATTTCCAGGCTGTTACTTCCTCAATGTCAGTCCCTTTGTGATCACAACGGGAGCTTGGGAGGCAACTGGTCTACGCTGAACTGGGTACTCACTCTATGGAATATAAGGTACCTATTTATTGTGCTGTTGCTGTTCACCAAATTGCAGATTAATAATAGAGGTTTGTAAACTAAGCGTTTGGATTTCATTTTCAATCCCAACCCCCGATACAATATGTGAACAAAGTGTGGCCATCATACCACATCCCACCAGTGCTTCTTATTGACAATATTTTAGATTCCATTTAGAAATCTCCATCAGAGATCTAGAGCAGTCTGTGCTTAGACTGGCTTTTAGAATCACTGGCGCGGTATAAATTATTGATAGAACCCATGGCACCCGAATTGAGTTAGTCGGTGACTGCTATGTCAAGTGCTTTCTAGTGCTTTTTATTATTGTTAATATTATTTCTTCTTTTTTTTTTTTGCAGCGTAGCAAGTGGCACAATGCGTGTAGTAATATCTTGTTTTGCTTCTATACGTATTTAATATAAATTGCACTACTAAAAATTCGAATGAACGAAAGAAGTCAAAAATACAATCTAGAATGACAATAAATGACAAACAATAGTAGAATAAACATTGAAAGAAATATATTTCAGTATGACTACGGTATATGATGGATACTGTTATGTTAAATATTTCATAATTGATGGTATTTTACAAATGTTCAAGCCAACTGGGTACTTTTTTCATAGAAACCTGAAGATGAAAAGCCTGCCCACTACAAAATTCCTAAATCTGAAAATCCTACAAATGAATGAATTATCCCGAAGCAAATATCTCAACTCTGCATGGAAATTTAAATCAAATGGAATATGTTGATTAAAGTTTTCCAGGAAACAACCGTTCATTACAAGATTGCAAATCCCGGAAGAGCTATCAGGCCAGGAATGACATGAAGAAACGGAACTGTGTGTGTGCTTTCCAAATTAACTTTTGAAGTATAAATCATGGAGCTTTCATGAGTGGTGAATTATTAACATTGTTGGTACAGTTATGCAAAACAGTAGTGGAGTTATTGTCATTCGACGAGTAATTCAATGGCTGTGAAAAAAACATTGTTTTCTGCGCTGGCAGCAATTTTAAAACATAGGGCTGAGAAGATATAATGTAATGGGAGGAAATTAGAATGAAAGTGTTTTTCACAGGAGATTCACATCATAATTATTGTTCGACATAACGATACTTTGGCAAAAAACATCTAATATTACATTAATAAATTGTTTTGATGGTCTGAATAAAATTATAATCAAAGCAGCTTTCCTTCTTTCACTTTCATATCTACCCCTCTGTGGCCAAAAAAAATACTCACAATCGGAACCATTCATCAAGGTAGTAGCAGTAATAACTTTAAAAACTCCGCTGCTTCAGCAAAGCTACTAGGTCCCATGGACCCTTTTCGTCATCCCCTGACTATTTTTGTCATTACTATGGCAACATTTTTCAAAGTCATTCAAATAAACAAATTAACTGATTGACATGAACATTTGTGAACAAGTTGTCATTTAATGTTATATTCATTTCGGTTTATATTTATATGATAACAATTAAAATAGACACAAATTAATGTAACATACTTATTTACTGGAGTAAATTTTCAAAATGACGTGCTACAGCTTGGATACACAGTCGACAACGCCTGAATTTTTTTTCAATCGTGTGAATGCCCTTGAATTGTCTTCATTAATTTTTCTTCCAGCTTCCACTAGTTTTTCTATTCTATTTTGTTGTCACTTTCCCGCGCGTACACGTAGTTCTTGTAAAAATCCTTAATAAAAAAAATCGATGGGGTTGAGGTCTGGCGAACGTGCAGGACAGTCGATCGATTCTGCACGTCCAATCCACATTTGTTGGAAAGTTACGTTTAGATTCTTTTACTTATCTCTCGTAGTGGCAAAGGAGCATTATTCCATTTGAAAGATTATTCGTTGTCGTAACTCAAGATTCACGTCTTCTAACAATTCAGGAGGGTGATTTTCATAAACACTGAATATGTCGCAGGGCAGGCTCGCCGCGCTCCTACGATGATTTTTTTTGTGTATGGTCACCTTTAGTGAGCCATTTTTACACTTAATAACTCTCAATTTTCACCTAGAAGCCAGTCGAATAATATTAGATTTTTGCATTATATTCAGGTCACTAGTCTAGTCTCACCCTGTATGATGTAAAGTCCCAATCTCCACCCAGTGGAACTCCACTGTACGTAGTTTTACCGATTTACCGGAAATTCCTGACTAGTTTTCAATTTTATTAATTTGTGGCCCCAAACAGTCGAGCACCCGGTATACAGAACACTTAGAGCAAGGTTTCGACACGCTAGTCTCTTGTTGGGTGGAAAGATTCCGTGGCTCCATTTGTTTTCACAAATTATTTTATTTTAATTCGATTTCTCATCAGGTTGGCCAAATCGGAAAACGGGTATAGATTCCTCGGCGAAGGAATACGTGTATTTCTTCGGCGTTCAAGAATCACGTTGGTTTATGGTTTTTCTCGGGGCTCTCCGAATATCGGACCGCCCTAGGAATCGAGATATCTGAAATTCTGACTTTCAATATCTCCCTAGATCTGGGGAGTATTTAGTGACTTTTGTCAAATACTCCCTAGAAAACGCAGGTAACGGGACTTTAACGGTCATTTGCCCAAATCCCGCGCGTTTTCGCGAGCTGTCATGAAAACCCAATATATTATTATAATTTTTAACGACGAGATTCAGAAAGAATCCAATTCAGCATTCGCCAAGAAATTTCCGTCGAGAAATGAGCTCCAGAAATTCTCGACCGAGTTTTGTTCGCCGTTCTCGAGCGCGATTGGCTAAAGCCAGGCCACGCCCTCTGAACCGCACATATAAATATAGAGCGCTTTGCGCGATTCGACACAGTGCTCCAGAGTACGACGTTTACGAAAGCAAACAGACTGTTTAGTACAAAGCGAAGAAAAGTATTTTTTATACTCAGCTGAGTGAATAGTGAAAAGTCAGTATTTTCACCAGTTACAAAGTATTGTGAAAATTAGTATTTTCGAGAATTTCAAAGTGTCGAAATCCGATAGTACGAGAGTTCCAGAAAGTTCCTGAGAATAATTGGCGAAAGAGAAATAGTATAAATTCGGCGAAATAGTGTTCCAGAAAAGTCCTTCAACGAAGGTGAAATCGAAAGTTCCAGAAAGAGAATTTTACGAATCCGAATATTGAAATATTGGGTTTTCAAAAGGACAGAGAAGATTCCAGAAGGTGTGCAGGCTCAAGAAAGAAGATCTTCGGCCAACATTTTTCTGCTAGGCCAACTTGTGTTTCTTGGAGGGATATCAAGAAAAACCAACATCCCTCCAAAAAGAATTCGATTGATCTCACGCATGAATGCTGGACACTTTAGTTCTTTTCAGAACTGAATAAGAAGTGTTAAACTTTTGGGACTCAGTGCGAGCCCACTACAAAAGAATTCGTATTCTAGAACATTTTATATTTACTAATCCAATTTTTCTCTTTCAGCCTAGCCTGGCCTCCACCGCCGGTGGAAGCAGCGGCTCCGTATTGCCTGGATTAGATTGCGTGGTCCCGGAATCTATGCCAGGTGATGCCTACCGGATCACTGGGGTGAGTCTTCCGTAGCAAGACGAGCCATTGCACCAAGGTGAGACGGGGCGGTAAAGCGCAACTTCTCTCCCGGGAGAGACACGGGTAAACTCCCTGGATAGGCGCGTTAAAACACTTAGTTTTATTTTGTAGATTTCGTTTAGCTATCGACTAATCATAATCTCTCTTTCAGCTACTCTGGTAAGTTAAATTAGGGACTTAGGGCTCTTGCTAGGAGTAGGCTAGTTATAATAATTATTGGTTGGCATTTTCCCTATCATTTGCAGAATTTTCTCTTTGTAATTTTCTTTAAATTTTCTTTGTAAAAATGGAGAGATTCTGGGCGGCGAGAATGAGGTCGAACCCGGAGCTGGCCGAGGCACCTCAAATTAATAATTCTATTTTTTTTAATAATTCAACCAACTCCCATTCTCGACATGGCGCCCAACGTGGGGCCTTTAATCGTCATACTGATGATGGACAAAATGACCGAAACGTCGGAAATGACGATTTTCGAAGTTTCGAAATTCCAGAAAATTCTGGACAACGAAATGGCGATTATTTCACTGTGGTCAGTGAACGGACTCAATTCCTTGATAGGGAACGCCATGCATACATGCCTGAGGAGGAACGTATTCAGGTCGAAACGTTCGATCCACGAATTTCCACTGTTATGAATGATAGCGATTGGTATACTCGCTCAATGGCTTCGACTCGTACCCTCGATGGTGAGCGGGCGGAAGCCTCATATTTGCAGAGTGCATCTGCAAATAATCCATTTTCCTTACTTTTCAAAACGTCGCCTACTTCCGATCCCAGCGACGAAAAATTAAGTGGGAACAGGTGGCGCCCAAATTTCAAAAACGAAGAAAGCCCAAGAAGGGTTTCTTTTGCTCCGGAAGATAATATTCCAGTCGGAAATTCTACGATAAATCCGGAAGCCATAAATACTGTTGCCCCTGCTCCGCCGCAAAGTGACATGGCGCAGCTGGTGCAAGTTCTCAAGGAACTAACAGGCCATTCGAAGCCGAAAACCCTTGATCGAAATAAATTACCCACTTTCAGTGGAAAAGATTCAGAAAACCCGAGATACTTCCTAAATAAATTGGTATCTGAATTTAGGAAAGCGGATTTAGATCTGGACGATTGGGTGGCTCATGCTCGAAGTCAGCTAAAAGGTGAGGCCCAAACATGGATGAATTTATACAACGATATTAATGCCACTTGGCAATTTTTCGTAAACCGCTTTCTAGACAGGTTTGATAGCCAGGAGCTACACTCACGACTCCTTGCAAAAATATATGGAGAAAAGCAAACGAAAAGTAAAACTGATATTTTCATCGGAGAGAAAATGGCCCTCATCCGTCGAGTGATGCCAAATCTGCCCGAACTGGAGGCCATACGATTAATAACAGAATTGATTGACCCTGCTATACAATCTTTTCTTCGAGACAAGCCGATTGTGAACCTTGAAGCATTCACAAGGCACTGCATACAAATAGAGGCCAGATTGACAGCCCCAAGCTGCTTCAAAACCAATAGCAAAGCCACTGTCCAGGAATCCACCAGACAAGCTAATGTGGGTTCGAATAATATTAACATTGCTAGAAATACGAATACCCAGAGCCAGTATAACGGAAGCTGGAGGGGTAATGGAAATTCGAATTCAAATGGATGGAGGAATTCCAACACTAATAGAAACGAAAATAGAGACTCTCAAAGAGAAAGAGAGGACTCTCGAAATTATATAAGAGGTCAATGTTCTGCTGCTCGGGGCAGAGGCTCTTATGGGAACGTGGGTCAGAGGAATCCCCCGCCCACACAAAATCAAAGATCTACAGACAGTAGACTTAATTACATAGAGGAAGAGGACGCTTACTGTTCGGGAAACGCCAGGCAGGATGCACCACCTTCGGCGATGGTGACGTCCGCTCACCAGTAAGCCGAGTCCCCACTTACATTCCCAAAGTGGAAATCATCACTCATGCAAACATTTCCACCCAAACTTTGGGAAACATAATCCCTGAAAAACCTCCTTGTGTAAATATTTCAGTTCAAGCGGATGAGTCTGTTCAAGTCCCTAAAAGTAATTTTCCCCCTTTAGAGGCTTTAGTGAGCCTGGAAGATGGACACATAAAGTGCAGAAGGCTTCCTAGGATCCCTGTGTGTGCCGCCGGCAAACAGGTTTCTGCCCTAATAGATACGGGGGCAAGCACCAATTTTATAAGAGCAAGCCTACTTGAGGAACATGATCTGTCGAATCTTCCAAACCCGACTGCTATCAGATTAGGATGCAGGGATAACACGTCCTACAGTTTAGGACAAAAGGAAATTACGTTGGATATTGAAGGACAAGAGTTCCATATTACTGCTACAGTCCTAGCAGATCTCAATGAGTCGATAATTCTAGGAGTCCCATTTCTGGACGATAATGAGGCCATCCTAGATGTTAAACGAAAATGCGTGTACTTGGGAAGTGAGACCAGGCAAACGGTCTATTGGAGTCCAGTTTCAGAGAGAACAATTGCCGAGATTCAGTTAGCGGAGTTCGCTGAAGAGCAATTTTCGCCCGAAACAAAGGACAAGATCATGGAAGTTATAACGGACTTTCCCGATGTGTTCGAGGAAACCATCAGGCAGCCGATTACCAAAGCCGTGTTACACGACATAAAAGTCAAAGAGGAACGCCCTTTTAGACGCTTTCGTTACGACAAGATGTCGGAAAGCAGGAAACAAATAGTCCATGAGGAGATAAGAAAACTCTCGGAGGCTGGCGTGATAGTGCCAAGCGACTCCCCATACTGCTCCCCTGTAGTTCTCGTCCCAAAGAAGGACGGAAAATTGAGATTCTGTGTGGATTACAGGGAAATAAATAAACTGATAGTTTCGGAAGCTCCAAACTTACCTCCTATTCAGGAGACTGTCAGAGAAATGGGGCAGGCAAAGATTTTTACCACACTTGACTTGAGAAACGGGTTTTGGCAAGCACCCTTAACACCGCAGTCTCAGAAGTACACAGCATTCGGAGCCCCTGACGGACAAGTGTATCAGTTTAAAGTTTTGAGCTTTGGCCTGAAGAATGGCCCGGCGGTATTTCAAAAACTCATGTCCTCGGTCTTAGTCGGATATACTGATGTCTTTTGTAAAGTATATCTCGATGACATTATTGTTTATTCCCGTGATGTCGAGGAACATTGCGTACATTTGAGGAGGATTTTGGAACGCCTCAGAACTCATGGTTTATGGCTCTCTCCTCAAAAATGCCACTTCGGTTCAAGAGAACTGCATTATTTAGGCAGAATCGTCTCCGCAAAAGGAAACCGGCCACAAGAGGCTCACATCCTTAATACTATAAATTTTACTACCCCCAAATCATTGAAACAGCTCAGAGCGTTTCTAGGAACAGCCAGTTGGCTACGGGAATACATTCCCCATTTTGCAGAAATTGCGTCTCCCCTCACAGATCTCATTGATACCCAGAAGAGGTTCAAATGGACTCCTGCTGCCGAAGCAGCATTTAGCAAAATAAAAGAGCTGGTCAGCCAACCACTTGAGCTTTCCAGACCCGATCCCCAGAGACCTTATTGTCTCCAGACGGACGCAAGCCTCATTGGCATGGGGGCAGTCCTGTTTCAGGAAAACGTAAATGGTAACAGAGATATAATCGCCTATGCAAGTGCGAAATTATCCAAGACTGAGAGGAAGTACCACGTAAACGAAATAGAATGTTTGGCCATAGTATGGAGCGTTAAAAAGTACAGACATTTCCTACAGGATAAACACTTTAAATTGTACACGGATAATTCAGCACTCCTATGGCTTGGAAAAATGAAGGACGAACGAGCGAAGTTAACACGATGGTCCTTACTGTTACAAGAATACGATTTTGAGATCATCCACATTCCAGGGAAGCTGAATCAGCTCCCGGATTTTCTCAGCAGAAATCCGATAGACGAGCCGACAGGCCATGATATACACTCTGAAACAGAGCGGATGATATTTCCAGTCAAAGAGACTCAGGAAAAATCCCCTGTAGGAGAATTACCAACACTTACCCAAATAAGAACGTTTTATGAGGAAGTTAAAGACAGACAGAGAGATTGTCCTAGCCTCCAAAGGTTTATAGAGAGAATCATCAGAGCAAGGAATACGCCAAATCCAAATCCCTATGAGCGAAGAATTCGTGACGAGTTCGTCATAGAGGATGGCGTGCTCTACTTTATAGGCCAGGATCCTGAAAGTCGGCGGGTTGTGATACCGAAGAATTTTCTGCACCAAGTGCTTAAACGGTATCACGACGACATAGGGCATCCTGGAAGCCTAGAGACCTATCGACAAATTTCTAAGCACTTTCAACTTTCTCCCCTTAAATCACGCATCGATGACTACATCAAGAGGTGCCTCACTTGCGCGACAACCAAACGTGCTGCCCCTCAACAGGAAATGATCCAAAGGCCGAATTGTCCGGAGAGGCCATGGGAAATCGTCTCTATAGACGCCATGGGCCCATATCCCGCATCCCGGAACGGGAACCGGTACATTCTTCTGGCAACAGATTGTTTCAGCAAATGGGTTGAAGCCAAGGTGGTACGGAAAGCCGATGCCGAAGCTGTCGTCAAATTTCTTCAGGAGGATGTCTTTGGAAGATGGGGTTACCCAAGATTAATAATTTCAGACAGTGCAGCCCAATTCAAGGGCAGAGTCTTTGAACAGTTCACAGAGCACTACCGTATTGAAATTAAGTGGTCACCTATCTATCACCAACAGGCGAATCCAATAGAAAGGCGAGTACAGGAGATTAGGAAGATGCTACGAGCTGCTTTACTAAACAAGGAGGAAACCCTTTGGGAAGAGCAGGTTCCTAGTATAATCTTCAACTTAAGGACTCGATTTAACGCCGCAACAGGGATGTCACCGAGCATGCTGCTGTTAGGCTACGAGATACCCCAGCCCGGAGAGTGGATAACTCCTTCTCAAAGGAAGAGAAAAAGAAGAAACGAGAACCGTGCAGAGCGCGTTGCAGAAGCAGCCGCTTCTTCTTCAAACTACCGGAGTAAGCTTTTCCCGAATCTGGAAGACGAGCAACCAGTGTCATTTTCGCCAGGACAATGGGTTTTGTGCCGGAATTTTGGTCCGCGTCGCAAAAACTTTGGCCAGACCTGGGTCGGCCCATTCCAGGTCGAACGGCAGATCGGCCCCAATTGTTATGTGGTCCTCAAAGGAGGCTACGAACAAAACATCTCCGCCGATGATCTCCGACCAGCCCCGGATCCCAGAAGTGGCCAAGACCACTTGGATCCACGTCCAACTCCAGCTCCAGGAGAGGACGAGTAGTCCGTGAACATTGTAACATATCCCTCTTTAGTCCGTAAGATAGGCCCGTGGAACACCGGACATTATTATGCCCAGAAGGTGTTATTTGTCAACGTCCCTGTAGTGTAAGTACACATTGTAAAATTTATCTCCCTAACATAAGTTAGTTCGCACTTTAGCTAGCACAGGTAGTTAGGATAGCATTGTACAAGTTAGGCTAGGGCCAAAACATTGTACACCCAGTTGGGTTTAGGGGCATTGCCCATTGAAATATATTGTACTTGTGGTTTGAAAAGAATCAATAAAGAGAAAGAAAATAAAACCCTCCCGAGGCGCACGTTGCTCCGGCGGCAAAAATGTTTGGCATTCCACTAGCAGAAAAGATGTCAGCGATCTCTTGAAGGGGGGGAGTGTCATGAAAACCCAATATATTATTATAATTTTTAACGACGAGATTCAGAAAGAATCCAATTCAGCATTCGCCAAGAAATTTCCGTCGAGAAATGAGCTCCAGAAATTCTCGACCGAGTTTTGTTCGCCGTTCTCGAGCGCGATTGGCTAAAGCCAGGCCACGCCCTCTGAACCGCACGATTCGACACAGTGCTCCAGAGTACGACGTTTACGAAAGCAAACAGACTGTTTAGTACAAAGCGAAGAAAAGTATTTTTTATACTCAGCTGAGTGAATAGTGAAAAGTCAGTATTTTCACCAGTTACAAAGTATTGTGAAAATTAGTATTTTCGAGAATTTCAAAGTGTCGAAATCCGATAGTACGAGAGTTCCAGAAAGTTCCTGAGAATAATTGGCGAAAGAGAAATAGTATAAATTCGGCGAAATAGTGTTCCAGAAAAGTCCTTCAACGAAGGTGAAATCGAAAGTTCCAGAAAGAGAATTTTACGAATCCGAATATTGAAATATTGGGTTTTCAAAAGGAGAGAGAAGATTCCAGAAGGTGTGCAGGCTCAAGAAAGAAGATCTTCGGCCAACATTTTTCTGCTAGGCCAACTTGTGTTTCTTGGAGGGATATCAAGAAAAACCAACATCCCTCCAAAAAGAATTCGATTGATCTCACGCATGAATGCTGGACACTTTAGTTCTTTTCAGAACTGAATAAGAAGTGTTAAACTTTTGGGACTCAGTGCGAGCCCACTACAAAAGAATTCGTATTCTAGAACATTTTATATTTACTAATCCAATTTTTCTCTTTCAGCCTAGCCTGGCCTCCACCGCCGGTGGAAGCAGCGGCTCCGTATTGCCTGGATTAGATTGCGTGGTCCCGGAATCTATGCCAGGTGATGCCTACCGGATCACTGGGGTGAGTCTTCCGTAGCAAGACGAGCCATTGCACCAAGGTGAGACGGGGCGGTAAAGCGCAACTTCTCTCCCGGGAGAGACACGGGTAAACTCCCTGGATAGGCGCGTTAAAACACTTAGTTTTATTTTGTAGATTTCGTTTAGCTATCGACTAATCATAATCTCTCTTTCAGCTACTCTGGTAAGTTAAATTAGGGACTTAGGGCTCTTGCTAGGAGTAGGCTAGTTATAATAATTATTGGTTGGCATTTTCCCTATCATTTGCAGAATTTTCTCTTTGTAATTTTCTTTAAATTTTCTTTGTAAAAATGGAGAGATTCTGGGCGGCGAGAATGAGGTCGAACCCGGAGCTGGCCGAGGCACCTCAAATTAATAATTCTATTTTTTTTAATAATTCAACCAACTCCCATTCTCGACAGAGCTGTCATGACTCCCCAAACCCACTGATTTTTGATAAACGCAAATATTAAAAGTTCGTCTATTTTTACAAAAGAATTCTCTCGAAAACTTGGATTTTTCGAGAAGAATCCAGAGTTGAAATTCGCAGTGCAGCGAAGCTCCGCCCACTCGGTCCGAGCGCCCTGATTGGCCAGAGGCAATATCGGCCGAGTGCGGCAAACTATAAATATCAGAGCTTTGGCTCAAAAATTCGCCAGTTCCTAGCCAGGTTCCAGCCAAGGAACTTTCCGACGACCCACGGGGGTCCGGAATAATGAGTTTACCGATTTTTATTTTATCAGTGGTTTTGGTCGTCATTATTTGTAAAGTGGAAATCTACGGCCTGGCGTTGTGTTCGAAGTGGAATTTCGTTGGGAAACACCAACAAATTCCAAAAAGAATTCGTATTCACCACACTGAGGTGCGAAAAGCTCCGAGAGTTCTTTTCAGAACTTGGAAGGAGCGAAAAATCATCGACAAAAATAAACTGCTTCCAAATTTTCCAAAGTCCCGAAACAAAAATAAATTTTGGCAACTTTGGGCCGTCGGGATGGAAAACCGAAGCTACCCGGCGCTTTTCTGCGAAGTCCCGACTTGCCCTTATGTTGACATGGCGCCCGAGCAGGGACTTTGGAAAGAAGAAAAATCCATGTACTGTTTTCAGGAGAAAACAGGTTCCCTGGAGAAACGGGATGAATTCGGAAGCATGGAAGAAGAAAATTAGAGGCTTGGAATGGTCAGAACGAAGTGAAGTCTGAGGACTTGAGGAAGAAACCATAAAGCGGCCTCAGTGGAATACCCAAGGTGGATCGAGGATACTGACACTTGTAAGTATCAGTTATTCTTAGCAGCCAGCCGTCGTTCCCAGGCCTGGAGGTCTGGGGTAATTTGACATGGTTAAGAGCCACCTCGTCGACGCTAGTTGCTCTTTAGCCAGAGGGCAAAGGCAAGTTTGAGATATTCTCCGAGAAGCCAAGGATTTTCATCAAAAGGAAACTATGAAGAAACCAAGAGGACGAAGACCGAGCGGAGTTCACCATATCCTTTTTGCCAACCGATTTTGCTAATGAACATTTTTTTTTACAGACTTTATTTTTTTCACGCGAAAACTTGAATTTCCTTGAAAAATTATTTTATATATATTCACTGGATAAATTGTATTAATCATACATTTATTTTCAGCCCTGTACATAACTAATTATAATCTTTTATTTTTAGGACTTGTACATATTTTTTTAGGCTAAGATTGTATATATTTGATGATAAGATTGCTTTTCAGCATGTGTAAATATTTTCATATTTTACTCATATTTTGACTGTATATATTAATCCTAGTTCTTGTTCTCTCTTTTTTAGCTTGTAATGTGTTTTTCTTACCTTTTCAGCTAATATGCTAATATCAAAAGAATTCGTAAATTATTGTTTGGTTAATAAAGGCTTATGCCCATGTACCAAAAATACAAACGGTCCTTTTCAGGACAGAAAACCCAACGAACTTCCAAAACAAACGCCAAGCGATTTCTTGTGGGGGGGCGTGTCATGACTCCCCAAACCCACTGATTTTTGATAAACGCAAATATTAAAAGTTCGTCTATTTTTACAAAAGAATTCTCTCGAAAACTTGGATTTTTCGAGAAGAATCCAGAGTTGAAATTCGCAGTGCAGCGAAGCTCCGCCCACTCGGTCCGAGCGCCCTGATTGGCCAGAGGCAATATCGGCCGAGTGCGGCAAACTATAAATATCAGAGCTTTGGCTCAAAAATTCGCCAGTTCCTAGCCAGGTTCCAGCCAAGGAACTTTCCGACGACCCACGGGGGTCCGGAATAATGAGTTTACCGATTTTTATTTTATCAGTGGTTTTGGTCGTCATTATTTGTAAAGTGGAAATCTACGGCCTGGCGTTGTGTTCGAAGTGGAATTTCGTTGGGAAACACCAACAAATTCCAAAAAGAATTCGTATTCACCACACTGAGGTGCGAAAAGCTCCGAGAGTTCTTTTCAGAACTTGGAAGGAGCGAAAAATCATCGACAAAAATAAACTGCTTCCAAATTTTCCAAAGTCCCGAAACAAAAATAAATTTTGGCAACTTTGGGCCGTCGGGATGGAAAACCGAAGCTACCCGGCGCTTTTCTGCGAAGTCCCGACTTGCCCTTATGTTGACAGAGCTGTCATGAAAACCCAATATACTATTATAATTTTTAACGATGAGATTCAGAAAGAATCCAACTCAGCATTCGCCAAGAAATTTCCGTCGAGAAATGAGCTACAGAAATTCTCGACCGAGTTTTGTTCGCCGTTCTCGAGCGCGATTGGCCAAAGCCAGGCCACGCCCTCCGAACCGCACATATAAATATAGAGCGCTTTGCGCGACTCGACACAGCGATCCAGTCCGCTACCTAGCAAAAAGCGAAAAGCCACGTATACTCAGCTGAGAGAAATATAGTGAAAAAGTCAGTATTTTCACCAGTTATAAAGTATTGTGAAAATTAGTATTTTCGAGAATTTCGAGGTGTCGAAATCCAATAGTACGAAAGTTCCAGAAAGTTCCTGAGATTAATTTGGCGAAAGAGAAATAATATAAATTCGGCGAAATAGTGTTCCAGAAAAGTCCTTCGGCGAAGGTGAAATCGAAAGTTCCAGAAAGAGAATTTTACGACTCCAGATATCGAAATATTGGGTTTTCAAAAGAAGAAAGAAGATTCCAGAAGGTGTGCAGGCTCAAGAAAGAAGATCTTCAGCCAACATTTTTCTGCTAGTTCAACTTGTGTTTCTTGGAGGGATATCAAGAAAAAAAACCAACATCCCTCCAAAAAGAATTCGATTGATCACGCATGAATGCTGGACACTTTAGTTCTTTTCAGAACTGAATAAGAAGTGTTAAACTTTCGGGACTCAGTGCGAGCCCATTATAAAAGAATTCGTATTTTTGAACATTTTACATTTACTAATCCAATTTTTCTCTTTCAGCCTAGCCTGGCCTCCACCGCCGGTGGAAGCAGCGGCTCCGTATTGCCTGGATTAGATTGCGTGGTCCCGGAATCTATGCCAGGTGATGCCTACCGGATCACTGGGGTGAGTCTTCCGTAGCAAGACAAACCATTGCACTAAGGTGAGACGGGGCGGTAAAGCGCAACTTCTCTCCCGGGAGAGACACGGGTAAACTCCCTGGATAGGCGCGTTAAAACACTTAGTAGATTTTGTTTAGCTATTGACTAATCATAATCTCTCTTTCAGCTACTCTGGTAAGTTAAGTCAGGGACTTAGGGCTCTTGCTAGGAGTAGGCTAGATATAATAATCATTGGTTGGCATTTTCCCTATCAATTGTATCAATTGCAGAATTTTCTCTTTATAAATTTCTTAAATTTTCTTTGTAAAAATGGAGAGATTCTGGGCGGCGAGAATGAGGTCGAACCCGGAGCTGGCCGAGGCACCTCAAATCAATAATTCCATTTTTTTTAATAATTCTACCAACTCCCATTCTCGACATGGCGCCCAACGTGGGGCCATTAATCGTCATACTGATGATGGACAAAATGATCGAAACGTCGGAAATGACGATTTTCGAAGTTTCGAAATTCCGGAAAATTCTGGACAACGAAATGACGATTATTTCACTGTGATCAGTGAACGGACTCAATTCCTTGATAGGGAACGCCATGCATACATGCCTGAGGAGGAACGTATTCAGAACGAAACGTTCAATCCACGAATTTCTACTGTTTTGAGCGATAGCGATTGGTATACTCGCTCAATGGCTTCGACTCGTACCCTCGATGGTGAGCGGGCGGAAGCCTCATATTTGCAGAGTGCATCTGCAAATAACCCATTTTCCTTACTTTTCAAAACGTCGCCTACTTCCGATCCCAGCGACGAAAAATTAAGTGGGAACAGGTGGCGCCCAAATTTTAAAAACGAGGAAAGCCCAAGAAGGGTTTCTTTTGCTCCGGAAGACAATATTCCAGTCGGAAATTCTACAATAAATCCGGAAGCCTTAAATACTGTTGCCCCTGCTCCGCCGCAAAGTGACATGGCGCAGCTGGTGCAAGTTCTCAAGGAGCTTACAGGCCATTCGAAGCCGAAAACCCTTGATCGAAATAAATTACCCACTTTCAGTGGGAAAGATTCAGAAAACCCGAGATACTTCTTAAATAAATTGGTATCTGAATTTAGGAAAGCGGACTTAGATCTGGACGATTGGGTGGCTCATGCTCGAAGTCAGCTAAAAGGTGAGGCCCAGCAATGGATGAATTTATATAACGATATTAATGCCACTTGGCAATTTTTTGTGAACCGCTTTCTAGACAGATTTGATAGCCAGGAGCTACACTCCCGACTCCTTGCAAAGATTTATGGAGAAAAGCAAACAAAAAGCAAAACCGATATTTTCATCGGAGAGAAAATGGCACTCATCAGGCGAGTGATGCCAAATCTGCCCGAACTGGAGGCCATACGCCTAATAACGGAATTGATTGACCCTGCTATACAATCTTTTCTTCGAGACAAGCCGATTGTGAACCTTGAGGCATTCACTAGGCACTGTATACAAATAGAAGCTAGCTTGACAGCCCCAAGCTGCTTCAAAAATAATAGCAAAGCCACTGTCCAGGAATCCACCAGACAAGCCAATGTGGGTTCGAATAATGCTAACATTGCTCGAAATATGAATACCCAGAGCCAGTATAACGGAAGCTGGAGGGGTAATGGAAACTCGAATTCAAATGGATGGAGAAATTCCAACATTAATAGAAACGAGAATAGAGACTCTCAACGAGAAAGAGAGGACTCTAGAAATTATGTAAGAGGCCAATTTTCTGCTGCTCGGGGCAGAGGCTCTTATGGGAACGTGGGTCAGAGGAACCCTCCACCCACACAAAATCAAAGACCTGCAGATAGCAGATTGAATTACATAGCAGAAGAGGACGCTTACTGTTCGGGAAACGCCAGGCAGGATGCACCACCTTCGGCGATGGTGACGTCCGCTCACCAGTAAGCCGAGTCCCCACTTATATTCCCAAAGTGGAAATCGTCACCCATGCAAACATTTCCACCCAAACTTTGGGAAACATAATCCCTGAAAAACCCCCTTGTGTAAATATTTCAGTTCAAGCGGATGAGTCTGTTCAAGTCCCTAAAAGTAATTTTCCCCCTTTAGAGGCTTTAGTGAGCCTGGAAGATGGGCACATTAAGTGTAAAAGGCTTCCCAGGATCCCTGTGTGTGTCGACGACAGACAGGTTTCTGCCCTGATAGATACTGGGGCAAGCACCAATTTTATAAGAGCAAGCCTATTGGAGGAACACGATCTGTCGAATCTTCCAAACCCGACTGCCATCAGATTAGGATGCAGGGATAACACGTCCTACAGTTTAGGACAAAAGGAAATTACGTTGGAGATTGAAGGACAAGAGTTCCATATTACTGCTACAGTCCTAGCAGATCTCAATGAGTCGTTGATTCTAGGAGTCCCATTTCTGGATGATAATGAGGCCATCCTAGATGTTAAACGTAAATGCGTGTACTTGGGAAGTGAGACTAGGCAAACGATCTATTGGAGTCCAGTTTCAGAGAGGGCAATTGCCGAGATTCAGTTAGCGGAGTTCGCTGAAGAGCAATTTTCGCCCGAAACGAAGGACAAGATCATGGAAGTTATAACGGACTTTCCCGATGTGTTCGAGGAAACCATCAGGCAGCCGATTACCAAAGCCGTGTTACACGATATAAAAGTCAAAGAGGAACGCCCTTTTAGACGCTTTCGTTACGACAAGATGTCGGAAAGCAGGAAGCAAATAGTTCATGAGGAGATAAGGAAACTCTCGGAGGCTGGCGTGATAGTGCCGAGTGACTCCCCATACTGCTCCCCTGTAGTTCTCGTCCCAAAGAAGGACGGAAAATTGAGATTCTGTGTGGATTACAGGGAAATAAATAAACTAATTGTTTCGGAAGCTCCAAATTTACCTCCCATTCAGGAGACTGTCAGAGAAATGGGGCAGGCAAAGATTTTTACCACACTGGACTTAAGAAACGGGTTTTGGCAAGCACCCTTAACTCCGCAATCCCAGAAGTACACAGCATTCGGAGCCCCTGACGGGCAAGTGTATCAGTTTAAAGTTTTGAGTTTTGGCCTGAAGAATGGCCCGGCAGTATTCCAAAAACTCATGTCCTCGGTCTTAGTCGGATATACTGATGTTTTTTGCAAGGTATATCTCGATGACATTATCGTTTATTCCCGTGATGTCGAAGAACACTGCGTACACTTGAGGAGGATTTTAGAACGCCTCAGAACTCATGGTTTATGGCTCTCTCCTCAAAAATGCCACTTCGGTTCAAGAGAACTGCATTATTTAGGCAGGATCGTCTCCGCAAAAGGAAACCGGCCACAAGAGGCTCACATCCTTAATACTATAAATTTCACTACCCCCAAATCATTGAAACAGCTCAGAGCGTTTCTAGGAACAGCCAGCTGGCTACGGGAATATATTCCCCATTTTGCAGAAATTGCGTCTCCCCTCACGGATCTCATTGATACCCAGAAGAGGTTTAAATGGACTTCTGCTGCCGAAGCAGCATTTAGCAGAATAAAAGAGCTGGTCAGCCAACCTCTTGAGCTTTCCAGACCTGATCCCCAGAGACCTTATTGTCTCCAGACGGACGCAAGCCTCATTGGCATGGGGGCAGTCCTGTTTCAGGAAAACGAAAACGGCAATAGGGATATAATCGCCTATGCAAGCGCGAAATTATCCAAGACCGAGAGGAAGTACCACGTAAACGAAATAGAATGTTTGGCCATAGTATGGAGCATCAAAAAGTATAGGCATTTCCTACAGGACAAACACTTTAAACTATACACAGACAATTCAGCACTCCTATGGTTAGGAAAAATGAAGGACGAAAGAGCGAAATTAACACGATGGTCCTTACTATTACAGGAGTACGATTTTGAGATTATCCATATCCCAGGGAAGCTGAATCAGCTCCCGGATTTTCTCAGTAGAAATCCGATAGACGAGCCGACAGGCCATGATATACACTCTGAAACGGAGCGGATGATATTCCCAGTCAAAGAGACTCAGGAAAAATCCCCTGCAGGAGAATTACCGACACTTACCCAATTACGAACGTTCTACGAGGAAGTTAAAGATAGACAGAGAGATTGTCCTAGCCTCCAAAGGTTTATAGAGAGAATCATCAGAGCAAGGAATACGCCAAATCCAAATCCCTATGAGCGAAGAATTCGTGACGAGTTCGTCATAGAGGATGGCGTGCTCTACTTTATAGGCCAGGATCCTGAAAGTCGGCGGGTTGTGATACCGAAGAATTTTCTGCACCAGGTGCTTAAGCGGTATCACGACGACATAGGGCATCCTGGAAGCCTAGAGACCTATCGACAAATCTCCAAACATTTCCAACTTTCTCCCCTTAAATCTCGCATCGATGATTACATCAAGAGGTGCCTCACTTGCGCGACAACCAAACGTGCTGCTCCTCAACAGGAAATGATCCAAAGGCCGAATTGTCCGGAGAGGCCATGGGAAATCGTCTCTATAGACGCCATGGGTCCATATCCCGCATCCCGGAACGGGAACCGGTACATTCTTTTGGCAACAGATTGTTTTAGCAAATGGGTTGAAGCCAAGGTGGTACGGAAAGCCGATGCCGAAGCTGTAGTCAAATTTCTTCAGGAGGATGTCTTTGGAAGATGGGGTTACCCAAGATTAATAATTTCAGACAGTGCAGCCCAATTCAAGGGCAGAGTCTTTGAGCAGTTCACAGAGCACTACCGTATTGAAATTAAGTGGTCACCTATCTATCACCAACAGGCGAATCCAATAGAAAGGCGAGTACAGGAGATTAAGAAGATGCTACGAGCTGCTTTACTAAACAAGGAGGAAACCCTTTGGGAAGAGCAGGTTCCTAGTATAATCTTCAACCTTAGGACTCGATTTAACGCCGCAACAGGGATGTCACCGAGCATGCTGCTGTTAGGCTATGAGATACCCCAGCCCGGAGAGTGGATAACTCCTTCGCAAAGGAAGAGAAGAAGAAGAAACGAGAACCGTGCAGAGCGCGTTGCAGAAGCAGCTGCTTCTTCTGCGAATTACGGAGTAAGTTGTTCCCGAATCTGGAAGACGAGCAACCAGTGTCATTTTCGCCAGGACAATGGGTTTTGTGCCGGAATTTTGGTCCGCGTCGCAAAAACTTTGGTCAGACCTGGGTCGGCCCATTCCAGGTCGAACGGCAGATCGGCCCCAATTGTTATGTGGTCCTCAAAGGAGGCTACGAACAAAACATATCCGCCGATGATCTCCGACCAGCCCCGGATCCCAGAAGTGGCCAAGACCACCTGGATCCACGTCCAACTCCAGCCCCAGGAGAGGACGAGTAGTCCGTGAACATTGTAACATATCCCTCTTTAGTCCGTAAGATAGGCCCGTGGAACACCGGACATTATTATGCCCCGAAGGTGTTATTTGTCAACGTCCCCGTAGTATAGGTACATATTGTAAAATTTATCTCCTTAACATAAGTTAGTTCGCACTTTAGCTAGCACAGGTAGTTAGGATAGTATTGTACAAGTTAGGCTAGGGCCAAAACATTGTACACCCAGTTGGGTTTTAGGGGCATTGCCCATTTAAAACATATTGTATTTGTGGTTTGAAAAGATTAAATAAAGAGAAAGAAAATAAAACCCTCCCGAGGCGCACGTTGTTCCGGTGGCAAAAATGTTTGGCATTCCCACTAGCAGAAAAGATGTCAGCGATCTCTTGAAGGGGGGGAGTGTCATGAAAACCCAATATACTATTATAATTTTTAACGATGAGATTCAGAAAGAATCCAACTCAGCATTCGCCAAGAAATTTCCGTCGAGAAATGAGCTACAGAAATTCTCGACCGAGTTTTGTTCGCCGTTCTCGAGCGCGATTGGCCAAAGCCAGGCCACGCCCTCCGAACCGCACATATAAATATAGAGCGCTTTGCGCGACTCGACACAGCGATCCAGTCCGCTACCTAGCAAAAAGCGAAAAGCCACGTATACTCAGCTGAGAGAAATATAGTGAAAAAGTCAGTATTTTCACCAGTTATAAAGTATTGTGAAAATTAGTATTTTCGAGAATTTCGAGGTGTCGAAATCCAATAGTACGAAAGTTCCAGAAAGTTCCTGAGATTAATTTGGCGAAAGAGAAATAATATAAATTCGGCGAAATAGTGTTCCAGAAAAGTCCTTCGGCGAAGGTGAAATCGAAAGTTCCAGAAAGAGAATTTTACGACTCCAGATATCGAAATATTGGGTTTTCAAAAGAAGAAAGAAGATTCCAGAAGGTGTGCAGGCTCAAGAAAGAAGATCTTCAGCCAACATTTTTCTGCTAGTTCAACTTGTGTTTCTTGGAGGGATATCAAGAAAAAAAACCAACATCCCTCCAAAAAGAATTCGATTGATCACGCATGAATGCTGGACACTTTAGTTCTTTTCAGAACTGAATAAGAAGTGTTAAACTTTCGGGACTCAGTGCGAGCCCATTATAAAAGAATTCGTATTTTTGAACATTTTACATTTACTAATCCAATTTTTCTCTTTCAGCCTAGCCTGGCCTCCACCGCCGGTGGAAGCAGCGGCTCCGTATTGCCTGGATTAGATTGCGTGGTCCCGGAATCTATGCCAGGTGATGCCTACCGGATCACTGGGGTGAGTCTTCCGTAGCAAGACAAACCATTGCACTAAGGTGAGACGGGGCGGTAAAGCGCAACTTCTCTCCCGGGAGAGACACGGGTAAACTCCCTGGATAGGCGCGTTAAAACACTTAGTAGATTTTGTTTAGCTATTGACTAATCATAATCTCTCTTTCAGCTACTCTGGTAAGTTAAGTCAGGGACTTAGGGCTCTTGCTAGGAGTAGGCTAGATATAATAATCATTGGTTGGCATTTTCCCTATCAATTGTATCAATTGCAGAATTTTCTCTTTATAAATTTCTTAAATTTTCTTTGTAAAAATGGAGAGATTCTGGGCGGCGAGAATGAGGTCGAACCCGGAGCTGGCCGAGGCACCTCAAATCAATAATTCCATTTTTTTTAATAATTCTACCAACTCCCATTCTCGACAGAGCTAGGGTTTTGTTCAGCCAAGGGCGACGCCCACTTTGGCCCTCTAGGCCAATGGGTGTCGCGGATTCAGCAGTCAGGATTGCATAAATATGCAAGCAGCGAAGCAGCAGACAGCCACTCTTTCTTGTCGAATTGCAGTGTAATAATCAATTTCGTGTTTCCGTTAAATAACTTACGTTTGTTTGGCTTTGCCTTTTGTCTCTGCAATTCATCGTTTTGGCTAGCAGTTAGAGTCAGGTTCTCGGTAATAATAATTCAGTTCACAGTAGATTCATAACGTTTTGTTTCTATCTTAAAGGGGGTTAGACTCACTTGTACGGTTTACAGGTGTTTTATTCGCGCTACGAAAGTACGTTGATAGGTAGTTTAACTCTCGAGCAATAATCAGTGTAAAGTGATCTTTTGCAACGGACACTTAGGGATTTAACTTCATCAAAGTTATTTCCCGACTTAATACCTGTACGCGACGTTGACGAAAAATCCCCATCGTATGAAAAGGGGTCAGGCACCAAAACGAGATCTCACCTGATACAATCGGCTCGATCGTAGAGTTCCACGAAGATTGTATCGTTCGAGCTTAAATTCCTCGGCCTGTCAAGACATCATTAGCTGCGACTTTGTCGTTGGCGAGCCACATTTCCTGTGGTACCTAGGGGTTTCGCGTCCTTCCCATACCTATTTCCTGCGGCTGCTCTCGGCTTTTCCACCTGAGACAGTCTGGTTAGGCTCCGTGATCCTTTTACCCAAATCTCTGTCTTGGTTTTTGTCACCTCCAGTTGTAATTTTTGAAGTAAAAATTTTTCAAGTTTAATTTTCCTTTTGGTGCTTCACACAAATTTTGAAGTTAGGAAATTTTATTTAGATAGTTTTTCTAAACCGTGAATCCTTCCTCCCTCGTCCATTTCCCGGCGAGGTCTTGTTAGGTGTTAGGTTAGTTAGCTATAGGGTGACCCTTCTCATCGTCACACTTGAGTTGGGTCGACGCGAGGTCGATTTTAGTGCACTTCTCCTTTGCCACACACTTGCACACGCAAGTAGCCCGACAATACATTACAGCCGTAATTGTTGTCCTTTAGAGCAATGACGAATATGAGATTGAGATCTCATATGCTCGCGGAGGAGAATACCCAAGCCGTGTTCGCCGGCGCTGGGCTTTCTCGGACACCTCCGCCGTCGGGTGACTTAGACGCCAGGCGTCTATTCCCCGAAGCGTCGCGACGCCTCGACGGAGACGTCCCCCAGGTACGTACTACCGGGGAAAATCGTGAGTTGACGATGTCAACTACCTTGTCCCCGAGAAGTTACAGAGGAGTCCATGCTGGCGAAGCTCGCGAGGTACGCCCCTCGGAATGCGCCGGAGCGCTCCGAGGTCATTGGGTGTGCCCCACGCACAACAGCTGAGGCCGCAAGATATAGATGTGCATACCCTAAGGGAACCGGGTGATGCTGAGGCCCTAGTGGACGAACTAGGGGGTGGTGGAAGGCTCTCGGAGGGAGTTGGGGATGCTAGCATTCCCATATCTCTCCAGGGGCGGGTTCAGCGTACCTCCCAAGGGAACACACGTGCACAGCCAGTATATGCAAATAGAGCTACGAAGGCAGATTTCGTAACAGGTGTCGGCAGGGACACGGAAGTTGCCACCCGAAATCCCTGGGTGACGACGTCCTTGCCCTCCAGGCGACATGGAGCAGAGCGGTGGGTGGCTGAGGATGGTTTCGGAGAAATCCGAAACTTTGCTAAGGCCGTCCACCCACACCGTGGAACGAGACAAATAAGTAAGTATCTCCATCTGACTTGGACGGTATTTTGAACGGTTGAATGAGTTTTCCATTAGGATCCCCGACCACAGGTTTATGCTAAAGCGCTTTTGAAAGTTTTATGCCTTTACCAGATGAAGGTTTTTGATGGCCCAGCAATGGTAATTGTGGATGTTGAAAATTCCAGTCCTTTCGAATTCAACTTACTCCGGACTTCTGGTTACTGGTTCATCAGTTGTAATGTGTCTTTATGAAAACTTTTCGCCTCTCTAATGCCTCTTGATGAATTCTTGCAGCTAAACAACCGTTGATTTGGCAACGCCATAATAATAATGCTTCTCTGTGTATTGGCTTAGAGAATTACTGATGGTACCGCACAAAACAATGTTCGTAAGGCAAATCAGAGTTCAAAAAGGCTCATGAGCGCCCAGTTAACACAGTAAAAGTAGTACAAAGAAACACACACGCGATGGCAATAAACGACTGAATTAACGTCAAATTAGATGTCAGGCAACAGAGATAGGAATATGAGGGAGGGGAGTCACGGAGCACAGAAACTAATTTGAAAGCCCTACTCATGATTCAAGGATTTTTAGCCTATCCATACCTTCGACGGCCGATTAAAGCAAATAACAGCCAGTTGAGTACCAACTTTTTTATGTTTTTGATAGCTATAGGAACCTGTAGTTTTTAGTAGTTTTCAAAGGTAGGTAGAACCTATGGATGCGCCTTTTCGTAATTTAAAATTTACGTTGAAAATTTGAATTTATTCTACTAAAAACTCAAATTCCCGATTTTGATACTTTTTTTAGTATCTTGGAGGATTGTTGGGAGGTTTAAAATTTTCCTTATGAAAATCACATTCTAAACGATCATGTCAAAAAAAAATCCACTTCTAAAACAAATATGAATATTTGAAGCTCCACCGGCAGAACAATCGAACACATAACAAAAAAAATATAACTCGAAAACTACAAAAAACGCTGAACATATGTGGGGCATTTTTGAATACCTCTGGGTGAGAGGAATTAAGATTTTTCTTTTGGGCGGCACCCTGTACGTAAATGAAACAACTACCGGTTAACGAGAATGGTCATTTGAAAATGGTTCCTGGTAAACAAATATATTTCTATTTGTAGATACGGAGAACCAGGTTTATGACAACGTGAACGAGATTAATTAAGATATCACATAGAATTCAAAACTCAATACTATTAAATTGAATATTTTGCACAGAAACGGTGTTTTTCATATTTCTACTATTTGTTTGACGCCGTATATACTTTTATTGAATAATATCTATTCATGAATGACTCTGCTTTTAAATTTCATCCCCCGTTTTATGTTCCATCACAAAGTACTCAAATATTATTGGAATCGTTAAAGTCATTCTCAAATAAAATGAATGTGGAATACCGAAGTGACGATTCTGACCATTTACAAGAATATCATCACGTATTCGAACTGGAGCTGTTCTCGACAACTGTAAAACTCTAAATTCTAATTGAACTTGACAAACCTAATGTCCCGTATTCCAGCATATATATATATATATATATATATATATATATATATATATATATATATATATATATATATAAAAAACCAATTTATCTAAGAATATTCTCAGTGAAAATATCCCTTGGGGCTGCAGTCAGAAAAAGTGGTAAAGAACAACTCTTTGTTAAATTGTCGAGCTTTCGAAAATATTTATTTTCATTTTCAAGACATCTGAAAATATTAATCGTGTGAAACAAACAGAACACTCTTAATATGATGTAAAACAACTTACTAACGTGAGATTAATTTAGTAAAAACAGCAGAGGAACTTCTTGGTCATTCCTTATGTATGTAAGGTTATGTCACAACACAAAACGAGATGAAACAACAATATTAAAACTATGTCATGTACATGAACACAATTAAAAAACATTATGATTTTATGAAGGAAAACTTTTAGTTAAAATTTGGAAAAATGTTAATCATTTTAAAACTCGCCTTTGAGACCGCACGTGGTTCAAGGGACGCACAAGGGCGGTAAAAATATGTCAGGAAAAAGAAGAAGAGAGTATTGACAGATTTCGACGTCAAAACACGTCAAATGTCAACAGTCAACCTTGTATGTTCCATGAAACACGCTTCAGCTCTGTGCTGAGGTATGCCCTCTATGGGGGATTGTGAGAACTATTATTAAAGTTATTTGAATTTGCAACATTATTTTTGTGGAAAGAAAGAATATAATTATAAATTATACTAAGATTTGCTATATCAGACCGCTTATTCATACTATTAGGTTCTTTACTAACGTAAACCATCTCTAGAAAATTTCTCTTGGAATAATTTTCTTCAATTGCTAAAATTGTGGGTTCATTGAAATTAATATTGTGAAAAGTTGAAATGCTGTGTTCTGCAAGTGCACAGCTGGGTTTTTTTAATTTGCAGTCACTCTTATGTGAAGCAATACGTCCGGAGAGATTTCTACCTGTCTGTCCAATATATATTTTGTCACAATTGACACAAGATAATTGATAAATTACATTAGTTTGTTCAAATTTAGAAAGAGGAGTTTTGGTTTTTGAGTATAAAAAATTTACAGTTTTGAGATTTTTCTTCGCTATGCGAATTTCTGGAGATATAAAAATATTGGTGAGTTTGGGTGTAAATTCCTGTATATAAGGAAGGCTCCTATATTTACATAAGATTCTTTGCTGTGATTGTGTTTGATTATTCAAAGTGTTAACGTTAATTTCAATGATATTATTAAAGTTATTATTATTTATGGTAGAAGTATTAAAAAGAAATTTATTAATCATGTATTTAGGATAAGAATTGTCCAAGAGGATCCTTCCCAACTCCTTCAGACACTCCTGTCGATGAACAGGATGTGACAGACCTGTCACTCTGTTTTTCAGTGCGACAATCAGATTTTGCTTCATGCTCTTATGATGATAAGAGTGGAAATTCAGGAAACGATTTGAACAAATCGGCTTCCTGTACCACTTTGTACGTAGAACGTTATGATTGTCTCTACAAACTCTCATATCGAGGAACGGGATACTATGATTCTCCTCTACCTCTGAAGTGAATTGTAGATTAATGTCATAACTATTGAAATAATAGAGCGTTTCTTCCACTCTTTCTGATGGAACAGAGAGTATCAGATCATCAACATACCTCTTCACAAAAGGAACGTCATAGGGAATCAGAGATAGAACGTCCTGCACAAGTTCATCTAATACAAAATTTACAAGAATAGGAGAGATCTTTGAACCCATGGGGGTTCCAAAGATTTGTTTATAATACGAATTGTGTTGAAAAGGAGAAAATTTGAATCGAAAATGAACTCAAGGATATCAATGAACGCACTCCAAGTTAGAGTACACACATTTTTTATCCCATCCCATTTTCTGGATAGAATTGATCTGACTACTTCAAATGGTAAATTAGTAAACAGCGAGACAACATCAAAACTCACCACTATATAATTCTCTGGAAGTTGAAAATTGTTTATGAAATTGCTAAATGCAACCCCAAGGGATATTTTCACTGAGAATATTCTTAGATAAATTGGTTTTTTTCAACTAGTCCAGTCAAGAGACTACCTCTCTCTCTATATATATATATATATATATGTCCAAGTGACTGTAAAACAGTCGATAACAATCCTTTAGGAAGTGACTATAACTTTGTATAGTATGTATGGCATGTGTCCGACAGAAAACAACTACTTCTCTGGCTAATACCGCGACAGATATTGAATTATATCAGTCAGACACATGTGCAAAGATCCTTACTTTGAAGGAACAACTTTGCAAGAACTCTCTGAACAAACAGCAGGACTTCACCCGATTCAAATGGTGAACCAACTACAGACCGGTTTCGGAATGTTGTCCCTCATCAGTGCAGTGATAACCTGGACTGCACTGATGAGGGACAACATTCCGAAACCGGTCTGTAGTTGGTTCACCATTTGAATCGGGTGAAGTCCTGCTGTTTGTTCAGAGAGTTCTTGCAAAGTTGTTCCTTCAAAGTAAGGATCTTTGCACATGTGTCTGACTGATATAATTCAATATCTGTCGCGGTATTAGCCAGAGAAGTAGTTGTTTTCTGTCGGACACATGCCATACATACTATACAAAGTTATAGTCACTTCCTAAAGGATTGTTATCGACTGTTTTACAGTCACTTGGACATTATTTGCTCCTTGAAACAAGTATTTTACATATATATATATATATATATATATATATATATATATATAATTCAGATGAACAGTTTCCATTCGAGGAAAATGAAAAGGAAATGTGATTTCTTGGAAGTGAATTGCGAGAGAAATCCACTTTTGTAGACGAGTCAATCGGTTGAAAAACTCTTTCAATATAAAAAACCTTTAATATTAGTCTGGAATGTTGTGAGAAATAAGGATCAAAAAAATATATACGAGAATTATTTTCAATGCTATCAAATTCTCTTTAGTCTGCGATTAGCGACGAAATGCATAAACGATTCGAGAACGAAATATAATTCTTTCCTGAAGCACTAATTGTAAATGCTGGGAAAAAATATATAGATATGGAATGGCTCAGGTTATTCGAAATAGGTATTCTGAATAAAACCCAGCTACAGTGATCAAGATCAAGAATTTTGTTTGCAGGAGGTTTGGATTTATTTGAATCCGTTTTTCGTTATTTATTTAGTCAGGTTTGCGTTAGTTCGATAGTTTTATATCACCCGTAATTCGGACTTTCACTATCTGTATTGTTTTGATCACATACAACGTTTCAATCGGTATCGTATGAAGTTGAAGAAAAATTATCAGAATACGGTTCGGTAAGTAAGGTTCACAAGCGCAACAATATTCATCAAGGTTCACTCATATCATATCTTTGGGAGAATTTTTTTTTCGAGTATCTGCGATTTGTCCTTGAGTTAATGAGACCCTCAGTATACTTGCGTCCCGATTATACCTAACGTCTCTGAGTATTACCGTCTTGAATCTCAGTAAGCGCACCAGGTCTTTTCCGGCGTAAAAGGAATCTCGAAGCCTGGCCTGAATCGAAATTTATATACTCACGGTATATCCACCAATTTATTTCAACTTATAACTGTTCTAATGTATTTCACTGACATAGAGCCACTATTGCTAAGCCAACTCTGTATTTCTTTCTGCAATAACTACCTCCTACTTGAAATTTGTTTATTTATAACGGCAAGGCTTCTATTTGAAAATTCCTGAGTCGCCAAGAGATGTCACCGAAATGTCATCCTTGGAATGTGTCGATATCTGCAAGATTCTCTATATGCACCTTGAAGTTGGATGGAAGTAAACTTTAACTCTCTTCTTTGTGTTGGGTCATAGAAAATGGTTACAGTACATTAAAACCTTCACCGATTTAAATATCGTCTTCAACATACTTCTTATAAATCTTCAATCTAACCCATCAATCCCACACGACTGTTTTTGGATTCGCGTGTCCACAAGATTCCTGTCTCTTAAATTGGTAAGGCTCCTCCAGACATCTTCATAGGTAGGTTGATCTCGATATTACTTCTTGGCGAGCAGGTAGAATATGTGTCTCTGGCCCTTTTACAATGGTGGCACCACTCCAACTTCTGGGTTCTTTTCCCATAGTGAGCCTATCAAACTTCTTGGAAAATACCACAGCGATGCCTCTGTAGAACTTTCCATCCGTTTTAGTATAAGGACATGAACTTCTGGAACGTCATCTCTTCCTCCATTGGTCTGAGGTTTAGAACTAGGCAGTGGTATCCAGTGTAAGGAGACAACCTATTGAAATCAACGACCCTAGGTTTCTCTCGGGGTGGCTTATATTCAGTAGACGAGGCCGTTTATCCTTTTCATGATATTGTATGGACCGTCCCACGAATTCCGCAACTTTGGAGATAGGCTAATGCGACGCTTCATTCTGTAGCTTGAACTTTGGATGTTCGAACGGACTTCTTCATGAGTGTCGTCCATTCTCTGCCAAGGCTTGCTGAAGTAGTTCTCTTCCGCAGTGTCTTGTCCGGATGGCCTCCCAAACTTCAGGTTACAGGAAAGTCACAGCTCTTGAACCATGAAAATACTAGCAGGAGTTAGCTCGGTTGACACGTGTACTATGGAACGGTAGGTCATCAGGAACATGTCTTCGAGACGAGAACTGTAGTACTCTACTTGTCCCACAATTCTGTTTTCAATTTCGTGTTTTCGATAAACTTCGATGAATATTGTTTCGTACCTACAAATAGTAGGCTGTATGGAAATATCAAATAGATATGCCTACATTAAAATCGGGTCAATGTTTGTTGTTGTGACATTTTTACCAGGTACAGAGGATTGAACCCAGATAGCTAATTGGTGTTAGCGATAATTTTCGGATATAAATGCTCTTAGTTTTATAATTTTTATTCATTGTTAATTTGTATGCACAGTGCCGATGATAACCAAGAAGTTTGAAACAGCTGTCCAGTGTTTACGTTTTTCGGTGAGTATGATTTGTGAAATTGAGAGCATTATATTTTTGTTTTTTCTTATATCTTACATGTCTTCGAGACGAGAACTCTTCTAGTACTCTCTATATATATATATATATATATATATATATATATATATATATATATATATATATATATATATATATATATATATATAGAGTACTAGAGTTCTCGTCTCGAAGACATGTAAGATATAAGAAAAAACAATATAATATTATACCGGGTGGCTACGGAAGTATTGCCTACGGAATATCTCAGTTATTGTATGAAGTAGGTTTGTGAAATTTGGAGCGTCGATATAATGACATAAGAGCTAGAATTTGAGCATATTGACATGTCGAAGTTAACTTCCGGTCTGACCGGAAGTAACATCCACTTTCTTATTTTAATTGGAAACCCTATTTTTTTTTCTTTTCGCTTTATTCAGCATTCAATTCCCTTTCTAATGACATATCACAAGTTGGTATCTAACCAGAAACTAGATCAGAAAAAAATTATTATTGATATTCACCGAGTAGGCCGTGGAAGCAAAATGAAAGCCAAAAATTGAAAAGTTGGCTATGGAAACCATACGTCACTTGATAACAGTTGCTACTACTGTGATATTTTATTTTCATTCGTAGGCGTTGTAAAAAGCCGCCAAAAAAATATTGGAAAAATTGGGAAAAAAACAATACTCTGTAGGTTCATAACTTAAATAGGAACATACAAATTTTTCTTGCCTGTACTATTCAGCATAACCATTCCTTTCTTATGATATAATAGAAAGTAATTTTTTGAAATGAAATACCAAAAAATCCAATTATTATTATTCAAATAACAAAAAAACAGATTTATCGAAAAAAAAAAAATTCAAATTGATAGGATTAAAGATAAAATAAATTCAAAACAAATGTTCGAAATGCATTCCCTCAGCGTCAATACATTTATTGACTCTAGTGATATTTTCATGTAAAACGTTTCTCAACATTTGGGGCGTGATATCTTGGAAAGCTCTACGAATTTTTACTTCTAGCTCATGTAAAGTTATAGGCTGTGTGGAATACACCCTATTTTTAAGATGCCCCCATAGAAAAAAGCCGCACGGAGTAAGATCAGGTGACCTTGGTGGCCACCTGACTGGACCATGGGTTGTTATAAGTCTCTCTTGAAAGCGATTTTGAAGATAATTTCTCGCTATTCTTGGATTATGCGGAGGGGCGCCATCTTGCTGGAAGTACATTCTCTCAGTTATTTTCGCTGGTAGGTTCTTAATGAATTAAAAATAGGGTGTATTCCACACAGCCTACAACTCTACATAAGCTAGAAGTAAAAATTCGTAGAGCTTTCCAAGATATCACGCCCCAAATGTTGAGAAACGTTTTACATGAAAATATCACCAGAGTCAATAAATGTATTGACGCTGAGGGAATGCATTTCGAACATTTGTTTTGAATTTATTTTATCTTTAATCCTATCAATTTGATTTTTTTCTTCGATAAATCTGTTTTTTTGTTATTTGAATAATAATAATTGGATTTTATGGTATTTCATTTCAAAAAATTACTTTCTATTATATCATTAGAAAGGAATGGTTATGCTGAATAGTACAGGCAAGAAAAAGTTGTATGTTCCTATTTAAGTTATGGACCTACAGAGTATAGTTTTTTTCCCAATTTTTCCAATATTTTTTTTGGCGGCTTTTTATAACGCTGATGAATGAAAATAAAATATCACAGTAGTAGCAACTGTTATCAAGTGACGTATGGTTTCCATAGCCAACTTTTCAATATTTGGCTTTCATTTTGCTTCCACGGCCTACTCGGTGAATTTCAATAATAATTTTTTTCTGATCTAGTTTCTGGTTAGATACCAACTTGTGATATGTCATTAGAAAGGGAATTGAATGCTGAATAAAGCGAAAAGAAAAAAAAGTAGGGTTTCCATTTAAAATAAGAAAGTTGATATTACTTCCGGTCAGACCGGAAGTTAACTTCGACATGTCAATATGCTCAAATTCTAGCTCTTATGTCATTATATCGACGCTCCAAATTTCACAACCCTACTTCATACAATAACTGAGATATTCCGTAGGCAATACTTCCGTAGCCACCCGGTATATATAATTTTGCATATTATTCATTGTAAAAGGAGAGATAAATTTGTGTATTCTTCAAGAATATATCGATGTATTATCGTGGGGTTGACCAGATGAGTTCAATTATTCCAGGGGATCGCACATGAAGCTTGAGGAAAAAAATGATGATTTACAAGCAGATCATTCGGCGGGTAATATTGTACGCTTGCCCAGCGTTCTGTAACCTGACCAAGACTCCGTTTATGAGGTTGGACAGGATGCAGAACAAAGTACTCCGTATTATCACTAAAAATGGCAGATACATTCGTCTGAATGCGCTGCGCGGTCTTGCTGGCGTTGACTCTATCCCGACACATGTAAGAAACCTGTCGGAGAAATTCTACAGGTCACACCTTCCCAAAAGTCCATTAACCAGAGACCTTATCAGGCTCAGAAAACATGATATTCAGCCCCGCAAACACGGCAGGCTGATATATCAATATTTGGCAATCTTCCAAGAAAAATAGGAACCAAGTCGTCTATAGCTAGAACGTGAAGTACCTCGACCCGGTTTCTTGCATCAGCCTTTTCCGGGATTAACAAGAAATAACCACCTCTGACCAAACAGTATATACATTGAATTCAAACAAACGTCATGCATAAGCTATGCAGGAGGCATGGATTATTCGCACCACCACCACTATAGGTTGGAATGTTAGACTTACCATCAACATCAGCAGAGACAGATACCAGCGCCTTCTCACCGAGACCCTGTGTACCTTTTGGCAAAAGCGCCCCCCTCTGGACAGAAATGGATGGTTCTGAGCCTGAGCCGTTCTGGGGCGAAGAGTTAAGCTGTTTTGTGAAGGACTAATGAACATACCGAATTCTAGTGTAGAACTGACTGAAAACTTTTTGATAAAACCCTTATTCATTTATTAATTTATTTAGTTCACTGCTGCGACCTCTGCTGTGAGAATTACGAACTACCAGATGGTCCTCGACCTACAGAATTGGCGTAAAGCTGTCTAGGCACTTATGTTTTACCTTTATTTGCAGCCATGCTGAGCCTGGTTTAGTTACTCTGATAGGACAGGGGGCTGGGAAATGCTTTCTAATGTGGCCAGTTATGTTTGTACCTTGATTGGCAGCTACATATAAGTGTTGTTTAGTCACTCTTACAGGACAGATGGGCATGGAATAGCTGAGTAATCTGGCAGATGCGTTTGTACCTTCATTAGCAGCAATGTTAAGCCTAGTTTGGTTACTCCGATAAAGGAGGAAAAGCTGTCTATGCGACAATTACATTTGCTCCTTCATTAGAAACCGTTATGATCGAGATTAGGTTCAATGTGCGATGGCATTAGATACTTTTCTCTTGTCATATGTAGATGCTGTGTGTTGCTACTTTCGAAAGCATTATTTAAACACATCATAAAGGACCCCGCAAAATCCTTATGGAATTTGGATCTCGGTGGATTTTTTTGAATTTTTGATATGATGTAGTCCATGTAATTCTCAACCAATGTTACCATTGCGCCAACCCCAAAAAATTAACAGTTTAGCCGCTAGGGACCGTTAAAATCACCCCTTTCTCAGAATAGACTATTTATTTTCGAAATCGGGAACGACATTTTCACCTGTTTCATTATAGATAATGTTGCACATGATTATGCTCTTTTATAGAAAAAATCTTCACCCCCTCCCTCTTCAAAAAAAAAATTAAAAAATTATATCTGGATTACTTTGAAATGCATCGTCAGATATTTGAACATGCTTGAATTAGGGAAATAGCACTTTTTCATGATTATCCCCCCTCCCCCCGAGGGGTACAAAACAAAAAACTTCCGGTGCATTTTTCTTAATTTTCAATATGATGCAGATCATGTTATTGTGAATAGAAATTAATCAGGTGATAAATCCAAAAAATGGATAGTTTTGGTGCTAGGGTTTCGAAAATAAATAGTCTATTCTAAGAAAGAGGTGATTTTAATGACCCCTAGCGGCAAAACTGTTAATTTTTTGGGGTTGGCGCAATGGTAACATTGGTTGAGAATTACATGGACTACATCATATCAAAAATTCAAAAAAATCCATCGAGACCCAAATTCCATAAGGATTTTGCGGGGTCCTTTGGTAACTGCCTGATTGGTGGGTCGGTTTTTCTAAAGATAATTGTGTTTTTCGAATTTACAAGTACGTAAAAGTCACCTAATTTGAAAATGAAAAATTGGTACAGGTTGAATATCTCATTCAATCGGAATATTCTTCGACTTATACGTAACATAAAATGAAAACGGATTCGATGATACTACCATTCATTCCTCGACACCGCGTTATTCAGATTGGTAATTCAACGCCCAAAGAGGCAATGATGAAACATTTCATTATTCTTTGATTTCAATTCCTACTCGAAATGAATATCGAATAAACCAAACAATGGTTGTGATGGATACGTTAAAGAGACAGCTTTTTCCGTCTTCGGAACCTTTAATTACATTTTCATTGTTTTCTCTTTCTTGGTTTGGAGTCGTTCACTGGTATATCGATTTTGTTGCCATCGCCTCTGAAGAACAATTCCTGCCATTGACTCCGTTTTCATTGACCGAATAATAGAATGTTATAATCACTCAAAAATGCTCGTTTGCGAATTAAAATTGTTTGATTTGAAAATAATGTGGAGATCAGCGGTACATGTTTGTCAAGGTGAGATTTCAAGGCAGAATTAGCACGCAGTTTTATTTATTTATATATAGTTTCAACTTCATCATTTTCAAATAACAAAATATATGAAATTTGATCGTTCAAATGAATTTGTTGTGAATTTGAAGATGCTGCAATGAGATAAACGAATATCGGGAATTGTACGATAGACGGTAAGTGGGATCTCATTTTGGGATATCATCAGGACCTAATAACATTCAAGTTGGTTGGCGCAAATCGTTGAAAAAAATTTACCGGAAGGGCAGTGTAATAATCAAACAAGCATAATATTGTATATAGAAGATGTGGAAGTATCATGGTATTAAGTTATCGAAGAAACAAGTGCACGTTTTGACTGTTGTAGGAAAAATTAGTTCATTTATACAAAATAACATCTATAATCACTATTGATCCCTTCATCGACATCAAATCGGGCAAGTCTGATTTAATGTTAATCAACGAGCTGAGAGTATAACAGTGGGATGATTTCAAATGTTGTTTGATTACTTTTTGAAATTAATTTCCAGCTGAGTTTAGATTGCAAAGGGAGTGTGTTACATTTCACAATTTGGTGGTGATGAATCCGGAAATAACATCCAACAGCAATTGTATCTATGAACAAAACAATCTAATCAGATCGTTATTTGAATATAACTCTAAAACATTGGAACGCTAGATACGCGTAAATTGCTGATACTTCAATTATCAGAAATAACATTCAGGGCGGGTTGTAACACGATAGGTTAATATCTGGTTATATGAAAATAATAGTAATAGAAGGTCTCTATTTCACAGATCTTTTCTATTACAAAAAAAGTAATAATCAACCTCGAGTGAAAATATATGATTAGAAGATCCAGGAAAATGACGAATTTCAGGTTTTTTCTTATTGGGTGGCTGTTATACTTCTTTGTTCAATGGAAATTTTTGGATTGACAAGAAAATATTTATAATAATTCATGGAGAGAGCATAATAGATAATAGGTAAAATAATAATAATAATAATAATAATAATAATGATAATAATTGTGTTTCAGGGAGACTCCCTCAGCCCTCTTCTATTCTGCATCTCACTACTGCCATTGTCCGTTGCACTAAGGCAAACCCGCGGATACAACTGCGGCACCCCCAGCAACCGTAGGCATAAGGTCACCCATTTGTTTTACATGGATGACCTTAAACCTCCGGAGAAAAGGACCTTCACTAGTCCTTAAGGGTGGTGCAAGAGTACACACATGCTATCGGAATGGAGTTTGGGATCGACAAATGTGCCACGGTTCATCTCAAAAGAGGACGATGCGAGGAATACGGAGAGGACGTTCAGCTCGTAGACGGAAGCATCCTACATCATCTGGATGCCGGAGAGGCGTATATCTACCTAGGGGTGAAACAACGCCACACCTAAGAGGTAGCTACTGTTGAAAACTCTCTCCGCGGCAAGTATCAGCACAAACTCCGACAGATCTGGTCTTCAGAACTGTCGGGGAAGAACAAAGTTGCTGCAACTAATATGCTTGCCGTTCCTATTCTACTTTACTACTTTGGAGTAACGAAATGGACTCAAGAAGAGCTGCGACAACTCGACGTAAAAACTCGCAAAATGATGCATCTCCATAGGAGCTTGCATCCTAAATCGTCTGTCCCACGGTTATACTTCCCAAGACAACGGGGAGGCCGTGGACTTTTGAGTTTGGTACTGGATGGAGCCTGTAAAGTCATCAGGAGTTCTCTGCTTGGTATGCGATCATGAAAAAGCAGGGATTGGAGCATTTCTTTTCAAGGCAGCAACCCGTGAAGCTGATGAACTCGGTCTCCTATTTGACACTGAATGGACGAACCCAAACTCTGTCACCGAGTTCGAACCCGTTCAGCGAAAAGCCCATGTGAACGCTGCGGAGTGTGACAGGCTCCTACAGCTACATAAGGATAAGCCAATGCATGGGGTTTTCTTCAAGAACATCGAAGACCTTGGCTTATCCAGAAACCTCACCTTCGCTTTTCTCAGGTCAAGTGGGCTGAAGTCGGAAACAAACCGAGGGAATCCTAATGGCCTGCCAGGATGGTGTCTTCAACACCCTCGTCTGCTGTAGTCGCGTGATGGGTATAGAGGTCCTTGACACTACATGCAGAGCGTGTCGTGGGGTCTTTTTTTAATAATTCTCTAAGGGGGCAGTTTCAGAAGAAAAATTTAGAATGAATCTACTCAAATAATTCATCATTCCTATAATTCGTTGTAAGTCCTCTTTACAAGTAGGAGTGAGCATATTTACAACAGCTTTAATTTTATTTTCATCCATGGCAATACCATTTTCAGAAATGATATTACCCATGTATTTTGTACTATTTTCTCCGAATTTAAATTTATTTTGATTGAATTTTACATTGTTTATTTTAGCAACTTCTAATACTTTTTTCAATCGGAGATCATGTTCTGTTTTATTTTTACCCCAAATTATAATATCGTTAATATAAATATCAACGCCCTCACATTCACTAAAGATTGCTCTGAATCTTTCGTGATAGACCTCTGGAGCTGATTTTATACCAAACGGTAACCTAAGAAATTTATAGCGACCAAAGAGAGTTCCAAATGTACACAGATCCGCAATGTTCTTATCTAATAAAGTTTTGTGGATCCACTAGTAGCATCTAATGTGCTAAAAACTTTTGCGCCTGATAATTTACCTGTTATTTCTTCAAGACTTGGAATCTGACAGAACTCTCTCCTAATAACTTTATTGAGATCTTTCGGATCTAAACATATCCTTAAAGATCCATTTGGTTTTCTTACCAGAACTAGAGCATTCACCCAATCACATGGCCCATCTACTTTTTCAATAATTTTTTGTACCTCGAGATCTTTCAAACATTCCTTCAATTTAGGTTGTATTGGCAGAGCGACTCTTCGAATTGGATGTACTACAGGTTTTGCCCCATCTGTCAATTTTATGTGATATGGCCTGAATAAATTTCACTATATTCTTTAACTAACATAGCATAGTCTGGAATGTCAACAGTGTCAACTAAATTGATAATATTTAGTGTTTGGACTGCTTGTGTTTTGGAATTCACTACAAAAAATTCTAGAATACATTTTTAGTTCTTATAAAAGCATTGAATATTACAAACACCAACAACATTCAGTAAGTCCCCTGTATATGACTTCAATTTTATGTTAGTTTGTTTCATGACAGTTCTGGGTAATCCTATCTGTCTCAAGTGTTCAATTGAATCCATATTACACATTGCACCAGAATGAACTCTTAGTTTCAAGTTGACATTGTTGACCAATATATTAGCATACCAAACAGTATCGAGGCCCTTAGTCTTCACAATATCTATTTCAATTGAACTTATGAATATAGAATTACTTTCTTTCTCATCATTATTTTCAGAAGAAATATTTTCGCTTTCAACTTGATTTACTTTTCTATTTTTACAAACATTAGAAAAGTGATTTTTTATTTTACTTATATTACAAATCTTTTCATAGGCTGGACACCTATTTAAATGAGTGCCACCACACTTTGAACACGAAAATATTTTTCTGCTTCTACTCATACCTTTATTAAATATATATTATATATTTATTTTCCAAATTATTATATTTTTTGTTGTATGAAACATCCTTCAACTTCCTTATGGCACCTATTTTTGTTGAAACACCAACATTTTCCATTTCTTTACATTGTTCCTTAGCTTTCTCCATAATTCGGCACATTTCTATCTCTTGATCCAAAGTATAATTATCATTCTGCAGCAATTTCTCTCTTATTTCATTGTTCTTCACTCCGCAAATGATCATACATTTTATGAGACCATCTTGTAGTGTTTCAAACTTGCATTTCTTTGCTTGTTCTTTCAGGTCAATTATGAATCTTTCCAATGACTGTACGCTCTGCAGCCTCATCGTGAAAAAGATGTATCGTTCATAGGATAAGTTTTCCTTCGGAAGATAGAGCATTTCAAAATTTTCTGAGAACTTTTAAATTATATTTGTCTTCGTTGGGAAGGTTCGATATATTTTGAAGCTTTCCTTTCCTTTGTAATGCAACAATTTTGCGCGTTGGGTACTTTCAGACTTCTTGTTAATTTCAGGTGCCTTCAAATAATTTTCGAAACGGGATCTCCATATTTTTTAGTTCTCAACTAGATTACCATCTCGTCTCATCGGACTGATACCTCTTTCTGCCATTTTTGTTGACTGCTTATATTATTATTATATTTATGTTTGTAAGAAACTTATTAACATTAGTTTTCATACGACTGCGCCATGTTAATATGTATTAAAAGTTATATTCTGAGGCAATTACTTTTTATTTTTCACTCCTTCACTGACATGTGTCTATTTATTATTTTTCTAACAACTGCGTATCTAAGATATACTATATGATGTTTTATAACTTTAGCAATAATATCTAACAAGCCCCTCCTTAGAATCCACAGAATCGCATTCATAACACCAAGCCCCCAATGCCACAACAACCGGCACGGGTGGATGTGGTTATATTGCCCTTCCAGAAGAGGTTGACACGTGGAAATTTAACTGCCTCAAACAGAGAAGAGGGACACCACCCCTCTCTGATTGAGAAGCATGAGCGATGAATGCACAAGATGGAAGCAAAGATCAAGACGGCGAGACAACACGATTCTCGTATCTAGTGTGTGGCAGACTACGTGGCGGCCAATAGGCCCTTCACGCCCGCAGTACTGCAAATTGCCGCAAAATTATTATGAGCTCACTACACACTGGATCAAGAAAATTTACGAGTTTCCGCAAACAATCAACGTATATTAGATTCTCCGGACCTAGCGCAGTTCGAAGCTTTCTGCAGGAAGTTTCATCTGCCTAATCTCAATAAACTGCTCAATCTGATAACTCCTAAAGAAGTTTAACGGGCTCTCAAAGGCTGGAGGAATTTTGATGCTCCAGGCTACAATGGGCTGGATAACTGTCAATGATAATAATAATAATAATAATAATAAGATCCCTAATAACGGAGATTTGTCTGACCTGAAGAGAGAAAGGGATGGCTGGCTGCAAGGAAAACCTGCTGATCGACAGTTGTATCGCAGGACGCAGGACTCCGTGTAGTATAAGCGTAACGTTTCAATGGCTTGGATCTATTATCGCAAGGCATTTGATACCATATCCACAGGCATAACGCGGCGCTACGAGTGTTGTACTACCACCTTCGACACTCGTACGGTATTGACGAGACACCGGTGTTGCATTATGCAACGGAGGATATTGAGTCTGTTGTGGAAAATGAGAAGTACAGAATCTATTGAAATTACTCATAGGCAAATACAAGCCAATAAGCCTGATGCAATCCTCCTCGGCCATTAAAGTAGGACGATTTTCGTCATAGAGTTCTCGGCTCCTGGCGAAACGAACATCGTCCGAAAAGAGGAGGAAAAACAGACAAAATATCTCCTCAGGCTTTACCCAAACCATTCTGTCACAATGGTGGTTCTGATAATAGAGGTTCTTGGTGGAAAAATAATACGGACTTGCCGTGATGCGGCAGAAAATTTAGCCGGAAGGATGCAGTAGGCCGTGATTCTTGGTTCACTCCGTTTACTTAGGGCACATACATTTTTCATTTCATTTTCAAGCTGTTCGATGGGGCATAGTCTTAAAGTTTATTCATTTTTGATATAGTTCTGTCTGACAATACGAGTGTCTCCTATTCAGAAGTGTTAATTTTCCCATATATAAAAGTATGACCATGTATTGAATGAATCAAGTGTTCTTTTTTTCCAAGAGCTGCGTTTGTAGAGAAAATCCTGTGTGTATTTCGTACACATTACTGTTATAGCGTTCTCCAAAGATTGGTTACTACCTTTGACGAGTGGCAATGATAAACTGAATTCAAACAAATATTCCGTTTTGAAACTAAGACTTTTTCTTTTTTACATTTTTCTGGCTTTATGAAAGTGTAAGGCACTTTCGAATTTTTTGAGTCCGTACATAAGAGCCACTTGTATGATCGAGGAACAACAAAGTGATGATCAGCAATTCTCAAGCTTGACAGCCAAGTATAACGAAAAATCACTGAAGACGAGATGACCTGCGTAGTAACTTCAGAACAAATACAAAAAGCTACCGACACACCCCATCAGGACTGAACTACATAAAGAACGAAAAGTATTTTGAAACAGACCGGATTCAGATAGAGGAATAATGCGACCCCGAATGACTCGATTGTTATGCAGAAACCGATCCCAAAACGAATCCGCATCTGAAATTTCACCGTCCGCATAAGGATAATAGAACTATTCAACGAAAACAATTCAAAAAGAGAAAATCGCAGTGGGTGTATTGAATTTGCAAAACCCACAAGCGGTCGCGCAATTATCGTGCATGTAATGTTCATTATTGCCATTGAATATTTATAATTATTGTGACAGTTATTGTTATGCACTGCTTTTGTCAATTGCAGAATGAACAATTAGTTACAATAAAGTGGTTAACGAGCTAGAAAGATTTGAATGATCTATTTGGCCAGGAGTCTGAATGGAGATTTTCAGAGAAACCATCATCTTCACACGAGATTTCTTATTGGAAAAAAAAACAGTAAAAAGAGACCAAGAAGAAACACTTCATTATCTTTCAGATTTCACAAATATTCAAACTAATGGAGGTTTAAATATTCAATCTAAGCCAGACTGGTTTATGTATTGTCAATTTTTTATTCATTGGAATAAAATAAAAATTGGGATACTTTTTTATATCTACCCTATACATTTATCAAAATCAATCCACATAACAATCAGACTCAGCTGAGTCAAGCAGTATTATTATATGGTTATTATTGTATTTCATTTACTAAATCATTGCTTCCATATCTTTGACATGTTAATAAATTAACTTGCCTCATTTATTTTGATTCATAATTAGATGTTCCTGTTAAATTCAATATTAGTTTCAATAATAATTAATTGCTGAATGTCCCTACTCAAATATTTAATAATCTTCAATTATTTTGTTAATTAATTCAATATAAATATTTAACTATTGTTAAATCCTGTTTCTCATCCATGAAAGTTCATATACTGGCTCAAGTTGATAATAGAAATATCAAGTGTTGAAAACAGAGCAAGTGTTAACTTTGCAAATCTAGTAGATCTTGTGACGAGATCCAATTCCATCCTGTGAAGAAGAAAAATAACAGTTTGAACGATGAAGAAATCAAGGTGAGATGAAAAATCTTCAATTCTGTGAGATATAATTCTAATTTCTTGATAATAGACTCCAACGTTCCCATATATTTAATTACATCAATGATTCCGCTCGGTCTCATCAACAGTGACAAAACGCTTTTCAATTTAAAAGTAGCTCTTGTTAGAATGGTGACAGATGTGAGGTGTAGAAAGAGGTCAGTGGATGTCAAATTCAAAAAGTTGCGGAAGAAACGAACAATTTGCAAGAGAGTCGTACACTCACCAAATATGCAAGATAATATCAGGAGATCAAGTATAGAAGAGCCGAAATTTACAATACTGTATCACGTAAAATAATAAAACAAGTAAAATGGAATCGGTTGCTTTCAGGATAAAGAAATATAAAATAACTGGGTAGATAGTACAGTAACTCGAAATCTACAGCTTAATCAAGGAAACAATAAAAATTGAGGAAATAATGAAAATTGTAGACAAAAATTATAATAATAATTTTGGCCAAATCACACGAAGTGGTATGCAGTATCTACTGGAAGAAAAAAAAATATGAGAAGACATACTAGAGGAAGTGATATGAAGAACTTAAGACTCAACCGGGCAGGACTACTACAATATCAGACTTTTTCCAGTATAAGGAACTCGTAATGAGGTACTGGAATGACTTCAAGTTTCGGACTAATAACCAGCAGAAATTATTGAATTTTATTCGACTTAGTGTTTACAGGTATCATGGAGTTCGCGTCCATACCAGTCAGACAACAGCGAAATCCCGTTCTAATAGCCAGGACCAAGACGGAGAGACACCTAAGGATTCCCAAGAAGGACCAACACTCCAGCACCTAGAACTCCAGCTGAAGATACCACCTGATGAGGACGTGGTAGCCATTCCTGGAAAGGCATTCCATATTTTCCAGTCCAAGAAGGAATGAGAAGGTGTCGACTACACCTCCAGAGGACCAAGGATACAAGATGAAGGACCAAGGACCCTATCTCCAAGACAAAGGACCGAGGATCTATGACGAAAGATCAAGGATCCAACACCAAGCCGAAGGAACAAGAAGGACCTGATTCACCAGGACGAAGGACCAAGGATCTAAGATCAAAGATCGAGGAAAGAAGACTTCAAGTCAAAGAGGAACCAATTTCCAAGGAAACCTCACAGTTCCAACCACCACAATGGAAAGAAACAATGATCTGGTGAATTTGCAAGATGCAGTTTCCCATCTATCACTAAGCGAGGTTCATGGAGTAGAGGTTACATGTCAACTCAGTGAAACATAGGAGATAACTGTTGGAATGTTAGAGTTAGCCAACTTCTTGATAAATCAGTGCAAATGTTATGCATTAATATGTTTGTATTACCGCCTTCTATAGATTACCGGTGGTTTACTCTTCTTGATGTAGTATGTAGTAAGAATGTATTTTCAATAAAAAGCACATAAATCTGCAGATTCAGAATGTAGATTGCATTTTTTGGCAAGTTGATAAGTGATAAGTCGCATGAGTTTACTGCAAATAATTTCAGGATGAGGAAGCTCAGAGGCCTATTGAGGATATACTGAATAAATCAACTTGCCAAGTACAGGTACTCGTTTTCAACAAGATTAACGATTTTTGTAAAAATAATCTGAGATGCGCTGGCCTTCGCGACGATTGTAAATCATCTTGACGTAGTGAACACACCACCTGAAACTATTAATCTTGTGAACTAGCTAGCAAACTACAACTCTAGTTATGAGAAAACATAACGATAATTGACGTGTACGAAGAGTGTACGCTAAGAATACGTCCGTGAGCTCGGTTAATAACCCTGGAGGAACAAACGCAGAATCGCATTCCGACCATAAAATCAAAGTCACGACCGATTGAAAGTAAAAGGATTCCATTTTATTGTTTTTAGTATCGGCGGCCTTCGACGCAAAGGCGAATAATGGCCGTCTTTGGTGCTTCAGAATCGAGAAATAAGGTCGAGGAAATGATCGAAAGTTTATTTGCAGCAGGAGTGCTGAGTGCTGCTGGAATGTAGTGTACGGAGAGATAATTTTCATGCGGATCCGAGAATGTTGTGTTGATGGAAATCTATTCAAAGTTAATTTGTCAATATTTTATAATTCAGGTATTATTTTTGAATATATATGGAAATATCATTATTATACTAGACTATAATAATCCAATTTACCTATTCAGAAATATAAAACTCATTTAGGAAACAAAAACAAAAACGGATATATTTGTAAAAGTTGTGTACCTAAATGCTCGTATAAGAGAAGATATAGATGGTATAAAAGCTGTTATTCATTTTTTTTTTCAATACATGTCAAATTTTTTTGAATTTTCGGTAATATATCGCTTGAGGGCATCTTTAAATTTATTAATTTTTGTAATTATTCTTAGTTCTATTGGGAGTAGCTTGTACAATTTCGGACCATAATAGAACACGAATCTTTGTGTATGACTTTTCTTGCAGAGGGGTATTTTCATATTCAAATTCTCAACTGCTCTAGTTCTTGCTGTTGTATGAGTTATATTGTTGTTATAATTCGAGAACATCCATGTTAGACACTGATAACTATATAGTGATCTTACGTTGAGTAATTTAGTCTCTTGATATAGATGATCCATTAGTGAACTTGTAAAGTCAGATTTCGTTACATTTTTTTTATTGAATTTGGTTAGTAATCTACATTCCACAGGTACATATGGGTACTTTGGACGTGTATGCACCCTGGACAGAAAATAAAATACTCTAGTATTGGCACATTAATAAATACTCTAGTCATTAGTATTAGTCCCTTCCGAAGCATTTATCGCATGAATAAGGGAACAAGAACACTGAGAGCATTCCCTGTTTTTTTCCCGCTGACATTTTTCACAGATTTTCTTTGACTTCTCTTCTCGCCCTTTTTTCCCCGTAATTTTTTGTCAGTAGTTTATTCTTACCCGGAAGTTTTACCTCGACTTTTTACCTGGATTTTCTACCCGGTCTTTTTTCAAGAATTTTCCACTCGTCTTTTTCCCCGGATATTGGCCAAGAATGTAACAACAGCCTGGGGCAAACAATAAAAGACTCAAGCATTGGCACAGTCTACCGGGTCTAGACCCTTCCAAAGCTTCTCCTCGACCTTTCTTCTGCTGACATTTTCTCCAGATTTTTTTTTCTGGTCATTTTTCCTCGTACTTTTTCTTCTTATTTTTTTTCCTAATTTTCCGTTCTTTTTTTTCCTGACTTTTTTTCAGAATTGGCAAAATCAGAATAACTACCATCCACCCACAGTCTAACGGCATGGTTGAAAGATTCAACAGGACTATGGAAGAACATCTATCCAAAATAGTAGAGGAGCACCAAAAGAACTGGGATCGACATCATCCACTACTATTCCTGAAGGCGTACAAGGCATCTGTGCACGATTCCACAAAGCTCATCCGAGTCAGCATCTTTGTTTGTCCTGGGACTTGGTGTTTGGGTCGCCAAGTGCTGAAGAAAAAGGGGTGCAAGATCATGCAGACGAAATGCGAGATAATTTGACTGGGATCGACGAATTTGCAACAGAATGATTGAAGATAACTAGTCATTGGATGAAAGCTCGATCTTAAGGCCAATACTAGTGGATTTGAAGGAGATCGAGTGTGGCTGTACAACCCTCGTCGTGAGGAAAGAGTTCCTCGGACCCTATACGATAGTGAAGAGAATAAACGAGGTGGTCTATAGGATTCAACGCAGCCCGAGAGCGAAAATGAAGGTCGTTCATCTAGAAAAACTCAAACGTTATAATGAAGACAACGAGACGTTGTTTGATCGAGACGATAAAAATTGAGAAGGGTAATGTTACGAGATTGAAAAAAAATCCTAGCTACGCCGTTAAATGCCGACCATAAAAGTAACTCATTTGCATAACAAATAATTTGACCGATCGCAGTAAATACCTACTCATTCTTGGAGTATCTTTTTGTTGTTTTACTGTATTGATCATTCTGGAGAACGGAAGAATCCCAAAAATTCTGCTCTGCTTGAAGTGAGTATATAAGACGACATATTTCACTCGGAGGAAGACGTTTTCAAGAAGTTTTCGGAAGATTTAGCTAGTTGATATCAGTTGAGCAATTTAAAGGGATCTAGGTGTTTTATTAGTCAGTGTAGTAGTTGTATGTTTATAGCGAAGTTAACAAAAACAGTTCAGTGTGCTCAGAATATTATTTAGAAATATCGTAACAATATAATGATTTCCAAAGTGGCAACGTTTAATCACATCGGGATATTATGAATAAGTTCATCACAGAATAGACGACAAGAGAACCCAAAGTGTCCAGAATAGAGGAGATGAATATCCGAATTAAACAGATTGGGAAGTGAGCCCCTAGGGCTCGTGCTTTGACCTAGATTTTTCAGAGAAGATGACGTATTTTATTATTTTTTTTTTCTGTCACTTCGAAAGCGATCTGGGTGTTGATAAATCGATCGAATGAATACCTTCCAGTGATTACCGAGATCGTTCACACATTCTACATACTTGAAAGCTTTTTCCTATCGAGCGCATATGGAGCTTTCAACGCATGTTGCCCATTATCCATTCATTACATCGGCCGACACACGAATCGATCACGGTAAAGCTAATATTGGTGAGAACCCTCGTGGAAGTCACCCAAAATCACATTCGATTTAATGGCTGCGGCCGCAGTGAAAAATAAATCCGACCGACTAGCATTTGGCAACGGGAATAAAGTGGTCATTGTAACGAACCTCCACACGCAAATTAATTACTGCTAAAAGACGTAAATGCATGTCGTTAATCTCCGTATCTAAACTGGCCATCTACACGCACTAGTTGAATCTTTCGCATTCATCATTCAGCTGCGGAAATGTGTCACTTACATTTACTACTAATAAACAGAATAGTTTCTAGTAAATCTTGCCATATGTGAAAAATGAAGCAGGTTATTTGAACATCATACCAAGACAACAATCTGGTATACTGCTGGATCCAGAGGAAACTGTTAGTTTTTTTGGCTACACTGAAATATGTTCAAATTTCAAGGGTTGATAATTTTGTACCTACTTTATTTAATAAAAAAGTTTAAAATTTTCCAGAAAAGAAAAGGAATTACTTGCTTCAGTTGCGGACACCAATACATTAGAATTATTTGACACAAAAATAACCAAGGGGCAAGCAAGTTCCGGATTAGCAGTTAATTTTGTCAGAATAACAAACATTTTGGATTTATCGCTGCATTAGTTTCTATTACAACTTTCTGATTGAATAACCCGATGAAATCTATCAGTACTGTAACGAGCCTGGATCCGGATCTGATCACTTATTGGGATAATCAAGGTCGCTTGTTAACGATGCATGACATCATCACCCGAGAATGTTCTAATCACAGCAAAGAATAAATGAGCGCCATCTAAGAAATATCTATAGCGACTTTTACCCTCCGAGAATAATCGATAACAGTACGTACTTTGATGCCAAGCACCCTTTTCTCGATTCACAAACAAGTACTGATGAAATATACGCTGTTCTCAACAAATGTAAAAACAACAAGACGCTTGGGAGTGATGGAATACCATACGAATACATTAAAAATATTTCTCATAATTGGATACTCCCCTTTTCAATAGAATATTTGAGAATTGTAATGTACCGCAAAGCTGGCCTAAAGTTATATTGAGTATGTTACATAAATCTGGACCATTTGATGACCCCGCCAACTATAGAGGTATCTCTCTGGTTAATTGCGTGACCAAACTTTTCACTCATGTAATATTGAACCGCCTTGATTCGTGGGCTGAATATGTACTCCCTGAGTCTCAATCGGGATTCCGCAAGAATCGTGGATGTATTGACAACTTTTTTGTTCTTTCCTCCATCATACAACTTCATATAAGACACAAGAAGAGAAAGATATTTGCTTTGTTTGTAGATTTTAAGCGAGCATTCGACTCTGTATCACATAACTTGCTCTGGCAGAAACTGTTCTCCCTTGATGTGAGTAGTAATGTCATAGGGGTTATTGAAAACTTATATGGAAATGCTACACTCGAAGTAAAAGGCAATGATGGACTCAAATCTTTTGATGTTATAACTGGGGTCCTACAGGAAGAGTCATTGAATCCTCTTCTCTTCAATTCATTCATATTCGACCTGGATGCTTTCTTTCCAGATAAAGGGGCACGCCGACTTAGCATTGATGATAAAAATTACTTACTGATGCTATCCTATGCCGATAACCTCGTTATACGCCAAATCTGATATTGATCTCGCAAAAATAATGGGAATTCTTGGAAAATATTGTCGAAATAAGTTAACTGTTAATACTAAAAAAAAAATTATGTGTTTCTCGCAGGGAAATTTTGGAGTGGATGAATCCTCAAGATTTTCATACGAAAACAAAAAAGTTGAAATTACTTCCAACTATTCCTTCCTTGGGGTATCATTTGTATCCTCCACTCTCTTCAGAAAAATGACAATCACCTCGGTTATAAAAAGAAAACAAGCAATATGAGCTATTCCTCCTGTTAATGCCAGGAGCAAAACAGATTCTTGGAAGTGCAAATTGACCCTTTTTGACAGCCTCGTGGTAAGTGTTCAATTGTGTTGCTGTCTGGGGACTCAGATATGCTGAAGTGTTGGAGTGTGTACAGGTGGGATTCCTTAAAAGAATCTTACTTCTACCTATCACGTCACCCGACTATATAGTCAGACTAGAAACCGGTAGAGTCAAATTAATTTATAATGTTTTCAAACTCTGCCTCAATTGTATAACCAAAATACTGAACATGGATGACACCCGATTACGTAAGATATGCCTCAAACGACAGCTCACACTTGAGAACTGCGTTGAAAAGTTTACCTGGACACTGCAATTGAAAAAACTTATTACCTCTCTTAACCAACCTGAAATTTGGTCTCAAATTGAACGTGGATCTATCACTAGTCAAAAAAAATCATACTTCTTAAGTTCGGTGAATAACTTTTCCAAGATGATGTCTCACTTTCATGCCGTGCTATATTTCTTCTTTTTTTCATTGTTTTTTCACAGATCAAACCAAAATTTTTTGAACCTCAATATACCCATCCAAGTCAAAAGAACAATTGCACAACTCCGACTTTGTAATAAATTCTTTTTGAATGGTTCCACTTATAGAACCAATCCAAAGGAAATGTGTACGATATGTAACATGAATGAAATGGAAATTATCACACACATTTTATTCGAGTGTCCTATTTACAGTACAATGAAACCTCCAAACTCCGATTCCTTATCTAGTCTTGGCAATCTACTTCTCTCTCTCGACAATATTCCTCCAAAAACTGCAAAGGACATATCCAATTATATCTGGAATATCTTGAGACTCCGATCTTTTGTGATAAATGAGTAAGTTTTGTTTGATTTTCAAATGTCTTAGCTATTATATTGTCTATTTTTTCTGATTTTTTTATGTCAACACTGTAACACTCGGAACCTCTTGCTATAAAACTGTATGTGTTTTGAAGCCATAAGTGTATTCTATTTTAGAAATATCTAGCTGAACTTTTTTAAACGGCAACCTCGCATGTCGTCTCTCGGCGTTTCTAGAATAATCCAACAGAAGGTTACTGCGGATATAAATTCGGGACACTCGACGGGAGTTTGCAGTTTACAGTTAGTCACGATCAGACTTTGCCAATAGACCGATTTAGCTTAGCGATAGTAATATTAATAAAAATTACGATAATTGTATCAGAAGTTAAAGTTAACGAATCCAATAGAATTTTTGGATTATAGTTAGGTGCATTTTTACTACAGTGGTGTCAGAAGTAGGATAATTTTTTAATAATTGAGTGTTTGCGTAGTGGACAGTCTCCGTGTTACAAAAAAAAAACTGTAAAGCCCTTGTCGCGCGAAATAGATTAGTGACCCGTTGAACAAATAAGTGTTCGCGAAGTAGACAGTATTACGGAAGAATGAACTAATATACTTTTTGTGTGAAATAGACTGAAATTCGGGTTGAATACATGAAATGTTTGACTCTGACAGAAGGTCAGTGAAATTGAAGCAAGTTCTTAAGAAAATTTGAATCAACCGGTAAAAATGTACTCCAGAAAAGTCTCGCAAAGGAACTGATTCAAGAAGAAGACCCTGAAATTGTTTTATCTATTTCAGTTCGACTCAACTACCAAATCCTTGAAGGAAAATTCGAATAATCTGAAAGATAGACAAGGAAGTTTGAATAGTTTAACCAACAAGGATGAGGTTAAGGAGTTATTGAACCATCCGACAGTCCTTGGATCTCTCCAGTAGTGCTGGAGGAGAAGAAATACGGATCAACTCGCTTTTTCGTGGATTATCGTCAACTGAACAACGTGACAAAGGACAGCAGTGTTGCCAACAAGTTGACTCTAGTCGAAAAATTCCGCTACATTACAGCCAAAGATGCTACGGTCGTTATGACGTAACGGTGCCTGCGCATTGTCCTCATGTCTCAAAAATGCAGCATTTTTTTTAAAGCATTATTTTTAATGATTACCTTTGAATAATTGAAATTCTTATAAAATCATGAAAGATTTGCCACACACCGGCAAACCAAACAATTACACAATGGTATTTGTTTTGATTAATATTTTGTGACTCTTGACAGTTGACACAGGATAGATAGAACTCTCAACCTCAACTCTTCTTCTTTAACAGGTTTGTTTTTTTACCTCAGCTACAAGGTTTCGGTTACGAATTCTGTGTTCGTTGCTCTCATTATTATTAACAACTCATACTGAAATAAGCCGAATAAGCGACACTGAAGTAAATAGATTGAAATTGTGAAGTAGAATATTATGCGTTATTCACTCCTCGAACATTTCAGAATATTCCGCTACTTTATCATCGAATTCCGCTATGCCGCTACAGGGTGCATAAATCCGCTACGGTATCGGAATTCCGCTATGGTTGGCAACACTGAAGGACAGTTACTCCCTCTCGAGATCATGTGACACCCTAGACATGTTGGCCGGTTCTACGATTTTCTCGACCGTTGATTTGAAGAGTGGTAGAAGTGGCTGAGGAAGATTGAAGAAAGACAGCTATCACCTTCGGCTCAAGATTGTGGAGACGGTTCAGGAAGGACAAAATTCACATAAAAAATTTGCGGGACATTAGATATGGACAGTTTTTTTTGGTGAAATGACTGAATGAACATTTTTGAGGCGAAAGAAATTCATTAAAAGAATAAGTTCGAGTTTTTGGCTAGCTAAATCAAAAATGCACTACAGTAATAATCACCCTTGTTGAAACGATAATTTGAAGGAACAGTTATCAAACACATAAGTTCGTTCGAAAAGATTATAATTTTTCAGTCAAATCTCTCCTAATTACCACTCAGTAATCATAGCTGACTATAGAGATACGGGATAGAAATTCCATTTGTCCAAGAAGCAAAATACTTCGTAATCTTCGACCATAAGTTATCATGGAATCAACACCTACTAAAAGGTAAAGAAAAATGTACAGTAGCCCTTCTGTGCAGGGGGCTACAACCAAAAATTACTAATGGCTCTATGCTAGAGTTATCAGACCCATGATAACGTACGGGTCGGTGGTATTGTGGCCAAAGACCAAGCAAATGGGAGTGGTTTGATAACTCGGAGTACTGCATAGATAAGTATGTCACCGTGTCCATGAGAATCACCCCAACGGTAGCACTAGACGTCTTGGTCAACCTGCCAGTTACCAGCAGGTTGCTTAGAGGACAAGCATCCACAAGCATCCATAAGCACGCATGCACAGGAGAGACTACAAGAAGCTATACGAGTGGGAAAACAACCCTGTTATAAGAATGACAATATATGACATACTTCCCAGATATAGCTTTGATAAAACTTTGAAGATAAGTAAGTATAACAGACAGGTATGTGTGGAAGGAGGGACCACCCATTAACGCGGAAGTTACTGTCTACACAGATGGCTCAAAAACTGATGAACGTTCAGGAGCCGGAAATCATGGAACCAAACCAAAGATAGAAATCTCATTGAGCTTAGGTATATTTATACGCGACGATATTTCAAGCGGAAATTTTGGCAATACACCATTATGCTCCAAAGCTGATAAAGCATGAGTTTTTACAACAAACCATTGACATTTACTCAGACAGTCAATCTGCAATCCAAGCAGTCAACTCAATGCAAGTTACCTTCAAACTTGCTTACGAAATTTTAAAAATGTCAATTCTATCCCTAAATAATTTTATTTTTGGACAAAAGTTTCTTGCCTTAAATTTATATTACTTTTGCTGAAGAAAATTAGGCGTTAGCCTTAAATTTCTTCAAATATTGAGACAGAATATCAATGCATTTCGCACATTTCAAGTAAAACTTTTTCATACAAGGGGAATATTTTTACATGTGTGGAATAATATACGATAAAATTAACAAAAACATTGAAATAAAATGTAATAGGTAACGAAATGAACTCATGATTCATTACAAAAAAGTTGTTACCAAGAGCGCAATGATACAAAACAAGTTGATATAATGTGATAAATCAATATTATTGTATGTTAACAGTCCATTCCTCAGATGAGTGACATTTGAAAGAAAAGTAGATTGGTAGTGTTTATCCTATACACATATTAAGAATCTGAAATTCTCTTAGGAGGAATAGAATTAGTTGTTGCTACGCCACTGTTATACACTCTTTATAGGTATTTTTCAGTTTTCACATTTTTACTTGTATACGTATTCTTCGGAAGACATCCTAAGTATTGCTGGAAATGCTCCCCAGACTGCCCTTGAACCGAATTGTCTCGATGAAACCTGATTATTCTAGTGATTTTTAAATTTTAAGTCACTCAAGGCTGATTCTCAACATAAAGGATCGTGCACCCATTGTGTCTCGAAGCAATGACTTATCGATTAGTTATGAAGCGATTGGCGTGGGATTTTTTTTCTTGACCTGTAGAACGAATGTTACTTTTCTACTTGACTGATCAGCGGAATCTACCAAAGAGGAGCTGGTTCATCTTGAGAAATATCTTTAGTTCACAAAAAACATGTCGCCTATCTTTCCATTTCGGAAATAACATTACGAGGCCGTTACTGAAAGATTTCAGACTCGCAGTATGTCATACCAGTAACGAATTGTCAATGCCAGACTCGTGAAATTCAGCAGTTTTCACAAATTTTCAGGTATTTCAGTTCACCAATTTTGTTAAAACACTGCTTCGAAGAAAATAAAATCAGCAACAATAGTGATTTACGTAACAAAGCCGGAGCATTCAGGTTTTTGGACCAGTAGACAAGATTATATGATGAGCTGTAGGCGAGTCCTGGAAATATTGCTAGTCCAATAAATAGTTTTCGTTTGTATCATTTCGTCAATTCTTGGAATATAACTATTTCTTTCTGAAATCAATTGCTGTCGTTTTTTGGAATTGTTTCCTGACCTTTCGCTATCACGTGTTCGTTGATTCCAAGTCAATGCGGCTATATTCATATACGGTCAGTGGAGTTGGCTGGCAGTTGATATATAGGAATTTCCAAGCGTTTTCGAAAATTGAATTAGTTTCAGGGTTTCCTTCTTCCTATTGAAATTATCTGTGTGATTATGGTTTTGAATTGCTTCTCGAAGAAGGTTGTGATACTCCTGAGCGGTGGCAAACAGTTTCATGTGTTCAAAAAATGTATTTTCTGTAGGCTCCCTCGCTGAGAGCATGTTCAGCTAATGTCAATTTGTCTGTTTGACCTACCTGCACAAGCACTATATCTTCATTGTCGTTAAAATGATGAATCAACATCCTTGCTAGGTCTTTCCATCGACATACAAAGAATAGAACAATATAGAACAACATCGAAACCATGAATAGTGACTTGTAATCTATGGGCTTGAGGCAATATCATGTCCCATGAAAAAAATGGGATAAAATGAACCTATGCAATGAAACTAACTGGTTGGAATGAGAATTGAAGAAATATAGGAAGACAATCTATAATTCTGAAAATGCGATCGTCAAGATAATGATATCAAAGATGGACAATTTAGTAAGACTGATGAATTATTTCTGTATTTTTCCTCGAATCGTATATGTCATATTATAATAATAAAAGCAAAGTGGTGGTAAAGGTACAGCCGAAGATGTTTGTCATTCCTGCTAGGTCATATATTTAAGTATACTGATGCTATGTCGACAGCTCCTAGTGAAAACGGGCCACCCTCAATTTGTGGTAGAACTCTCCAGGTAGAGAGTACTGCAAAGGAAACCGCACAAAATTCGACAGTTTGCCGGAGAGGTGGTATAGATTAAATCTACCCGCACACAGTTAAAATAACTCGAATAATTCAATATATTGGATTTCTCTTCGAAACTTTGTTTATTCCCTATACTTCCAGTACCTAGGCCATTATATCACGAATGGATTGTGATATAACACTGTTACAATCTAGTCATCATGGAAGAATTAAGGTGTAAGAATATTTGGCAAACACTTTTGTCGAAAGTGTTATGTCTCAAAAATTAGACTCTTAGACAAAATCATCATAATAAGACGTTGATTGGGTAATTACATAAGAACTCACATAAGTGGTAATTCGCTTTGGCCCTACGGTTGAAAATAATGCCTTTTCAGCCCCAGTACCAAAAAGCAAGAGCTTAAATCCAAGAATGCGGGCGCAAATGTTCAATTTTAGGTTCGGCCGGGCAAAAATGATACGCCACTGCATTGTTTCCTTATATTGAATGATTCTCCTGATTCCAAACTGTAATCGGTATAAAACACTTTTTGCTATTATGTGCCGTTTTTGAATTATCATGAAAAAGGAATAGGGTTGTGCACAACTCAATACTAATAATAATACCTTTAATTAATTGAAGCAATTTTTAAAATGCCCACCTTCCACTATTATGCAAGCGTCGGCTCCTCATCCTATTGACACATTCAAAAATACCTGGTGTATTTCGCATAACAGCACATCCAGCTGTATCAAGGTTATCGCCCTGTATTTCGAAAACGACAAACTTACGTTTCGAACATACTGGCCTACATTTTCTGCACGTACTTACGAAACCCTCTGTATAGAGTAATCCACTAGAATAGGTTGCAACATTCGTTCATAATAATTCGAGTATTCAAAAATCCAATACATTAGATAAAAATACAATAAATTGAAAATAAATGCAATATATTGGAAAGAAATACAATGTATTGAAAATTAATCCAATATATTAAAAATAAATCCAATATATTGGAAATAAATCCATGATATTAAATTATTCAATTTTATTTTTGTGACCCCTAGACGCTTTCTTAAAAATTGTATTCATTCGAAGAAAATTTTTTTTTTCATCATTCTAAAAATATTTGGCAAACACTTTTCGCATGTAATATATATTTTTAAGGTGATTTTCTCACTACTGGGATTGAAATGAGTTTTTCTATTTCTTGTAGGATATGCATAAGTGAATGCATTTTTATCTGTGCGGAACTTATTTTTGATGGGTGATTATAGAATAGTTGTCTAATATCTCCTACTTTTTGAAGAGAATCTGGAGGGAAAGTCAATTTTTTCAAAGACTTTTTCCAAAATCTATTGCTGGACTATTTCTAATTGTTCGATACAGCTATTATAGGCACCTCGATACCATATCTCGAAAAAGATTCTATTATGAAATACGGAATCCGTTTCTCAGTTATCTATACACCGTAGCTATACTTATGTTTTGCTTTCAAAAATAAGCACGCACCATTTACGTTAGAACCGTACAAATTAATATTTCACGCTGAATGAATCTAACGTTCTCAAATAAGTTACGAGACATCGTGTCCGTGAGTGGATACACAAACATCATTAAGAGTGTTGGATCCTGATTACTCTCCAACTCGTTACTCGTCAAAGGAAGAGCGCATCATTATAATTAGTTCTCTCAAAGATACATTTCAGCGCATTTCCACGAGCATCTCTGGGATAAATGAATGGGGGGGCATCTGAAAATGTGCTTCATTTCGTTTTTACTCATTACCACTGTGAAAGGAATAATATTACAGTAAGGATTTTTCAGAGTTTCAGAATTACAATTATTAAAATTTCATACCAACTGAATTTAGATTTACCACACCGTATTCGAGAAGTCTTTGTTACTAACTCCATACGCCACCTTAGGAGCAGCATGTTTATTCGTAGTCCCGTCAACCATGAAACGTGGGAGAGTCATTCTTCAATGACCCAGATATAGTTTCTAAAGAAAAAAGATCCGCCTCATTGGAGAATCGAATCCACGACCCACAGGTCGTGAATCGTGAGTATCGAGCGCTTTGGCCACTGCGCCAACTCGGTCGGTGCGTTAGGCTTCTTCAGAAAATTACGAGTGTAAGTATTCTACTATCACTGAAGTGGTACTCTTGGTCTCAGATTATATATACCTGATTTATCATTACTAAATGAAGTAATTCTGTCCACAGGTAAGTTTCCCGGTATCGTAAATTGTTTATTGTTCCCAGGTACATTTGTTTGTGTAATTAAGTTCGAGGGGACAGGTAAACATCGCGTTCTTTCTAAGGTTGGGATCCAGGTATTGTTCAATTTTATGGAGTTAAAGTTGTTTATATACTTTCTGATCCCGATTGCCTCCCTAACGAGTCGTGTATGGTAAGAGGAAGTAGTTGCTAAGACTTCTGTTTCTTCAAACTTTATGCGGTGGTCAGTTTTTGTGAGCGTATGTTCTGCGAAGGAGGATTTATTAGTCTGTCACAATCGACAATTAGCTTTATGCTCGGAGATTCTTGCATTAATGAACCGCTTCGTGATTCCTATATACACGCTTCCACAGGTGCAAAAAATGCGATAAACCCCTGAAGTGGAGAGTGGGTCCCGTTTGTCTTTTGCCGATCTGAGATATTCCTGAACCCTGTGTACCCACTCTCCATTTCAGGGGTTTATTGCATTCCTTGCACCTGTGGAAGCGTGTATATAGGAACCACGATGCGGTCCATTAGTACAAGAATCTCCGAGCATGAAGCTAATTGTCCATTGGGACAAACTAATAAATCCTAAAAATTGTCACTTTGTGCTTCCCCGCATCAAAGGAGCACTTTGTATATCTTTGAATAGTTTTGTGATGAGCAGTATAGTAAATCGTATAACTTTCAATAGAAACATATTTTCCTATTGACTTATGACAAATGCTATTGCATTTCCTATTGCATTCCTCACCCTAATGGAATGTAATTTTGGACGGTAATTCCAACTTATTGGTTGCTGGTATACTTTTCGGGGCCCATTTTGAAAACCGTATATGGTTCAATTGTATGTTCGTAAAATGACTTAAAAAAATTAGGCTGTTGTTGCATTACTCTGAACAAAATCCTGCTTGGTACTTTCCAAAATATTCTCTGCATAACCTGTTGATCGTAATTGTAGCATTGATTAAAAGTTTGATTTTGTGGAGGAAATTCTTTCCTAGACATGGCTATTGTAATTTATTGGGGAAATTTGAATTCACTTGTCATTCATTTGTATAGATATACCATTGAATTCAATTTTTTTTGGTCTGCGCCACTGCTTTATAGCATGTATCTGCTATGCCTCCAAAATGATATCCTTTATCTTTTCTTCTGGTAGTCAAAAGTCTGTGACAACATTGAAGTTTTACATTTTTAGCAATAATATTTATAATATTTGATTTCCTTTCAACACGCCACTGCCATTGACATTATTATTTTGGTCTCACCCAATGCTTCAATTGTGCCTAAGGCTTAATAGACACTATTCATCTTTGTATATTCTATTTTCTTGTCGGTCTATAAGTTTTGTCATCTCTCGTATTTTTTCTATCAGAAACACGGTCCACTTACCGTCTACTGAATTGAAACAGGGAATCAAGTAGGTACAGTATGCTCCACTCACACAAAATATCCAATCAGTCGATAATTCTGTTTTCCAATATACTAGAAGTCGAGTAGGAAAGTATTATTGAAGTAAAAACTTCGTTCAGTAATGCTTATTTATTGGGACCTTAACGGCAAAATGGAGCCAAGAAGTTTCGAAACTGCTAGTAGGAAGCTTACTTGTTCGAACTTCAACATATATTCAGAATTAACGAGAATATCCGGTCCAAATCCTTTGCGAACACCGAGAAAGAAAAAAGTATAAGAACACGTGCAATCTCATCAGAACATGTCGTTCCTTTATTCCGGAACGTGTGAGGATAAAAAGATCGGTAATGTCATAACAAGGTCCAGTTTCAGGAAAAGGAAACGCATCTGGAAACAATAAAAATGTAGAAAGTGCTATTTCTCGTAAACTTCAAGATTATTATTTTGTAATTCAATGTGATCCTCATAGAGGGTAAAATGTTGAAGGTTCCTAAAGACTGACTGAACAGCCTATATACTGAATTTTGTTCTACAAATCTTTGTAGATCAACCAGATTAATGTCAGCATATTTTCATGCATTTTCCGAGTCATCGATAAAAGTGCTGAAGAATATGTGGGTATAACCAAAATTCAAGAAATGAAGCCTCAAGACCCTCAACAGAGAGTTGAATTTAGTGAAATGTTGTTGATACGTATTCAAGAAAATGATTATTTTTTATTATTTGGAATGACGAATCGAAGTTTTCGAGAGAAGGGATTTTCTTTAGAAAAAAGTGACATTACTGGTCCAGTGAAAATCCTATCGTCACAAATGACGCAGGCTTTCAAGAAAAATTTAGTTTTAATGTCTCATTAATGATAATGGACAACAAATTGAGGAAATGGTAATGGTAGGTATGGATGGTGACTGATGCGCTGCGACCTAATTAAACCTAATGTGGCCAATCTTCTTCTGCTATTTCAAAGTGTTCTCGTTTACAGCAGCCCCTCAAGCCCCAATTCCTCGAGGAATTCAAGGATTTTGAGGAGGTCTATTCGAGGTATTTCTCCTACAGTCAGCTGGTTTGATCCCAGTATATTGAATCTCTTGTGATGTACAGCATAACACTCCATCAATGTATGGTGTGGTGTTTCTGGATATTCCCCACAGAATCTGCAGGTGCCTAGCTTCCTTAGGTGTTCTTTGAGTCTGCAGAAATCCCGTGATTGTCTTTAGACTAGTTTTGCTGAGGTGAATCAGTATCTTCGATCTTGCTCGGTTGAAGTTGCCGAGGAGGCCTTAGCCCTGGAAGTCTTAGCCAGTATGTTGCTCTCACTGCTTCTTCAGTTTTATTGAGTTCTTCTTGAACGTAAGATTTTCCAAGTCCGCTGAATGGTTCTGGCCCGATAAGTGGCGTTGATGCCCGTTTTCGTGCCAGGGTATCTGCTTGCTCATTGCCCTCCACTCCGACGTGCCCCGGTGCCCAGAGGAGGATCACCTTGTTCCTGCCTAGATCATTAAGTTTGTCTAGGCATTTCCAGACCATCTTTGAGTTGATGTTATACGAGCTCAACGGTTTGGGCTGCTTGACTATCGAAGAAGATTTCCTTGTTCCGGTATTTCCTGTCGAATTGAATTGAATGCACCTTTCTATGGCGTGAATATACGCTTGAAAAATACTGGGAAACTGGCCCATGGGTTCGGAGTATTTGGTGCGGGACCCAAAGACTCCTGCTCCAGTTCTGTCGGGAGTTGTGGACCTGTCCGTGTACCATGTTGTGGTATTCTTTCCTAGTGCTCGAATGGATTCTAAGCTCCAACCACTCTTGGTATATAATTCCGTTCGAAAAAATTTTTGGAAACTGAATTTCCTGGTAATTTCGTGTGTTGGGAGATCGGCAAGTTGTGTACTTAGCTTCGTCGATAACCTGCCACACAATCTCAATTATTCTCTCGACTTAGTTGAGATGTACCATTTCGAAAACACGCAAAACCCATTTCTCACTTACTTCACCAAATACTCGTGGAATGTTCTGAGTATGACTGCTATGAAAAACCTAGTGTCTGGCTTATTAATCTAATCTTATGAATTGGCCGTATGAATTGAAACCATGACAATTTTGCCAAAATTTGTCACGGGGTTGGGAAAAATGTTTCGAAAAAAGCATAGACTTAAAAGGGCATTTTTTACAATCGTTGATTGACTAAAATACTAAAAACTAAACGATATGGATAATACTTTTTCAACTTTTGATTTTTGGTTGAACTAGAAACATGTATCCCTACAGGTTATGATGAGAGAACTTCGTGTCTGAATATTCGATGTGTTCCTCATTTGAATGACTACTTCACCTTTTCCTTAAAACGTACAATTTTTTATACAGGATCAGTCAAGGAACCTTATATTTGGAGGAAATTTGTCATCCTGTATATGAGATATTGGGTGGAACTTGGTATATGGATGTTCAAAATATGCCCAAAACTTTCAAGAAAAAAATGCCTAATAGTCCATCTCGAAATTTCTACCCAATTTTCAGAAAATTGGTCTTGAAAATAAGAGTAATTCATATTTATCTGTCAACATCTTTGAACAGAGCTTTCGAGTAATATAACTAGACGTTTTCACTTTTGAAATCAGTTATAGGGTTATAAAATAACAGGTGTCCCGAATCAAACTTTCAAATCGCACCCACTGTCAGTATATCCGTGTAAATATAGGCTGATGGTTCCGCAAAACTGTACGGTACTTCTTCTGCCCGGGAAAGGATAAGCCCCGCAATTCAATATTCTCGAAATTGATAGTACGTGGGCTCATATGAGATATGGAGGATGTAACCAAATTGTTGGAAAAATTGAGTAAGGATTTGAATGAAATGAAAACCCAAAACTATCAACTTGTCCAAGAGGTAACTGCACTAAGAGAGGACATACATGGTTCCAAAACCCAAGTGGCAGCAGATTTGTTGGAGTTGAAAAGGGAAAATGATCAACTAAAAAGTGAAAATATGAAAAGATACAGTCTGTAGAAAGAAGATTGAAGAAATATAATTTGGTAATTTATGGTTTAAAAGAAGGGGAGAGAGATCTCTACGAGGATGTGGTCTCTTTATTCCGTACGAAGCTTGCTATTGATGTAAAGGAGACTGATATCAGAGATGTGTTTAGACTGGGCCAAATTGATGAAGTGAAAAACCGTCCCGTTGTGATTGAGTTTACAAGAAATAAACTACGGTTTGAAGCGCTGACTGGTTCTAAGAAGTTGAAAGGAACTGGATTGTTCATAGCACCGGACTACATGCAAGAGGATTATGTGAAGAAACAATATCTAGTGGCCCAGCAGAAAATCGCTAGAGAAAGTGGTCATATAGCAAAGATCAGAGGAAATAACCTGATAGTGGACAACATCAGTTACTCATTCGAAGATCTACAGACCAGGTTAGTGAAAGGTGATTCGTGTGAATCAGTGGGAAGTGAAAATTCGAAGAAAAGAGCTGCTGTAGATATACTAGAAAAAGAGAAAAATAAACCATTCAAAGCAAGTAGATTTTTAAGATCATCAACAAAATAAAAACTATTCTTACAGGTTCAATTTGATAGCATAAAGAAAACATTCCATTCATGAAATCATTGTATTGATCATGTCACATTTTTGTATAGGGCATCTTAATGTTAGGTCGTTGATGCCTAAATTAACTGATATTAAAGAGTTAATCAACTTTCTCCATTTTTTGTGTCAGTGAAACTTGGTTGTCTAGCAATATTGAAAATGATGGTTATACCATAGTACGCAAGGAACGTCTTCGGGGAAGAGGAGGGGGAGTGGGCATTTTCATTGAAAATTGTATATCTATAATAAAATTAATTCAGATAGTGATTTAGAACAGTTATGGGTTAAAGTCAAAATCGCGAAACTAAATATTACTGTTGGTGTCATATATAAGCCCCCGGACTATTCAGTGAGCGAATTTATTGCTAAGTTATAAAATGATCTTACAATGTTGATACCCAAGTATGACGATATTATTATTCTGGGCGATTTCAACATTGATATGTTGAAAATATCGTCTTCGTCCTATTTATTCTAGGATGAACAATTTTTAGGAGAAATGGTGTAAGTTCAGCTCATCGATAAACCAACTAGAATCACAATTACTTCTATCACACAAATTGATCTGATCATAACAACAGAACATGAGGACATTAAGAAAAATGTTGAGGTAGCAGCAGCATCTCATATCTCAGATCATGAGCTAATATACATTGAACTTCAACATTCGTACTTCGGTTTATAAAAAAATAAGAGATTTTAGAAACTTTGATGAAGAACAATTTTATCAAGATATCAACTCAGTTCCGTTCCATATAATATATAAACTTCCAACTATTGATGATAAAGTGAATTTTATGAATGAAAATATCCTACAAGTCTTCAATACCCATGCACTTCTACGAAACATCAGAATCACAAAACTGTACGCTCCGTGGATCACTGATATTGTGAAGCTTCTCATGTCCTTGCGCAATAAAGCTCGAGTGATATGGCAAAAACTAAGTCACCTCTCCATTATGAATATTATAAGTCACTGAGAAATTATACCATATTGGCATGTCGACACGAGAAAAGAGCATATTTTCAATATATTCTGCAACATCAAGGGGTCTGTAAAATTTGGAAGGATTTGCATCATATGGGAATCCAAAAAAATCGTGAATGTTTGCCAGATCATCTGAAAAACGTAGAGCAGATAAATCAGTATTTTGTGAATGGTATCTCGGCAGTTCCGGCAAATCCAGAAACTGTAAATTTTTATCTGAATAATAGGCACGACTCAGCTGCCCAATTTCAGTTCCATCTGGTTTCGCAAGAGAAAACACAAACCACTTTATACAAACTCAAATCAAATGCACAAGGTTCTGACGGCATTAATCTGAAGCTTTTACTAATATGTTGTCCATTCATATTGCCATTTATAAACCATATAGTAAATGTCTGTCTCATAAGCAATGTATATCCGCAGGCATGGAAAATGTCTCTTGTTCAGCCTATTCCAAAAAAATCTAATGTAAACGAGCTTAAAGATCTTCGTCCGATCAACATATTGCCCACGCTCTCAAAAATATTAGAAAGAGAAATTGATGACCAGTTAAGACATTACGTATATCGCCTCAATATTTTACCAGAAAACCAATCTGGATTCCGGTAAGGTTACAGTTGTGAAACTGCCTTATTGCATATCACCGATGAAATCTTAAGAGGAGTTGATAATAAAAAACTTACTATGTTGATTCTTTCGGACTTTTCTTAAGCATTTGACACTCTGGACTGTAACTTGCTTATAAATAAATTGAAATTCATCGGTATTACCGACGAGACTGTCAGATTTTTCACAGATTACCTGTTTGGAAGAAACCAGAGTGTCAAAATTGGAAATGATATATCACGTCCTCTTGAGTTGTCATGTGGAGTTCCACAAGGGTCCATTCTCGGACCATTACTGTTTACATTATATACCTGTGACTTAAAGCGTGTAATCGATCATTGTCAAATTCATTTCTATGCAGATGACACTCAGCTTCATTTAACCTTCCCTTCTTCGGAAGTTGATGTTGCTATCAATAAAATAAATAGCGGTATAGCTTCACTCTTAACTTTCTCTAATAATCATTCTCTGAAAATTAGTGCAGAAAAGACTCTCATGATGATATTTGGCCCTCGTTCTCAAAGGAATTCACATGAAGACATCCGAATAAATGTGAACAATAAGGAAATTACCCCTGTTAAAAGTGCTAGGAATCTTGGTCTGACTTTCGATAATGATCTGAGATTTAAAGAACATATCAAGAAAACCCGTCGAACAGCCTTCATGAATTTGAAGCTGATTTATAATAACAGGGCATTCTTAAACCAAAAAGTAAGAGCCATCCTGTGTGATGCACTAGTTCTCTCCAGATTCAACTACTGCGACTCTGTTTATGGCCCATGCTTGGACTATGAGGATAGTAGATTAATAAAGGTTATGCAAAATTCATGCCTTCGATTAATTTATGGAATTCGACGTAGGCAGCATATATCTCATAACCTTAAAGAAATAGGATGGTTAGATATGAAAAATAGAAGGTTACACCACTCAGCATGCTCTTTCCACAGAATAATAGAAACTAAAACACCCCCTTACCTAGCTAGAAAAATATCATTTCGTGAAGATGTCCACAACATCAACATTCGATTCAAAGGAACTATCACTCCTCCCTCTCACCGAACAGAAATATTTAAACGGTCTTCTTCCTACCAAGTGTCACTTATATACAATTTATTGCCTCTGGATAGCAAAAAGCTTCCAGTAACAGCATTCAAAAAATATTTTAAGAAATATCTTATAGATCAGAGTAACGAAGTGCATTAACAAACTCATCCATAACAACTTTGTAACTATGGTATCTGATACTGTGATACTGACTTATAGCAGGCGAATTGGTTATTGATTTTTCTTTACTGTCATAGTTAAGTTATTATCTGAATTACTGTAATATGTATGTCGATATAGACTTCTTCAATTGTATTATGTGATGTTATATATATATACTGACTTACATGGGAAATAAAGAACTATTATTATTATTATTAACTGTTTAATTACCCAGATGATAGGTATTCACGTAGACTATCTCATAACATTCAATACCCAGTATTTTAATCAAAAACAGTAATAACATCATCGTTGGCTCATAAGTTTTCATAATTTGTATACTCAGAAATAGTTCATCAAGGATCATATTTCACGTAATTTTTCTTGTTACATATTAACAAAACCATAAAGTATGAAATCAGCTGCAATTCAGAAATCGTATTTTGATGCACTGCATTCGGATCAAGGTTGATATTTCGAACAAATTTTTGATAACCTGTTATACCGCAGCTGCGTTCAAAACCGTCATCGTCATCTCTACGTGCGTCAAATCTATCCCAACTGAACGCCCATGATTTCGTATGAATCGATAATCACATTCATGCAATTCTGAATATCGCTCATTCAAATGTTTACCATTGATAATGAACAGAAGCCTACCTATACAAGTGCAGTATTTATCTCTATAGTATTGTATATTTTACGAATCAGCATTTTCTACTGCTGTGAACTTGATCTATGGCGCCTATTGATGTTGTGGATATTTCCATATGCCGCCGGCATTATTTACTCGATTATTATCGACCCACCATTTGTATTTGATACAGAAAAACTAAGAGCGGTCCAACACACTACTACCTTACCAGAAAACTTCATTTTTGTACAACTGTCAAAACACTTGACATTCTTGCAACTTTATTTATGCGTAAATGTTTACTTTTTTTCACTGCCAAAATAAATCACAAAATAAACATGAAATATTACTTTTTGAATGATTCATTTTTAACAGAGTCCCATATTAACGGATTATTCATCGTAAAACAATTTCATTTGTTGGAATATTAATTGATGGTAAAGTTTGAAAAATTACTTCCAACATAAATTCCCGAAGATGTTCCATGTTGCTGCTGATCAGATATATTTCTTGAATAGATTCCACAATTTTGTCAGATATTTCAATTTGTTTGGAAGAAGATGGAGAATTCAATATTTCGTTAGAAATCTAAATTTTGTTATTCAAACTATCTTCTATAAATGCTTCTGCTACGAAGGCAGCTTTCCAGCCACTTGTGGCGTTTTAAGGATGTACAATGTTGCCCCTGCATAGGCCAGAAAAGTTACAGACCTTCTCCTGAAACAGTGACCTGTGTAACGCTTATACATGTCTTTTCCAAGCCATTTTGCAATCAAGCTGGGAATTTCTACTATTTTATTTATCCCCACATGTTGGTTAATACATTATCCTCTCGAATATTTCAAAAATAATCTGTTACTCTTTGTATGCGGCGGCCGTAGTGCTCTATACTTGCGGTATATCTCAATATAATCAGAAGTTGAAACAGTAAACGTTCTTGCGCAATAGGACTTCGTATCAGGTATTTTACCAATCAATATAGATCTAGCAACTTCAATGACATCAATAGTTATATGTAATAATAGTTCACGGTATCAAGCACCGCTGATACCCTAAGTTAGGACAACCTATACAAATAAAAAATATTGAAATTACTACCAATCTTACAAAATATGATTATATCTGTACTTTATAAAGAACAATTCGTTTCGTTATAAGCAACTTGAATAAATTTATTGATATCAACCCTTGTTAAATCTTCATATTTCTTTCTTCGGTATCCGGCGCTTTTGTTTTTAACGAGCGGGACCAATTTTGAAAACTTCCCTATATCAATATCTTCCTTAACATTCAATGTACTTATCAACATTGAGTTGAGTTGACTCTATAACATAGGAGGTTTCAGAATTTTTGATTTTTCCCCAAAACAGCATATAAGCACATTTTCAGAAAACCATCTTTACATGTTTCTTGTCGCACCATTCACAAAATTGGTCATATAGGTACTAACTTGGATTTGGCCGGTTACATATTAGATACTATTGCATTTGCTTTCTCAGATATATCTGATGGGGTTTCACTACCACTATCATTTTCAACATCCATCTTCCTGAAAATAACTTGAAATTGAATCAACTACGAGCAAACACAGTAAAATAGTCGAACACAATAGGTAGAGGGATTAATTGTCCATGACGGAGTTGCTTCTGTTGTTGTTGTTGAAATTTCTGAAAAATTTGGTAGCAGCTGAGAAGGAGTACCTGTCATAATCTGATTTGCGATTTGACTTTCCTTGACGCTTGTTGATGTCTCCGCCTGCATTAGTCTGGTGTATTGTTCTGGATTATACAACTTCAAATATTTGGATTCGTTAAATGGTATTCTTGACATGGTATTTTTTCCTACAACCTGTACGGAGCAATAAATCCCCTTTATATTTTCGTTTTGGTGTCAGGCAGTGCTATCAAAATAATAGTTCCCTTTTCTGTATATCTTCAAGGGTAGTATTCTATAACATAATTCATCACATCGCCAATTACCACAGATCGCAACTATTGAAGCAATCTACGAAAAAATTGTTTTTGCTGAGAAAAAGCTCCAGCAGATACAATGGAAGTAACGAGAGCAATGAGGACGACCACAAAAACAGCAATGAAAGCATCATTAAACTTTTCACCTGTAAGAAATTCCAGACTCAAACGGGTTGAGATTAGAAAACTAGAACAAGTGATTCCAGATGCTACTCTATATCTTAGAAGTTATTGATACCTTCGTCAACTTTTCCAGAATTTCATATTCGACTATCGTTTTAATATTATGTGTAAATACAATTCTGAAGTATATCAATTCTAGTTTCGAAATTCATTGCAAAGTATAAAATTTAGAGATGATATATAACATGATGATAATATAACATTCACATGGTGAGAAAAATTGAACACTTAACGAAAGAGTATAAGTATGGCAGCTGAGAGAATCATTCATTTTACAACAATGAGTTTGTTCCTGAAGTATAATGCTTATTGCTTAAAATTATCAGCTATTCGGTTTTTTATCAACACTAGTGGCAAGAAGTTGGCAGGAAACCAACTTACAGAAGAAGTTGTGGATTGATGATTCTAACTGCGTTTCAAGTTCCGATAAAAAAAATATCGAGGACGCCCATGACTGAATGATTTATTGATGTTTAGAAATCAGTGGACGCTTATGAAAAAGTCATTACTTTTTATCACTTCAAAGCTAATCTAAACGAATTGGATGAATGGACGTTCTGAAAATATTTGACGGAATGGGCTGAATTCCACAGGAGTCAATCTGAAAATTTCCAACATTAATAAATTTTTTCCAGTTAGGAATTTGAAGAAATATGAAAGAGACTACAATTTAATTTTCAAGGGAAACGCAGATGATGCGGTTCAAACCCCTCCTGAGGGAAATTTCGAATGGAAATGGGGCTCGCTCAAACAAGAACCTTTCGTTAGAAATTGATTCACCATTCCCATGAAATCCTGCAATGCTCGTTGTTTTGATGCGGTAAGGTAAACAACAAGTAATTCCCATCGACAAACTTATGTGTCACAATTTACACTGCATACCACACGTAACCTTGCTTAGACAAACAAAATTCAAATAGAAATTTCTTTCTTATCTTGTACTATTCACTTATTAATTACTCACTAATAGTCAGTTATCTCTTATAAACTGGTTTAACTACTCGGGAGAAAATTTGTTTGATTTCAAATTTATCAGAAGGCGACGAGTGATAATCGTGTCAAAAAACTTTCGGGTGGTAAGTAAGTATATAATTTTCTCTACGGCAACTATTAAATTCTATTGATTACATATTGATTATTAATTGATGAATGGCGATGATTCTATAACACAGTGGATCCTAACTCTTTATCCAACGACACTCGACCAATCACAGATTGAGAATTTTCAGGATCCACGGAAAAATTTGTAAAAAAAATTGAGTAACTGAAAACTGGAGCCCTTTAGACATATGATGCTTCGAATGAAGGTACATTGAATTTGATCGTAGATTCTGAAAATCTAATAAAAAACAGTGTGTTCCATAAAAAAAAATTGGGGTCCAATTCCGGTATAACCAATAGTAGACAACCATAAATATTTGAACCGAAACAAACTCATCGGAACACTCTCATTAACAAATTTTCAAGAAAAATACTCCCAGTAGTTTCCCAAAAACATATCGACTCATCTCATTGTGGTATACTTTCCCTGTACATACATATGAATATTGACAGAATGGCCCAAAGATAAAATGAGTGTTAACATGAAAGAAGTGAATATCTCAGTATGTAGAGGGTCAATCGCTTCAGTGTGGGAAAAAAATTACAATTTGTATGACTCATGAATATTCACTCAATATCACACAATTAACAAAGAGAAAGCTGAACAATAGATTTTTCAGGAATGTTTAACATCCGTACATTCCATTTGAAAAGTTATTTAACTTTTTTAAACCAAGAAAATTCTTCAATTTTGAAATCTGTTAATTTCCTAAAATTAACTACAAACAATTTTATACATGAACATCATTTTTGTTTTCTAGAGAAAAAGTATATAATATAGAATCGTCATTAAATCTTTGACCATCAGTCAATGAAATAGATTCATCGGTTTATTCAATTCGCTTGAATACCATTTCTAATTCGTGTTCAGTTTAATTTTCCAGTGAGCTGTTAATTTGAACATTTTTACGCGCACAGGAAAGTTAATTTCGATTATAATACTATATGAAACTATTACTGAAACGTAATTATTGGCGCCACAATCGTTTGAAGTTAGTCAAGACCATGACAATGAAAATAACTAAGAAACAGGAGGTTATGTTTGTGATTATAAAAGGTCGATTTTGTATGAAACGATTGTTAGATTAGCTTCTAAAAGTGTCGTCAAAAAGAAGAAGGCATTTTGTGTTATCGAAAAATTTGTGTTTGAAAATGGGTCATTTTCAAGATTCAAAAGGGCATAATTCGAAAAGAAATTGAGACCCCCTCGAATTATTTTCGAATTCGTGTCCAGGAGACAATCTATGTAAGTTAAGTAATTTCTTTTTTCAATTTTAAGGCGGAGCCCGATAAACTTACCTTTACCTTTTTCACTCTTTTTCCTCATCCAATTTGGTAGAAAATCATCGGACTCTTTTTCATACCGGAATCTTGATTCTTCAGGTAATAAAGACACATTCAATACCTATATATGCATCTTCGTTCGTATGTCTTTGGGTATAATTTTTTTTTGTATCCATTTTATTCGTCCGTATTCACATATAAATTAATTGAACATAGTAACAAATGGATATATACATCAAAATTAAAGTCGAAATGATTGATGTTTATTGTACGTAAAAACGGATATGAATTATGAAACAAGATTTGAGGTTTGAACGGTTTAAATATAAGTATTCTTCCTTTTTTAATCTAATGGCTATTTAAGCTTTGTTATATAATATATTTGAAACACTATGGTTTTTGATATATCAAGTGGTGGTTTAATGCTGGAGGTGTAAAAAAAAATCATATATTTTGCAATGAAGTAAAGTGTATTTTCCTCGCTTTGCGTTTACTGCCCTCGCATGCGAGAGGAAAAGTGACTGATGGAGCGGAAATCGAGGTACCATCAGCATTTTAGAGGCAAATTCTATTTTATTTTGTGAACAATCATCCACGTAGTTCTCAGCTACTTACTGTGGAAGATTTCTATCCCCCGTATCGCTTAAGCCCTAAGCAGATGTCCACACCTGTATTTGTTAATACTGTTGCTGACGTTCTTCTGAAGGCTTGTCTAGTATAATCCTCAGGATCCTCTAATTCCAAATATTTGACAATTTTTGCCGGCCAACTTCTGATAGTTCCTCTTCCTTCATACTGCATTTTCCAATTCAATGGAGCCTGTCTGGTAGCGTTCAGGAAATCAAAGTCACCACCTGAGCACGTCCTGAAGGTAGGTGGCGTTGCTGGAGTTGATGGTGCTGGCGATGGGACTGCGTTGTGTTGCGAAGGAGTTTGATTGTCTCTAGAAGTAGCGGGGCTATAGTCATCGTCGTCATAATTTGTGATGTCCTCTGGTGCGGCGAAGTTCTTGGTGATGATGCAGGCCAGTTGGAGGAGATTGATGGAAACCTAAACGTTTCTGCCACGCATCACAGGCGTGGTGTTTCTCAGCCTGACAAACAACTTCGTAGGGACGGTCGAACGGTAACTGGAGCCGTCCTTTTGGTGCGTCGTGTTTGACGAAGACGTGGGTGGCAGTAGCAGATCTTTGAAAACAAATATTCAGCATTTGCCATGCCTGGTGCTACTGAGTGGACGGAGTACCTAGAAATGTTGACGCAGCTAACGAACAAAGTCAGCAGAGTCATCAATGTAACTGGCGGAGGTGGCCAAAAAGACGGAGTGGTTCGCCATAGATCATTTCTTCGGTGGTGGCTTGTGAATCTTCCTTCCAGGCTGCACGGATCTCCAGAAGAGCTATCGTGAGCGTGTGAGTCTATCGATCAGATTGCAGGCACATAAGAGAAGCCTTCAACTGGCGGTGGAGACGTTTAATCATACCGTAGAGAAAGGCCGTAACGCGAGACCTAGTCTCTATAGAACTTCCTGGCTACGGTCTGTGCTCCCCAGTTCTGAAGAGGTTTTGCTTCTGGGGAGGCAATATCCGTATCCCACGGAGTACGGCATAACGATGAGGTCGATGTAGACATGCTCGAACCGTCTGGATGGCGCCAAGAAATGGCCAATTGGGGTCGGGACAAGTTGCGTGACCTCGGCTTGCTGGCAAGGGATGCAGAAATGGGCCCAGGAACGGCGATCAGTGTTTTTAAAGTCCAGACGTTGCGCTGCTTTACCAGCTTTGTCATCACTTTGACGCCGGTGTATAGACTGGTTTGCAGAAGGCGCCTGTCAGGAAGAACCGCACCGTTGAAGTACAGGCCTCGCAGAAAATATTATCGTTGGATCCTATAACGGTCAATTGGCGTAGAGTGGTCCTTCTAGCGAAGTTTCTGCAGCTCTTGGTCCTGTTGCTGGGACGCTGCAAGTGCTTCGAAATCGAGTGGTTCAGCAGAGGCCTGGGAGAAAGCATGTGCTACAACAAAGGCATGCTGGATATCGATAGTAAACTGCCCGATGAAATCCAGGTGGCGAAACTGTAATGGAGACCACTTTTCGGACTTCTGGCGGAAGGCGAGTGTGAGCAGCTTATGGTCGGTCAAGATGGTAAAATGACGTACTTTCACCGTGTGTCGGAAGTATTTCACAGCCTTCCAGATGGCTAGGAGCTCTAGGTCGTAAGCGCTGTTCGTCGTTTCAGTGCTGCTCAGCTGCTTCGAGAAGAACCCGAGAGGTTTTTACTCATTGTTCACAAGTTGCCGCAGCGACTCTGACGATGTGGTTTGGGGCGTCGCAGACCAGGAAAAGCTTGGCGACGACATGCGGATGAACAAGTATATAGATAATATACCCAAAAGGTGTAATTTCTTGAAAATTTAAATTATTGTAGAGTTATTTCGAGTCATGAATAAATGTATGGAATGAAATATCTTGGAATCTGTATCTCATTTTATGGCCAGTGTGAAGCATTGAATAAAAAATTATTATTGGCGGCACAATTTTTCACTCTGGTTCTAGGTGTTGAACTTTCAAATTTCATCGTAATCAGAAATGAGAGCTCTCCGGTTGATGAGTAATATGGCAAAAAAATTCAAATCCAATTTTAAATCTCCAGATCTTCCACACTGTCTATTTTTAAGCTTTGCGTTAATGGACAACAATCACAAACATATCAAATATTCAGCCAATGTTCGAGGTCTTTTTGTCCTGACTTATCACGCTATCATTCATTTTCTATTTCTCTTGTGTTGAGATAAATAACGTTTGTTGTGTAAAGGCTGAAACACAATGGATGTTTTATGTTTTTAATTTTTATTTTCATAATTTTGGATATTTTTTAATGCGAAACTATCATTACAATTATTATTCTGATTACGTCTCATAAACAATCTTATGGTAAAATTCAAGCAACATTTTTCAATTATTTTTTGCATCTTGTTTTATTTGTGAAATTGATATCCAAATTCCTATAACTATTTATTACATAAAACTTCCATTGTGTCTTCGTCTTAACTGAGCACAGTTTTGTCAGACTCGTCGTAAGAGTATAATTACAAAAATCGCTCGAGTCACGTAACCAAAAAACAAGGCCCAATTCGCTATCTATCTCGGTTAAAACAGTAACCCACCAACTATGCGTATCCGACAAGCCTTAAAGCGATTTCCTCTTCACGCCACTGGACTTGATCGATAATGACTAGTTACACCGTGGCAAACAGGACAGTTCAATGGAACAGAGACTGGATCAGACTGAACTCCTAGAGTGCCTTTAACCGAATGCGGAAGAGACTTACCCAACCGTGAAAAGAACGACTCGAGAGTATCAGACTAGGTAGGTACTTTACATTCGAACACTATAATAACCATCGTCAACAGTTTTGAAAAGGTACGTAAATAATAGCACTGCCGCGATTAACTATTATTATGCTTCGGAATTTATTTGCAGAGCAAAGATATCGTAAATAGTGACATTCTGCTTGGCGACACTGACAGAAACTACAGTAATGATTATGGAATGTGAAGTTAGGTCTAATTGACTGCATATCTGAAGCGTTTCTCGTGTAATTTGAATTAATCTTCTGCATCAGGTAATTAGCTGATACCTCTGAAGTTCCCACCATAGCGGAACTTCTTTCATAATTGGAAAGTTACTTGGAAAGCGATTGGTTTCTATTTGAAAATTTATGGAAACGAACCCCACAGGAGTATTCCCGTAATACGCTCGACCCTGTACTTTCCTCATAAATATTAACTATTTCGACCTTTTTCAAACCACAATTTATGATATACAAGAGGTCGGAGCGGGACATTTCTGATCAGTCTTGATTTGTTGAAATGTTTGTGATAACCAAAAACTTATCGGTTTTGATTCTGTAGTTTGGCTCTTGATTGACTATTGAATATACAGGGTTTCATTTCAGGACTTCCCACCCTAATTTCCTTGAAAGATGTGCTTCAACAAATGTATCGAAGGGGACAAGTTTTCATCAGAAAATGCGAACTAATACCTCAATTTGAAGGTCTTTTAAATCTCTACACGTCGGTGTTTCTTTTTTTTTAATTAATCGATCTGTTGTCGAGATATTTGGGAAAATCTGTTCGCTGCTTCGTACCTTTGTTTTTTCTTCCGTTTACTTTCAATTTTCGTGTATGAGTACCAAATGTTACCTTGAAAGGTATGTAAAAAAGTGTACTTGTTAAAGAAAATAAAACACATATATTGTTTACCATAGTTACCAGTTGTGTGATAAAGCAAAGTATCAAAAATGGTTTACATTTTAGCTGAAAAAGTCGAAATAGTGTTTATTTATGACGCCGCAAATCAATGTGCTTGACGAACTGCTGCATTATTTAACGATAGACATCCAGACAAGAACATCGATATGTCCTAATCTATTCACCTAATTTACTCAGACAGGATCTGTTGCAGAGGATCCCGCACCGCATCGATGGGAAATTGGCTTTGATTTTTGTAAATGTTATAGATCTCATGATGCTGATTAAACTTTCGATTCCTAGCACGAGACCAGCGCCAATGCTGGGAATCGAACCCACGTCCCTTTGACTGATAGACTAGCGCTCTACCATCATGACCACTGCGGCCCATGTATAGGATTTGATATACTTTATAGTGGATCCGAGTCGGCCTACCGAACAAACGATGCGTAGTTGATTTGGTTGATATATTCGAAATAGTTTCGTCACAATGGCCATTTGAAATTTTGGAAAAGTGAACTTTGGAACCCTGTATAATCGAACCTATTGAATTTAGAACGTTAGTGCAATGGAGACATTTGTTCAGCATCATGAGGTCTATCACATATAAAAAAATAAAGCAAATTCACCGAAAGCCAATTTCCCTTTGATGCACTGCGGGGTCCTTTAAAATATAATCAGCCAAGAATTTTGACTGAAGCCACTCAAATTGAAGTGTTAGGTTATTTTGGAATGAATCATATTACTTCGTTACGTACCATTTCTGCTGGAGTTTCCTCAGACTCTGTCCATAAAAATTAATGAATTATATCGTAATAAAATGAAAATATATCAAGAGTTGAGTGAAGAAGATGTTGACAGATGAATCGATTTTTGTGAACAAATGACAACAATAATTGATAACAATATCGGATTTTTTTTTAAATATCTGCTTCTCTGATGAGTGTTATTTTTAGTTGAATGGATTTGTCAATAAACATAATTGTCGATATTGGAACAATGAAAATTACTATGTGTTTGTTGAAGGGCATCCTCAGTATCACCAAAAACTAAATGTTTACTAGAAAATCAAGTAATTGGTCCTTTATCAATGAAAATCTAAATGATGAGGTGTACTTGAATATTCTAGAAAATACGATCAATCCGCACCTGAAAATCAACTGGAAACAGATGGAAACACCGTTCTTGACGAACATGAGTTTAATTTTCAACTAGATTCCCCCCATTATGTGCTTCCGGTCCGTCAATGGCTACACAAAGTATTTCTCGGTATGAATAGGGCGAAGCGGACCTATAGACCTATAGATTTAAAATCAGTTGTTTACACACCCCCGCCGCAAAATTCACAACAAAGGATTACTGCAGAATTTCAAGCACTTCGAACACATGTGTTTGAAAATGTGCGCCACGCATTTGAGAAACATTCAAACGTCTTGAAGAGCAGTTCAGAAGAGATGAAGTTGGCACTGAGCATACTATTGTTTCTGAAGACATGGAGATAAATGTTCTCATGAGAGTGGAAATCGACAAAAAAGTTATCTCTTATGAAGATGGCTTCCGAGTTGGATACCACTCGTGAAAGTGAAGAATTTTGAAAAAACATACTTAAGTATCAATCATATAGATATCAAATACATCAACATTTGTACGAAGACGATAGTATAAGAAGGATGGAATATTTCAGGTGGGTACTACAACAATTGTATTCTCCGATGAGTCAAAATTTACCAATCTTGGTTTGTTTAACAAACAAAATACTCGATATTGGACGCAAGAGTATTTATTTGGGCAGGGAAATTTCCAAGAACGTTTTGCTTTTATTGTATGGATGGCAGTAGTTAGAGATCGAATAATTGGTCCCATAATATTCGATGGACCTTTGAATGGTGGTAGATACCTAAGTTTCCTCAGAAATGAAATTGATAATTATTTAGAAAATTCACCGAAAAATCTGGAAAATCGACTGTTCTTTCAGAAGGAAGGTGCACCTCCGCACAATAGTGCATGACAGATTACCTTCGTGATCTATTTGGGTAAAAGTAGATCGGAACACATGGTCCTGTTAGGTGGCCTGCAAGATTACCTGACTTAACCCCTTTAGATTTTTTTATTTGGGGTCACTTGAAAAACATCGTTTACAAAACCTACCAAAGATCCGCGATGACCTAGAATTGCGAGTTAGATAGCCATTCAAAGTATAACGCCTCAACAATTGAACAATGCTATTCAAAATACAGCCAAACGAGCTCGAAAATGTTTGGATGTTGGTGGTGGACATTTCGAGCAGCTTTTATAAGATTTCTCTTTTTCATTTTGTTTCGTTATCAATTAAAATGTGAGAGAAACATTGTTTGACAAATAATGGACATTTTGAGCAATTATAGAAGTGATGGTAGTGTGAAATATTATAATTTTGGTTTGAAGTAAAAGGAATGAGACTAAACATTTAAATTTTTCATTTCTATGATACGAAACAGCAAACATATTTTCCTACATATCTCGACAACGGATCGATCAATAAAAAAAAAGAACCACTGAGGTGTACAGATTAAAAGGACCTTCAAAATGAGGTACCACTCGATACCCCTTCGCATTCAAGATTTTGAAGTCTGCATTCCCCCTTGCAGGGGAGGGGGGCGCGTTCATTTTCTGATGAAAACTTGTCCCCTTCGTTACATTTGTTGAGGTGTCTAGGGATTTTTTGAAAAAATACACACATTTAGAGAAAATTAGGGTGGGTACTCCTGAATTGAACACCCTGTATGTGTTTGGACTATGGGAACATAGGGTAGGATGCTTTTCTTTTGTCAATGTTGGTTTGACTGCTACTCCATTCACTGTCTTGACAATCATTCGGTCCACTATCAATTCTTCCGCGGGTGTTTTCGCTTATGTTTTAAACAATTTATTTTTCTTTGTAACCATCTGAAAGGTGTTTCATTTTCGCTTCCAGGTGTTCGGGATCGCAGATTCTTCTGGCTTGGATGTTGTGATTATATTATTCATATTACATTATAGACAGGGTGTTCCAAATTAAGTCGGCACCATTGCCAACTCCGTTACTATTGATGCTACGAATTCGGTTAAATGAGCAACCTAGTAAGCATTTTCAATAGCCTTCTCGATGCCGAAAACAAAAAAAAAAAATTGACAGTCGCGTTTTCAGAATATTTCATAAAATGATATGTCTTTCAATGGAACACCCTATATTTTTTCATGCATTTCCATTTGTAATAACATTCTCAACAACAAATCTCTTGATTGGCTTTTTTTCCTAAAGGTGAAAATAAGGCAGTTTTATCAATAGGAAACATTCCGAAAAATATTCGAACAGTAGTTGACAGTTACAATAATTTATGTTATGATATTGCCATGATATACTTGAGAATATTTGACAAATAGTATTTCAACAAAGTTTCAAGGCAACTTGATTGCTCATAATAATTATGTTTTATCGAATCAAACACATTTTTTCAAACCACATTCATATGACCCTCCAGTATTTTCTGTACAAAAACGGCTTCAAAGTTATCATTACAGCAGACATATTTTGATTCAGAAAATAAATGCGGCTTTAAGATGGAAATTATCGTTTTGTACATTAATACCAAATAGCTCAGTGGTGTCAATTGAGTGGTGATCACGGGTTTCACGAGTTCACATCCCAGTGCAATTTTCTTCTTTTTACAGTCTTATTTTGCTATTAGTAACAAAATATTGTATTTCGTATGAGTACCAAAATTGGGTGTTCAGAGAATCATGAGGTTTCATTCGCCAAAACAAAGAAATTTTTTGTATTAGTGAAAGAAATAAATATTTCCACATAAGTTTTCAACTTTAGGAAGAAAGGTGATATGAGCTTTGTTGTTGAGAATGTTATTACGAATCGAAATGCATGAAAAAATATAGGGTGTCCATTGAAAGAAATATCATTTCATGAAATATTCTGAAAACGCGGCTGTCAATTTAAATAACGGAGTTGGCAATGGTGCTGACTTAATTTGTAACACCCTGTATGTGAAGTACTGTAAATATCCCGTTCAATAAGCTTTGGATTTCCTTATACATTTTGTCCCTGACTTTTTTCTTCTAGGAAAGACTTATTTCCTTCAAATCCCATGATTTATATTCGAAGTGTATGCTGTTGATATGTGAGAAATTTATTGAGTTTGAGCTTCAAATTATAATCGAGTCGTTTACATAAACTTCTCAGTTGCTCTATTCTCTAGTTTTCCATGATAAAGTTTGCGATAACTGGGCTCAGTGGGCTTGAGACACTTTGCATGGTTTTGTGGATCTTTGGTACACCATATAGCCTCTCTAGGTATGAAATTCTCGGTTCTTTATCCTCTTCTCGGTATTAGCGTCCAAAGAAGAGGATTTTTTTGAGCGCTTTCAGACTATTTCAGTTATTGGATCCAACGAAGTGTGTTTGGTGAAAATATTTATGGGCTATTTTCAATTGATTGATAGGTATTTCTTCACAGAAATAATGAGTTTAACCTGTAATTTGGCGTTTCAAGTGAAACAGCGAATTCATTATTCAACAAAATAAACGGCAAAAATGTTAATCGCTGGAATTAGTCGACTAAAAATCAAAGACGAAAAAATGAGCTTAATTGACGAGCACTTTGGTGGTAATTACCTTCAGGCCACTGCAACAGCGTGCGGAAGTACATTTGATTAAATGCCCACAAGCTACCCAAGTTAGAAAAATGAGCAAAACGTATCAGGAAATGCATATTCAGAGGCAGTAACAGTATTTCCAAGTTCTACTTTTTTCAGAATAAAACCGGACTCCGAAGATGGTAAAAATGTAAGTATAGGTCGTGAATTGTATACAATTTTATATGTAAAATTCAATCAACGAATACTCGAAAATGCGTTGTAGACAGATTTCCGTCAATACTTTTTTTAATTTGATGCGGATATATAAAAAATGCTAGTGTCTGCGAGGGGAGCTGAGAATATTACTCCATAACAGAAAATTTTGACAAAATTTGGCAAGAGAAAATTCGAAGTCATAATCTCGTTTTCTCGAATACTTTTTCAAGTTTTGAGCTGTGAAAGAAGTAATGTTTTCTTAAAGTCATTTTCCTCCAAGTTTTTGAATACTTGAAGTCCGGCACCTCAAATAGGATTGTCTAAAAGAATTGTTTGAAAAATATAAATAATCAACACAACTGTCGAAGTGAAAATAGTTTATGAAAATTTTACATTTTGTCGGGATAATTTTACTAATAACATCGTAATCGCTGCATTGGTCTATAAAATTTGCTCCAACTTTTCGCGATTCACTCACTAATAGTGACAACGTAAAATGAGAAACACTATATATTATTCAGAAATGAATCATTCCTTCAAACTGAGGGAAGGTAAATGGTAATTCCAGATCCTCAAAGAACTGTTTGTATTACAGAAAATGAGCGCAATATTTAAGTCCTCCGATAAAAATTCTCTGTGACTGTAAATTCAAGAATTCAATAGAATTCTGGAAAAGTCATTTAAAGTCACTGAAAGTGATTTAAAAACGGTATAAATCTCTTCTGTGCCTCCATGGCATCCAATCTCAAACAGAGGTATTCTTAAAGTTTCCTTTGAGAGATGAAATCGAAATAAAATATCCGGAGACTATGGAAGATGTGAATTTAGTGTCGCTTTGATGTTATTGTTGCCGTGAAAATATGAAGAACATGAGGAGACAGATAAGAGGTAAGAGGTATTCAGATTTCATCCATGTATAAAAAACTAAGGCTCTCCTTGCACACTTCATCAAAATCAAGGTGTTTCATGATGTTAGGAGTTAACGAAACACATATAAATTCAAACCCAAAAAATTGTAACAACCACTTTGCGAAGTAGATTTATTCATGTATTCTGATAAATTTTGGGCTCTTGTTTAGGAATGATTGAATAATTAAACACACGCCTATATAAATGTTGGATCTGAATAGATGTGGTAAGGATGATAGTGAATTCACAGCAAACAAATCTGAGGCACTGACTGAGACTTGAGTTGTCTTTGATCAAATAACACAACCTAGATGAGTAACTCGCCATACACGCATTAAAATTTGTATGTAAGTTACATCTTTCCCCAACGGCAGTGTCGTGCGTTGTAACAAAAATATTGAGGTTCAATAAAATAGAAATAATGGAAACCCAATATGGAATGGAATCCTGAAATTATGATGGAATAATCTCCACAGGATTTTGAGAACAGCCGATGCTCTAATTGACATGTTTCTTCATAATCCATTCATTTTACTCTTTTCCAATTCGGTTTCTTTCTCGATAGTTACGATACTGGTAGTTTACTTATGAAATGACATGTTTCGACTTCCAACTTCAAATGGTCTTTTACACATTTCACAATGCTTCACCATTGCTCAATATTGAAAACTAACGATAGTTTAACACAAATTAACTCAAGAATTTTCCCTTTATTCACGAAAAAACACTCCAATAAGCCAAATACGAAAAAACAGAGATGTTTTGTTGTTGTTCTGTCATATTTGACATTCGATATTCCAAATGCAGTGTTGCCGTACTGACCAGACTATATCGAGAACGAAGAATCTCCGTTCGGTGATGGAAATACTATCGTTTTTACATGCTCCCAACAAGCTGCAATGAACGTTTCAATTGCATTCTTATTGTCATATATTTCATCCAAGACAGTATTTTTGGGTTTTCGTTGCCATGAATATACCCGACAGATATCTAGGTTGTGTTACTTGATCGGAGGGAGTTGTGAATTTGCAAACATCCTTTCGATTACACCAAATAAAGAAACTATAAATTTTGTAAAATTTGTTTTTACGAATTACCCAGATTCTCGGAGAGAACCCCTCGATCGCAAAGCTTGTCCGAGCAAGGAAGATCTGGCACCTACAGCTTGCGTAAAAGTGGATTCAGAACCACTTTAGCTCAGTGGTAGGCGGTGGGGATCGAACCCAGACCGCCTGGGTGGGCACCAAACGCTCCTACATCACGACCACTTGATAAATCATTGAATATCTTCTAATTTGCACTCGGCGATCGTTACATGAGGCAACACTGCAGGAGCGTAAGTGTGCGAAAGCATAGACTGTGTTTATACAATACCATACCTATATGGCGTTCACGTAGGGCTAGAAAAAAATTATAATAGTTATGTTTTACCATGTCCCATATAGACACTAATGTACTTTCATTAAATATTGAAAAAATCGATTGTATAAATCATTTATTATCAAATCTATAGCTGTAACTATTATAGAGCTATACTTAATGGATCTAAGCATAGCATTTTTTGTTATGGAACGAATCAGTCTGGTGGGGGGGGGTAATTACCCCAATTGCCCCTCCTTAGATCCGCCCTTGACTGGTATTGCTGCAATTTGTGTTGTATCAGTTAAGAATATGTGATTGTGGGTGTTAAATGCTATATTATTATTATGCTGTCATTGGACGAAAAAAATTTACATTTGTATTGATAATATCGAAAAAATGTATAACACCCTGGTGTTTGATATTTAACATCTAACGGGCAATTTATGCAATTTTATTATTATTCTAGTCCTAATCACTGTCACTGTCTTAATCATAAAATAAAAATGATAGTGTACATTTACTTAGTTTTAGAGACAATTTATGCAACTTGTCATTATTATAGTCACAATCATTATCACAGTCCTAGTCTCAATTGTTGTTTGAGATTTAAACTAAGGAAATTGCACAAATGCGCCTACTGGAATGTACAGTTTCAATTTTATTTTATGATTAAAAGACAGTGACTGTGATTATGACTATGAATCATAATGACAAAGTTGCACAAATTGGCCCTAAGAGTCAATTCATAAAAATATTTAACATTTAAGACTTAAAGAATCCATGAATGCTGATTGGCCCTCTTGAATAATACAACAGGCTTCATCAATTCCTAAATCTCAAGTGATAAATCGATTTTGAATCTTTTTATAAATTGACCCTTAGTCTCAAACAGCAACAATTGAGACTAGGACTGTGATAATGATTGTGACTGTGGTAATGACAAGTTGCATAAATTGCCATTAACGCAACAATCCATTGGTGTTTTTGATCCAGTTTTACGGATTAGACTAGATTAACCCTCAAATGTAACGGAATGGTGAGGTAAAGTTAGTTACTAACTTTCAACTAGGTAATTACCTAAGGTTTAGCAAAATGTTTTTAGTAAAACGAATAATGTTTTGTTTCAGGATAAAAAATAAAATACCGCTGTTTATTTGCTTTTAGAGATTCAATAGAATTCACCAATGAAATTGTTACGTACGTTAGTCAAGGACAATAGATCTCAGCTGTCTGACAGTTGTGTAACAAATAATGTGTTTACTTTTTATAATTTTACGTTTACACTGAATGTCCTCCGGCGCATACCTAATAGAATATCGATTATAACAAAGTACAAATAGCTTCGGAGAGATATGACCATTATAAACCGTAGTGACGTATTTCATCGTCAGACAACAACAATGCAAACAAAAACTCACCGGTAGCAGACGATAATTTCCCAGACGGTGGTCCGCCTAAGGCAACAATTCCCAAATACGAATCACCAGGCTAACAAACTCAACAAATATTCACAAAAACGATGTCACTTTTATCCACTGAAATGCCTCATTTCATTCAAAATACTCAAATGATCTCGGTTGGATTTGCAAATACCGCAAATATCGGCAACGTTGCCACACGTGAGCAGCCGTACGAAGGAGAAACGGGCGCGAAGGAAAAGTGTAACACGCAAATGAACGACTGACATGAAGTGATCCGGTTGCCCTGCTGTGGCTGTGTCCTGTGGCCGTCACGAGCCTGCGAGCCTCCTGCGAGAGTGCGCGTCGGTCGCGCCGGCTACTGCCGCTGCCGCCGCCTGCTCCTGCTGGTGCCGATAGTGGGTAGAGGAGACGGCCGATATTATTTCCTGCTTGGGGTTGTGTGTAGGTTGGAATCTGGATTTCGTCGGAAGTGCGCTGGATACTTGAGGTGAAGACATGTAGTCGGAGTAAATACAGACGATGCTGATTTGAAATTTTATATTCAAAACGAGAAAATTCGCGGAACCTTTTCTGCAAGAGCATGTTCCAAGAACGTCTCTAGAATATTGAGGGTGTATATTCTATATTCACAATATGCGACCAAAGTTTTTGGTACTGAAATATACCAAGGATAATCGTGACAAATAGCTGACTATTATTTTTTTTCGTAATTCTATCAGGAGTATCTTCTATTTTGACAATTTGATGTGACCATATGAACATTAATAATCTGAATAAATCCCGAAAGCTCTAGCTATTTTTAAACATTGATAATCTGATTAACTCCCGGTAGCTTCAGCTCCAGGAATATTTCATATGTTCGAATGAAATTGTCTCATTTTCATTTATTTATTCAACGGGTAGTCCCAATTTCAATTAGTTATATAAAAAATACAATCCCAATACTACTAATAATATAAATCAGAATACAATGTATTGGTAAATAAAGTAAAATGAAGTGGTAAAATACAATATAGTAGTATATGGCCTGGAGTGTCACGGCAAATAGTAATAATACCCGTCCATTACCCGCACAGGCTATGCCTTTGGATACAGTCTATGAGTGTTTATTATTATTATTATTATTAGATCACATAAAAATACAAAGCAATATAATAATGAAATAATACTACAGAACAATGAAAGGGAGCGTTTCAGGAAATAATGCGACTCAGTTCAGTTTTAATGGTATTTGTGGAGCTGCTGAAGATATCAATCTGTTGATACTTATTTCCATTTCTGAGCATTCGGGTGACAGGAGTGGGAAAACCATAATTTGTGAAATGAAACGGTATTTTAAATGTTTTGCTACTGACATTCAAAGTAATTAGAGATAAATATCCTCACAGTTGATGCTGCCAGATAATTTTTTTTTAAACATACATGTATAATAATTCTTCCATTCTCCAAAGACAATAGATTAATCTGATCTCTAATGTTGTTGTATGAATATTCTCCCCTTCTTAGACCTAGCTTATATGCACAAATCCACAAACACAGTGAACTGAATTAATATAGCAATCCTCCTTGAATACATATTTTGGTATATTTTTTCATTCCCTCTGTTGATTGATGTTTTACATTCTGTTTATAAAAAAAGTCAACTGACACTATCATTCACAATAATTTTCCTTCAAAAACAAAACGTCTAAAGTTCCTTTCTATGGCAGTTTTTTAGTAATTCATGTTAGTAAGTATATTTTCCAATGTGATTTTTGTAATATTGATCACACCTATTATTATAGAGAAGTCTTGATGAAGAAAATAAACATTTTGCTCGACTAAAAATACGAAGAATTTTCATTGAATTGGTCAAACCTGACTGCTTCCCAAATAAAAACTTTCTTCATAGTTATTTCACAGTCAATATATTTTTAAATCTGAAAGTATTTTGTACAGCTTCAATTTGCATGGTTTTTTGCGTGTCTCATAATATGGGCACCAGGTTATTGAAGCGTACTCCAATCTCCAATAATGATCTCACTAATGAGAGTGTTCAAACTGAAGTCCTTACATGATCTGTTGATGAAGCCTTACATCTTGAGTGATTCAGTTATTATAAACTCATTATGTGATCTGAAGTTCAATTCACGATCAAACATAATTCCTAAGTCCTTTTTCACTGATTTCCTAATAATTGGTATATTGTTGATGCTGTAGTCATGTAGAACAGGGTGATTAATTCTAGAGAATGTTTAGCAGTAACATTTGGATCTATTCGAGCCATGCGATTCATACCACTCCACTCATAAAATTGTGACAAATTTTTTGTTAGAGCGTGACATCGTTTGTAGGAGAGATTGATTTGAATATGTTTACATCTTCAGCGAAAATCAAAACCCCACCATGTTTTATAATTGTAACACGGTCATTAATAAATAGGTAGAATAACAAAGGTCCACAGTGAGATCCTTGAGGAATACCCGATGTTGCAGAAATTGTGAATTTCATGAACATTATTCCGAAAACCGAAAATAAAATATTTCAATTTTGAGTGACTGATGAGTTGTCAAACTTTGACACTTATACAAACATATTAGTGTTCAGATGCACTTTTCGAGATTACTAAGAACTAAGCATTTCTATGTGACTGAATTTAGTAGAAACAAGAAGTCACACCCGCTATCTAAAAGAACTTTTGTTTATGTCCTTATGCAAATTCGAGACTTCACCAGTGTTGTCAATCAACGGGAAATTTGCTGAAAAATCAGGAATTTTCAAAGTCTTTGGGAAGTTTACCAGAATTTTTTGGCAAATGTCTGGGAAATTAGTGGTGTTACTGATAATTTCTGGGCTAAAACTGTAGTAAGGTAGTGGGAAATGCATCCTCATATTAATAATAAAAAAAACTCCTATTTTTCATTCGAATATTTTTTAATTCGTAATGGTGAACTGATTGCGCAATTGCAAGTCTAGGGTTTCTTGCCGAGTCAATTTTGCCGTTTATAAAAACGGAGAAGGCTGCCAGTTCATGGATTGGGACTAAAAGGTTATAGTTTTGCCTCAGTGTATACCCTGCGATTAGTAGAGCAATAATAATAATAATAATATATAATTATAATTGATAGTGGAATGAATATACGCGAAGCGAAGTAGTAGCTCAAAAAAAGGACACAATTATACGGAGATTCCAGATTACACAGCAATGCTTCGATAATTTATTTGAAACTTTCAATGTGATCATTTCAAGATGGTGGCGCGTCAATGGTAAATCTTAAGGATTTGACAGTTTTTTCTTTTCAATTGATTTATCTTTTGCTTTCACAAGTAGGTTGTTATCCATTTCTCCGAAAGGAGAAACAATAGATTTCGTTTTTGAACTATTCTGGAGCAATAACATTGCATGTCAAATACGGCATCTTAGTATAAAAGACGTGTCGTCAACAAACTGAACAGTACAATTTTGTTGATTCACATATGGAATATCGTTAAGAAATAAAGGAAAGAGAATAGGGTCAAGGACACTACCCTGTGGAACCCCATTTTTAATATCACGCTCCTCAGATAAATGATTGAGATTCGAGTCTCACCTTGACAGTTTGAGTTCTCCCGGTTGAATAGGTTTCAATCCATTTCAGACTTGAGCCACGAAACCCAAGGTTATGAAATTTATCAAGAAGCAATTTATGGTTGATTGTGTGCATTTTGCTGCCCAGAGCATTTTGCCTGTTTGCAAAGTATTGCGAATTTTGTTTTTTATATGTGAATAACCTGAGGTGCATACCGAATGTGCTCCTTATTTATTTCCAAAACTAAAATTGAAATATATATTCTTACCCCTCAGAGGAAAATGCATGTGAACTGAGGTGATCACCAAGGTAAAGGTTTTAGAAATTATAATGAGAGCTCGACTACCAGAGCTGCTGGTCACTATTGTTCTAAACTCTCTGGAAGGACATCAATTTATATTACTTCTATATACAGGTTGTCCCATATAAAAGTCATTGAAATTGTCATCCAAATATTATGCGGAGGTGTTGAAACCACATATTTAGTGGAGTTTGTAGTGGTCAATTCTCCAAGAGATTCGACAACACATGTTGAAAGATAATCAAGTACCTCTCTTCATTGAGAATTCCTTAGAAGAAACGACGCCCTTTCAAATAACCATCGATGATTCCGCACCAATCATTAACCCGCCACTAAATCAATCTCCCATCAGCATCTCCTAAATATTGGAATATATTATAGTTATGATACCCGGCTGTAGTCCTTGAACCAGATGAATTTTGTAGGGAATTTGTTTTTTGATAAAATACGTTGTATTTATGATTTTGAAATATCACAATCCACTGCTACTTATCTGGTAGAACTATGTGTTTCCAATACCATTTGACCTAGCACTGGCAGCACTGCAACAATGTGGTTCTCATTTGTAGCAATTTTTAGTTTTTTTCACTTCCGTCCATTGAAACATCCATTTTGTGTTCAAGATTTGGCTAAAGTAGTGAATGTTTTGTCTGACGGTAATCTTCTGTCGGGATACCAATTATCGTGTATTCTCACTGCTTCTTTTGCATTTCTTCTTACTTCGCTGTAAATACATAATCATATCCAACTTTTCTGCATTCGAAAATTGAATCACTTTTCAATTTCACGAAAAATCGGCATAAAACTTAATACATTTCCGTAAAATCTGACAGGTTTTCTAACAGATCGATGAATACTCGTATTATTGCATTTATTTTGACCGCTTTCATGGCCCTCTTCATAATATACAATAAAGTTACTGTGGTGTATCAGTATTCAAGGAAAACTGTGATTCTGATATATGGCTGAATTCAGAATTTTATGCAGAATCGCAAGAACAATGAAAAAATTTGTGAAGCCATTTGAAAAGGTTGGCGTTGGTATCACGACGTCCTAACGGATGAAGTTTAGTGATGGATCTCTATGTGAAGAAAAGGACCGTTTGACATCATAATGATCTGCTTTCACGAAATTTAGATACCCCCTTCCTTCCTGTTTTATATGGTACACCCTGTATATTTGAGTTGTGTTGAACTTGTCTTACTCACGCCCACCGCCTACTGAGCTAACCAGTGTCTTGTTTCCGTAGCACTATATTTTTTTGTTTTCACACTCCGATCAATTATTTCAACTTCCCCTTTTAAGGATCAGGCCAAACGTATCAGCTGATTTTTGGGATATTCTCCTTTTTTGTGGGCGATCCACAAAAACCCTCGTCAAGATTGAGATACTTAAACGTTTTCTCTTGAAGATTTTCTCGATCCTTTGTCCATATCCTTCTGACAGTTTCAGTTCCGACTGTATAGCACTGTTTAATTCAGCTTGGAGGGTTTCGTTTAATAAATGAGAGTAATTTGTATTTGTTTGAGGATAATGCGAAACAAGTGAGACCCGATGGAAACATCTGCGGTCTCGAGACGCCGGAAATATAGACAAGACAAATTTCTTATTTGGTGCACATGAAATAGACTGCTTCGAAATATTGCTGAGTTTCCTGGAAATAACACTGTTCAAGATCCCAAATTTTTCAGAGAAATCCGTTTTATCGAACCGGTTCTGTTTGCAGAAACTAACTATGACCCTTTCTTTGATGAAAATATGTTCAATTACTTGAATAATATTCTGTATATACAGAGCTATTCGAAGTCGAGGCTGTGCATTGGATTCTCGGTGGGTTCAGAATACAGAGGGGTGATTAAATAGAAGCAAAGAGGTCAAGTAAGTGAATTGAAAAAATATCATCTAGCTTCTTTGGTTCTGGAGTTATAAAAAATTCAAAAATGTAGAAATTCTTAGCGTATTTTTTTATTTTGTCAAGATTTTTGAAAACTTTTAGCAATTTGCCGTAGAAATTTCTTGTAGACTATACGAATTAGGGCACCCTCAAATTTTTAATTCCAAATACGGAACATTTCTTTATGGTGAAAATTGTCAAAAGCTGAGAGTCATGTTTCATATTGGCCTAGTATTTTCATCTTTACCACAGAGAGTATTGGTAATAATGAACTATTATCGTAATTCAACAAGTGTATTAGTGATTATCGAAATCGAAATTTCTTTGATTTTGAGAAGCATATATGTTGCTTGGCAACCACACGAGCGCTGGCGAATTCACGATAATCGCCGATAACACTAGTTGTATTTGTATTGCGGAAGATTGGATTACGTAATCCACCATATTTCATTATTAGTATTTGTTAAGATTATTTCATGAATAAAATCGAAACCATTTGAACAACTATGGACCAGTGATTTTAATTATTTGTTGTTCTTCGATTTCAGGTTTTGCCAACTGACTGACAGCTGTAGATCTATATATACATATCCTGTAGCCAATCAGGAATCGAACTACAAAATCGAAACCACATCATATACATATCCAGTAGCCAATCAAGAGTCGAACTACTAAATCGAAAATATGATCTTTTCAATTATCAACACAAAAATGTCAACCAATCAAAACACGCTATTTTAGCATAAGTGGAATAATCATTGAAATTTCAACATTTTCTAATTCCATAAAAGCTGAAGCTGAAATTGAAAAATGTCAACATTGGATTGACTCACTTCTTTTTTTCTTGATATTTTTCAATTACATTTGTTGTGAAAGTATATTTGATTGGACAATTCCATTCTTATTAATTACCTTGAAATCAAAAACATAAAATAGTCCAATAACCACAAACAAATTTTTGCTAACACTGAAGATAGAATTGTAGCACTGTGAGCTTGGCACATGACTTCTTGACATGTTAAGTTGGAAAAAAAATATTTATTACAAAATCAGGGGTGGAAGACAAATAACTTTTGACTTCGTTAAAAAAAAAATTGTAATTTTCTCAGGAAGTAGTAAGGCTATCGGAAAACGGCTTCGATAGATTAAATGGAATTACAAAGAAGTCCTGTAATACTTTCAGTAGACTAGGTTAGGTTGAGTTCCGTGAGATAAATATTTCATATTTGAAGCAAATCCATCCTTTTGAGCTCTGGAAACGGTGTTGTTAATCGTCCTAAAATTGTGATGAGGAATATCTGCCATTGTAGAGGTGAGAATACTTTGTGAGGTTATGGATAGGTCTCACAAAGGAATTTCTTCCACGGATATTTAAGAATTATGAGGATGTCCAATACTCGTACAAGTGGTATTGAATGTGATGTTATTGTGTTACAACTGTCCCAATAATATTAGATTCAAGAGGTTAGTTGGGATTGGGATAAATATATAAAGTTCAAACCGTGACCACAGAGGTGTACTTCATGTTACGATTCCACAGAGATGCGGTCACGTAAATCGTATTTCTTGAAATTTCGTTTACGGTTTTCGTTTGTTGAACAAACGGAAGTAAGTAACTTGAGAACGAACTAAAGTGAGTTTCTATATAGGATATATGAAAACTATGTTCCCTCTTATCCGACCGGCATTCACTTCTATTATAACATTCCCTTAAAGAAATCCGAATAAATTGTATATTACTATTTATAAAAATATATGGAAAACGTATTTTTTCATATACCTAATTACCCTGGGACGGAAAAATCACTATGATTCTTATTTGAACTCTCAATTCTGTACAAATTTCAATATCCTGAAAACAGATTTGTTGGCACACAGCGCGTTTACTTCATAGATGAGTGCATGATGAGGTATAAGATTACATTATTTTTTTCACTTCAAATACCTCTGGGGAAAGAATATTCTTTTGACTTAGTTATCAACATAAATAATCCCTTAAGAAAAGCTTCCACATAACAAATTCAATTTGATTTCAACTTCTTCGGAAGAGAGAATGTTGTGGTAAGTATATGCACTTACCAACACTCTTGTCCTTTGCCAGAATAATTCAAAACCCTACCACATTTCCACCCCAATTACTGCAAAAGATAAGCACTAGTAATTTCCTTGAAACCACAACATTCAATTCAACTACAATCCACTCTAAGAATTTTTGAGGTATTGTCTGCTCTAAAATAAATTTCTACTCACTTTTAGACAGACGATCGCAGCTGGATCTATTATAATCTTAATTATTGCTTTCCATTATGAAATTTTTCAATAATCAACTCAAATTTTCACAGCAATAACAAACAACTTGACAGTAGAGTTTGACATGTCTATAATAAGCCGAAAGCCGGGACTCTGAGAATACGCCCACAGCTCATGATGTGAACTGGCATCATACTGAGAAAACTGCTCCAAAAGTGGGTCCATTGTTGCTTAGATATATTATGGTGAAATGATGCTGGACTATGTTGTACATAAGTTCGGATAGGCAAGGGTTTCTGAAAATCACGGCGCGGTTCGACAAAATTATTCATCGTTTGAAAAAAAATAAGTTTTAGACGGCTTCTGAATTTTTGAAACACACTTTAGAGTCGTTTTCGTATGTTCAATAACAGAAATATACAGTGCAGTTCCAGCGTGAAATAGCATACTTCACGCCATTCAAACCATTTTTTATAAACTTCATTAATTCCAAAATGATACCGTAAAAAAGTCGTCTCAAAAACTAAATGGACTGGAGTTAATCAATAACAAAAAAAAGTGGATAATAAAACATTCAAGTTTACTGCAGGAAAAGAACGAATACATGTATCGCCATTTGATGAAGGTGCGATATCATGTCATATATATTCTTCTTGACAATTCTGAAAATCATCTTCCTAAAAAGAAATTATTTTTCGAAGTTTGACAGTAAATGAAATGTAATCGTCTGATAGTGTCTGTTGGTAAATCAGATCGACGAACCCTCAGACCCTTTTCACCCTTTCGATTCGTTAAATAAACCAGCTCCAATATTTACAACGGTCATTTTGGAAGTTATCGGGGCAATATCTAATATCGATTTCGAATTTCCTTGTTGTTGAGGTGAAAATAAGGTTTCGTGTATAACCATTTTGTTCGCTATATCCGAATGGAAGTTTTCGATAAGGAACATAAATTTCACTACACCGAGGTTCATGTAAAATAGCATTTCTTATCGCTTGTTAAAAATGCACCTTTGATTCTGCTGGGCAAACAAAAGAAAGTGAGGATATATATTCGAAGATAAGCCCTGTGACTCTAGTTTTCATGGAAATAGATTCGGTGTAATTTTACACTCACTATTAAGCCATCATCACAATGGTTAATTTGAAATATTAAAAATAAATTGTTTAATTATTAATTGTCATAATTTTTGCTAGGAATCGCAAGTTAAAAGGTAAGACCTCGTTAATCCTTAGCTCGCACAAGTTTCGACTTCTGAGGGTTGTCGATCGTAGGGGGATGACAGCTGGTTAACGGTAAAAACAATTTTAAACAATTTTTCATGTATGAACCTAAAATTTACTATTAATATCACATTTCCATACTTGATTGAACTGTTTGATGATTGCCGACTATTATGATCTATTAATCAAGACATTTCCATTCAATGGAAAAGTATCAATTTTCTTCACTTGTAGAACAATCAATATTATTTCACCTTCTTCGTAGACCCCACAATATCCTTTTTCAACATGAATTTCTGTCGAAAAGTCATGTTGAACAGTGGGAAATGGCGACTAAAATTTGATTTTCAATCGTAGATGATTCCACATCTGAATTTATGAACATCATGTTCATATTTTCATCAAAATTCGAACCACTGTGATTTGTGCTGATATACATTTGCTGTAATTGTCATTATCTATGAATTAGATGGCTTCATCCACATGTATGTGACCATATTTGTTAAGAAGTCAAGCAAAGCTGACTGTGGCCAAACGTTTGATATAGATGTCTGACATAAATGTTTGGATTTTTGTCGGTGCATGGCGTCACACGTTAAAAGCCAAGGGCGTCTTTCCTAGTTCGCACTAATCTCTCGATGTTGGTCGTAAAGAGAACATTTTTGAGGCTTTCTTCAATCGCTCTAAAACTTGTTCTGACGCTCTGAAATTGCCAATACCCTAAACAAACATGGTCAGGGATTATATCATTATAATGGGGTTGATATGTTTATTCACTTGCCTTCACATATATCGGGAAAGCAAACAGATTCCTGCGAATTTTAGAGAATCAATCATAATTTCGCTTATCCCACTTGTTTTTCAAGATGTCGAAAACTCTGCATAGTTATTGTAGTCGCTATATCTTTGGATGATTCCAAGAAAAATTCTTTGAATAAACGTAGGTCAGTAAGCGCTTAATTTCTGAGATAAAGGGTTTTGAAATTTAATAAAATAATCAGTTTTTCCCAGCTAAATATTTTTCTTTAAATTTTGATACCTACATGCAAAGTACGCCGCCGAAAATTAATTCATTGCAGAATTAATCAAAATATAAATATGATACTGTTTTCTCGTCAAAGGAATATAGTTTATATAATTGACCTCTATCATCGAATTAAGAAATAAAACGGCGCGTATGTTGTCTTTGCCATTACAAGAAGCAGGTACCTCGGCAGTAGTGAAAAGAAGCTCCATCCATACAGAAAAAGAAATTTTGTTTCCAGTGGTGGAAATAATTATCAGGGCACATTTCAAAATTGTACATTCATGATTTGTAATGACGTGAATAAATAAAATATGCAAGATCACCAGGTTTTATTATTTTGGACTATATTCTATGAGAGACATTGAAAAATAAGATTTACGCTGGCGGAGAGATAGAAAATGTGGAAGGCTATCGCAACAATGATGCAAAGAAGTGTATTAAGGGCCATAAATAATATGGAAAAACGAGTTCAAGAATGTCTCGAAATGGAAGGACTCCAATTCGAACATTTATTGCGCCATTAATTTTTTTGTGTATATAAATTACTTTATTTCAATTTTCATTACAATTATAGTGTTCGTTTCGGATGTATCGAAGAGCATTGAAAATGTGAAAAATATTAATTAGTACCTTAAAAATAAAAAAATACTTTCGAAAAACACTATGGTACATGGGGAGACGTGATAGTTGCTATTGGTGGCCCAAGTCAGATGACACCCTGTATGGACATATTCTGATAGCCCACATCAAGTGCCAATAGAAAAATGTAGACAGATTTTCAATATGTCTGCGAATAAAGAAGATACATGCAAAAAAAATAATTTGGGATTTTTTGGTTTTTCCTGTATATCTCCAGAACCAAACGAGCCAAATTCGATTTTTTACCTCATTGAATTGGTCTCTAAAATACGCAACTTTGCAACAATATAACCGATACTCTATCTCTTATCGTTTACGATCTCCCCATGTACAGAAACGAATTTGAATAGCCCTGTATATACACATATGTATATTAGCATTTCTTATTTTATTTTTCCTGTTTTACTTGTGTAAGGTAGAGGGAATTATAGAATCTATAATGTCCCTCTCTATTGATAGCGTAACTTTGACGATATAAGCTTATAATATCTCGGTCAGAAATAAAGTCACAATTGTGAGACAAAAATTGGAGTAAAACAAATTTTCTATTTCTGTAATATTATACTTTTTTCCCATATTGTGTCACATACTTTATGGCGGTCATAGTATATGAATATTTGAATTAAATATGCCTATTTTAACAGTAACGTTAGTTGTTGAGTTTAAACATGGTTTATGTTCTACTTTTACTTGCAAATTTCATTATTTTGCTGATAACTGAGTGGTATGTTGCCGAGAAACCATCGACATATCGTCTAAGTACCAATAGTAAGTCTATGCGTGGGGTTTTCGAATAATGAGATAACCACCCTGGTTGAATACCATGTTGCCATGAGAGCAGCAAACCCACCTGGACGATACTTAGAGAGAATGCATGATTTACGATCTATTATATGAAAGCACAAAACATTTTCGAAAAAATTATAGTGACTTCTTGAAGCGCAAAATCTCCCTCTAATGCTTATGAAACTACTAAACAAAAAAAAAGCGTCTACACTTACGTGCGATACCTTCTCTGAGCCATTTCAGCAATTTGCAATTCCAACTACTTCACCAAAAACACACTAATCCTGCAAGAAAAAAAACTACTCAATCTACAGCAACGTGAATCTAACATTCTACCTTCTGAGTTGCACGTTTTTGTCATGGTAAATATATTTTAACAAAAATGGGCCCAATTTATTTGGTATTATAAAAAAATTGTGCAGTTTTCCCTTCTTGAATACAATCAGATGAAAACATTTATTTAAGCAAAAATTATTTGTTATTTTCTATAAAATAAAAATATGTTAACCCTTGGCCAGCTAGGTCACCAGACCCCACTCCCCTAGATTTTTTTTGTAGGGATATTTGAGAAATAGTGTTTACAAGTTCAGACTCTCCAGAGACACACCATTTGGAACGGTGTATAAGAGATTGCGTAGCGTTAATTACCTCCTCTGTGTTGTAAAATGTTCGGAGAGGTGGACATATGCAATTTAAGTGATATTTTTGTTCAATCGTATCACTTGGAATTAAGTTAATTGGGATGATAATGATAATGATTTGTTAATTAGTGTAGGATTCTAGCCTTCAGCAGTCTGATAGATGAATATCGTGTTCCTTTTTACTTTCCATGTTTATTCTGGTTCCTAAAATGAAACATTATTTGTTTTTTTTTTTTTACTTTATTGAAAAAAAATTTGATTGATATAAAAATGAGAATACTTTTGAGAAAATAATAAAAATGAAGTAGATAAATCAGAAATACTCAAGTTTCTGCGGAATACATATGTTTTCCACAAAACTTGATTATGGTCGAGAAAAGTAGTCTATGTTGACTCATCAAGTTGTAACAGTTAAAAAATAATCGAACAAAGTTGGAAGATATGAACCATTGCAACAGCAGGAGTCATAGTAAAAACTGGTTATCGAAATTTGGTATCATTTGGTAACAAACCTAAAAAGTACCTACTATTTCATCATAATACAAGTTTATAATGATCCCTAAAAATTGGTTGATACCAAAATAAAGAGCGCTTTTCTGATCAATAAAAACATATTTGGAAAAAATTGTGATTTTCAATTTTGTCGAATAGATATCTCAATTCCGCATGTAAGCCTTATAAACAACTTTCTCTGATTACTTTTCTTGCTATCTTTACAAACAACTCCACTTTTGCCAATTCGTAATCAATTTTTCCAAATTGCCGCCATATTGGTAGTCACGTGACATGTCAAAATTGATTATTATTATTAGGTCTTCTAATATGCAGAAACGATCCCCTAAAACGTATTTTTTTTTTTCAACTCTAATAATTAAAAATATTCCCATATGCTGCAATCGTTATGGCCCACTATGTATGAATGTAAATGCTACTCACTCAAAATCAGAATCAAATATTATCCAGTCCAATGACAAGAATGTAAAACACCAGGACTGAGACGGATTTTTGCTAGAAAATTACGTGTTGTTGCGATCTGAACAGAAAGGTATTTTTTCGTAAAAACAAGTGATTTTTGAAGTGTAGAAACATGTGGATGAGTAAGTAGGTAGGCCATGTTTTTATGGAGAGGAAAACTCTTCTTGTTGAGTGTAGAGTATTTCCTTGTTTTCCGCATTACAGGATTTCTGACACATGAGACTTCAAGAAACATGTTAGTTATTGAGAGATTGCAGAACTTATGTAGGTGACAACGACAAGTTTTTCCTAAGTATGTACCTAATTCAAGTGATCAATTTGTAGGAATCATATTAATCGGACAATTCAGACGATTGCGAAGCCCTCTCCGAAACTAGCAAAATGCCTTTTGATTTATCAATTATTGGATCAATTCAATCTACGGTAAGATTCCGTAAACTAATAGAAAAGAGCTAAGTTTAAAAAACAAATATTATGGAACTTACATAGTTTCGTCTCCTGATCAAATAATCCAAATAAATTGGCACTGTACAGCGACAAAAACAGTTCTTCCTTCTTTACGCTAACACAGTGTTCACCGGTCTAACACTATTTTTCATTGAAAACTTATCCTTCCTTTAAGACTAGAATAACAACAAACTTATGGCAGCAAGATTTTATTCAGGTCAGGTTGGTAACGACTGACAGCTTACGAAGTCAAATGGAAAATGCGTCGTTGCCAAATTTTAGGAATTCATTGAAATATGCTACGGTGTCTTCTGGCAAATTTATAATGCGAGCGCAGCGAGCAACTGCTTTGATTTAACTTTTTCGCACTGATTAGTGATCGAATTACCAGCAACATGGATAGCTAGGTTAGTTAGGTTAGGTTGTAAAACCCCTTCGTTTACGTTGAGAACTTAAATCCATGGCCGGAAACGTGGACAGCCAGAAGAAAGAGACACGCCGGATGCGTGTCTCATTTTTCTGGTAAATCATAAAATTTGAGAACAGCGAGCATCTGCTTTGGTTTGTCTTTTTTTTATCAATAAGTAATTCGACAAAGTTCTAGAATATGTTCTGACAGATATATGTGCAACGTTCTTTTAAGAAGACCTAATTGCAAGTCCAGGGTAGATAATTTTTGAAACAAAAAAAAATTATAGTAGACTGAAACCCATTGAAAACGGAAGATAATATATCAAAAATTGAAGGAAAAATAAATTACGGGCGTTCTTAGGTCGGGAAGTAGAAGTGGGTGAGTTTTTAAGGGTAAAATACGTTTTATCTCGATATCCGGCAAAACTACGAGTCCTATGGAAAAAAGTTAAATGGCAAAGTTGTAGGTAATGAAAAGATCTACAAGTTTTGTGGAGAAACTTTTTTGCATTACCTCAAAATTTATCTGAAAAATTAAAATATCCAAATTTTTGGTTTTTTATTTTTATCTTTTATAAATTTTTTTACGAAATTTGGTGGAACCTACTATTTTATGTTCCAAATACACTGTAATTTTTTTGAATTAAAATATTAATTTTTTCACCTAATTTTGACTAAATAACGAAAAAGCACCCTAATTTTCAATCGAAAAATCTTACGTCAAAATATTGACTTTTATAAAAAAGTTGGTAGGCTTTTTGTTCGTTGAAATCTCTACTTTCCAGTGGTGTAAAAAATATATACACTACCGTGGTATAGGAACACGCATACACCTTATGGGAAAAAGTCTTTAGGTTAAAATGGCTGAATTTTTGATATGTTGTAGCTGGAACCATTCTAAGTAAAAGTCTCCATTGGCTCAACTCGATCGTGTGACTAGATTTTGCCAAATCATGAATTTTGTGATTTTTGGAGAAATTCAGCTGAATGAAAAAATATCAATATCTCATTTATATTCAATATTGTATGTATTATATTCCTAATGTTCGCGAGAAATATTTTTCCATAATACAGAGAAAAAATACGCTGTCATTTTTATACAGGGTAGTCAACAATATACTCAATTCTTCAGTGACTGATTTCGCCTAAGAGGTTAAGAGTTGATTCAGTTTATCATTGAGGATCAAACACTCTGTATTCATAGCTTCATTATATTTTGGTCGATCAACAAACCATTATGATTGATCCTTCAATCAACTTATAGCCTAGCCTAGAATTGAGTATATTGTTGACTACCCTGTATAAAAATAACGGCGTACTTTTTCTCTGTAGTATGGAAAAATATTTCTCGCGAATATTAGGATTGCCCAGTCTCACACAATATTGAATACAAATGAGATATTGATATTTTTTCATTCAGCTGAATTTCTCCAAAAATCACAAAATTCATGATTTGGCGCCCTCTATCGCCGAATATAGTTATACGATCTAGTTGGGCCAATGGAGACTTTCACTCAGAATGACTCCAGCTGAAACATAAAAAAAATTCAGACATTTACACCGAAAGATATTTTCCCATAAGGTGTGTTTGTGGTCCTTTTCTCAGAAAATGCAAAAAACGAATAAAGTATATTTGGAACATAAAAATGTAAGTTTTTACTTAAAATCTCCCTAGAGCATGAATTATTTCTCGAAGTGCGAATTTTTTAAAAATTTCCCGAGGCGTCAGCATAGAGAAGCAAATAATATTCTACCAAAGTCACATAATTTTATAGTACTAGAGGAAAGAGGAAAAAAAGTTAAGGTCTACTTCTATCGGACGCTAATGAATTACATCGGCGGCACCTTCTTTATTAATCTCGGATTTGTTGTCAAATATTGTAATTTCCCTATGCTCTATTAAAATGTGGTTCAAATAATTAAATAACAGATAATAATATGTACCTATAATTAATTAAGAGAGAAATTTCCGCTTATTAATTTCTCTCTACGCAAGGAAATTTCCAAAAAAAATCAGGTTATTGTCATAGCAACATGTCAAAATGCAGGCATCTGATTGGCTAAAATCAACTGGTATAAAATTTACACCCAAATTCGTGGATTTTTTTTTTGTAATAGATAAAAATAAAAAACAAGAACATGATTACTTATTTGAATTTTTCACGTAAATTTTGAGGTTATGCAAAAAAAATGTTTCTAAAGAAGTTGTAGATTTTTTGCTTCTCAACTTTTTTCCATTGAACTCGTAGTTTTGCCGGAAATCAAGATAAACCGTATTTTACCCTTAAAAACTCACCCCCTCCTACTTCCCGACCTCAGATCGCCCGTAATTTATTTTTCCTTTCATTTCTGTCATATTATCTTCCGTTTCCGATGGGTTTCATTCTACTATAATTTTCTGTTACCTTTTAAGACTAGCGTGTCTTATATTCAAATGATGTGTTGTTTTATCTTCTAAATAAAATTTTTTAACATTCAAATATTAAAAATAACGGATTCTAAAATAGTAAATCCTTTTGAAAACTAAGGCACGACACAAATGAAATTTTCACTTGGTTTGCAGTAATTTCAAAAGATTTGACAACGTCGCTATTCTTGATTGTTGAAGTTTCAAAGTTACCAACCTGACATGACTAAATTCGGTTAACATTTTGCGTAGACATGTTTTTAAAAGAAGGTCGAATTTTTTGATAAACATTGCCGTTTTTAATGAACATATAGTGTAAAACGGGTGAATTAGGGTGTGTACATTGTGCTAGTGTAAACAAAGAAGAAATATCAATGTTTTTTTCGCGGTAAGAATGTGTGTTAGAAAATGCCAGTCATTACTCAAAAATGGGCCATATCTCCGAAATTATTGGAGACCGCCAAAAATGTCATTTGGATTTTCTGATCAGAATGCCAAACTAGGTAAGGTCCAGAATTTTTTTTGATAATTCGTTGCTCTCAGTTAACGGAATTTTACCCAATCTACAATAATCTCAAAATAAACTATGCAACTTCAATATTACTGAAATACTACCACATAATCTACGGTCTCAAATTTAACCAACTTCTTTATTATAGCCTAGTTAGTATATTCTGAACATCAACCCAAATGGGCCAGCTTGCATATTGAAGATTTGAAAAGTCTATTCACAAAGAGATACCTATGCCCTCGGTTGTTCAAACTATTATTTTACTTTAGTTTTTCTACTTCTAAGCTACTCAGTTCACTACTTACCTAAAACAAAATCATATTTCTCATCTTCACTTGAATATCAAGATGAAGTGATGTTGCAGAAATATACTTCATAGGTACTAGTTTATTCAAAATATGTCTGACAGCTTGTACGCTAAATGGCTTTCCAACCTATATTCTGAAAATCTACCTAGTTGAACTGTTACTAGTCAAGCATCCATCTACGTATGCCTACTTTTTATAATGTATGGAAAACTACTCACACTGAGATATATATCCACTTAGAATTGTTTCCCTTTATTTTAAACCGTCAAAAAATATCTACAACTTGCACCGTTTGACAACTGACTTGCAATAATTATTGTTTCATCTCAAACAAACAGCTGCTGGGTGTCCTGATAGTTTCGCAATTTTGAGCAACTCGATTACAGTAAGAGAATTCCTGGTCTTTGTGAACATTATACGTTTCTGGAGTCCAGGGACGATAACATTTAAAAAAGTAGAACGTGGGGATGATTAATTTATATGTGAAAATAATTGAAAGTACTTACAGTTTAGTTGGTTGTACAAATAAATAGTAATAACTAAGATTTTTCAAATTAATTATATGTGTATTAGGTATTCATTTCATAACTTTTTGTTAATTTCGTGTTATCTACATTACACAATCTATGTTGGTTGCTGATTTGAATAATGAATGCGTATAAAGAAAAGAATGACTTCATCTTTAATATAATAGAGAAAATTTTGTTGAGCAATAATTCAGATTCTTGAGCATATAAAATGAAAATCTAGACGATGAAGATCTATTACGACTTGTACTTGGTTGGGAAAGGTCCAGATAACTTAAACCACTATGGATCAGTGGCTGACGTTTCGACTAATGTTCAATTATCCTCCGGGCAGTGGACGGTGGATTTCTTGTGTTGAAATGTATGGTAGAAGGGATTTTTATATGAATACAATTTGAATTATATTCTACGTCATTTTAAAATTGATGAATATAATAATATTTATCAATTATGTTAGGTATGTTATATACAGTGCCCGTCATAAAGTACGTGATATATGGGAAAAAAGTTCATTATTGAAGTGGTGGATTTTTTTTTACATACTTTGTGGTTGTCACTCTTATATCAGACAATCAATTGTAAAGTAATTAGATGCCACTGGGCGTGATTATGAAAGACTAACGTCGGCATTTCATCTTACGATGTTATCCTTCATATGGCTGGGAATGACCACCTGCAGACATGCATGTTTCGAGATTTTGCCTCTCATCAGTGCCAGGGTAGGTCGGGCAACATTATAAGTGTCCCGTCTGCCAAAAGAATAATAATATGTGGTTGATGTATACATAAAAATATACCGGGTGATCGACTTAAGACTAATCCACCCTCAATAACGGCCAGAAAAATTATTTTACAAAAAATCGCCAAGACACGTCGATTTTTGTTTGGAGGGAGACACCATGTGACGTGAAGTAGGTATTTGAAACTTCAACCCCCTACTCCCCAGAGCAACCCCCTCTATAATATTAATAGAGAAGGAGGGTCATGTCATACACCATTGTGAAGGTAAGTCAATTCTGATACTGGCATTGCAAAATTTTCTAAATTTGAAGAAGGCGTTCTCGAGATATTCGAGTTCAACTGGTACATTGTTGAATTGTGAGTACATAAATTATACGAAATAGATTATCAAAAATTCATTCACGAAAAGTGTTCAAAATGACTTCCATTGAGTCCCAGACAGTAGAAAGTCTATTTGCAAATTCTTCTTGCACCTGTGAAAATGTTTCTCTTGTAAGTAGTTGCCTGGCATTCAGTTTTAATTCTTCTCTCCAAATCGTTCAGGTCAGTAGGTTGAGTTTTATAAATAACGGATTTCAATTGACCCCACAGGAAAAAATTATTGGGTGCTAAGTCCGGCGAGCGTTCTAACCATTTTATTGGACCTAGACGACCTATCCATTGATTTGGAAAATTTGGGATAGCCATTCTCGCACCTGTAATGAGAAATGAGGTGGTGCCCCATCTTGCTGAAAATAAATGTTATCTGCCAATAGATTTGGATTACCATCATCATCAAGGTCCGTGTTAACAGCATCCGAAATAAGTGGTTCAATCTGATTCTGCAGCATATCCAAATAAACCGCACCATTTAAATCACCTTGGATAAATATTGGACCAATGATTTTATTACCCAGAATCCTAGCCCACACATTCAACTTTTGGGGCCATTGTGTGTGCTCCTCTCTAAGTAGGTGGGGGTTGTTCCGACTCCAATAGCGAGAGTTGTATCTGTTCACTAACCCGTTCGAAAAAAAAATAACACTCATCACTGAACCAAATATGCTTAATGAATCTGTATCATTCTTGTTACATTTTCGCAAAATTCAGATCGTCTGTCGTAGTCATCCTCATTCAGTTCATGGTAAAGATGTAACTTATACGGATGAAATTTGTGCAATTTTAGCACCCTCATTATGGAAGTTCTCGATATGCCTGTTATGCTACTTAGTTGCCGTGTAGACAAAGTTGGGTCAACCGCAACTTGTCCTAAAACTTCTATTTGATTGATCTCGTTTGTAACTGAAGCCATCCTATTCCTTTTTTTATTGGCGACTGATCCAGTCTCACGGAATTTCACCACAAGATCCAAAATATACCTATCTAGAATGATCAAAAACTAGCAAAACCTTTTCTAATAGGTAATCATTTTTCCTAATACTCACTTGTGAGTTACGTTTCTGTTTTCGTGTCTCTCATTGAAGATCCGAGCTGTTGTTAGTGCACTCATTTTGAGCAGCAAAAATAAAAATGATTTCAACTTTCTTGTCTTTTGGGTAAACCATCGCGATACAAGTAGAATTGTTAAAAGACGTGGTCACGTTTCGATTCTACACTATCACCATTTCATAAAAAATGGTTCTCAGAGATTAGTATGTCTTCTTTGACAATCATGTTGACAACAAAACACTAAAACGTGTACTCGGTGAGCAAATAAAATAAGATAATCGGTGGATGATTACGACTGAACTCTACTACTGCCTGAGAGACAATAATGGAGATCATTTTGAACATTTGAACTCGAATATCTCGAGAACGCCTCAGTCAAATTAAGAAAATTATGCACTAATAGAGTCAGAATTGAATTACCTTCACAATGATGTATGGTATAACCCTCATTCCCTATTACAATTATAAAGGGGGTTGCTCTGGGGAGTGGGGGGTTGAAGTTTCAAATACCTACTTCACGTCACATGGTGTCCCCCTCCAACAAAAAATCGAAGTGTCTCGGCGATTTTTTGTAAAATCAAATTTCGGGGAGATATTGAGGGTGGATAGTCTTAAGTGGACCACCCGGTATAGAAAAAGCTTCAAAAAATTTAAATAAAAAAACTGAAGAATTTGTAACCTTGCGAAAATGTGTAATGGGGCATCAATGAAGGGTGGGGGTGCAGGGGTAAGGGAGGGGTGTGGTGTAACGTACATATAAGTACAAATTATAATAAAAGCTTCAAAAAATTTGATTGAAACGATTAAAGAATCTTTAACCTTGAACGTGTGTAATGAAGTGTTGATATAGCGATGAGCGAGGGTGCGGGGGTGAGGGCGAGGTGTGATGAGGGTAGAATGTAGGTGTAGGATTCAGTTGGAGAAAGGAGTGGGCAGTGGAAGGAAACGGTTTGAAGATGAACTAAAACTGTTATGCCTTAACACACCCGAAAGTGTACTTTGGGGGATTGGGGGCCTGGGGTTGAAAATGAAGGGTTGTGCCCATTGAGACTTTTGATCAGCTTACCGAATACTACCCTTCTGCAAATTCTCATCGAATTTAGCCGAGAGCCATTTTCAATAAGGATTTTACCAGGTCCTTTGCGTATCTATGTGAAAAACAATTTGCTGTAAAGAATGTTTCATAATTCCGTGTATATTCGAAGATAGTCGAAAAAACCGTAATTTTAAAAAATCATTTTTGTCCCCGCGATACGACGGTATTTGCAGATTTACGCTCCGACTATTCGTCAGTTGGCCACCATCATCAACTTTATTTTTTCTTACGGTCCTCATATCGAATTGTTATAAATTAAAATAGAGTTTCTCATTATGTTTCTTACGATGTATAATGTGATGATTTGTTATGTCACAACTTCGCATAACATAAAAAAAAGCTTTAGTTGGCTTCGATTCCATCAAATACCACTTGTCAAACTAATCGATTTGTTGTTACTTAATAATGAAAATAATAATTGATTTTATTGACAGAAAGCATATAAATTACAATGATAAGTTACAATAAGCATATTAAGTTAAAATGTACATGCCTCTATCAAAAGGCAGAATTCAATTTCCGATTTCATCCGGGGATTTGATCGGAACTTGCTCTTCCATTCAACCTGGGAAGATATACACGCATGCATATGCATACGTATATACACATATGAGCATGCATACGTCTATACACTCGCATACACCCACACACAGATAAATGTAATTTCTACGCAATCAAATTAACAATAATTGAGTCGTTCTTAATATAAGTGAAGATTAAAAAGGAAACCTAAATGCAGTAAGTATGTAAATTAGAAAATATAAATTATTAGTATTCCAATACTTGAGGCAACTTGTTGCACAATAAATCTGATTTCAACTTTTTCTTGAAACTTGGTATTGACAGTTCTGTCAGTAAATTAGGTATTCGATTGTAAAGCCAAGCTATGTAGTGAGAGAAGGAACCACGATAAAGTCTGGTTTTGTGAGCGGGTATAGTGAGCTTATTCCTGAACCTTAGATTCAGATTGTGTATATCTGTTCTAAAAGATAATTTCCGGTTTAGATATTTTGGTTTCTTCAAAACTATGATTTTGTGTAAATTGACACCAGAATGTAGGACACGCCTAGCTTTCATAGTAAGCCAACCGAGTAAATTCAAGAAATGAGCTACACTTTCCCTTCTCCTTGTCCCTGTTATTAGTCTCATACATGAATTTTGTAAAACTTGGAACCGTTTTTGATCGCGCTTCAATAAATTAGGGCCATATACAATATCTGTGAAGTTTGCATGCGATAAAACTAAAGAATCACACAATATTTTTTTAGATTTTTTGTTTAATATATGCCGGTGAGAATATATATTCTTTAAATTACAGTAACCTCTCTTCAGAATTTGAGATAAGTGTAAAGAGAATTTTAAGGAGTTGTCTAAAACTAATCCAAGGTTTTTAGCACGGTCTGTAAGTTTTATGTGTGAATTTTCGAGCGTGATATTGATTTTCTTTCACATCTTATTTTCATGGCATTTCGACCAAATAACATGGCGACTGTTTTAGAAGAGTTAATAGTAAGGCAGTATTTACTGGATATATCTACTAGGGACTTCAAGTCTAGAACTATTTGTTGACAAGCAGTTGCTAGTGACATTTCGGAGAATTGTTTATAAATCTGTGTGTCGTCTGCATAGCTATGAATGTTTGTGAATTGAAGACAGGAAGAAAACTGGGATGTATAAATAATAAAGAGCAGAGGTCCAAGAATAGAGCCCTGGGGAACACCGTTTGTAACGTCATGATAATTCGACATGTTTTTATCAAGAATAACGCGTCGCATACGACCTGTTAAATAATTATTTATCAGCGCAGTGGAGTTCTTAGAGAATCCTAAGTATTTCATAAGAGCTATGAGAAGTTGATGGTTAATCCTATCAAATGCTTTGGAGTAATCAATCAGGACCAATGCGCAAAGTTCGTTACGGTCCACAGATTCATGATTCTGAATCTTGATTGACTGCCCGGTATGATTTGTGCTTTGTCGAGAAAACCACGGATTTGCTTGTTCAATTTTTTCTCAAATACTTTTGAGAGTGCACATAATATGCTTATGGGACGGAGATCATTGAAATGCTCGGAGTTGTTTATTTTTGCCAAGGGGATCACGTGTGATTTTTTCCAGATTATAGGAAAAGTGTTGTTATTATTACATTCATTGAAAATATGTTTGATGTACGGTAGAATGTGTGGGCAACGATGTAGCAACATTTTAATGCTCAATCCATCGGGACCGACTGCGTTTGATTTAACGGATCATTTCTGAGATTTCGATGTCAGTATGGTTTCTTGAAAACAGAAGTTTAGAGCGGGATTGGATAAGTTTTTTGAAAAAAAGGACAAATGATTAGCGTCAGGTAATGCGATATTATTTGAGATATTACAGAAGTACTCATTTACCCCTTTTGGTTTCAGAAGATGTTCAGGAAATACACTTTTAGGGTTTTTACTACGTATATCTAGATTTTTCAGTTCCTTCCAAAGATTTTTACTTTCTTCTTCATTATCTGTCACGTTTGCTGTTATTATCAAAGTAATAATTATTACGTAGAATGTTTTTTTCAAACAAGAAACTATACTTAAAATTTATTCTGATTAAACTAGTTTTTAGTGAACTTAATTGAAATATCTGTCTCTAACTACAACTGAACGAACGAAATAGCACAACTCTGACGAAGGAGAGTTTGGAACATCAACATTATTGAATTCATGTTGGCCATAAACTCGGTTTTTTGATGTGCCCCACCAAAAAAGTGCCAAGTACTGTAAGGTCAGGCGATCTTGCTGGCCATTTCACATGTCCATTATTTCCAATCCACCTATCTGAGAATCTTTCTTTCATATACTATACTCTGTGGATTTACGAGAAGTGAAATGTCTAGATAATCCTCAAAAGCGTCCGGAGAAAGTCCAGATAAATTCCTCCATTGGGTGTTCCATTAAAAATATGAGGAAAAAGGATTTGATCTCCACAAATTCCAGGCCATATATTCAAACTGATCCGTACCTGTGGCCTAATTGCTCTAAGTCAAAGTGCTCCCATCCCTTCAAATAACTTTTGAGAGGGATTGGGGACAATCATTTCTATTCATTAACCAATTATAGTAAGCCAACCTCCTTTCGAAATCGCCTGGGTATAATTTTTGGCTACTATGAATTTTGTAGCATGTTAGACCATTTTCTCTGAGCTCCCTCCAAACTTGTTTGTGGTGTACCGTATTTAAAGCAACTATGTGTTGAAACAGATGGATTCATACTCATTTATTAAAAAAATTGATATTTTATTAAAAGGATAGAAGTTTATTTATTACCGTATTTTGAATATTGTTTTTCGTATTTTCATCAAATCGATGTCCATATTTATTCCTCGGTTTTTCAAAACTACCATACTCGGTAAGGTTTCTATCTAATTTTTTGAATAATGTTCTTGCTAGTTGTATTCTTTCTGAGTATAGTTGGAGATACATTTCTGCAGTTCTCTCAGTAATTATTACTGTCTGGTTTATAAAATAGTTTTATCCCGTTTTTCTTAGTTTTCAAAGACTATTTTACGTTCATTATGACTTTGAAAATGTGACTACGTGATAGATAATAGCGAATCAACAAGTGTTTCTGACGGAATCAGAGCCTACACTTGAAAATTCTACTATTTGTGAAATATAAAAGGTTGTGACATAACAACATACAATTTATTGTATCACATATTATACATCGTTGGAATCAGAATAAAAAGTTCTGTTTGAATTTGTTACAGTTCAATATGACGCTTATAAAAGTAAAGTTGATGATGGTGGCTAAAAGACGAAACTTCGGATGGTAGATCTAAAAATACCGTCATATAGCGAAGACAAAATGGCAACGTAAATATGCAGTCCATTTTGATATACATCATCAAATAACGCCAGAAAAAAAAATTGCCTGTTAAAATTTCGGGTTTTTCCGGATTTCTCCAGATATACTCACAATTTGTGAACTTTCTCAACAGCATATTGCTGGTCACATAGATGTGCAAATTTGCCCCAATTCAAACATTTTCGTATCTCCTGTAGTTTCCAATATCCCAGTGGAGGACCCTCAGATTTGAATCACCCGGTATAATTGATAATGAGATGAAAATATTGTGATTCCTGAGAGTATTGATTAGTGTCTGATTGACGTGGCCGTTACTTGATGAAAATCCATGGTAATTCTAAAATCTACACGCAAAACGATGTATATTTAATAATTTTGTTGTTTCTTTTCTATATTCTGGTTTCGCAGTTGTTTGTAGCTTCGTGAAGTATTGTGGGATTTAAAATAACTTTTATTTAAATATCGGAACCAATCATAGAAATAATTAAAAACACATGGAAACCGTTTATGCATCGTTTGGAGGAATAAAAAAGGGCCACTACACCAAGCGCCATTATAAACGAAACCAATACCAAAATATCTATAAAACACCTCGTAGCACCTATAGTTGATATTTTTCACCCGAAGACGATTATAGTTAAAACAGTCACAACTTTGTAAAAAAGTGAAGGAAATGAAAATCTTTCAACTCGTATTAAGACGATGGACGTTGCAGTAATCAAGTTACTACATCGTCTACAACCTTCAATCAAACTCCGGAATTATGCAAGAGATCGGTCCAAATGGAGATCATCGTAAAACGAGTAAGATCACTCGAACACAGCGATTAGTTGGAGGAGAGTCGTATCAATTTCCTATTGGGCAGAAATTTGCTGCCAATTGTGTTCGTTGTTAATTAATTGTATTAGCTAATGGGGATCTGGCAGGTTTATCACGTAATTGGATAATTTATACGAAAAATCTGCTAGTAGATATCTCTGCACATGCAACCAGGAAAACTGCATTGTTGATTGGAATACTACCAGACGAATTTTCAAATAGAGATATTACGTAGTATAAAACTCAAAAGTTAACTAAAAAATCTGAATTTTTTTATTCAAAACATTACCCGTTACTTACACTAGAGTCCTTGTATACAATTTAACATTAGATTGTATATTAGAGTCGGGACATTTTTTGACAGGATATCGAAAAAACGCGTTTTAGGTAGATGTACAAAAAATTGTATGATACATTTGTTGAAAGTGATTTCATTTCGCCCGTAGAGTTGCTTACAATAAAATGCCACTTTCAACACTTCTTGTATCATCAATAACTATTTTGTAATGGTTGGATGATATCCAAGAATAGGCTATGAAGTTTATACTACTACTTGTTTTTTTTTCCTCCCACAGTCTAAAAACTGAAAAAATGCCAAATCAAGGAATTTAAAGGAGTCTCACTTCTTATGGAGACTCTCGTTATTTTTGACGTAGAATTGTGAAATTTGCAGATATATAGTTCAATAATCAACAAAATTTTAATGAGAGCAGAATCATTCAATAATATATGAATATTTATGAGTATGGTATTGAAATTCGTAGATTTTCTCTTCATTCCTATCAACCCACATCTTGTTGAGAGGATAATCGAAATGTGGAGAGCATTTTGTAATTGATGTTTTTCATATTGGCATTCGAAATAGAAATATAAATTTATCTCGCGGCATAATGAAATAGTTCATGACGAGGTTCCTGACGCTGAATAGTTTTATTTTGAGATATTGTTCTACGTTCCTTCTAATATTGAAACGATTTAGATTTGCACTCTAATTTTAAATGTTTTAAATAAGGTCATTCGAAAAATGGATTGAAGTGTAGTTGTGGCGATGAACGTTGTTCCATATTAGATTATCCTACTTCGTCTTGAATCTTGGAGTTTCTTTTTCTATCCAAAAGTAATTTTTCCATGTACCTACTTTCAGCAGATTTTAAACAGCTGTGCTTCTTATCATTAAGAAATTCAGAAATTGCAACCAGTCACAAATCAACCAACTGCACCCTTAGGAGTCCTTACCTCTCAACGTGTGATCAGTCATCATTGCGTGGCTTTAGTTATCGACAGCTGTAGTGGATAGAATAGTGCAAAAACCTGGGTGATTCGTAAATACAAATTTCAGAAATTTTTACAAAATTGTGATATTGCATTACGCTATCAAATGTAGAGCTTGTGGATTTTCTTATGGGCTGTGACGTTGAATATATCGATACCCCCAACGAACAAAGCCGTAACTAAAGTTACAGCTATTTTCAGTTATAGGTGTAGGCGTATTCAGCTTAAAAAACTGATGCTGACGATAAAAAAGCCGTTTCTCTAGACCAAGTAGTTACGAAAAAATCTACCTGAAAAAATTTGTATTTCCATTTGAATATTGAAGAAAAATTTCAGTACTTTTGGCTCTCCTGAAATATGATGAAAAATGAGTTACGTCTTTGTTCGTTGGGAGTGTCGATATCTCTCACTCACACTCATTGCCGATACGTAAATTTGTCCTCTGCTACGGTATGAGTCATGGCCCATAAGAAAATCCACAAGCTCTAACCACAAAACCGAATGTTGATATTGATTCTGAAATAAACGCGAACATTCTATTTTGACTTATTGGTTAAATAGGATTTGAGCTTAATCATTCGGAATCATTACAAATCAATAAACTCAATAATTCAAACATTTTACATTACTAAATCAACTGTGAATGTGAATGTACATCGTCTGAACTATACTACATAAAAACGAATACTTCCAATACATCTTGACGTGGTTTTTCCTCCCGACCAGTTATCGCTTTTGAACGACTTTTGACTTGAAAACATTATTAAACGTTTTCAGTAAAACCGTATTTAAAAATTTCTAAATGATACTTCTCTTTTACATTCATGTTATCCTCAATGTTATTATTGTCTTTGACTATTTGACTGTATTTGCTCGTAGTTGCTACAATTTCAAATTATTTTCAAGAAGATGGATGTTGATTATGATAGTGGTAGTGATACCCCATCATATATATCTGAGAAAGCAAATGCATAATAAATAGTATCTGATGTAACCGGCCAAATCCAAGTTAGTATATGAGGAAACATATGACCAGTTTTGTGAATGATGCGACAAGAAACATGTAAAAAAGGTTTCTGAAAATGAACTTATATGCTATTTTGAGGAAAAATAAAAAATTATGAAAACGCCTATATGTTATGGAGTGTCTAGTCAATGTTGAAGTGTATTGAATGTTAAGAAAAATATTGATATAAGGAAGTTTTCAAAATAGGTCCTGCTCATTAAGAACAAAAGCGTCGGATACTGAGGAAAGAAATCTAAAGATTCATCCAGGGATGTATAATTTATTCAAGATGCTGATAACGAAACAAATTTACTTTATAAGGTACAGATATAATCATAATTTTGTAAGATTAGTACTTAGTCATTTCAATATTTTATAATTGTAGGTTGTCCTTATTTTGGGTCGCCTCTTACAAAAAGTAACAGATTATTTTAAAAATATAAAATGTATTATGCAACATGTAGGGATACAAATAAAATAGGAAACATTTCCGGCTTGATTACAAAATGGCTTGGAAAAGACATGTTTAAGAGTTACACAGGTCACTGTTTCAGGAGAAGCTCTCTAACTGTTCTGGCCAATGCAGGGGGCAATATTGCATCCATGAAACGTCATGGTGGCTGGAAATCTGCCTCCGTAGCAGAAACACATATAGAAGATAGTTTCAATAACAAAATTAAGATTGAATAATCTATCTTCTTCAAAACAAATTAAAATATCTGATAGAATTGAGGAATCAACTCTTCAAGAAATATCTAACATTTCTGATCAGCAGCAACATGGAACATAATTGTTTAATTTTACTATCAATTATTATTTCAATAAAGTAAATTGTTTTATGATGGATAATCAATAATCAATAATTGACTGTTGAAAATATATCCTCCAAAAAGTACTATTTCATGTATAATTTTTGAACTATTTTGGCAGTGAAAAAAAGTAAACATTTACGCATCAATAGAGATGCAGAAACGTCAAGTTTTATGACGGTTGTACAAAACGTCATTTTTGATGACAGTTGTATAAAAAAGTAAATTTTTTTCAAATCTATGAGTTTACGCTTTCAGAAAGTTCAATAATATTGTTGATGAATCCTTCAGTGGAGTTTGCCTAATCACATGAGCGAAACGTTTTTCTCTGAGAAACACATATTTCATATCATGTTAGGTATATTAGATCGCTAAGATGAATCCGAAGGAGGTATAAATACATAATATTCTCCAAGAGTAATTCGAGACGGAGATTATCATATTTCGTTATCCACTTAAATTTGCTACGAACACGTGTAGAAAAGCAGGAAACCATAGAAACGGCCGGGTTTTGAAGTACATGTTTCCCACGTAAATCAAGATTTACGTGGGGATGTACCTATATGAGTAGATTATGGCAATCTCCAAAGGCATATCAATGAAAGCGAACAACTTGTATACTACTCATCGTCAGGGTATTTCTTGGGGAAATTTCGAGAACACAATTCGGGAACATCTTGAGAAATAACAATAAAGATCCAATCTCATTCTGAAATGGAGTCATCAATTAAAAAATAACTCAAGATTGATCCTTCTTCCTAGGATGATATGTTCTTGCATCCTGAATCGTGTCATGATATGATTCATAAATCCCACGTATGTTAATATTTTAAATCTATCAAGTTAGTTCAGAATTTGTTATCATTAGTTAATGTTCGCTGTAGTTTTTGAGAAATTAAGAAAGGGTAACTTGACCAAGTGTACTGTATTCACCAAGTTGACCAAGGGTATTTGGTTCAAATAGTCATTAGTCTGCTTACCAAGGCACAGCAAAAACGTGGCCATTAGCTCCTCTATGAGTGAGCGGACGGCTGGCTGGTCTAGGTGAATTTCAGTTTTCACTAGATGTGCGTTCGTGTTCTGGTAGAGGTTACGATAGAGGCCCAAATGCTTTGTTCAGAGTCAAGTGTAATGTGGGCTGTCACATGTCAATATTGACGACTATACTTGCTTGAAACTCTCACTGTCAATTCGGGCTTTCAGGTTTTTCCACTACGAAAAAGTGAATACCCCTCCAATAATCAGTAATTTGCTCCAGTGCGCTTCGGAAAATAATAATATATTTTTATTCTGATCGTCATGGAATTATAATATTGATAAATGATGTTAAAACTTTCAGTCTTGGTTGGTAGGTGATGTAACATTATTTTGTATTAAATGTAGTAGGTAGTATCGAAAATCTAATATTTTCAAATAACTCTCACGAAAGTTTTATAATACGATTTATGAACCAATTTATATATTGGTAGAATGTACATTATGAAAAATAAACACTTTTGTTGGAATTCATTCAAACAATATTATGCACATCTGATGTTGAACTTGAGGCGAGGAATAGAACGGTTGAATGACTGCGAAGTGGTAATTATTGAGGCAGTTTTATTAACTTCGAGTAATAAACACACATTATTTCTTGTTGAAATACAAACGGTGCTGATGTTTAGATTACCAAACATACAATAATTTAACTTCCAGCGTCATTGCACTGAGATATAAATTATAGTTAATGATGTTTCGTAGAAACGGCAAATCCACAAGAAAACTTCATCGATCGCGGTGAAATTATAAAATTTGGTAATCAATAGTAAATATATACTACTCTTAAATATTTTTTTAGTTTTCTATAACGTTCAGCTCAGTAACTTCTATTTGTGATTTGAACCACAAAATAATGATTATGAACTTATGATTTCCTGCTAGTACAAAATATTATATAAAGCGAAAGTCTCCTTCGAGATGGGACTTCAGGATTTTACTTGATACACATAGGTAATATTTCGTAGAAAAATCTGTTCAATGCAAATGATTTTTGACATTTAATCTTTTTAGATTTTTTTCTCAATAGGGGAATAGGGCTCTCGGAACTGTCGATTAAATGGAATAAGCGGTAGGCGATAAAAAAATTACAATAAATTATTATTTGAAATGCAGCACAAATAAAAAGGGTGCTCCACCAGATGGCGCCGTGAATCTGGCTTTTTGAGTAGCTTTCTATATCAGCAAGCTCTGGCTCTTACGCTCTTACGAAGTATTTTGAGGAGCATGATTTATTTCCAAGTAGTTCAACTTTCACATGGTGCTTGTCAAGAAGTATAATATTGATAATTCGTGAGTTTAAAGTTGTTTAAAATTGATATTTCCGTCAACCAGCTGCACACCCTCAAGAGTACAACCCTCAAAAGTCTTCGAAAGACTTGTCCGAGCTAGGAAGACGCAGCACGAGACTGATGACCATGCTGGGAATCGAACCCATGACCCTTAGGTTAAGAGACAAGCGCTCTACCATCATGACCATCACGGCCCATAAAATTGGTGAAAATAATCCAGAAAACTTCCTCAAAATCACCAAAATAGATATATTTCATCGTCTATATTTGAGAATTATAATTTCATGAATACTAATAAGCATCCATTCAACCTTCGTCTATAAGTTACCCTTTACGGATACTTGCTATCATATTTAGTTTTAGTTTTAGAACTGAATTTTCGTCTTCGACTACTCTCAAAGAGGATAATATGTTCAAGTTAGAGCTTTCGTCGGACGCTCAATTTGTTCACTGATTGGAGAATGAAGAAGACTTGATGACATTTCCAGGATCGATAGATACACTCGAGATGACGTCTCTGCACGAAAGAGGTCCATCATCAGTGGAGTATTTGAAAAAAAAATGAATTTTTCAAAACTGAAATTTTTTCAGGAGACAAGTGTATTAGTAGTAATTTGGGGATCCTAAACACGAATCCAAAGGAATTTTGTGCCAATTTTACTCCCTAATATTACTTTCCGGAAAAACGGTTGGTTTCATCGCTGCTGGCATCACGTATGATGACCCCTTTCGTGCAGAAAGCTCATCTCTAGTGTATCAATCGATCCTGAGAATTTCATGATATTTCGTCAAAAATTACAGAAGATACGAGGGTGTTTCCATGAGAAGTGAAACACACTGTATAGCTATCAGTAATGAGAAAACACAATAAGTAGTTGAAATGATTGAAGAAAATAAGTTTTCCGTTTGCTATCTTTACATTCTTTATTGTTTAATACATTTGAATCTGTATGAAAAAGAGAAAAATCTTAATTTTTCAATTTTTTCAAAGGGAATCGTTTCTAAACCTTTCAAGAGTAGCTCCGCAAAAAGCAAAATATAAGTTCTAGGTTTTCAGTCCTAACATAATTAAGCATTTTTGTGTTAACTTTCAACTGGTAAAAGTTAAGTAATTAACAAAAGCATGGTTATTTGAAGAATTTTTTAACAAGTTATTACTCATTTATCTGTTTAGTGTTATAGTACTAACATTTTTGTATTCCTTAATATTGATATTTTATCGGTTGAAATAAGTTTTTTGATCAAGCTTCTGATTCGGTCGACCCGTTTTTAGCACAGTTTTCACCTCTAAATTTGAATGTTAAATTTTAACAAGTCGATACAGTTCGACGAGATGGGCTTTTTAGAAAATTGTCTGCTCTTCCTTGATCTTTTTCCAAATTTTGGTTATCTCAAATAGATTTTGAAATATTTTCGAAAAACCTAATCATTTTATTGTCTTTTCGTTATTGTTTAAAACTTTTGCAATTTTTGTCGGCCACAATTTTCCTTCATTAGTTGGAATCGAATGATATCTACTTGAGTAATAGTTTTCGTTGTTCCAACCTAGATTTGTGACGAAATGAAATTTGTGAACCATTGAGCCATTGAGTCGTCTGTACACCAGATCTCCTCCGCTTTTACGGATGTATACGCTTCTCATGCACAGTCTTTTCTGCTGGGGTACCTACTTGTTTTAAATGTTCTTTCAAAGCTCTATATTTGGGGACCATGTTGTCCAAGGGCATTTCTATGGTTGGATCCACCTTCATTTCCTCATATAGTTCACCTTGATCTGTTCCATATGATTGGCGTATTGTAGTTTGCTCCTACTGTAGCCGATTTGAATGAAAATGTGTAGTGGTGATCCAAGAGGACCTCTAGAGCTGACGTCGGTATTGTTCTCATGGCCCAGTAGCATTCAGGCACATTAGCCTCTGGCTACTACTCAGCGGCTTAATCGTTTCCAACTACTGAACCATATGTTATTATGCTCCTCAATAACCTCGTGTACAGCCATATGGTAAATTTTTTGAGAATCCTAGTTCCTACCGCATATTCTTTTACAAGTCTCTAGGGCCAATCCAACCTTATGGACCGTATTGTCGATGTTGAGATTCCATATGAGCTTGTACTTCCATTACGAATGAGCAATCTTTTCATGGGCATTGACTGAGACTTGCTCTTGCTCGCATAGTTGCCTACTATATTTAGCGCTCTTTGCGTTTTCTCAGATAAAGTGCTCGTGAAGCCCCTTTGCGACGATTGAATCTTAGTATCACAGGCAAAAAATGTCTCCATCGGATAGTTTTTGGAGGAGGTCCTCCTCTGCCTGCTCTTGACTCTATAGTAGCCTCTCCTAATGTGGCCATTGTCCACAGTCATCTTACGCAAATAAATCAAATTTTCCCGATTAGTTACTATATTAACAAGACCGTAAACAATAATTCTGTCAGTTTTACCTATCGTATTCTGAATTTGTCTACAAAAAAAAAAGAATTAGAAGTAACAATAATACTTTTCATTTTCAAACTGTGGAAAGTTCAAATTCCAAAGAAACGCGTAGCATTTCAGTTCGTGAAACTTATTGTCATGTCATGTATATCAATATAAATTTGATGTCTCTTTTGATTTACTGCTCAAGAAGATTTGAAAGAGAATGAAGTATATTGATTTTCTGGTATTTGTTATTGTTGAGATTTATATCTCAAACCATTTCTGAACATATTGTATATTCATATCTGAATGAGTTTCCATAACAAAATAATGTTATTGAAAGATTTGAAATAACTTGTCAAATAATATTGTCAAATATAAAACCTTTTTCGAATAAACCTTGTATCAGAAACCAATCTGCTCTCTGATATTGCCACAACCGCTCTACTGGAATCCACTACAGTTCCTTCTCTCCCTGAACAGTTATTCACCTAGTTTCAAAGTTGGATCTCAATTCAGTATTTCTTATTTCCATTCAGTGACTGTTTTCCATACTATGCAATACCTACAACCCTGTATTCCTTCTTGATTTATTGCTCCAGGTTCTACTTAAGATAATTACACTCTGTTGCCTCTGTGTCGCTTGATAGATACGTCGCAAGATAAAGTATAATACTGAAATAATGTGGGCTAGCAGTGTCTACAAAGTCATTTTCAACCATGTAACTTTATCTCGAATCTTGCACATTCAAAAAGGCCCTTTGTACAGTTACATAAAGTCTCTTGGGGCTATTATGACATTCTCATCAGAGTTGTTGTTACTCGTGTTTTCACTACCATTGAAATGATGAGAAATGCTTTATGATTTCCAAGTTCTTTGTGGTTTGAATGAGATTTTGAGTTGTTTATAAAATACCGTAATAAATTGCTTCAAAGCAGAGGATTTTACAGGATGAATAGTGTAAAGACAATTTTATAGTAAATATAAAAACAATAAATTTCACCAGAATATCTGAAAAGTTATGGAAAATGGACTAATTTCATTTGTCAACCATTACAGAATTATATCTGGGATACGGTTCTAGGGCCGTGGGCTAATTCTATTTTCTTTTAACCCTTTCAAGCTTTGTGGTATCACGATGATACCACCTTTCTAAAATTCATTGAGGATGCAGCGGAGTGGTTTTAACGCGATACCCCATATTCTGTAGCTGTGCGGTGGTGCCATCTTCTGAAAAAAAATTACGACATGGCGATTCTGGCGCTTAGGAGGTCACAGTGCCCTGCCTTTTCACCGCTGTCGATGAATTTCATGATTTCTACAAGGTGTAAGTGATTTGATAGTTTTCAAAACCGGTTTTTGGAAATAAATGAGCTGTAAGAAGGGTTGCTTAGTAGATAATGAATTATATTTATCAAAATTGTCTGTTATCCATATTTTCTTTGTTTTTTACGAGTAATTTTTCAGACTATTGTAGTGGTTTCAAACGACACCACTAAGCAGCGAACACCGGAATATTCTGAAATTATAAAAATGAATATTGTGGTTTCAAGGAGAAAATGGAGTTACGTGGACTAGGAACGAATGGATAACGATGATTTCGAGAATTTAATTTTCCAAAAAATTCCATTTGGGACCGAGTCGATATGAGGAAAATGACGACGGAGAAAACAACGAACATGATGGTGCTCAAAATTTCATCAGTGCAACCGTTGGTTATGTTGAGGAGGCTGCCGCAATGAGCCTGGACATCGATAATAATTCAGTTCAGGATCAGGAAAATGGTGATGATGGTTTTAGTGACGAAGACCGTATCCCAGCAATTTCCATAGACCCGACCTTGCTGGTACAGTAGATAGGAGGAAGAAAAATGGAGATGAGACTATTCAGTGCTCCTTTATTGTGAAAGACTAAAACAGCAATATGGGTTTTGTTGAAAAAGCCGATCAACTGAAAACCACATATCAAATCAACAGAAAAAATTGAAAATGGTGGCATAGGATCGTATGGCACTTCCTGGATGTGGCTATAGTCAACTCTTTCATAATTTTTGCAGAAAGAACTGGACATGTGGGTATGGATTCGAAAAACTTTCGAATTGCCATTGTGAATAGGTTAGTAGGGGCAAGCGCTAACAAACTCAGAAGGGACAGGCCTAGTGCTGAACATGTTCCGGACAATTTCAAGAAAAACGTACCCTTGAAAAAATGGTGGGACCAGGCGGCACACATGCCCATTCATGGGAATTCCCGCAGATGTGCGTTGTGTAGCTCGAAAGCAAGTCAACACAGAGCAAGGTGATCTTGTTCTAATTGTGTGGTGGGGCTATGACTGACATAAAAATATCTGTTTTGTGAAGTTACATTCAAAACAATGATTTCTAACAAATATTGTTGAATATAGTTGAAATTTTTCCTCACAGTTGTCGAATATTACCAAATAAATGTTTTATTCTTGAAGTTAGTTTACTTTGTATTCCCTGCTTGGTGGTACTCTGGTGAAACCGGCCCGTATCTTTTTTTCAAAAACAAAGAAAAAAATTATATACATACTTTTCGTATTCCTTAAGCTACAGCAAGTTGATTTTTTTAGTAAAACCTAAAAAAAGTACAATTTTGTTAAATCTGCCTTGAAAGGGTTAATATCAATAACTTGTTCAATACAAAAAGTAGAGATAAAATTATGGGTTTTGCAGATGATTCGGTTACTTTTCACAAAGAGCAGATCTATATACATATCCAGTAGCCAGTATCCAATCAAGAGCCGAACTACAAAATCGAAAACATGATGTTTTCAATTATCAACACAAAAATTTCAACCAATCAAAACACGCTATATTCGCATGAGTGGAATAATCTAAGTAATCTGCTCCGTATTGTGCTAGTGATATTCCGGAATTAATTGTTCTGATCCAAAGTTTCCAGTGGCGCAGCCAGGATTTCAGTTTGGAGGGGGCTGTCCGCTGACCAAGACATAGATCATATAATAGCAACTCTCACTTTCATCATTTCATTATTAATTTCTAAGTCAGAGGTAGTTCAGTAAATATGCAATAAAGTAACACATGTTTTTCGAAAAACTTTTTTTTAATATAATATAAACTTACGTACCTACAAAAACAGGACAAGCAACACAAAAAGTGATTCTGTGTCAAATCTATTCATAAAATACTACTGTCTCGTTTGAGCTCCGGTACTCTTCTACCGCTAATTGCTTACTATTAAAAACATTTTGAGAGAAAGAACACGGTATCGGTGTTACTCATGTTGGCGGTAAGCGGCAAATATTAGCTCAAAGGCGATAGCCGACAGCGGCAGCCGACAGCGGCAGCCGACAGCGCCAGCAATAAAAGGAATACGAAAACAGTAATAGTTTTATTGAATGCGAATGTGGAAATTAGATTTGAACGGTCCTTTTTTAAATATAGGTATATTTCAGATGGTAAATGTTTCGAGGTTGTTTGATTGTTTTGCTTTCACATTCTGGAAAGAAGCAACGGGTCAATAGATTTTTAACGATAATGGTGACTTTGGTGACTCGCTTGGGGAAGGCTGCAGCCCCAAAGCCCCCCCCTGGCTGCGCCACTGAAAGTTTCTATATGTCGTATTTATATTTTCCGTTCAATATTTAAGGAACTTATTGCCTTTCGTGAAGTACACCCAGTTCCACATAAAAAATATTCAAATTTCAGGACATTTCTCATTATGTGATCAATCTCTGATCTATCCGACGGCTTTATCTAGAAATTATATGTGATGTAACAGTTCTTGACATTCATATTTCTCAGAAGTCTATACGTTTCATCAATAAGGTGAAGCAATATATTGGATCCGTTTCATACAATATTAACACAATAATTCGGTGCTATTGTTCCTTTGGTGGGTACCCTATAATTTAATGACGTCAATTAGATCCCGACATTTGTGAAATTTCAATTTGATCCCGTTGTAATAAGGGCAACCGATTATTCAGCGGTATAAGCATAGCCTAATAGGGTTGAAAGCTCTGATTATCTGCTGTCAAATACATTACTGAAATTGAAGTGATTATCTGATATTTAGTTATTGTTTAATTCTTGTGTGAGAGAGAGATTAGTTGATTTACTCAACTAGTTTACCAGAAAATCGATATTCTGTGAGATCTGTTAAATTGTTTCTCAATTTTTTGCTTAGAGGGGAATGACACAGGCCTGTCTTTCAAAAAACTTTCAACCTGTATTCAAATGGTGTGTTTATTAAAAGAACCTGATGATGATCAACAATCTCTTTGTAGCCTTGAAATAATTCAGAAATATTGTTTTTCCTTGAAATAGGTGCATTTCTTTATGTACTAAACATGCCTGAGTTTGGCCTGTGTAAATCATTTTTACCAATTGAAGTGGATCCCCATTTTTATTAAATGAAGCTTCAAGAGCTATACTGGTTAAGATCCTAAAACACATTAAACTCAATATTCTATCAGTTAGAAAGACATGCGGATGTAATCACAAAAAATTAAGAGGTTTTCCTTTGAAACGCTTTTTATACAGTTTTTTCGAGACTGCTATGTAAAGAACCTAAGAGGCTTCTCAAAAATGACTTAGAGCACCAACAGTTTAGGTGAACTGAGTTCTGTTGCTAGGGATCAACCAATGAAATTTCTCGTTCTTTAGCAACTGATCTCAGTTTGGTTGAACTGTTGGTGAACTTGTTTTATATACAACGCGCCCTTAGTATCATGTACTATTAAATTCTGAACGTCATTGCTCTGTAACTTTGTATGATTACAAACTGTGGCTAAATGACCAGCAACATTACATTTATAGCAGATACAATTTCTGAAGAAACATTTTCTTGCCTTATGATCCTTCCGTCTATCAATACTACGCTTCAATGGCTAGGTAGACAAATATCCACATAGATTCTGACTACAGGAAGTGACCTTCTTGGTGAACGGCCATTTTTTTTGATAGAGTAGGTTTAGCAATTTTTCCAGCATTGCAGTTGTACTGTTTGGGTCTTTTTCAAAACATCTATCACATATTAGATTTTCAATTGAAATCAGAACTTGCCATTCGTAGCCAGAAGTTTGAATTTTACTGACCATTTAGGAAATATTTAATTTTTTACATGATGGTTTTCCGGGATTTTTATTTCTGCAAGTTATCTTCAACGTTTCGCCAACACCAATTGTTGGCATTCTCAAGAGAGATTTTTTTGGCATGCGGTCAGTTACTCAATTCACTGTCAAATGCTCGACATTTGAAAATTGATGTCTCAAGAAGTATATCTGTTAGTTGGCGTTCTTACATGAAATTGGTCCATAGTGTCATTCGTACCGGTGTTGTGTGGGTAAGAAGATAATTTAGTATTTCTAAGGAATGGTCGCCAAACTTGTTCAGTGGTATTCCTTCTTCGGTTCTGTTGAAGTTGTGGTATTTTGGGATTTCAATTGATTACTGGAAGAGTCTTGAGTAAAATGTAGATGTTGAAGAGAGATGACTTGGGTTTCATCAAACATTCTGACAGTATCGTCGTTGAAAATATATTCTGCAACACCGTATTTTTGGGTGTCTCAATCGACAACTCTAGCCTTGTGCCATTTGGTTCTCGTCTCTTTGAAAGTTTTCATGATTAAACGCTGCCACATAGAATGCGGTATACTCTAGAGAGCTTAGCAAGTCTAGTATGTTCTTCGCTGATCTCAAATCATCTCTCAGTTTTTTAAATGTTAATAAATAGTTTTAATCTCATATTTCCGTAGAATACGGACAATCCGATCTGTAATTCTGGGAACATATGAAAACAAACTCTTGGTAGTGCATAGATTTTTCCACAATGAGGAAAGAGGATCTGAGAACCTAAGACTATCATCGACTACCACGTGGGGAGATCTGTCTAGAATGAAGCAAGAAAGCTGAATTACAAGGGCTGTAAGTTTGACGAAAAGTCTTTGCTTGGTATCAATTTCTATTGAATGTTTTCCACACGGCCAGAGTTTCACAATATTTTTTTGACAGATTGCTGACATAGTTAGATACGATATGATAAGGGGAAGTGTACCAATCAAGTGGTTGGTATTAATACATTTGGATCATATCCCTTGCAAATTGCCCGTTATCTTAAACTGGATGATCCTGAGAAATACACGGGACATGCTTTTCGACGCACGTCCGCTACCATTATGGCAAATAGTGGCATGACAATAGATCAAATCCAAGGATGGAAATCGGCAGCTGTGGCGAGTGGTTACGTTGAAGAGAGCATTAGCAATAAGAAGAATGTTTCACACGTTATAGGGAGTGCCATTAATGGAAGTTCAACCTCATTGAGTTCTCAGAATGTTAACAGTATCAATTTAAATGCCATTTCCTCCGATTTGACAAATCAAAATATTAATATGTTGTAGTAAAACTGCACTAATTAATTTTCCTTATTTATTTAAAACACTATTTAAAACAATTATTCACTAAAACATTTACTTCACTAATTTATTTATTACTGTATCAGTCTCTATCTGTGAACTCTGGAACTATTATATTCGTAACTCACTGTAGCTATCTCTGACTATGACTATCCCGCCATCAAATACCCAGTGGCTAATATACTAGTATTTACAGTTCTTGGCCTTTCGTGCCTTTCGGGCGAGTTCTAAGATGTCCTCAGAACCTTCGTTCAGAAATTTCGCGATTGTTCCACGTGATTCATTCGTTTGTCAGCGGAGAACTTGTTTTCATTTCGAGTTAACGATAGTCAGGGCCGGACTCAAGGCCGGTCTCGAAATCGTTACATTGCCCCCTTCTTAAAGACGTTTCGTCCCGAAATGTAATTTTTGGAGTGTGGAGATATCTACAAGATTCTCCATATCTGCACCTGGACCTTCGATGGAAGTAACACTCCACAGTCTTCGAGATGGGTCGAGGAAGATGGTTGCAGCACACCAGAATCTTGACGCTGAATATTGTCTCCAACATGCTCCTTATAACTCTCCAGTCCAGCCCATCAATCCCACAGGCCAATTGTGGGATTGCCAGGTCCACAAGATTCTGGTCCAACATCATGTCTCTTAATCTGGTGAGATGCTTCCAGACATCTTCATAAGACAGCTTATCTCGAGAAAGCTTCTTGGTAACCAAATAATAGATGTTTCTTCTGGCCCTTCCTCAGCTGTAGAACCCCTCCAACTTCTGGGTTCTGTTCCCGCAGTTCCTGGAGTCGACCGAACTTCTTGAAGAATACTACGGCAATGCCTCTGGACATTTGGAGATCTTCTGCCACACAGTGAGCTAACGCGTAATCGGCAGGCACCTTGAAAAGATCTCGTGACTCCTCTCGGGTTACCCCATATTGAACTTTCTGTCCGTTCGAGTACAGGGACATGAACCTCTGAAAAGTCATTTCGTCCTCCGGTGATCTGACGGTGCGGACTTGATCGTGGTTTCTGGCGTAATGGGACAACCTATTGAAGTGGACTACCCTAGGTTTACCTCGTGGTGGCTTATATATGCGGTAGACGAGGTCGTTTATTCTTTTCATAATCTCATATGGGCCTTCCCATGAGTTCCGAAGTTTCGGTGATAGTCCACGGCGACGTTTAGGGTTGTATAGCCAGACAAGGTCACCTGTCTGATATCCACCAGCATCCGCCTCGATGTCGTAGGTCTCCTTCATTCTATCGCTGGCACTCTGGATGTTCAAACGGACCCGTTCATGGATGTTGTCCATTATCTGTCGTAGTTTGCTGACGTAATCATCTCCCGCAATGTCTTGTCCTGGTGGCGTCCCAAACTTCAGTTCACAAGGAAGTCGCAGCTCTCGGCCCATAATAACACTAGCAGTGACTCGTGAACTGCGGAACGATAGGCCATCAGGAACAAATGGAGGTACTGGTCCCAATCTTTCTGGTGGTCAGAGACTACCTTGGCCAGGTGGCTATTTATCGTCTTATTCATCCGCTCCACCATTCCATTTGACTGCGGATGCAGAGCTGTGGTTCTCGTCTTTTGGATGTTCAGCATCTGACACACTTCCTGGAACAAGTTTGACACAAAATTTCTGCCTTGATCCGAATGCAGCTCTAACGGAACGCCGAATCGACAAATCTACTCCTTCACCAAGACGTCGGCAACGCTGATGGCTTCTTGGTTGGGCAGGGCATAGGCTTCGGCCCACTTGCTGAAGTTGTCCATCGTCACAAGGATGTACTTATTCCCGTGATAAGATTGGGGAAACGGGCCAGCGATGTCAATGGCGATCCTTTCAAATGGGCTGCCCACATTGTACTGGTGCATCGGGGCCTTAGGTCTTGTTCGTGACCCATTGCTGGCAGTGCATACAGCACATTTTCTGCACCAGTCTTTGACGTCGGCTTTACAATTGGTCCAGTAAAACCGTTGCCTCACTTTCTGGAGGGTTTTCGTCAAATCTAGATGTCCTCCGGTGACCCCATCATGGATTTCTCGGAGCACTTCTTGTCTCCTGCTCCTGGGAACTACTATCTGACGCCTTTCCTCCCCGCCCTCCTCCGACTCCAACACACGTTTCAGGACTCCATTGTCCAAGGTAAGGGAGTTCCATTGGGACCAATAAGACTTGACGACTGGAGAACAACTGACTATTTCTTGCCACGACGGTCTTCGATCACTCTTCTTCCAGCTGACGACTAAACCAAGATCTGGATCTTTCTCTAGGTCTTTCTGGATCTTGTTGTCCTCCCAGTTATCATCCACCGCCGTAGTTCTACAGATCGTCGACTCTTCCTCCTCTGCTCGTCGGCAGTGCGAACAGTCTTCTGGGCATGGTCTTCGCGATAGGGCATCCGCATTCTTATGGTTGGTTCCCGCTCGATGTTCGATCTCAAAGTCGAATTCTTGGAGCTTCTCGATCCAACGTGCCACTTGACCCTCGGGATTCTTGAACTGCAGGAGCCATTTGAGAGTTGCATGGTCAGTTCTCAGTAGAAATCTTCTCCCATACACGTACTTGTAGAAGTGTTCTACTACTATGACAAGTGCCAACATTTCCCGCCTGGTGGCAAAGTAGTTCCGCTCCGGTTTACTGAGGGTCTTGCTGAAGTAACCGATGACCTTCTCTTGTCCTTCTTGGATCTGAGACAGGACAGCTCCAAGTCCCACGTTACTGGCGTTCGTGTCCAAAATGAATTTCCCGTCCGGAAGGGGGTAGCTCTAGATTGGTGCGTTGATCAAAGCTCCTTTCAACTTCCTGAACGAATCTTGGCATTCATCTGACTACTGGAACTTTGTTTTTCCTTCCGTGAGCCTGGTTAGTGGTTTTGCGATGTTAGCAAATCCCAGCACATATAGTCGATAGTAAGTGCACAAGCCAAGAAAACGTCGAAGCTGGTGAATGTCTTTCGGAACGGGCCATTCCTTAACAGCTTTGATTTTCTGCTCATCTACTGCCACTCCTTTCCCAGAGCCAACGTGGCCGAGATATCGTACTTCTTTCTGGAACAGATGACATTTCTTGGGGCTCAATTTCAGTCCGGAGCTTCTCAGTCGCTGGAATACCTCCTCCAAGTTTTTCACATGGTCCTCGAATGATCTGCCAACCATAATAATGTCGTCGAGATACACCAGACACGTCTTCCATGATAGTCCTTTCAAAACCGTCTCCATCAATCTTTCGAAAGTGGCTGGAGCATTACAAAGGCCGAATGGCATTGCTGTGAACTGCCACAATCCTGAGCCGATGGTGAAAGCTGTCTTTTCTCGATCCTCCTGAGCCATTTCTACTTGCCAGTATCCACTCTTCAGTTCTGGGGTCGAGAAAATTGTAGATCCAGCAAGCGTGTCTAGCGTGTCGTCGATTCTTGGTAGAGGGTAACTGTCCTTCTTCGTCACGTTGTTGAGTTAACGATAATCGACGCAAAACCGGGTTGAACCATCTTTCTTCTTTACCAGTACTACTGGAGAGGAACAGGGACTATCAGATGATTCAATAACACCTTCTTTTTCCATATCTCTATTTTGTCAGCCTCTTCTTTCTTGGCAAGGGGAAGTCTCCTGGCCGGTCTCGAAATCTTTACAATATCAAACAATACTAACTGTACTTTCCATTTTCATTTATAAAATTAAAATTGTTGTATAATGTTTGAATAAACGTTGTTTTGGTTAGTAATATTTTATTAGACGTTAGAAGGTACTGCTGTCAGATAATTCATCAAAAGTTATCATTTAGACTTCTTGTTTCTCGAGTTGTTGATGTTGCCATGGTAACTTTAAAAAACGCGTGTTTTTGAAAGTTCGATTTAAACCCGCATAGGCTTGCTTGAAATGGCTAAAATTTGACACCAATAAAAAAAACAATTTTGCACCATTCACTAGTAGTATATGATAATTTAGATACCATGCAATTTCTATAAAACATTGAAAACATTCTTTACCTTAGTTTTGCAACAGGACCGAACTCGGGAATTATTGATATTTTCGTATCTCACATATTTAATAAGAGACCGTTCTATTTTATTGCAAACAAGTGTGATCATATTCCTTAATAGGTATTTGTTGAAAATCACAGATATGAATTTCTGTTGAACCAATGCATATTCCGAATTCAAAAAATATTCAGAACTTCCAATCAACAAATCATGCAGAATATACTTCGATTATATTGGCTTGACACAGGTATCAATTCATCTTTGCTCACACTCTAGTAGGTAATAGGTATTTTGGAAGGGTAACATTTTCTTCGAGTCCACCATAAATCTCCCTATGTTAAATGTTGTATAATGTTGTTGGCAATAGCATTTTTATGTTATGTCAATTTATTTTATAAGAAATTTTAGGAATTCTCACTATTGTCGTGAAAATGCAACACTATAAAACAGTTGTATAGCTCTTAACTAAACAACAATTTACTTATGAAAACAAAATTGTTCCTCAAAGTACTCTATTATAACTGTTATATAAGTTTAAATAGTTTTATATTACTTTTACAACGGAGTCAGGATGATCACCAGAATATAAAAAAGCCACTTTAAAATAATTTTTTCTCATAAAATGAATTGTTTTCTACGTTGGCTCTAGATACTTTTAAGAAATGGTTTGATGACAGTTTTATAATATATATTCAATAATTTTTTCATATAAACGTTTCGAAGATAAATTTATTAAATATTTCAGTTGTCGTCAACAGAACAGTATTTATGGAGCTACAATACAATGAATGAGCATTTTGGCAGTATAAATAAAATACCTATACAATAGAGTAGTCGTATATCATCCGAGTTATAAGACAACTTTGCTGGTTGGGATTCAACCATATTCAAACCATTAATATTTATGACAAATATCTTTTTTTCTAATAATGAAGAAATTGAAATATTCTATAGTCTCTGTAGTGAATATGAATTTTCAAATATTTATTTTTAGAGTGTCTTCTCCATTAGTATCACCACGTCATATCAAATATCATGTTTACACAACTATATCTCTACTTTACAAAAAGCAAAAAGCAATTTCACCGGAATCAAACATACAGTTTGTAGAAATTTATTGAAATAATATTCACATCTATTACTGTAGCTGCCCACACAATTGTGTTACTCTGATACGTACATACACAATAAGGATTAACGGTAACATTTATGCAACTGGGTTCTGCAGAATTATAGTTCCTGCTGTAATCATTCCAATTCCCGATAGGTGTTTATTCCGGCGCCAGTTTCTCTCATTTGCATCGTTTCTAGGAATGGAGACCTTGGCTCTTTCAGTTGGAAATCATTTTCGTATTGTTAGCAAGTTGATATTGTATTTCCACTTGTTTTCCACGATAATAAAAAGAAAAAACTATTGATTAGTATTACCCACCCATAACTGTTCCTATGGTCAAATATAAAATGATAGATATAACCTTATACAGGATGTTCCAAATTAAGTCAGACCATTGCCAACTCCGTTATTTTTGATGCTACGAATTCGGTTAAATGGGCCAACTAGTAGCATTTTTAGTGGCCTTCTTGATGTCTAAAACAAAAAATAATGGAACACCATATTTTTTCATGTATTTTGATTCGTAATAACATTCTCATCAACAAATCTCATTTGACTTTTTTTCGTAAAGGTGAAAATAAGACAGTTTTATCAATAGGAAACATTTATAACAAACGGATTTGATAAAGCGCTATAAAATATCGAGTAAATGTTCAAAAACACCGCCTTCTTGTTGAACACATATTTGGGCCCTTCTATTGACACTTCGTGTGGCATTCAACACAGTTCGGCCATCAATTCTATTAATTATAGTTTCAATGTAATTTTTCAGTTCATCTTCATTATTATGATTCATTTTGTACACATCATTTTTCAGAAATGTGTCCGAGGGGGCCACTTAACAGGACCATTTGTAGCAATCCATCTGTTTCCAAAACAGCCTCGCTGCATTCTTTTTACGCCACTGACATTATGTGCTGGTGCTCCATCAGTCCATCCTGCTGAAAATAGATCATCTAATGAGCCTCCAAATCAAGATCATCGAAAAACTCTTCCAACACTCTTGTAAATAATTTAATGTAACGGGGTCTCTTCAAAGAACAATGGTAGAAAAATGGACCGATTATTCTGCCTCTAAATAGACCACACCAATCATTAATACCAAATTGTCTTTGCGGATTGTGGGAATGGACTAACACGATTTGAAAATTCAGCCTCATCGCTCCAAATAATATTTCTATAGAATTTTGGATCTTGTCTGCATTTATTCATAAAACACCGACAAATCCCCAATCGTCTCTCAGGATCACCAGGTTCTAGTGTTTGCACTGGTCTTAACTTATGAGGAGAAATCTTATGTTTCTTCAAATCTCTGATGGAATTATTTGGATATACCTCAAAGTAGGATAAAACGTCAATTTCTGTATCTTCAGATATTACAAAACGTTTTTCAGTTCTCCTCTTCTCAGAAACTTTTTCATTGTTCCTGAATCGACGATGAAGCACTGCAAAAAAACGCCGGTTAGGTAATTCACGATCGGGGAACGAATTGCTGTAGTGTTGGAGTGCTCTTACGCTATTTTTCTGACAAACCAAGTAGGATTCTAACATATCACATTTTTCTTGATTGGAAAACGGCATTTCGAAAAATATTCGAATAGTAGTTGATAGTTACAATAGTTTATGTCATTGTCATGATATACTTGAGAATATTTGACAAATGTATTTCAGCAAGGTTTCAAGGCAACTTGATTGCTCATAATAATTATGTTTTATCGAATCAAACACTTTTTTCCAACCACATTCATATGACCCTCCAGTATTTTCTGTTCTGTACGAAAACAGAAGTTATCATTACAGCAGACATATTTTGATTCACAAAATAAATGCGGCCAGCGGAATGGCTTTAAGATGGAAATTATCGTTTTGAACATTAATACCAAATAGCTCAATGGTGTCAATTGAGTGGTGCGACATGATGATCACGGGTTTCACGATTTCAGATCCCAGCTCAATTTTTTCTGTTTACTGTCTTATTTTGCCATTAGTAACAAAATATTGTAATTCGTATAAGTACCAAAATTGGGTGTTTGGACAATCATGAGGTTTTATTAGCCAAAACAACGAAACTAGAGAAAGAAATTAATATTTTCACATAAGTCGCTCATTTTCCACTTTAGCAAAAAAAGTGATATCAGCTTTGTTGTTGAGAATGTTATTACGAATCGAAATGCTTGAAAAATATAGGGTGTTCCATCGAAAGAAATATTATTTTATGAAATATTCTGAAAACGCGACTGTAATTTCTTTTTGTTTTCGGCATCGAGATGGCCATTAAAAATGCTACTAGTTTGCCTATTTAACCGGATTCGTAGCATCAATAATAACGGAGTTGGCAATGGTGCCGACTTAATTTGGAACACCCTGTACTATACAAAGTTTTTCAAGACGAGCGTTCGTAAGGAGCCATTCAAAATAAAAACTTTAGATTTCGTGATGGTGAGTTTTATAATATGACCTCCTCAACAAAAAATGTTTCAACCTCTGGTCTCTTTTCATTATAAAGTAGAGGGCAACGTTCTCATTTCTAATGGAATACCTTGTATTTCATTACCCACTTTGTCTAACAAGACGTATACCAGAATCTCCTTCAGATCTTTTAACATATTGAGTTACTCTTTAGTTGATTCGAAAGATAAAATCAATGAGTTGAACAAAATTGGTGTGCGCAAGCTCCAGTGTTCTGATTGCTTCGCTTCCTACACTGGTCGAACTTGCAGACCACTTTGTGCTACTATTACCAAAGATCATAAATGCCACAGATTTCAGTCATCTACGTAGTATCAGTATTATGCCAACGCTTTCAAAAGTTTTGGAAAAGTCATAGAGGGTAAAATCTGCGATTACGTGTTGTTGTAGTTGCTCGACTGCCTTGATTGAGTGCTGTAACTGATGATATCGTCTACTCATTGGATAATAGCAAAATTTGCGTCTTAATTATGATTGATTACTCTCGTGCTTTCGATACACTGAATCATCTAATTTTATTATCGGTTTTAAATTATATTGGCAGTAAAACTACTCGAGTCATTCTTAACCAGTCGTGAACAACAGGTCAAAATGGGTAATGAAGTATCGAGTTGTTTACCTCTGCGGCAAGGGTAGCATTTTGGACCCTCTTTTATATACATTACATACATCGAAGTTTCATTCCTATTTTCCCACTGTGATTATCATTTCATTACTGTTTCAAATTGAAAGACATATACAACAAGCAAATCACATGCTCAATAATGAGTTGGCAACACTTGTATCGTTGTCGGAAAAACATCATCTCGAAATAAGTTCCTCAAAGTCATGTGTTTGGAAACGAAAACGTGAAAATGGCGGTATCAAATGAACTATAAATTTTAGTAAAAAATGAAATATTGAGCTTTAGTGATTGTGTTAAAAATCTAGGGCAATATATAGACTCAAAATTACGCTTCAATAAACATGCGAAAATGAGAACCGCCTATGCCTTGCTGAAATTACTATATCCTCATCGAGCTGAAATGAACATTAATACTAAAAAAATGTTAAATGGCTCAATAGTTCTTCCATCACTGCGACACAATCTATTGACCATTTCTTCGTACGGCAGATACATACCCTATTCAAAAAGTTCAATACTCTTGTTTGCGTCTAATCTATGGTCTGGGAAGAAGAAATAGGATATTTTATGAGCTGAAAGATATTGGCTTGCTCAACATGGCCAACCGTCGGAAACATCATTCGCGGTGTCTTTTTTGTAAAATTCTCAAGATCAAAAATCCAGAATATCTTTACAGGAAAGTCACATGTAGAACAGATGTTCACAATTTGAATTTGAGAAGAAAGAATTTGAATGATATTCCCAAATATAATAAAGAAATATATATAAATCTTCCTTTTCATATCAGATTGCATCGGAAAGTAGTTCACTGGATATACCAGAATTCTCCTTATCTTTGAATTCCTATAAAAAAATTTAAATATTTACTCAGCAATGAAATCTGCTTCAACTGTCTCATTTTATAATCGGATATGTACTGATATTCTGAATGTTTCCATTTAATGTTTTATTTTGTATTCGGATATGCAATGATTTAAATGTTTCCATTCACTATTTTATTTCTATGTTAATTTCTATGTCCTTTCATCAAGTGATATTGTAGTGGGTTAGGGTTTATATAGAATATTTGCATTTATTTCTTTAGGAGAGTGTGGAAGAATCGGTCGTCAGACCTAACACTCAACCTTTTTCTTGCCATAATTTTTGACTGAGGAATTTATGTATGTATTATTTTGAGGCAGACAATAAAATTATTATTATTATTACTACTTATTACTCGCATCAATGAAGTCTTGCGAAAACTTGATATGTCTGTAGATGGACAAAAATTATTTATCTAAGATTGGATATTTTCGAAGAATTAGAAATGTCCAAAGAACTATCTATCAATAATCTTTACCGGAACATTCAAGTAAATCTGAACAGACATTTCTTTCCCCTTCATCAAAGGATTAATAATTGAATGTAGAAATATAGGTCTTGTAATACTTCAACTTGAAGGTTTTTCGATACTGCATTCAGTAATAATAATTCATTTGGTTTGTTTGTAGGTACACGGTGAACAAATATTTAATACACATCATCTTTCTTTTGGAATTGAAAAAATTAAGAATTAGTATAACTGATTATACGAGATTAAAAATATCGTTGGTAATATGCCTTGTCAAATCTATTCAATGAATGGGAAACTACTGATTTCTACTCGCTATGAGTAATACAGGGTGGTCTATTATGATGACCATAGACTAGAAGTGGATTGTTTGTTACAAAATAACAAACTGTAACCAAGTATGCCTCAGTAAAATGTTGCTATAACATAATGAACAAGAGTGTTTATGTTTTTTAAAATGATATTTTTCTTGTATTTATACCTAGAGTTCATAGTTCATTTATTTTCGTTACTTGTTGTGTTTGATGAAATAAACATTTTTTGAATAACATTTCATTTTATTTCAATCTTCTGGAAAATGAAGGGTATAGGTTTATAGGTATCTCAGAATGCAGGAAATGACACATACCCACAAGTTTATAATTTCTGAACAGAATAAGGTTAAAAGGTGCCAGCAGGTTGAAAATATTTATTTTTATATTATTCCTTTCGGAAGTTATATGCCTTCAGTGTGTCATTCTTTGTTGAAATAATAAATAGTACCTATAAAATTTGTACATACTTTGTACACAAATATGTACAATGTACTTACACGATTCATGTGTGACAATTACACAAATTTGTGAAATTTTTGCACCATATATTTACAGTAATTGCACAATTTGTATTAGCTAAGTGCACAAATTGTTGCAATTTCCTACATCTCATGTTTATCATTCTTATACAATGCATACAATAACAGTACACAAGTTGTGTTGGTTTTTGAAACAAAAAATTTAGTTTTTATTCATTCTTTGTATCTGGTGAGTACATAATATTGGTTGATGGTATTTAACTATTCTGAATTATTCAACACTGAAGTGTATCGTTTATACACAATAACTCTATTACAATATTATAGAAGAATAATGAACAAATTGGTGCTGTCAACTTTTTAGAAACAAATTGTGCCGAAATTATTCACAGTTGTGTAGAAAACATTCATTTATTTCTCTCTGTGTAAATTGTATATAGTGACTCATCGGTTGTATGGTTCATAATTCATATAAAAACTAACGATTGTTGTACAGAAATCAACTCAGAATTTGCCCTTTATTCACGAAAAAAAAACTTCAATTAGCCAAAGACGAAAACAAACAGAAATTTTTTGTTTTTGTTCTGTCAAATAAAGAATGCAGTGTTGCCATACTGACCAGGCTTTATCGACAATGAAGAATCTCCGGCGATGGAAATTCTGTCGTTCTCACATGCTCCCAACAACCTGCAATGAACGTTTCGATTGCCTTCTTATTGTTATATACTTCATCGAAGACAGTATTTTTGGGATTTCGTTGCCATGTATATACCCGATAGAAATCAAAATCTAGCTGACATGTTTATTGAATTTTTAAAAAATTGCGACATGGCAACTATGTTATAATTTGAGGGATTACATTATGAAAATATGTTGTTACCTTCAGTACTCTTTGAGTATTACTCATCTAGGTTGTGTTACTTGATCGGAGGGTGATTCAGATTCAGAATTCGTGATCATAGCTGCAACTAGTCAAGTTTTAATGAAATTTGAATTGCCCTGTAATGTCCCTGAATTCTAGATCCAACATATTTTATAATTTTATCTTAACAGAATATTATATAAATAGGAACGTGTCTTTATATAGTGCGGCTTTTAATAGTCTCCCCCCCCTGCTTTAGAACTTTTGAACGGTTTGGCGTACAAACATAAAAAAACGATTGGAGAGTCTCACCGATACTACTTTTTGAAATAAAACACATTGTGATTGCTCGATACATGGCGCGGGGTTACATCAACTTTTTTTCACAATATGCATTGTAACGAAATGTAACACTATCTCATTGAGCTGTTCCAATTTATTCAATTGTGCTATGCGATTGGTAACACTGACTATAGACAGAGTGAGAGAGATTGACTTCCTCCCTTGGAGAACTTCTATCGCCCCTTTCTGAAGTGAGCATTCGAAGCGGTGGGTTGTTTTCTCTGAAAAATTTAAAAATTTTCTAGAGCGAGGAAATGAAAGGTCGTATATATTATTATCTTTAAAATGATTAACTTCTATCTGATTCGTTAATCGAATCGATACTCTTTTGGCACGTTTTATTTGAAATTTAAAATTCATTTTTGCTACTTTCTAACATGAATACACATTTCCTTTTCATCCTTGATGAGATAGATCAAGTTTATTATCATTATTTTGCTTGTCAGTTCCACTGAACGTTGGAAATTGACTATTAAATTGAAAAATGATAGAAAACAATATGAAAATCTTTTTCTTATGCTCGCTTGTGATTGAACTCTTCTCTAACATTGCTTGAGAAATTACTGAATTTGAGCTTCACTGTAAAATTGAATCCTTTCCATACCTATTGAATATTTCAATCATTGTTTAACTCAGCAAATCTTACATTTATTGTAAATTTAAATTCTTTATCTCATTTATATATTCCCTGAATAATCTATATATTGTAAATTTAAACTCTTTCATTTCATCATCATTCATTTTGATAATCTATAAGTGATTAGATTTGTACAATCATGGTCATATCTCGAGTCGTGTGACTCAACCTGCCACAAGATACTGGTTTGTGTTTATTTTTCACAGCGTTACCTCATCGTTCGAACATCTTATGAGATCCAGGAAAGACCCCAGACCGACTACAGATTGTATCCAGATTGGATTCTGCTAGTAGAGCAGGCATTGTCTCGAGAGACCATACATACAAGGCGCCTACATTCTTCGTTAAAGTAGAGCTCTGGAGTAAGTCTTTCTCATCGCAAGAACTGATCATAAAATGTGAATAAACCAACCAGTCATGTCAAGGCAAATATTGAGAGACCAGAATCCTTTCTAACTTTAAAATAACAAATTTGATTGTAACTTTGTCACTTCATTAGAATCTTGTCACACATGTTTTCTGAACTTTGTTTTTTTTATTGTTGAGAGGCACAAAGATCATCCTTTGACAAATCAGTGTTTTTGGTATATTCATTTAATAAAAAAAAACCTGGTGCCCATGCATACCTCATATCTTTTATCTTTATACCTTACATTTGTCAAAGGATATATTTGTCGTACTAGCAGATAACGATACCCACGACCTCCCGTAACAATCTGAGCAGCTCATAGGCATTGCTGTAAAAAAAAGAGCAAGCAAATAAGGATAAGTGTTTATCTTTAGTTGCAGCATTCGAAATGTCAGAAATAAGTGCGGATCTGAATCCCTTTTCTACCTGACCACGATAACTTTTGAATGGTTTGATGTGAAATATCGAGACAGAAATATTTTTGAATGGAACGAAATCCAAAAAAATTGTAGATGGTTGAAAATAGTATTGAATTATCTTTTCAACACATGACTCCCCATGCTATTTAAAAATTTTAGTAAATGTGCCCCCCACGCCATCTATCGAGCAATCACAATGTGTTTCATTTCAAAAAGTAGTATTGGTAAAACCCTCCAAACAGTTTTTTATGTTAGATTAAAAGCCGCCCTTTATAAGCTTCGCTCTTGTAGATTTTGATGAAGTTCATACGCAATTAAACGAAACGTTGGCCAATGATTAGAAAGTTCCTTCTTTGTCCGCAACCGATAATCTTTTCACCATGAAAAGGATACTCTTCCCCTTTCTGTGCTTTCTGTTCAAATGCGAATTCTGACGCACCCTGAATATGAATTTAAATTTTTGACTTCGAGACAAAATTCGAAGTCGGCTCTTGTATCAGCTTCAGGATACAAAGCGATGATCACGAAAAAAATCCAAATGTGTTTCAGAACTATCGAAGCGAGCAAATTCCTTTGTTTGTCGAACCCACTTCATCCACTTGTGTGAAACCAGCATGACATTTACTAATGCAAACATCTTTCGACGTTCGAACTTTGATCCTTGAATATTCCTGGCCAACGAGAGAGCATCCCCAAACTTGGGGAATTCTTGTCTGCACACCCTTCAATCGATTGAATACATTCGTCGGTCGCCCACACGACCCAGCGTCGTGTTGAGCGGCCACAAAAGGCTTTAATGCCTCAAGGTCCGATTATTTTTATTGAGTTGTTGAAATACCACCGAGAAGAATGGTGTAGATACACAAAAATGATCACAAGGGTCACCGCAGATTCGAAATCGTTCAAGGGTGTGAACATTTCTGTGGGCGAACGTCACAATCAATCTCAGAACTGCACGACACAGTTCTGATGAAGGCTCAGTTGTCATAAAAAAAGGCTCGTAAGTTGATGAAGAATTGTATCATGAACTAGCAGCGACACCCGACGTTGCTCGGGTTAAGATACATTGCTCTAGAATTTTCAAGATCTTTCTAGATATATTTAGAAGTTTCTCGAACATTTTGAATTGTTCATAATAATTTGCACTCAATTTAGAATTTTCTAGATCATTTTAGAAATTTCTAGAATTTTCTCGAACTTTTGAAATCACTTATAATAAGTTGCTCTCATTTTAGAATTTTCCTCCTATTTTCGGAAGATGTTCGTTTAGCCAGAAGCCGAAAACTCATTGATGAAACTCGGGCTTGTTGGCTTGTATTTGCCTGAGTGTGGGGAATGAGTAGTTCCAATAGATTTTGCACATTCTCGACAACTTGGAGCATGAGGTAACACCAGTGTCTCTTCTATACCGTACGAGTGTCGTAGACGGTAGTACAATACTAGTAGAGACGCGTTGTGCCTGTGAATAGAGGCCTCTAGAAACCTCTAAAGCTGTCACGCGTCTACGGTAGGTAAGGATGTTGAAGACGCAATCCTGGCAGACCATAATGATTTCCTACGTTTCCAACTTCAACCGACTTGATTTGGGAAATGTGAAGGTCAGCGTTCTGGATAAGCCAAGGTCTTCAGTGTTCTTGAAAAACACCCCATGCATTACAGCATCGTACAGAGTTTCGAGACCACGGCACGTGAGAATATTTTCTCTCAAGTGCATCTGTTTCTTTTTTGCTGTAAAGCAAGTGTGATGAGAGTTTCCTAGATGCCAATCCCGACGTCTTGTGCTCGCTTGGATTACGCACCGACCACCCGGGTAGGTGCTGTAGGTTTTCCACGATAAAATTGCTCGTTGAAATAAATTAACATATTATGTTAATGTTAATTATGTACTATGAATACTTTAGGTTTTGATGCTCTTGATCCTCCAATGTTCGGCAAAGGTGAGCTTCGTATCAAGCCAAACCCCTAGATATTTGAGAGACTTCTTAGGACTCATTGTGACACCTCGTATATCGAACTGAATTAGCTTTAGTTTCCTCTTCGTAGTAGGTGAAACAGCTTCAGCTTTTTGTGTTTCGTGCTCTAGCCAGTTGGATACTCTTCATAGTCCTCTACTTGCTGTGCACATCAGACTATTACCATCTTTTGCACTCACGTCCATGACGTGTCATTGGCTAAGCCTATTGGAATGACATCTCTGATCCATCCTAAAAAGACTATTGTAGAGGATGTTCCATAACGTAGGACCCAGGATTGATCCCTATCGTTCTTTTGTTTATTTCACTCATTTTCAGTGGAATGGTTACTCTCTCTGACAGGTAGGATTTTATTATTAGTATGAGGCTTTCATCTATTTCTGGTCTCCCCAGCTGTCGAGGATTTTTTGCCAGATGGCGCTATGTCAAGAATTATATATAATTGCTCATAATCTTTGATGAGCGAGGAGTGATTTTCTTGTTCATCCCTTGCAATTTTGGTCACTTTCTCTATGGCCACCGAAATATCACTATTCCACCAATAAACTGGGTGTTTCTTCGAAGTATTCCTTTTTGTTCTTGGTATCGTTCGGTCACATATTTGGCTAGTGAGTTGATGAAGTTTTTAGCTGTTGCATCCACCATTTCTTCCCTATTTTCCAAAATATTTCGAATTAGTTTCTCCTTATATATAGTTTTCTGATAAGCAAGCCACTCCGTTCAGTATCCCTTTCCCGTGGTTCAGGTATCTGCATTGGTTTTTCATAAATCATGAAGTTCGAATCTTTGAACCAAACAAGATTCGAATTGTAACTGGCGCAGTCGACAGAGGATTTTTTTTCACATTTCTACAAAGGGATTTTTGAATTATCCAAGCTGGTTTTCAATAAAACGAATTCATCGTGCCTAACAAATCTGGAAAGTGACTGCCGGAGTCTTGGAAGCTGGAACAGGTGCCCGAAGGAACGAATATCTCGAAAACATGCACCTTTAGCAAATAAGAAACAGGAGTCCCGACGAAACGAATATCCAGAAGACACCTTTAGCAAGTAAGAAAAACCTAGTTGAGAAGGCCCAGGGTAACCAGGCTCTCACGGGAGAAAGAAAAAAGAGTTTTCTACTCATCATATAGTAGCTGAGAACCCATCATCATCCAACACATAACGTAAGATTCTCTCATTTTCCATTCACTGTTTCCTCAATCTAGACCAACATTCCAAATTGAAGAATTACATCAAATTAACGACCCACCATATAACGAAAATCCTGCTTCTGATGAAACCAACGATTTTAGGAATATTGTGAACCCGGACTACCAAAAATTTTGACGAAGTTTGTACTGACTCAGGGGAAATAACTCTAGAGTCCGGAAACTCGGATTATCAAGAAAACGGATTTTTTTTTACAAGCCTCTTCAAGAAAAGTTATCTAGAAATGAATGTAATGGATCAGAGAATTTTACCCTTTATTTCCATAGCATTACCTGACGGAAAACCGCTACACCTATTATTGGACTCGGGAAGTCATATTTCAATAATGAACCCAGCCATTGCACAAAAATACTTTTCGGAATATATTTTTATAAAACAGAATTCTTTACAAACCCCATGCGGAGAGAAAAATACAAAATATTTTGCAACCTCACCCGCATTTGAAAAATTTCACTCAAATAGCAAGATATCCTTTACAATATTTGATTTTCATAGATTTTTTGATGGCATTATAAGTTTCAAGGATGGGAAGGATGGGATTTGATTGGAGTATTCAGAAAGGAATATTATACCGAGATGATGTTCTCATAAAAGTAAATAAGTGTTCTCCGAGCGAATATTCATCTGACGATCTTAATATCGGAGGGCATGAAATATATTCCACTCAGATACCTGTAAACGTAACGACAGACGGAAATTATTATATTCCTGAAACAAAAATTGCTGATAATTGCTTTATTCCTGAATGTATTGCTACAATAAAAAATTGTCATGCTGGGCTCGAAATTCATAACTAAAATTTTTCTGACGTATATTTTTCACTTCAAGCCCCCCTCGAAGTACATTCCTTAGAAAATGTAGTTAGCTATGATTACGAATTAAATAATTTTAATAACCGTCCTGACTCTCTCCAAGTAGATCATTTACTTCTTCTAGATCATTTAAATTCTGACAAGCCACTCAACTATCATGAAAATTGTTGACTCAAACAAAGCGATACTGTTCTCGCAAGAAAACATTTTTGGAAACAAACGTTTTTAAATTACATTTCGAGAAACAATTTCTTGAAGAAGATATTGATGAATTTCTTCTCAATCTTACCATATCAGGGACATACTTCCTTTATTTTTACGACAAAAGTCACGAAAAATTCTTCATTTCATTCATGCAGAATAAAATATTGTGTTCTCAACGTTTGACTGGTGTCAACGAAAAAGATAGACTTGACAAAATCCACTATCACCATATTTACAAAACTGGCCATAGAGGAATCCAAACTACTATTGACTCGATCAGAAAAAATTATTATTGTCCCAACTTGACTCAAGATGTCACAAATTTTATTAATGACTGTGATATTTGTCAAAAAAACAAATAAGTATGACAGATCACATCCGATTATGCAATTTCACGCTATACCCATAGGTAATGAACCTTTTGGAAAAATACATATTGACGCTCTTTCCATAGCGAAAGAAAAATTCCTTACCATAATAGATACGTTTTCCAAATTCGGACAAGCATATCCAATTCCTGGTATAAATGGGATACATATTCTTGATGTATTACTTTCTTTTATATCTCATTACGGTATCCCCCATAGAATCACTTGTGATGGAGGATCAGAATTCAATAACAAAACTTTTCAAGAATTTGGCAAACTTTATAAAATCGCCATTCATTCCACCACTCAATTTACCCCTTTTGAAATTGTAACCGGTCATCTTGGCTCCAAAGATCCATTTGATCTACAAGAAAAATATATAATAAGTAAGTACGTTACCGAAAGCTTAAACAACTATAGTCAACCGTTAAACAAAAACTAGATACAAAAAAATAAAACAAATCAACTGGATATTCACAGAAAACGATCAACTTTATATCAAAGAACAACCTAGAGATAAGTTAGCAAACAAATACACACAGATACGAGCTATTGCTCAAACTAACAATAAAGTTAGAACCGACCAAACTAGATATCCAAGCACGGAATTGAAAAACGAAAAGTAAAACAAAAATTATATATTTTTTTTCTCTTTTCAGAATGAGTCTCTTATTTCTCCCAATCCTTTTATATCAAACAATCATAACTAACGGTTTTGTTCAAAAATTAACAAACCCAATTATACCTATCGAGCTGCAAACACTCTAAAATAATCGTTTTTAAACATACTTTCGTTAGCTTTCTCAATACAACAAAATAAATTCATATTCAAAATACCCTCCATGCCCAAATTGAGGTAATAAATAATTTCTACTAATTCAATAAGCAAAAATGATACACTCTCAATCAGACAATTTACTAAAAATTATTATTCCACACAAGATTCACAAAAGAGGATTGTTCAATTCCATTGGTACTGCAAGCAAATGGTTATTTGGCACCTTAGATAATCATGATGGTGAGAAAATTAATGCAATCCTCACTCACCTTCGGACAAGTGATCATTCGATTGAAGCCAAAATTAAAGAACAGACTACAATGATGCTACAATTCATGAAAAAAAAAACTTAAGGGACCAGACATGGCATAACATAATGTTGTTGTTTATAAATTCTCTTACAGCTTTTCATCTCCAGCTAAACCAAATTGTAACTATCACTTTCGCACATATGAATAAGTTCATCCCACATATTTCTCTCACTTAATAACTTGTACACATTAATTGATACCATTGACTTTATACCCTACGGATCAATTACCTCAATTTCAAAGTCAACATAGTTATTATGCATTTCTGAGTATTCAGTTAGTTTTTTCAGATGAGAAAATTGTATTTCTGCTACATTTTCCTATTCTAAAACCAACAACTTTCCATACCTATTTCATATTTCCAATCCCCATTCAAAACCAATTTTTTTTACCTGATAAACCCTATCTACTCCTGAACGAGAGAAGCGAAGTACACCAATTCGTGGACACACCATGTGAAATACTAGAAGACGTCTATTTTTGCCCTAACAATCTACAACAGGGGAGCAACTGTATCCAGAACATTATCTCCACCAACGAAGCATCCAACTGCACCCTCTATCCGGTTGTTACCCTCGCTGTACTCAGTGATCTTGCTCACTACACCGATAACCCTACCAGTTAGCGAGCACTGCTCCATTGACGTAAATCACTCTCTACAATCTGGAAGCTACATCATCACATTACCGGACCAGTGTTCCGTTCAGGTTCAAGATGAAACTTTCCACCATGGACAGGAAGCACTCCAACCTTTTACCCTACATCAACCCCCTTCTTTGAATATTTCATCAATAGCCAATCATACTTCACCTATTCAGTTGAAAAGTTTACATTTGAATGAGCTTTCTCATATCGCAGCCACTCTCCAAGCCCAAAAAATATTCCATATTCCAAAAAATTCTGCCACTTTGGATGATACCTTTCCACTTTGGGCTATCATCCTTGTTTGCATCACGGCATGCATTATCACAATAGCCGGCGTAGTATGCTACTATCGCCTTTGCTATCCTTACCGCCTTGCTCCACGACGAAGTCCTGTTGATCAACAAGCTGCAGCATCTAGCCAACCTAGCCTACCCTAGGTTTGCATGTAAAGAGGGAGGAGTTACACATATGGTACCGTATAGTCCTGACGCCGGCCCATATAGTTCCACCGGACCAGATAGCTAAGCCGCGCCTGGACTCCCTTCCGAAGAATTGTCGCTGACGCTGTTCCTGCCGATGGCCCATCATCTTTATTAATATAAATAGCTGATCATGTTTAAGAACGTTTGTTAGAATTATTCTTTAGATGTTATTGTTGCTATAAGCTCTCTTCAATAAAACCATTAATTAAACAAAGTAGTTTTAATCAGGTGTAATTGAAAGTGTGACTTGGTAATCCAACAAGTCTTTCAGATGTTCTAACCACCAAAAACAAGTTTGAATTTTTGGACCAAACACACTGCAAGATTCGAATTGTAACTCAGGGGTTTTATCATGGCCGAACGATCTGATGAAAGTACTGATCTCTGGGAGTTTGTTTCAGATCTTTCCATCCCATGTGTGTTGAAATTATACTATTTTGTCTATTTTTCTCGCATATTTATGATGCTAGAAGGAACACACAAACATCAAATGACATTCGATGAAAATGCCATCGATCCAATTGAATATCTTGGAAAGTAACCGAAAATATGACTCGTTAGAAACTCGATAACTTCTCGATATACCCTTGGGATGAACCCGGTGTTTTATTCAGTTTATAGAAAAGTTCTCGTTGACTACTGTAAACTTCTATATCGATCCAGAGGGCCGATTTATTTCCCGACCAACTCCAGAAGTTCCCTAATGGGCTGTCACATAAAAATTCCAGTCTACACACGCCACTGTTTTCCATCGTATATAACTATCAGTTTTCCGTCCAGCTGCGGAGTTTTACTTTCTACTGAAATATTCACGTGAGGCGAGATGAAAGCTTTCAGTATCCCTTTGTGAATTCAGGATAACTATATTTGAATGGTGGTGGAGTCGTTTACAACTTCGTCACTGAAATGATAGCACTCTTCTGTTTCATATACGTTAAAACTGGTTCACCATCAACAAGTGAGATATGAAAAAAACAATGAGAATTATTCTGGTTACAGTGTGATTGCATACTTATACGTTCTGTGATTCCTGCTCAGAGGTGTATCGGGGGTAATGGTTAAAAGCAACCTACTACAGGCAATCCAAGAACTGAAGATAATAAACACCACGAGAAAAGCTTTAGTAAACTGAAATAGATAGTAATACTCTCCTTATATCTACTACTTATGTTACAAACCGAAAAAACTCTCAACAAAGTTATAAGATTTTCAACAACATGAAATATGGAAAAAAAATATATTGTTCGATGATGAAGGTGAAATCCTAGTATTTATACTTTGAAATCTCCAGTTGAAGAATCGAGACAGCAGATGATATAGCTACCAATATCTGTCGAAACTGAAAAATATTTGTATTCAACTGTAGATGAAAATTTCAAATGACATATCAATCACGGGAACTTCTTGCAATTGTGACCTTCCTTGACATTGAGCTAATTTTCAAGATTTTGAACACAACACCTGAGAAATATTTCTCCTTCAAATCGATTTGGATGTTCTTGTCGAAAGCTGAAAACACAGTTTTCACATTCTAACCAATCACTTGGAAGAAGAAAGACTCCCTAGAGAAACTGTATAAAAATATTTGGGCTCAATAAGATCTTCATTAATTTGCATCAATGAATGGTTTGTTGAATTCACCTCCACAAATGAATACATGATAAATTCACGATTACTGTCTGAACTTCCATTCAGTTACGAACTTTTTTTGTCTATCGTTATATTGTATTGCAATTGACATCCAGAAACACTCCAACAACTATAACAGAACCGAAGAAGGACTATAGTAAACAAATAGTTCAAGAGCTGATGAAAAATTTGTATTGGTTTTAGAGCATCAAAAATTGTGAAATGTTAGTTAATATTAGAGCAGAGTCCTGGCTGAAGGGTAGTGGGACTTGACCAACCCTCGAATTTTTTGTAAAAAAATTTTTTCTTGTTCTTTAGCATGTTCTACAATTTCGCCTTTACTCAGTTCGCTAACTGCTGCTGCTCGATTTGAGTAATTAGTAATTTTGAAATGTTTGACATCTATTCCGGTGGATCAGCGGTCTAATGCACAGGCCGTTCGAAACTCCAGCATAGCGATAGTCGGTTCGAGCCCAATGTAGGTACAGGAGAATTTTTATCATCTACTTTATATCGGATCGATAGGCGACCGCATGCCTTGTTGAAAAGCAAGATGTCTATATGCTAATCTCGTCTGGTGCTAGCTTGGAGTGCATACCGACCACCCGATGTGGTGCTGTAGGTTTTCCGGGTTTTCCTACAGCTGAAAAGTGAATACGCCACAAAAAAATCAGTAAATAGGCCCGAAGCGCCACGGCAAATGATAATAATAGCCGTCTTCTACCCGCACAGGCTATGCCTTTGGGTACACTCAACGAGTGTTTATGAAGGAGTATTATTATTATTATTCCAGTGCGTTGTGCTGAGCATATAGTCCATTTGAAAATTTCATTAATTCCAATCGGCACATTCTTATGTCAACCTTTAGAATATGTCTTCTTCCAGAAGGGATTTGGCTCCGATCAAATAACACAACCTAGATGATTAACTCGCCGCACACGCATTAAAATTTGTGTGAAAGGAACATCTTCCCCCAACGGTAGTGTCGTGTGTTGTTAACAGAAATATTGAGGTTCAATAAAATAGAAATAATAATGGAAACCCAATATGGAATGTAAACCTGAAATTATGATGGAATAATCTCCACAGGATTTTGAGAACAGCCGATACTCTAACTGACATGTTTTTTTTATAATTCATTCATTTTACTCTTTTCCAATTCTGTTTCACTTTCTCGATAGTTACGACCTGGTGCTTACCTATGAAATAAAATATTTTGATTTTCAGCTTCAAATGGTCTTTAGCACATTTCACAATGCTTCTCACCATTGCTTAACAATAAAAACTAACGATAGTTTAACACAAATAAACTCAGAATTTGCACTTTATTTACGGAAAAACACTCCAATGAGCCAAAGACGAAAAAAACAGAGATGTTTTGTTGTTAATTTGTCATATTTGACATTCGATATTCCAAATGCAGTGTTGCAATACTGACCAGAATATATCGACAACGAAGAACATCCGTTCGGAGTTGGAAATACTATCGTTTTTACATGCTCCCAACAAGCTGCAATGAACGTTTTAATTGCCTTCTTATTGCTATATATTTCATCCAAGACAGTATTTTTGGGTTTTCGTTGCCATCAATATACCCGACAGATATCAAAATCTAGCTGACGTGCTTATTGTATGCTTATAAAATTTCGGCATGGCAATAATGTTATGATTTGAGGGATAACATTATGAAAAGATGTTACCTTCAGTTCTTTTTCATCTAGGTTGTGTTACATGATCGGAGGGATTTGGAATAACGAATACTCTGTCTAATATTATAAAAGTGTTTCGTTTTTTCATTACCTTTTTAAACAAACGCATTGGCAAATAACTTCCTCTAAATTATTAGGCATAATCCTTTTGCTGTCACATAATTTATAGTTACTGCCTTGTTTCGTTTTCTAAAATGATTATACTCGATACATCCTGATTCTTTTTCATCATTTTCAATTTTGTATACGAAATAAGTGGTTTTGCAGTAAGCTGCATCTCCTCTGCGCCAAGATAATTCAAACGCCAAAATGTCACTTTGAGATTATGGAAGACTCATATTGTCACTTAAAAATAAGTATTCTCAAAAAGCCAGATCAATTTGGTGGGACATATACTATAGAAGTGCAATAGCGTTTACATACAATCCGGGAGATCTTGCTGTCATTGTTGATATGATGAATTTCTTCATATTCTGTCCTTATAAGTACCTATCATGACCAAGTCAATAAATCAAATTCATGATGAATAGGTTCAAAATTGTGCATTATTAGCATCATTATTTGTAATGATCGACTTGCACATCATTAGGCTAGAATCGTGGGTACTAGATTATCAGAATGCTCTTATTTAGTACTATCAACCAACAATCTTTCATCGTTTCAATTCAGCACATTTCATTACATCACCGTTAACAGGGTCATAATTTTCCTTTTCTTGTAATGAATCAACATCCTTTGATTGTCCTTTGGCTCATTGGACAATTTACAACTGGTGTTGATGTGTCGCAGATATCAAACTAAATTGAACGTTGAATAGGATGAGATTTATAGAGATCGTACTTTCAAGATGTATCTAGCACATCTACCATTAAAAGGGAGTTTTCACTTCTAAAATAATTTTGAACGCCAATCATGCAGTTTGATCAACATATATGTACCAAATTCGCAGTTTTTTTGGTTTTCTGTAGCACTATACTTAGTTTCAAAATAGCTTAGCTGAGCATATTGAGGAAGATCAAACTTTAAATTCAAGTATATAGAGAGAAGATTTAAAGTGTACAAGTCTCTGTTACACATTCTTTGGACTACGTGATTTGATCAATTCACTGCACCAATTGGCGGGGACACGAAATTTTCAAAATATGTTAAATGGATTCTGCGGAGTATGAATACTCTATTGACAATGTTCTTGTTTTTTTGTGAGTTGTATGAAACTTGAAAAAAATATTTAAAGTTCATAAAGTCAAATTGCTTTTTTTTAGCGCCATTGTGACTTACTACCCGAGCAACCAATCCCACAGTTGACAGCGTCAATTAATTTAGCAACGTTGCCATACTTAGGGGAGACTAGGGAGGCTTGATACTGTGGTAGGTATGATACACGTTTAAATTAACCGCCTAAAATATGTTACCATTACTAGATTTGACAACAGCTGAGTTCTTGCACATGGCCGTTACACTCAATATCAGTTTGTTTTCATTGGGCGCAAAGATAACTTGTTGGTTACATATTTTCTACATTTTGTAAAGGTAAGTGTAAATCTTTTGCAGACAACTGTTTCAGAATATCCTGTTTATTCAATATATATGTGATAATATATAGATTTAGCTTTAATTTATCATACCTAGCCGTACTATGGCGGTAGCAAGATTTTTATATTGTAGTGCAATTTTGCACAAGACAAACACTGTACTGCAGTTTTTCGTATCTATTGTGATAGAGCCTAGTTACTTTAGCAATAAAGTTCAGCAATTTTTTTTTTTGGCAATGAGTGGTAAATAGAACAAGTATAGTCTTTTTCTGGGATTCTGCCGCTGTTGATAATATCCCACGGTTTTCAGGACCGGTATTTATAGCTCGAGCAATAATTTACAACTCCCTTAATATGAACCCTGTCACTTTATTATCTCAGTATAACAATCAAAAAGGACTGAGGAAAAAACCACATGGTCAATAGTATATTGTGTATCTAGTAGTAAAAGCAATACATTCCTGGACGACAATTTAAATTGAAGCATTGAAGTCTGGGAATGTGCTTTTACTACGAGGTACACATACTATTTTTTCTGAAATCGCAATCAGCATTATCAAAAATTCATTTACTGTCTGAAATGTATACAAGCCGTCAAAAATTTTCCCGGATCGTTTACGATACGGGAATAGTTATTATCCTAACAAGTACGGAAAGAGTACCATTCCCGCATGAGACTGCCGTTACCCGAACGACGCAAAGCGGAGTTCGGGTAAGCAGTCGAGTGCGGGAGAGTACCTTTCCGTATGAGTTAGGGTCAATATTTACAAGCGCATTGAAACATCTTATGTTGCTCTCTTAAACAAACTTTTGCGTGCGGGAAAAATTATTCCCGCACTAGTGCGGGAAAAACTCACTTAAAGTGACAGTAGCACGCTAATGTCACTTCAAGTGAGTTTTTCCCGCATTAGTGCGGTAATAATTTTTCCCGCACGTGAAAGTTTGTTCAAGAGCATCACATAAGATGTTTCAATCCTCTTGTAGAAAAAATCTTGATCCTTACTCATACGGAAAGGTACTATCCCGCACTCGACTGCTTACCCGAACTCCGCTTTGCGTCGTTCGGGTAACGGCAGTCTCATGCGGGAATAGTACTCTTTCCGTACTTGTTAGCATAATAACTATTCCCGTACAGCTTAGTGCCGAAAACGGCCCGGGAAAGTTCGTTGCTTAGCAACGGACTGAAATACTAGATTAGCGTATTTTGAGGCCTGAAGTTGCTCCGAGAAAGTGGGCATTCTTGAACAATTCCAGAAAAAATAATTTTTCCGGGCGTTCAGGGCCGGTTTCACCCCGGCAATATTTCCCAACTTTCTTATTACGGATCCTACCAATTTCATATTTCAGTAAGACAATAAGAATGGGTTGAGGAAGAAAGCCACATGGTCACAATAATTTTTCCGGGAGTCCAGGCCTGGTTTCACCCCGGCAATATATCCCAACTTTCATATTATGGACCCTGCCAGTTTCATGTTTCAGTAGGACAATAAGGATGGGTTGAGGAAGCCAGTCACATGGTCAAAATAATTTTTCCGGGCGTCCAGGGCTGGTTTCACCCCGGCAATAAATCCCAACTTTTTTATTATGGACCCTGCCAGTTTCATATTTCAGTGAGACAATAAGAATGCGTTGAAAAAAAGAGCCACGTTGTCAAAATAGTTTTTCCGGGTGTCCAGGGCCGGTTTCACCCCAGAAAAATATCCCAACTTTCTTATTATGGACCCTGCCAGTTTCATATTTCAGTGAGACAATAAGGATGCGTTGAAGAAAAGAGCCACGTTGTCAAAATAATTTTTCCGGGCGTCCAGGGCCGGCTTCATTCCAGCAATATAACCCAACCTTCATATTATGGACCCTGCCAGTTTCATATTTCAGTAAGACAATAAGGATGGATTGAGGAAAAGAGCCACGTTGTCAAAATAATTTTTCTGGGCGTCCAGGGCCGGTTTCACCCCGGCAATAAATCCCAAATTTCTTATTATGGATCCTGCTTGTTTCATATTTCAGTAAGACAATAAGGATGGATTGAGGATAAGACCCACGTTGTCAAAATAATTTTTCTGGGCGTCCAGGGCCGGTTTCACCCCGGCAATAAATCCCAAATTTCTTATTATAGACCCTGCTAGTTTCATATTTCAGTAAGACAATAAGGATGGGTTGAGGAAGAAAGCCACATGGTCAAAATGATTTTTCCAGGCATCCAGGGCCGGTTTCACTCCGGCAATAAATCCCAACGTTCTTATTATGGACCCTGCTAGTTTCATATTTCAGTAAGACAATAAGGATGGATTGAGGAAGAAAGCCACATGGTTACAATAATTTTTCCGGGAGTCCAGGCCTGGTTTCACCCCGGCAATTTATCCCAACTTTCATATTATGGACCCTGCCAGTTTCATATTTCAGTAAGACAATAAGGATGGGTTGAGGAAGCAAGTCACATGGTCAAAATAATTTTTCCGGGCGTCCAGGGCTGGTTTCACCCCGGCAATAAATCCCAACTTTTTTATTATGGACCCTGCCAGTTTCATATTTCAGTGAGACAATAAGAATGCGTTGAAGAAAAGAGCCACGTTGTCAAAATAATTTTTCCGGGCGTCCAGGGCCACTTTCACCCCAGCAATATATCCCAACACTCTCATTATGGACCATGCTAGTTTCATATTTCAGTTAGACAATAATGATGGGTTGAGGAAGAAAGCCACATGTTCAAAATGATTTTTCCAGGCATCCAGGTCCGGTTTCAATCCGGTAATGAATCCCAACGTTCTTATTATGGACCCTGCCATTTTTATATTTCATTGAGACAGTAAGGATGCGTTAAAGAAAAGAGCCACGTCGTCAAAATAATTTTTCCGGGTGTCCAGGACCCCCCAGCAAAATATCCCAACTCTCTTATTATGGACCCTGCCAGTTTAATATTTCAGTGAGACAATAGGGATGCGTTGAAGAGAAGAGCCACGTTGTCAAAATAATTTTTCCGGGCGTCCAGGGCCGGTTTCACCCCGGCAATATATCCCAACATTCTCATTATGGACCATGCTAGTTTCATATTTCAGTTAGACAATAATGATGGGTTGAGGAAGAAAGCCACATTGTCAAAATAATTTTTCCGGGCGTCCAGGGCCGGTTTTACCCCGGCAATAAATACCAACTTTCTTATTATGGACCCTGCTAGTTTCATATTTCAGTAAGACAATAAGGATGGATTGAGGAGAAGAGCTACATTGTCAAAATAATTTTTCCGGGCGTCGAGGGCTGGTTTCACCCCGGCAATAAATCCCAACTTTCTTTTTATGGATCCTGCCAGTTTCATATTTCAGTAAGACAATAAGGATGGATTGAGGAAGAAAGCCACATGATCAAAATGATTTTTCCAGGCGTCCAGGGCTGGTTTCACTCCGGCAATAAATCCCAACGTTCTTATTATGGACCCTGCCTTTTTTATATTTTATTGAGACAGTAAGGATGCGTTAAAGAAAAGAGCCACGTTGTCAAAATAATGTTTCCGATCGTCTAGGGCCGGTTTCACCCGGCAATAAATCCCAACTTTCTTATTATCATTATCAGGGTCCATAATAAGAAAGTTGGGATATATTGCCGGGGTGAACCGGCCCTGGACGTCCGGAAAAATTATTTTGATCATGTGGCTTTCTTCCTCAACCCATCTTTATTGTCTTACTGAAATATGAAACTAGCAGGATCCATAATAAGAAATTTGGGATTTATTGCCGGGGTGAAACCGGCCCTGGACGCCCAGAAAAATTATTTTGACAACGTGGCTCTTTTCCTTATTGTCTTACTGAAATATGAAACTGGCAGGATCCATAAAAAGAAAGTTGGGATTTATTGCCGGGGTGAAACCAGCCCTGGACGCCCGCAAAAATAATTTTGACCATGTGGCTTTCTTCCTCAACGTATCCTTATTGTCTTACTGAAATACGAAACTAGCAGGGTCCATAATAAGAAAGTTGGGATTTATTGCCGGGGTGAAACCGGCCCTGGACGCTCAGAAAAATATTATGACAACGTGGCTCTTTTCTTCAACGCATCCATATTGTCTCACTAAAATATGAAACTAGCAGGGTCCATAATAAGAAAGTTGGGATTTATTGCCGGGGTAAAACCGGCCCTGGACGCCCGGAAAAATTATTTTGACCATATGGCTTTCTTCCTCAACCCATCCTTATTGTCTTACTGAAATATGAAACTAGCAGGATCCATAATAAGAAAGTTGGTATTTATTACCGGGGTGAAACAGGCCCTGGACGCCCGGAAAAATTATTTTGACAACGTGGCTTTCTTCCTCAACCCATCCTTATTGTCTTACTGAAAAATCAAACTAGCAGGGTCCATAATAAGAAAGTTGGGATATATTGCCGGGGTGAAACCGGCCCTGGACGCCCGGAAAAATTATACTGACAACGTGTTTTTTTCCTCAGTCCATTTTGATTGTCATACTGAGATAATAAAGTGTCAGGGTTCATGGAAGTTGTAAAATATTGCTCGAGCTATAAATACCGGTCCTGAAAACCGTGGGATATTATTAACATCGCCAGAATCCCAGAAAGTGATAGTGACTAGGACACCAGCTTCGATGAAGGGGTGTACTGGAGAACAGTACCCCCCCAGGGGTAGTTTTGAAAGCAGAAAAATTGTCAAAAATACAAATACTTTCATCGGTAAAATTCCATTGACTAAAAACCACATGCTATCAAAAAAATCTTAATAAAATTTGTGGCGATCTCAAGTAATTTCGGTGTTATGGGCCCATTTTTAAATGATGACTGGCATTTTCTAGCACACATTCCTTTTCATGTTATAGTTAAATGACTTGAAAATCTGGCAGTGCAAATATGCAAAGATCAAAGTTACCAACCTGACCTGAACGGAATAAATTCACTTAATATTTTGCACAGATACGATGTTTTTGATGTAAGTACTAGAAAGAAGGTTGAATTTTTGAATAAGCAATGCCGTTTTAAATAAAAAATTGGATATAACGGGAAATTTAGATGTTTTTTTAGCGGTATGAATGTGTGCTAGAGAATATCCGTCATTACTCAGAGATAGGTCTATATTTCCGAAAAAAATTGAAAATTTTATTTGAAGTTTTAGTCCAAGAGACCAAAATATGCAAATTGTTTTTGATTATGTAGTTGACGGCATATTTCCCCTATCATCAATAGAATATTGTTCAGTTATTGTCGCTTGGAAAGAATGTCATTATATAATGCTTAAGTTAAAAAATTTGGAATATTTTCAGCATTATGCCATTGCCACTTCTAACAAAAAGTCCCAGCCACTTATTTTTTTAAATAGAACACCCTCCATATTGACAAACTTTTGGAATCGCCCTCTTATTATAATACTCTAAACGGTTTTCGAAATAATATGGTCCAAAACATACCCCTAATTGAACTTGAGTAAATTAGTACATGCATGAAGAGTTGATATTTTAATAGTAGTTTGGATAAAGATATTTCATTCACATATCATACTGGGCGTGATAACATTACTATCATTTCCATTGTGCATAAAATTGGTCAAAAGCTTGTTTTTTATAATGGAACTTACTGTATATAACATGATACCAAAACTTGCAGAAAATTTAAACAAATCAATGCTGAATAGGAGCAATAAACGAGAGGAAGTTTATAATATTACATTCCCGAGAGCAATTGTACCAAAAATCAGATTTTTATCTCGCATTTAATAGGTAAAAAGCTAGCTAGATCTATTAGGCTATAACATGTGAAAGTACAGAAATCAACAGAATAAGGAAGAATAAAAAATTACAAAATGATCAACAAAATATCACATTTCCACAAATGATGATGAAAATGTTGTCCATTATATTCTAAACAGTTTAAAATGTGCTTCTTTATGCGGATCGTAGTTGTTTTTTTTTTCAATGTTATGGAATCTAGATCTTCAATACACCGCAATATACGCCATCGCAGTTTGTGTTTAGTAAGCACTGGACCCCAGAAAAAGTCAAGCGGCGTGAGATCGGGAGATCTTGGTGGCCAATCCCATGGTTCTGAACGCCCAAACCAACAATCGTCAAAAATTTGGTAAAGTTCCCTGAAAATTTTCGGTGAAGAATGAGCAAACGCTCTGTTCAGTTTAAACCAAAAATAAATTCCTATATTCCTCTATGGGCAAATTTTCTAAAAAATCGATACAGTCATTCTTATATTTCATGTCTAAATTCTTCTGCTTTGAAAGCTTCAACTTTAGAAAATTTGTACGGATGCATTTTGTGGTTCTTCAAAATTCGTTGTACTGAAGCACCCAAATTTTTTCTGCAATATACCTACGAATAGAAGCTTCTGTGGATATGCTTAAAAATATGCCAATACGTTGACAATATTGTTTTGGTAAGGTTGGAGGTGCTTTTAACTTTGGGCCATAGTTAACGAAATTATTTTGTAATCTTACAAAATTCCTATCGTCCATTCAGGATACACTTCGTTGAATTTTCTGCAATTTCTGGGAATGATTCAAAAACAATGTCCGTGAATAATGAATAATTTCATAAGAACTTCGTTTGAATAAGACCGATAAACTTCGTAGACATATTCCTCACCCCATGTTGAGGTGAAAAGTTTCTATCAAAGTACATCCACAAAGGCATTCCCTCTGATATACAGGTTGTCAAATATCCTAAAAAAATTTAAAATAAATTTGTTTTCTTCAAAACTCCTGAAGGAAAAAAATTTAAACTTGCTACACCAATCTAGGTTCATCAATGTGATAATTTGAAGTATAGTGTTTGATTTTCGTTAAGCAGTGGTGTAGATACGGTAGTATGTTGCCATATTTTCCTTCATATTTTCTTTAGACAAATGAATTGACAAATTACTGTTTGACATCAGTTAGGCTCATCGATACTTGATGTAATAACATTCCATATGCCTGACTTTAGAGGTTTCTGTGATATTTAAGAAAAACTGAAAGTATTTCCTGAGGAAGCATTGGGTAAAAAAATAATTTCTCGTGTTTGGTGAATCTGATTTACACCTTTATTGGTGTCAATTCAGAATACATTTGGTTAAATTTTCTGCAAGTTGTGGCAAGGATTTGATCACATTATACGTGTATAATGAATAATTCCATAAGAACTTTTGAATAATCAGTATTTTTCTTCATTTCAAGAAATTTTTTTGAGACCCCATTATTAACTATGTATAAATTACTTATATAATAATAGTTACCAAACTGTCATAAGCTTGATATTTTCACGGATACCTGAAACTTAATTCTTTAAAAAAAATTGTTTTCCAAAAAAGCGGCTTTATTAGGAAAATTTGATATAGGCTTAGGGACTTCATATGGCTACTTTGACTTCGTAGTGTAAATACATAGTTTAATGTTCTTGTAAAGGTGATCTGATATATTTTATTGCAACGACCATAACTCTTTGAGGTTGTCGTATTATTCAGTAATTGATATACCGGGTGACCACGAGGTGAGGTACGCCCCCCAATTTTTCTATAGTTTTGAAGATACAGGTTTCAAATTTGGCACGTCGATATATTACTCAAATACGCATATTTTGACTCCATAACCGAAAATTCACCACTTCCGGTTTAACCGGAAGTGACCCCAAACTTTTTTTTTCAAATGACACCCTGTACAATTTTTTTCATTATCAGGAAGAACACGCAATTTGTGATAACACTGTTCTCCAAAATTGAAAATCGGTTGAAAAATGGCGGAGATACAGTTGATTGTTCAATCGAACAAAGTTGGCCGTGAACATCAAACTCAAATCATCACAACTGACGAACGGCGTCAGCATTTACGAGAGGAAGGTTCGAGGTAAGATACAGCTGAAAATTGAGCTTCCCATGTAATTGCAGCAACCATATTTCCCATCAATTATCAAACATTTCCTCAAAACGGATTAGTACCCATAAAGAAAGGCTCACAACTGCCATTTCTCAAATAGCAACATACTCTTTTCACATTGTTATGTTGAAAGACGATGAATTATCAGATTACTCGAATGAAAAAATTTGAAGAATTCCGAAAGGAATCGAAGATACGGGATGTTTCATTATGAGTGTTCTCAAAATTGACTATTCTCAAACATAGGCGGCTTGAACCTACGAAAGCAAAACAAAAATTCATATTTAAAAAAAAATAGTGAAAATTTGCGGTACATTCTGAATAATGGAACATTGTGAGTTGTCGAAAAACATTCTACGGCGATGGAGCGAACTTACATTGCTAACATTACTCGTATGCTAATCGTAATTGATGGTGGATTCATACAGCAGTTTTAAGATCGTTGTTGGAATAAATATTCCATTAACGAACATTCTTATGACTTCTTACTAGTGACTAAAAACTCATGAATTGGAACTGCTCTATAAATCCACCATAAGAATATACCTGCAGAGTAAAAAAAATGTATTAGATATTTATTCCAATTTCTAACATTTGATACAACTAATTTCTGAACGAAAAAAAAGGTATGAAGTAAATTGTTTATTGGTTCTGGTCACTTACTACACTAACAGAAATCAAAGTAATGAAAAAATGATTTACAAGTACTGTTCAAAATGTTCTCCATTATGTTCTCTGCACAAAATTGCACGTCTCACTATTGCTTCCATAACTCCATTTAACTGAGCTTGAGTAATACTTGCAATTGCTTCTCTAAGGCGATTTTCCAAATCCTCCCTTGATGTAGGACTAGAAGAGTAAACCTTGTTCTTCAGGTAACCCCATATGAAAAAATCCAGTGGCGTGAGGTCCGGTGACCTCGGAGGCCATCTTGTAGGACCATTCGTGCCAATCCATCGATTTGGGAATGTTTCATCTAGGTAACTGGTTACTATTCGGGAATTATGGGGAGGTGCACCATCCTGCTGGAAATACATATTTTGGTAGACGTCGAGAGGTAAATTCTCCATGAATCCTTCTATTTCGTTTCGTAGAAATCCCAAATAGCGTTGCCCATTCAACATACCATCAAATATTATGGGCCCAATGATTCGAGTTCCTATCAGACCTATCCACACGTTGAATCCAAAGCGTTCCTGAAAATTCCCTTGTCTTATGAGCCTGGGGTTTTCAGTTGCCCAGTATCTGGTGTTGTTTCTATTGAACATACCAAGATTCGTAAATCTTGATTCGTCGGAAAATATAATGTTTCTCGTCATATTCGGGTTCCTTATGTGGTTCTCAAGTAGCCAATTGCAATATTGGACCCTTCTTTGATGATCATTTTCGTAAAGGCGCTGATGTATCTGATATTTATACGGCTTAAACCCATGGTTTTTTAGAATTTTTCGAGCTGATTCTCGTCCAACGGGTAATTCATGTTCGATTTGTCGAAGTGATATGGTGGGATCTACATAAACAACAGCCAAAACATTAGTTTCCGTCTCTGCATCAATAATAAAACTATCCTGATCATGTACATTGTCATCTGGTTCTATCCTGAATTGCCTTTCCAAACGTGCGAAATAGTTTCTACTTGGTTGGCGTTGTCTGAGAGGGAATCGTTCACTGTAAAGAATGCAAGCCGCAGTTGCATTTTTTCTACACTCGCCATAAATTAGCAGTAAATCTACTTTTTCATTTCTAGTAAATTTTCGCTCCATCGGAATGTTTTTCAACAAGTTACAATTCTCTTGTATTGAATGAGTAGAACAAATTGTCACTTTGTTGACGAAATATGCTTTTTTGTTTAGCTTTCTTATGTTCAAAGCCGCCTTCGTTGAAGAACATTCAATTTTGGGAACACTTATATTGTATTTCTGGTTCCTTTCGGAATTCTTCAAATCTTTTCATTCGAGTAATCTGATAATTCATCATCTTTCAACATAACTATGTGAAAAGAGTATGTTGCTATTTGAGAAATGGCAGTTGTGAGCCTTTCTTTATGGGTACTAATCCGTTTTGAGGAAATGTTTGATAATTGATAGGAAATATGGTTGCTGCAATTACATGGAAAGCTCAATTTTCAGCTGTATCTTACCTCGAACCTTCCTCTCGTAAATGCTGACGCCGTTCGTCAGTTGTGATGATTTGAGTTTGATGTTCACGGCCAACTTTGTTCGATTGAACAATCAACTGTATCTCCGCCATTTTCAACCGATTTTCAATTTTGGAGAACAGTGTTATCACAAATTGCGTGTTCTTCCTGATAATGAAAAAAATTGTACAGGGTGTCATTTGAAAAAAAAAGTTTGGGTCACTTCCGGTTAAACCGGAAGTGGTGAATTTTCGGTTATGGAGTCAAAATATGCATATTTGAGTAATATATCGACGTGCCAAATTTGAAACCTGTATCTTTGAAACTATAGAAAAATTGGGGGGCGTACCTCACCTCGTGGTCACCCGGTATGCTTGAACTATCTTGCAAGCCACTAAAGACACAACTTGATCAAGAAACATGATTAATAACAATAATAATAAACGTCTTTATTTCCATATTCCAAGTAAATTGAAAAAGAACAATTACAAAATATAAAAATGAGAAAAGAGAAAATTGCTGCTCTGCCACATGGCCCTTGTTGTAATAAACCTTTCTGCATTATTATTGCCTGCCTAACCTATAGTCTAGTTCCTAAATTGTAGATAGTGACTTATAGTACATTTTCTGGTTTTTACGGGATTTGAAAGTGCGGAGGGGATGTACGAAAGTGGCAAAGTAAAACTTGATTTGAAGCCAAAGTACTTACTATTCTGTTCTATTTTTTGACCTGCCTCATATGAATTTTGGACCGTACAACCGATGAGTCACTATCTACAATTTAGGAACTGGACTATAAGCTTATCTAATCTAAAACAATTTCTTATTTTCATTTATTATTTTTTTCAGTCACTTACAAAAAGGGAAAAAAAAATGAATGTACAAAAAAGGGGCTACAATTATTCTTTCAGTAGATCTGAACATATTATATTGCCTTAATTTACGAGTTTATACACATGAAAATGAAAGCTTCTTCCAAGGTTTGGTGTGGAGGACATGTCAGTGGAATTTTATTCCTGATGTTAATATTGTGGATATCACCTATGTACTTCAATTTATCATAAAGATACGTAAAGGTTTTATACAATAAAATTCTGTGAAATAGACATGAGGCATTGAAATCAAACTCACTCTCATTGACAGCCACTACAACTCCAACAGTTTGTGGGTAACATGATCACATTTTCTGATACCCATTATGACTTTAATGCAGGATTTCTGGTACAGTTGGTACAGTTGTAAAAAATCATTATTCAAAGAAGCTGCTGCTTTATTCACATCACGTAATGGAAGATTGAAGTAATGTTGAATATCATCAGCGTACATATGCAGTTTAAAATGCCTAATAAAGTTTCCGACGTGGTTCGTGTAAATTGAGAAAAGAAGCGGCCCTTATACTGAACCCTATGGTACACCAGATGAGACATTTTTAGCAACAGATATTTTATCTCCCAATTTCACAATTTGCAAACGTTCTGTGAGGTTGGAACGAAAAAGTTGGAGCGTTGGAGAATGGTTGGTAGTTTATCGTTTCGAACGGAATCGAAACCTTTGCTAAAGTTGAGCATAATCAGAGCTGTGCTATCTGAATTATCGATTGCCCGAAATATATCATTAGTTACGTGAAGAAGTGCCGTAGTAGAACTATGTCCTGTACGAAAATCTGATTGAATTTGTCGCAAGGTATGATCATTATTAATAAATTGGCTGAATTGTTCTACCAGAACTTTCTCCAATAGTTTTGATAAACCCGCCAAAATACTAATTGGTACCAAATCTGATACATCTTAGTTATACGAGCATGTTTCCAAGAATTAGTAAATGTTGACGATAGTATATTACAACAATAATTATAAATGTGAACGAAATATGGTAAAACATATATGGTCAACAAATTTTGATGACAGAAGGCAAAACTATAAAAGTCCATGACCGTGAAATTCTGCCATTTTTCTCATACTTTTTCTCGCTCAAAAACCAGTTTACGTTGAGAGGATAAGTATCAATCTCTAGTACAGTTCAGAGACACTTGAAATGTCAAGAGGCTCTTTGCCATGCGGTTAGCAACGAAGTCTGGAGTTTTAAAGCCCGACAAATACTCTTTCGGTTTATCGGAGAACGGACAAATCTCTCAAGGAGCTGATACATCACTTCTCCGATGAAATTTACGGCATGCCTTTAGGCGAGTTTTATTTTCAATAATACGCTGGGAGACTAGCAATTCCTTTCAGATGTGAAACTGCAGTAGATGTGTTCTGAAATAATGAAGAATTCGTGTCACTTAGGGAACTAACATTGCTAAGAGTAGAGGATCCGAATTAAAAACGACCTCAACCCATATGTTTAATGGATGAAACGTATTGTTCATTAAATTTACTACGTTAAAAAAAATGTATCGCACGTGGGTTGGATAAAATTCAAAAATAACTTTTTATTTAAAGCACTCATTTTGTTTAACGAACAAATGTCATACCAATCGAAAGAATGAAGCCTAGAGAATATACAAACGATAGTTGTCTATTTTTCTCCTGGCATAACTATCAGTTGGCAGGTGTAAACAGGTAAGTCGATACTACTCATTTGCACCCATTTGTTTAATAAATACCTAAATCTTGTATTAAAATAAACGCGAACACGATGGGTTGTCTGCGAAAAACCTGTTTGAATGACGGTTGGCGAGTTTTAAAAAGCGAAAATTCGGTGCGAATGAAAATGTGCGACAAAGTGGTCCGAGCGAACTACCCCGTGTGATATATTTGATATTACAGGATACAAATATTTTTTTAAATAAAAACATAATAGTGAGTATGTATTTATCATGAAAAATGTTTGTGTTCCGTTAGGAGACTACATACAAATTCAAATGAAAAAATGACAAAAAACTTACAATCAGAGAATATAATAAAATAAAAGCGAAAATAATAATGATAAAAGTAATAGGTGCCAAAGGACCAGAAAGATCTCTTACCTAACAATATTATTAATGGGCGTAAAGAATAATACATCAGCAGATATAAAATTGTACCTGTCAGACATATGTGCAAAGATCCTTACTTTGAAGAAACAACTTTGCCAGAGCTTGAGAGAGAAATAGCAGAACTTCGACTGAAATTAATGGGGAACAACTACATACTAGTTTCAGAATGTAAGTTCCTCATCAGTACAGCCTAGTTTATCACGGTTGTACATACGCGGGGTCTCACCACATATCGTTAGTACCAGGAGAACATGCCAAATACCTGTCTCCATCCTTTACATTTTCTAATTGCAACATCGCTGCCACTTCATCAGGATTTATCCATTCGTTCCACCACATAACCCAAATATCTCATTTTGAGTCGACAGAACTGATATTACTTCCTACTACATCGTCCTGATCGAAAAACATATGGGGTCCCAGTTCAGGACTCAGGACAGAATCTATGAGTTTCTACCAGGTTGCTGGGGAATTATGAAGCCCAAAAGGCATCCGCTTGAATGGAAAAAAAAACACGTCCTGGAACAGTGAACACTGTGTATGGTCTCGACGATACGTATACTGGAACTTGCCAACAAGCACCTTTTTATGCCGAGCGAAGAAAGATTAGACATTGCACAATTTATCTAATGTATTGGAGACATATGGAAGTCGATAGTTATGTCTCTCAGTGACTGCGTTTAGTTCTTGGTAATCCACACAGAATATAAAGGTGTCATCTTTTTTCTTCACTAGAAGAACGGGAGATGACCAAGCGCCCTTCGTTGGTTCAATAATATCCTTCTTCAACTTTTCGTTCTTATCGATAGGTTGTTTGATTACTGGGAAAAAGGGTAAAATCGTTGCTTGATGGGTTGAGAGTCGGTGACACTTTCCTTGATGAACTTCATATTTTACTGTACTTGATATTAAAATTCCTATACTTATATTTTATACACTGAAGAACACTGAACAAACATTAATAATATTTTTGTGCGGGGATTAGCGCCTGAAGATCGAGAGGTAGATTCCCAGCCAGGGCGAGCTTTTTTCATTTTCAGATGTGAAAATCTGAATGATTGAATCTCGTTGCCGACTGGGAATAATCCTCCACGATTCACTGTTGCGTTAAAAACTTACAGTGCTGCTCCTAAGGTGGCGTAAGGAGTTAGTAACAAAGCCTATCCAGAACACATGGTTAATGACCATAGCAGTCGATGCCAATACACCAAAGAAAAAAATACTATTTTTACCCCATAAATGGAATACTTTCTCTATTTTTATTTTCTTCTTGAGTTACCAAAGTATATACGAATATTCACCCCGTACTCCCAGCCTCATAGGAAAAAATTGTTCCTAACACATGCGGAAAGAGTGTTGTACTACATCGGCAGCGGTCACATGCAAAATGATATTACTTTCCACACACTTCAGCTCAATGTATCGTTGACCACCCTGTGAATAACTAATTTTTTAGGCACAGGCAAACATTCGGATTCCATTTTCCATTCGCAAAGATTGAACAGAACACTGCTCGACATTATCAAAATAAAAAATCCATTACGAGTCTGCTACCCAGTTGATTTATGATGTATCCATTTTTGCCTTTGTGAAGGAAAACCATGGAGAAGAGAGAGACGTCGGTACATTGAAAGCTATGATGAATTATCTGTTACAGATGTAGGCCATCGAAATTAATATAGATCGATGTGGAATTACTCTTCGTGTGTATTTCCAGAGTTCTGAATACTCATTAATGACTAGAATACCGGATGAAAGAATGATAATGATACTTCACAAATGCATAGCCTCTGCGGGTAGAGGACGGCTATTATTTGTTGGTCATTAGCCAGTGTCCCCTTTTTTGTTTTAATTGACTTTCTATGTAAACTAGCAACGCCGTAAACACCCTTGCATTATCGTCTCACTAAGCTTACTGTTCACACTTATCACTTCATAACTTTACTCCAGATAGTTCTTCCAAAATCCAAAAAACCGAACATGAAATATGAAGATCGTTTAGGATACCATAAAATCATAGATAACAAGATATTGTTGGAAAACATGAAAACTGTCGACTGGAACAAGGTCCTCCAAACAGAAAATCTCCATAATGTTACTAAATTGATTCATACAAAAATCAATAGAAAAATCCACGAAGTATGTGAAAATAATAGTTGTGAGAAAAACCGTAAGAACTGCATAATAAAATCACTGAGTGAAAGCTAAGAATGAAAAAAATTTAATGTATCATGAACTGAAAAAAAATCCAAATAATGGAAATCTACAATTAGAATTCAGAACATCCTCCAAGAAACTTATTGAAAAAACTGGAACCGATGATCACAGAAATAAAATAAAATCACACCAAGGAGACTCGAAGCGATTATGGCAAACAGAAAATGGGATACTCAAAAATCCCAGCTCCACAGATATAAACGTCATGAACTCAAAAGATAGTTTTGTTTCGAAGAATCCATCAGAAATAGCAAACATTGACTACTTCATAAATGTAGGTCCAGAATTGTCAAAAAAACATTAAAAAAGACGATGGATATAGAGAATTGACAAAATATCTAAAATAACTCAATTTTTCTCTTTCCAACAAACCCTTTGGAAATAAAGGGTATAATCGCAGAACTGAAGAATAGAAAATTGCCTGGACCGAATGGGCCTGGAGGCAGAAACACTGAAAATTATCATCAATAAGTTGTTTAATACAGGGTCAATTCCCTTTGGCATTCAAACTGTCTACAGATATTCCAGTTTATGAAAATGCCCCAAAGCATTAATATCTGTCTTCAGTAAAATAATTGAGAAAAATTATCAACGAAAGATTGAACAATTTTTTTAATAAATACAAAATCTTGCCAGAATCTCAGTTCGTCTTTAGACATGGAAAATCAACCCAAGATGCTATTAGGAAAGTAACGTCTCGAATATACAGGGTGACCCAGGGTTAAACCGCCAAACGTTCAGTATCGATTTTTTAGGTGAAAATAAGATGTTTTCTTCATATAAGCATGTCCCAACTTGCTTCGTTTTCTAGATACAGAGTGTCAAAGTTTTCATAAAAAATCAGTTTTTTATTCATCACTCAAAAACCTTTTGGTTGAATCTGATAGAACTCAGCATGTTTACTTGCGGTGATGGGAGGCTTATTTTAATGTACCAGAAAAAAAATTACTTTGACACCCTATATCTTGAGAACGAATCATGTTTTGCCACATGCTTATATGAAGAAAAAATCTTATTTTCACCTGAAAAACCGACACTGAACGTTTGGCGGTTTAAACATGGGTCACCCTGTATAATGATATAGATGTGAAAAAACCTGCTATAGGATTATTCGTAGACTTGGTCAAAGCCTTTGACACCGTTGATCACTCCATCCTCTCAGAAACCTTCGAGAATATGGGTGTAAGAGGTACAACACATGACCTTATAGAATCTCATTTGAACAGAAGGAAATAACAGGTACGGATTCAACATCACAGCAGTGAACAGCAAACAATAGTATGCGGTGTACCGCAAGGTACAGTAATCGGTCCCATACTCTTCACAGCTCATCTAAACAACATCTAAAAGGCAAAATCGAAAATGACTTTTCGTCTATAATAAATTTACTGAATTATAGATTACTTACGACAAATTTCAAAAAAACTATTGATATATCTTTCAGCAGCAATGAAACATCTTCATTACCCTTTGATCCGATTTATTTCAACGATAATTTTGCCCATGGGCAGACAAAACTGAATACCTCGATATAATATTAGGAAACTACGATGTATTTTATTTAGATTTAGAAGAATGGCAGAAATTTTCGGATCCAGACAGCTCAAAGAAATCAATAGGTCAAAGATGTTATATATTTTAGGAATGTGTCAGAACCCTTGCTGGTACGTCGTGTCGGTTCATATCTAACAGTTATATCAGAATTCCACGACAATTGTGATGACATTACACTCCGAAACCATGGTGTTTTCCAGATTATAACCAAGTTCCGATGATAATCGTGCATAAACATTTCAGTTCTTACATAAACTGGACAACTATTTAATTTATCGCCCTATTAATCTAAAACAGAAATTCGGAATACTTTCATAGTTTTTTCAGTATTAATCGGTAGCGAAGTATTGGTGTTAGTTATAAATGTATAACTCACTTCAAAATGATGAGATGTAGTCCTGAAAAGACATTCTGCAGAACAGTTTTTTTTATTTAATCAAGTACTTAATTAAAATATTCTAAATCAAAAATTTTCAACTATTTCTGACAACAGCTCATATCTCAATATGCCTTCCTTCTCTTTCAATACATAAAATCATTCTATGATATATTTCTTTTCGAACGTTCAACAAAAAATTTTGAGAAATTTCTACTGCACAAAGACGGATAGTTTCTTCCAAGTGTTCAATGTTAAGTATGTGAACAGTATTTTTCAAATACTCCCACATGAAAGAGTCACATGGGGTCAGGTCAGGTGAACGTGGTGGCCAAAAAATTTCTGAAAACCTACCACTTTCCAGGAAATGTGGTGTCTAGCCAATTCCTTATTGCCAAAGTACTATGGATGGGAGCCCCATTCTGTTGAAAATACATTTTTCGCCTTTCTTCTAACGTGAAATTGTCTAATTCATTGCAGAAATCGTTCCTCAAAAAATCCAAGTACTATTCAGGATTCAAATTTTGACGAAAGAAAAATGGTCGATTATTCTGTCATTCAAAATCCTGCACCAAACATTCACTTGAAATGAATATTGATCATGGGCTTCTACTGCAAAATGTGGATTCTCTTCTGACCACCATCTACAATTTTGATGAATAATCCGATGAAAACCCGACAGCGGAGCTCGAGGACCTTCATCTCTGATTATTAATGCCAAAATAATGTCGAGTAAAATTAATAAATACAAGAGAAATTTAGCAGCAATAAAATAGTCGACAATTAATCAAGGTTGTGTTATATTTATGAAGATTATTTCTTGAATCCAATTCTTTGTATCAGTCATATGAATGACACTGTATTGCAAGGGATTGTAGCCTCGATAACCCTATCTATCTCTTCGTTTTTGGTTTCTCCAAACCGATTCATTTTCGAATATTTGTACAGCTTCAACACGATTGATTCTATTTGACGTTTAAGATATATTTATTTAGATGCACAGGTTCCTTGATATGTTGGTATCATTTTGAATAGTCGGTGACTATTGTGTACCATGCAAATAGTCGCTAATAGAGCGTGTTGATTGGTCCTGTCAAATAGGAAACAAACGTATGATTGGTTGATGACTGATATTTAATAGACGAAAGAAATAATTTCCTCAACAACAAGATTTTTATTACCCTGTGCATCTCAAAGCTAACACTAAATCTAACAAAAGAAATAATTTTTTAAATACATGATGCTAAATGAAAAAATAACTTTTTCTACTACCTTACTAGAAAATTTTATTTTCGACCCCTAAAGAATGTAGGAAAACATTTTTCCTCCCTCAGAGGGAGTTTTTTAATACTTTCACATAAGCAAGAGTTTTTCTTAGCCCCTCTATTTGATTTTGTGAGAAGATTTATGAAAATGAAATTAATACATATATAAGCGTCTATTTCTTTTTTTATTAAACAATACATGAAATGAAAAACTAAACGATTTGAATTATTTATACAGTTTGTCAAATTATTGAAAGTAATCTCTCGTGAAAAGCCATTTTCCACTCCTTCTTGATGATTTCTTATTGACGTAGTGCGTGGCTACTTGCAAGGTTGATTTTTAATGAAGGAAGAGCTAAGTGTTCCCTAGAAGAACTTAGCATTGAAGTGAATTCCCGACCAGTAATGATTTTACTTGCAATTTCTGTTTTTCTTGTCAATGATTCTGCGACATATTCCTCAGCCATTTTTCCAGACTCCTTCATGCTTCATAAGTGTCACTACCTGCAATGACGAGCAGCGAAGCCGAATTTCTTCGGAAACATTTTCCGGTAAAACTCTGGGGTTCTTCAATTTTAAAATATTTGTAATTTTAATTGGGATTTTAGCCAATGTATTCTTTCCAAGAACACTGACAGATTATTTTTTTTTGAATAAATAAAGGAAAAGTCTCAAATGATGCCCTTTGAGATAATAAAAAAAAATATAGCGACATATGTCAGGAGGAAATTCCTTTTTCTCCCATACGTATATTAATGCCCTCTGTTTCGCGTCAGACATCAAACTATCCGCGGGAGGAAAATCATTATTTTCCTCCCATGGTATGTACAGCGATAAAACCCAGGAACTCATTTTTTCTAATTAAAATGCAGGAAATGGCAAGTGTATTAATCTTCTTGGGGTGGTTATAGACAAACTGTTTTGGTCGTCTCATGTAGATCAATTATTTCTTAAACTATCCAGTTCGATATATTTGTTGCGTAACATTATGATCCAATACAGTTCGAACGTGTTACTTTTCATTGTGTAACTCTTGTCACGCTATCAGGGTTTTCAAAATGCAGAAAAAAAAAGCTGTGAGAGTTACTAGTGCTGGTTACAGATATCACTGTCAACATTTATTCAGAGATATATCCCTTATGCCTGTTTCTTCTCTATTTATACAGGGAAATTCAAATTCGACTCCCACCATTGGGATCTCCTAAACTACAGGAGATACGCTAAAGCTTAAATGGGTGCCAAATTGCGTTTTTTTTGCTTAACGAAATACTGTTTTGAAACTTGGAAAATTAACCGAAAGTTACCAGGAAATTTAGTTTTGAAAAATTATTTCGAACGGAATTAAATACCAAGAGTGGATGGAGCATAGAATCCATTCGAGCAATGGGAAAGACGGAACTGGAGCAGGAAGGAGTCTTTGGGCCTCGCACCAAATACTTCGAACCCATGGGCCAGTTCCCAAGTATATTTCAAGCGGAAATTCACGCCATAGAAAGGTGCATTCAATTCAACCTCGACAAGAAATACCGGAACAAGGAAATCGCAATCCTCTCCGATAGTCAAGCAGCCATCAAAGCATTGAGCTCATATCACATCAACTCAAAGATGGTCTGGGAATGCCAAGACAAACTTAATGATCTAGGCAGGAACAACAAGGTGATCCTCCTCTGGGTAACTGGGCACGTCGGAGTGGAGGGCAATGAACAAGGAGACACCCTGGCACGAAAAGTGGCATCAACTGATCACTGATCGGGCCAGAACCATTCTGCGGACTTGGAAAATCTTACTTCCAAGAAGAACTCAATAAAACTGAAGAAGCAATGAGAGCAACATACTGGCAAAGACATCCAGGACTAAGACAGGCAAAAGATCTCCTCGGCAACATGGGCCGCGGTGGTGTGCGGGTTGAGTCCTCGCCTCATAAGCCAGAGAGCGTGAGTTCGAATCTCAGCATTGCCACCGGTCTCGTGCATGGCATCACACATATTAAAAGGTAAGGGCTACGTCTTGCCCTAGCTCGCACAAGTCTCTGACTTTTGAGGGTTGCACGTAGGGGTGCAACCGGTTGACGGATATAACAATTTTAACAATTTTTTAACTTCAACCGAGCAAGATCGAAGACACTGATTAACCTCAGCAAAACAAGTCTAAAGACAATCACGGGATTTCTGACGGGGCACTGCAGACTCAAAGAATACCTAAGGAAGCTAGGCTTAGGCCCAGTTTCACCAACTGCTTCAATCTTGATTTGGCTCTAAAGTGAGGGCTCAGATCAGGATTAACGTGTTGTAGCGTTTCATCACACGCCAAAGCTCGATTAAATCGAGTAATCGTGATTCTGTGCAAATCGGTAATTTTTGGGCGATTGAAATGTTTAAGCGGGATTAATGAAAATGGTAACCTCAAAATATCGTGAAAATGGCGTTTCAACGTGTTTATGAATTTGCTCTGGAAGACGACAGCAGTGAAGATGATGAATTTGTTATGCGACGTCCTCGTTGTATCCGAGATAGATTCAGACTTTCAAAAGAAGCTGCACTCTATATTTTGGGATCAGTAGAGGACCGACTAGAATTTGCAAGCGACAGGTAGTGATTTATGTTTATCTTCCAAGTTGAAAATGGGGTCTCTTTTTTTTGTTTTGCATTTTTTGGATCTTATTCTTGTTAATAATCACAACTTCAGTAAAATATTGTTTATTACTAACGAAAAATATGTCTCCTATGACACAGAACACCATGTTTCTCTGTGTTCACACCGTTGCCAAACCGTTCGTCGATCTAATCGAAACTCAGTTAATCGAGATTACCTTTGAAACGGTCGATCCGTGGTGAAACGGAAAATACTGTTAAGTCAGCTTAACTACCAAGCCGGGATTGATTAATCTGAGATTTAGAGTAGTTTGGTGAAATTGGGCCTTAGAGGAGGACAGCACCTGCAGATTCTGTGGGAAACATCCAGAAACATCACACCATATATTGATGGAGTGTTTCGCTGTACATCACAAGAGATTGAACATACTGGGATCACACCAGCTGACTGTGGGAGAAATACCACGAATAGACCCCCTCAAAATCCTCAAATTCCTCAAGAATTGAGGCTTGAGGGGCTGCTGTAAACGAGAACACCTTGAAATAGCAGAAGAAGATGGGGCACAATAGATCTAATTAGGTCGCAGCGCATCAGTCACCATCCATACCTACCAATACCAATACCAAATGTTCAGATTTAATATCCGACGTTTCGTCTTCTGGCAATCATCATCAACTCTTTTTTCTGTTATAATTCGTTATGATTTGCTCTTCTGAAACTATAGATATTGAATAAAAAACAATCTATCTAAATAGCTATTTCATAATTTTCATCATCATCTAGCTGTATTTAAATTTCGGACAAGAATCATTTTAAATTACTCCCATTTTAGTTGTCATAAAACTTAAAATAGAAAACGTAAATATACAAAATATCCCAATTTTTTTCATAAGTAACCTGGTTTTGTCACCTCTAGAGAAACTGCTAAATAGTTATACAATCGATCACATGTTCCGATTAGTCAAATTGATTTGTTTATTTTTATATCGTCGGTTTGAATCGGTCGAATGCAAAAGAGTTCAGATAAATTGCTTGATTAATTCAAATTATTGTTTTCACTAGGCTTCGGTTGAAATTATACGGTTCATTCATTTGTTGCTTTCATTTAATTCTATCCAATAGTAAGTTATTAAGTCATCAATTGACAAATGTGTAAATCAAACCCAATGAAGCAGTGATGTAGGAGTAATCAGATGATGTGGGTTGTTGATCCGGTTCATTACTTAAATCGACTTTATAACTAGCTTGCGATCTGAGTATCGGCTCTTTAAATAGCAACCTTGGGCCATTTTTATATGAGTACATTGTCAGCAAATTGAAATCATTACATTTATCAGTGGCAGGCTTAACATGGTACTATAACAGTTTTTATGACAACTTTCTTCTGTCTGAAAACACTTTCATCAGATCTACCACAGGGATCAGTTCCCGGACCCACTGTGTATATCATTTGATAATAAGTGGACTTCTGAATTGTACGAAATGAAATAAGTTCATTCATGTGAAAATAATACTGAACTTGAAAGAAAATATAGGTCAAGAATTAAAGATTCTAAGATTCATGAAGACAATGGATAATAGAGAAAATTGCTTACATTGTTAAATTATGACTTGTCATCATTAGTTCTTGAACTTTGAGCGGTATGAACTTCCATGAGTTGAACATGTTTTGCTTGAGGTTTGCATTTAAAATAAGGAATATGTTGTATTGAAGTCCGCGTTGCACAAGTTACCTCCAAAATTCTCTGCAAAACTCATAGGGCCGGTTTCACCAAAAGCTTTAATCTGGATTTAGCCCTTAAGTCGGATTTCAAATCGAGATTAAGGTAATGTTGCGTTTCGCCACTATCATATCCGAGATTTAATCGTCTAATCGCGATTGAGAATAAACCGTCCATTTTTGGACGATTGAACCTTAAGTCCGAGATTAATGAACGAACATTTCGGTGAAATTTTGTTACAGTGTTTTGACGACTGTTGTGTTGTGATTTGTTATTATTGTTGAACTCGATGAATTTGAGATGGAGAAGATCATATCAAAAATTTGGAAAAGACAGATTTTGAGAGAGACTTTCAAATGGCTGCACTTCAAATACAATCGAGGACCGAATAAAATTCACAAACGATAAGTAAGTTGTATAATGTTTCATTTTCGTTTTGAATTGTCTTGTATAATTGTCCTCTATTATTAAAATGGCATTGCTTTTTAGGTGATGACAAGACAATGCACAGTTATTGAAAAGAGTTTATTCTCCCTCAATGTTCAGGATATATATAATCGCAACCTACCAGCATCATAGGAAGTTCTAATAGCTCAGGGAGACGGGTCAAAATCCCATAATGGCCTTAGGATTGCTAGGTACCCAATTTTTTTTGAGATTCACCAAGGTTTTTAAAGAAAACACCTTTTATATAACTAAAAGGCAAATGCTAATACTCTATTTTCAGGCTGGGCTGGAGCAACAACACAGAAGTTAGAAGGATCAATAAAAGTTAATGAGGGAACACATTTCAGATCTCTGATTTTTGAATTCATTAATATTTGTGAAAAATATGTAAAATGTGTTCAACAATTAGTAATACATACTTATTATTTCCAAGATACGATTTAAATTTTATAGCAATCACTATGAAATTTAGTGCAAAGAATAAATTTGTTGATATGGTTGTCTGAAATATCATTCAATTAAAAGATGAACATGTAGGTTTTATGAGTATTTTTTTCACGTTTCTATAGTTCTATGAAGTATAGTTCAGATAATGAATGTGCATGAAATCAACATTTACTTGTATAACAAAACCCAACAAACGGGAATATTTTGTAATTTTGTTCATATTGATATTATTTATTTTTATGTATTAGCATAAAGTCTTTTTCACGTATGTATAAGCAAAGTTTAACAAAACATATTGAACAAAAATTCAGCAAATTATGCTTTATGGACCAAGTACAACCTGAAAAGGAGAATTTCGACTCGAACTAACAAACACCTAATCAATCATAGATATAATATGAATAAATAGAATGTCTTTGTAAAAACAGAAAGGTAAAACAATTTTTATTTTTTATATTCTTTCAATTTCTGAACTTTCTCTTGGCCTCTTCCAGGTGTCCGAATTTTTTTCTTGTCTTAGTTTCTCACCGTGTATTTTCATAAATATAGGGTTCCTATTTTTCTCAACTTCTGACAGTTCACATTGATATTTTGGGTCTGCAGTCTGCATTAAACGTTTTCAACAAATATTCACTTTGTTTGCGAAAGTACGTATGACAATATTAACAAACCCAACAAATAAAACAAGGTTATGTAAGCTTAATACGATACAGAATATAACATTCCTTCTTTTTATACAACGTTGTCAAATGGTTCAACTATGTAATCTCGATTTAGATAATCTGGATCTTCTTTGGTGGATTGATGTGTGGTGAAACAGAAAACATTCTTAATCCGGATTCACCAACAATCCGAAATTGATAAATCCGAGATTTAGAAATGTTTGGTGAATCCAGTCCAAAGAGTTACTTCAACAATAAAACTACTTTCAGTTAAAGTTGAAGATGATATCTGTCTGACATACAGTGCCCTTCATCGTATGGGAAAATCTTTTCAGTAGGCGTCGATTCCTGATTTAAAAAAGATGGAAATTTTACTACTGGGAAGGTGTCATGTGACTTTCGCTATATGTCGAAAGTTATTTGATTTCGAAATAAATTCCATTTGCATTTTTGAATTATTTTGAACAATGTAATAGCTTAAAGATTGTTGTGTAAAAAGCCCTAAAATTTGGTTAGATCCGTAATGTACTGGACTGCATTAGTGATGACGTCACAAATATGCAACCAACATTACACCGTGTCCTAAATCATTTGGGGCGAAATGATATGCGTCATTCTCGACCTTGAGTACGGATGACATAAAAGTGATAATAGAAGTATCGTAACAGCTCTTTTTGTTTTATGCTCTCACACGAAATAAGTAAATATTTAAGGAATTACCTGCAGTGGGCCTTGGATATGAAGTATGGAAGAAACGATATTTAGATAAAACAATTTTCTGAAAGGATTATACATAATTTATAAATAAAATAAATTTGAATATTCTTCTACATCTAACTTCATGCTGCAAGGGAGTGCATCCCCGCTAGATGGCGCTCATAATTTAGGCACGAAACAGTAAAGTGGTGATCAGCCAAGTGTTTCATTTTATTCCCCTTCGAATTTGAAAACATCGCTGAAGGCTGAAGATGTCGAAAGATGAAATAAGTTTATCAGACAATTTCATCTACGCAGACATTGATACTTTTTCATGAAAATCTCAAATACTTATTACATATGACAAAATGTGTGTTATGTGGACACGACTACGAGCAAACAACATGAAGTTAGAAACATGATTCTATTTTGCTATTGGTCGACGCATAATGAATTTTCTGAAATTTATTCAGAATTTATTTAGAAGATTTTCTTTACGTTAACCATTCTATAAGACGTATTAATTCTTTTTCTATCTAATTCAAATACATACATTTCTCAAATATTGCTGTTAATAGCGAAATAATTAAATTAATAACATCATAATTTGGACCGCAGATTCTAAACCTTATGTAATGGTTACTGAAGTTTCATGTTAGCGCAGCTTCATTTATACATATTTTGTTAGGACTCAGTGCACTGTTAGTTGCATACGTTTTGACGTCACACTAATGCGGTCTATTCGATGATTTTTTCATTAATCAGTTTAGCATTATGGAGAGTGGGTCGCGTTTGTCTCCACTCCAGGAGTTTATCGCATTCCTTGCACCTGTGGAAGCGTGTATATCGAAACCACGAAGCGGTCCATTTCTCCGAGCATAAAGCTAATTGTCGATTGGGACAGACTGATAAATCTTCCGTCGCCGAACATATACTCACAAAAACTGACCACCGCATAAAATTTGAAGAAACACAAGTCTTAGCAACTACTTCCTCTCACCATGCACGACTAGTGAGGGAGACAATCGAAATCAGGAAGCATAAAAACAACTTTAACAAAATTGAAGACTCCATAAAATTGAACAATACCTATAGTCTAGTCAACAAGTGCCATTTAGACCAACTTTTTTCAGCAGTCTCCGAAAATTATGATTGAGGTGTCATTCGATTCGGAATGACATCAGATGATTTTTGAAAAAAATGAAGTTCCGCATGAAAAAATTGTAAAAGTTATTAACAATTAACTAAAAAAAAAAGATGGCTTTAGTATTTTGTAAATATCTCAAAAACTAATTAAAATTTTTTAAATCTAAAAAAAGATTCAAAAAGAGGAGGAAATTTCCTAAAAAAAAGCTCAATTCCCGGAATTGTAGCATCAATATTTATAATTTTCCCAGAGGGATGAAAATACGGCCGAAAACGGGTACTCTGGCTCGGGCAAGCCACACCCACTTTGGACACTTTAACAATAAAAATTATTTTAAAATACTAAATATGAAAATAAAAATTGGAAAAATTCAGGCACTAACTGAATAGATTAATGAACAATAATCCGCTTGAAAAAAATTTTTATCACAATTTTTCAATTAGTTAATCAATAGTTAATTAATAATTTTTTTCTGCTTGAACATGAACATTGCAAGTGTGATAATTGTTAAACTATAAATTTAACATTTTTTTCCTCTTTTGGAGCAATTCTTGAAAGGCTTCAGAATAGAACCCCGTTGGAAAAATTAAAAAGTTTTTATTTTTCAGTTTTTTATTAACAATTTTCGTTGTTGCAAAATTAAATACTTAAATTAATCATTGGAAAAAAAAATTTTTTTTAAATATTATCAATAATCCGTTTTTATGTTATCAGGAACTACATAGAAATAATTTTTTTAAATTTTTATCTCTAATTGTTTAAAAAATTGTTATAAACAAATGCGTTGTTTATAAGATAATTGAAATTTTTTTTATGGAATTTCAATCTTTGATACAATTAATGATTTTTAAAAGAAAAATTGTTCCTTAAAAAAATTTTTTTATTGCTTGAAAACGCATTTGTTAATTAACAATTATTTTCTCCCGCTTCTAGTTAATATTAAGGAACCATTTTTTTTTATATCATTATTTGTCTTTCCTTCTGAAATAAAAAAAAAAAATTCCATTTTATTTAATTTTTCATTGTTTATGCAATAAACAATTTGTTATAAACAAATGAATTTTTACCTTATATTTTTTTTTCTATTCTAATTTCTGTCACAAAAACAGACATGATTTTTTTTCTTTTTTAAATTTTTTTTTATTATTTTTGATTTAATTTTTAAATATAAGTTCTCTCTAACTTCGTCATTCTTACCTGGTCTTCATCCTTAAAATTACTATAATTTACAAACTAATGGAGATACGATGAAAATACTTAAGACTTATTTATTCTCCATTACATAAAAAACAAATTTAGCAGAAAAGTTTAGTTGTTACTTATTTATTTATTGAATTTATAGCAATTGTTGTTGAAAAATACTTAGGGAGAATTTTTTTTTTTTGTTTTAATGCTTAAAAATCTTATCAACTATTAAAAATATGACTACTTCATTCAAGTATCTTATCAATTATTGTTCATTACTCAACATATTTACCTTTTATATATTAATATTAATATCTAGATTTTTATTTTCAGGTTCGGTTTCTTTAATGTTTGTAAAAGTTTATGAATGACAATCTTTATTTTTTTCTTTTGAAATATTATTGAGACAATAGAGTCTAATAAATTTAATTAGTTATCAACGAACAGAATATTCTATGCACGTTCATATATATTATCATTATCATATATATTATTATTAAAAAATTTTTTCCCTAAGTATTTTTCAACAACAATTGCTATAAATTCAATAAATAAATAAGTAACAACTAAACTTTTCTGCTAAATTTGTTTTTTATGTAATGGAGAATAAATAAGTCTTAAGTATTTTCATCGTATCTCCATTAGTTTGTAAATTATAATAATTTTAAGGATGAAGACCAGGTAAGAATGACGAAGTTAGAGAGAACTTATATTTAAAAATTAAATAAAAAATAATAAAAAAAATTTTAAAAAAGAAAAAAAATCATGTCTGTTTTTGTGACAGAAATTAGAATAGAAAAAAAAATATAAGGTAAAAATTTATTTGTTTATAACAAATTGTTTATTGCATAAACAATGAAAAATTAAATAAAATGGAATTTTTTTTTTATATCAGAAAGAAAGACAAATAATGATTTTAAAAAAAAATGGTTCCTTAATATTAATTAGAAGCGGGAGAAAATAATTGTTAATTAACAAATGCGTTTTCAAGCAATATAAAAATTTTTTTAAGGAACAATTTTTCTTTTAAAAATCATTATTTGTATCAAAGATTGAAATTCCATAAAAAAATTTTCAATTATCTTATAAACAACGCATTTGTTTATAACAATTTTTTAAACAATTAGAGATAAAAATTTAAAAAAATTATTTCTATGTAGTTCCTGATAACATAAAAACGGATTATTGATAATATTTGAAAAAAAATTTTTTTTTCAATGATTAATTTAAGTATTTAATTTTGCAACAACGAAAATTGTTAATAAAAAACTGAAAAATAAAAACTTTTTAAATTTTCCAACGGGGTTCTATTCTGAAGCCTTTCAAGAATTGCTCCAAAAGAGGAAAAAAATGTTAAATTTATAGTTTAACAATTATCACACTTGCAATGTTCATGTTCAAGCAGAAAAAAATTATTAATTAACTATTGATTAACTAATTGAAAAATTGTGATAAAAATTTTTTTCAAGCGGATTATTGTTCATTAATCTATTCAGTTAGTGCCTGAATTTTTCCAATTTTTTATTTTCATATTTAGTATTTTAAAATAATTTTTATTGTTAAAGTGTCCAAAGTGGGTGTGGCTTGCCCGAGCCAGAGTACCTGTTTTCGGCCGTATTTTCATCCCTCTGGGAAAATTATAAATATTGATGCTACAATTCCGGGAATTGAGCTTTTTTTTTAGGAAATTTCCTCCTCTTTTTGAATCTTTTTTTAGATTTAAAAAATTTTAATTAGTTTTTGAGATATTTACAAAATACTAAAGCCATCTTTTTTTTTTTAGTTAATTGTTAATAACTTTTACAATTTTTTCATGCGGAACTTCATTTTTTTCAAAAATCATCTGGATGTCATTCCGAATCGAATGACACCTCAATCATAATTTTCGGAGACTGCTGAAAAAAGTTGGTCTAAATGGCACTTGTTGACTAGACTACTAGATCCCAACCTTAGGAAGAACGTTTACTTGGACCCTTAAACTTAATTACGCAAACATATGTACCTCGGAACAACAATCAGTATTTATGTTCTCGAATCCTGTTATTTTGGTTTATTCCATAGTCATCTGTCTTATGCGGGATTCTTCTTTGGGGAGATTCTTGCCACTCTCATAAAGCATTAATTCTTCAAAAGAGAGTTATCAGAGTAATGGCGGGAGTTCATCATCGTGAACATTGCCGCCCTCTCTTCATGAGTTTTCAAATAATGCTACTTCCTACTTTATTTATATTCTCGTGCTTACTTGAAATTCATGGAACTGAGCATGAATATTCGGTTCAATCCGAAGTTCACCATTACGTAACTCGCAATGCTGAACAAATTTCAACTCCTTCAACTTCAGATGTCTCAAAAGGATTCTCTGAACCTACATTTATACAACAAACTACCTTCTAGGATAAAGAGTCTGGGTTTCATTCAATTTAATATGCAAATCAAAACTCTTCAATTGGAACATTGTTTCTTCACGATCATCACAGAATTTGCTAATTCTGAAATGAAATTTGATTACAGAATGCTGGAATTCTCTCTCTTGAGATTGAAGAAATATTCTGCAACACCTCTGTCCCCATGCAATTCAAGTGTATTTACATTCTCTCTCTTGTAATAGAATAATATTCTCACACTGGTTAGCAATAATAACATTAGCCTTGACGCATTTGATTGTCACCGTAGTGGCAAATTTCAGTAGTGTCAAAATTATTGCTGTCACGTTTCATTTGAAAATATAAAAAGTATCATGAATTTATCCAGTGATTCACCACTTGAAATTATAAAGAGTACAAATGTAATAATATACTGGAAAGTTTTCTACCAAAACATCCGAATAATTGAGACTCGTAGTTTTCGTGGAAGAGAATGCCGTTAATATAATATTTATCAAACTTATTTTAATGAGAGGCCGGATGGCTCAGATGGTATAGCATTGGCAGGTTGTGGGTTCAAGCCACCAACAAGTCATTTTTTTTTTAATTTAATAATTTATTCCTAATGCATCTTTGCGATAAAAAAATTAGTTCTGGTTAGTCCAGGATCAGTCCTTTCTGATAAACAGTGTTTTTAAATAATCTTTTGTTCGTTTCCATTTAAAAATATTTTAATTTGATCGTGGAGAAAGTATAGTCTGCTACTCGGTTAGAATGAAAATTCGTGATGCATCAAATTTTCATTCTAACGTTGTTACAGAATATACTATTCTATAATGTAAATGAACACCTTAATTTAAGCAAGAATTAATTTCAATGCATGTTGTGATGGACACCACAACTGAATTACATTCAATTCAAATTATATTTTAATATGTTTATGTTTATTTACAATGTGTCTTTGTTTATTTACAATGTGTCTTTACATTTATTTCATATCTATGTTTTGTGTTGTATTCTTGACATTCTTGACGTACTATTACTGTGAACTTCTACTTCTACTTCTCCTAATAACAGTACACTGCCACCTGGGAAAACTCTTTCATATTTTGGGGGTATATCAAGCCTCCATACTACCTATGCAGGTTATGTGATGAGGAGAGGCGAAACAGCTTCACACATTTTTTTCAATGCGAAGCCCTGGCTCACATGGAGATAGATATTTTCGGACTAGTGCAGAAGAACATCATGAGAAATCTCCAAGAGATCATTAGAAGGTTCGGGGTACTCACAAGATAGACCTGACAGGGAGCAGAAAGGTTCTACTAAGAAATACTGGCATTTTGGTCAATTGCGGGACCCGCTATAATAATAATTATAATAAAACTCACAGAGGAATATTCTGCAGCATAGGAGAAAGATTTTCGAAGTATCAGCCGGAAAAAACAGTAGTTTTCTTTTGGTTAATGCAGTAAAATCTTTGTGGGAGGATCGTTTTCGACTGTTTTATATCATTTCTCAGGTAAATATGGTTGTGGGGTACGAGTCAAACCTTATAGATTAATTTTTCGAGCGAAATCAGGAGAGAGATTGAACTCCAAAATCGATATAGACTAACATGTTATGAAACCTGAAATGGCTACCATTGTTTGTTAAATCGTCACTTTTCCTGTTACTAATAAACTGCTAATATAGAGTCGAAATAGTTTCCTGCCAAACATTGCAATATTTCCTGCTGTAGTAAAGTGGAAAGTAGGAGAATAATACGAACTGCGAGCAAGCGTCAGGTGTTCATGTTCTTTGAGAGTTCTGGCGGTGTTTCACGCTTGGTCTATTTCGTTGGATCACACACTTCGCCGTCGCTTTCACACCTCTTTATATTGAAAATGAAAGAGAGATAAATGATTGTCGTTTCAGTGAAATGAAAACTTTCAAATTGAATGTTGATGGGAACGTATTTCAAATGTTCAGTCCATTAGCCAAATCTCAAGTGAGTGGTGAAATATTTTGATTGGTGGATGCCAAATGTGGCCATAAATCTGAAAGTCTGAAAAAACAGGGATTCTAGAGACAAACTCTCATAATTGATTTTTACAGAATAGGTCCAGTTAATTGAATTATGCTAGCGGAATATCTTCTTTTTTGTTTGAAACTATTTATTAGATTAAATAAACGCTAAATGAAATAATTCCTATTCAATAATATTCTCACAGAAATTACAAATATATAAAATTCACGATAAAAATTCAGTAGATTGTGTGAACAAAATAGCAAAGGCCGATAAGTGGGATAACATTTGTTTCAGCATTGACAAAATCAAAATCAAATATACAAGTAATATATAAAACTACTCAGGATATAAATATATACGAATAAAACAATAAGAGAATAAATATGGCGATGATTGATCAACGTTTCAGCGTTACATGAATATTAAAATATCAAGATTATAAGGTATGAAAAATCAATATTGAGGACGTTAGAGTCTTATGCAATAGCAATATTGTTAACTGGGTATAGAGTACCACCAATAATAAAATCTTTTGGTAAAAATCGTAAAAATTCGTTCCTATATATTCAAGGAAAATCAGTGGCCATTCTACCTGATTCAAATATATATATTCCTCAGTTGTGTCTTGAAGTGAGTATAAATTTGTTGTTATTTTAATATATTTTCAGGAATGGAGTTGTAGAATTTTGGTACGAGATAGGAATATGATCTATGGGTAGACGTTTTGAGTAGATATAAATGAAAATGATATAATGCAGTTTTTGTCGGGTGTGGCATGTATTGATGATTTGGTAGGGGACATTGTTGCTACCATACAAGTACTAAATTACATTCCTTCTAATAATAATTAACTGAATAACTCCTTTATTTTTTGTTTGATATTAGAAGAAAAAATACAAAAATGTCTCGCTCTTATGATCAAAATTTCATCACAGTTTATCAGTTACCAATTTACCTAATGTAATGCGGAATCTTCATCTCAGTAAGTCTAATAGAAATCGAAGGGAGTTTCTATGCAAATGTTGAACTTGAAACTAGGTTAATGAGTCATGGACGAACGACCAATTATTAAGTATTATTCAGTAAATGGTTTTATCCGTAGCGTCTGTGACGCCATTCAACATAAATCCTTATGAGCAGTCGTGGCCGAGCGGTTAAGGCGTCTGACTAGAAATCAGATTCCCTCTGGGAGCGTAGGTTCGAATCCTACCGACTGCGTTTTTTTTTCTGCTTCTGCAGGGGCGCTGAATTCATACCTCAGTGTTTGTCTCAGGGATTGCCAATTAGGATGAAAGGATTTTTCGATTCAATTGTGTCGAACTAGCCTTCGCTGATGATTGGCAATGACCATGAAACCGGTACGGAGGTGTTCCCCCAATTAAATCGAAAAATAATTTCAGCTTTGATATTTGAAATGCATTGCAAAGTGGTTCTTGTAGAAAACTTTGCCAAGTATTAAACAAATATAATTCAATGGTCGTAGGAGGCAGTAGTTGTTTTTTGTTGAATACTTGCCGACGACTTTACCTATTGTATAGGTTTTATTGAGGAAGATTGGATTACGTAATCCACCATATTTCATTATTAAAAAAAATCGATTTGTTTTTATTTTTCCTGTATAACTTCGGAACCAAAGAAGCTAGATCAGATTTTTCTATGTCACGTGATTGATTTTACCGTTACCGAGATCCCTACGCATAGACTCGAATTTTAATAGCCCTGTATATTATACTTTTTGCCTTCTTAATAACCTCGACCTATACGATATGAATAAAATTATGAATTATGCAGTGGGCGATGAAAATGACTAATTGATACCATTTCTTTGTGAACTTGTAGTCGACACCATAAAACATTTCAAAATATTAATAACGATAGTTTATTGTCACTTCTCACGCCTATAATGAAATAATTGAGAATATTATCGGTAGTATCCAACTGAATTTAATATTCAAGTATGTTACGAATATGGCCATCTTGTTGATCGAGTAGCTAGCCTTGACTGATTTTTTATACGTATGTCACCAAACAAAAGTCTCTAAATCACGCACAATTTTTTTCACTTTAGTAAACAGGGGGAGTCCAATATGACTTTCTGCAGAGATTTGGTCAACAGAAAAACATAAATGTGTGGTGAACTTTGTTCTATAGTGCGAGAGACACAGTTTTTTCGATTGCTACATAGTATTCCATACACGTATTTAGATTCTCAGAGGCGATATAAACAGCGGTGTTATTGGCCAGATTCTGGAAGTGAATCTTTAAATCTACCAAAATATGAAAAATATATATATATTTTTCAATCAATACATTGTATTAGTAAAATCAGTACGCTGACAATGTATAATTGAGACACACAGTTGAAACTATTCCATTCGCCTGCTGAAAATAGAAGGGGATGCAGGGACAATCGATTATGAGGGGTTTGTAGCGAGCGAGTGAACCAGTCAAGCTGTTATATAAATAACGTTATTTTCACTATCTATTATTTCTATTATGGCTGTTGGGGACACATTTGAGCCACACTATAGTAAAGAAATTCATGAAGTAGAGATGCCACTGAGACCAATCGTCAGCTTCCGGAACTCACTGACCCATAATCTAGCGAAATACCTCTTAACGATATTACAACCCTTGCAGGGTAATAGCAGTGCATACGTCAAGAATTTGAAGCATTTCGTGAAAACGATTAAAGTGGGACCTGAAGATCGTTTCATCAGCTTTAATACCAATGGGGACATTCCTTAGCATCATCAAGAGGAAACTGAAAGAAGACATCCATCTTGAAGATAGAACTGACCTACCCGTTCACGCTATGTTGGAATTACTGCATTGCTCAAGAAAAGACCGTTTCTTCTAACAAGTCGATGGATTGCCGATGGGATCATCCCTTTCTGTAGTAATCGCCAACATATACGTGGGATAGGTGGTTCGAGGAATTGGCTATTAGAGAGGCAGAAATGAAACGAAAATTATGGTTAAAATACGTGGATGGAACCACGGAGATGAACATCTTGAGGTCTTCCTCTCAACTTCTGCTCCAATCACCCAAATTACACTATTGTAAAGCGATGTAAATTTAAAATAACCAGGAGTCACTAGACGAGGAGATGAACCATATCAGGAAGGATCTACGCCATAATTGATACTCTGAGAAAATCCTAGGAGAAGTACAGAAACACCAACGACCAAAACATTCGAAGAAAGACAACAAAATCCAATCATCCTTCCATACCTCAGAGGTATCTTCGAGAGAATCAGAAGGATCGGAAACAAGTTCAACATTGAGAGCTGCTTCTAATCCGGCAGTACCTTACGGAGCTCTCTGAGCTCTCTCACCAACACAAAACCAGAAAATACAGTAGAATCCAGCATAAACTGCATTCACGAGGTCTCATGTGAATGTGGAGATTCCTACATCGAAGAGACCAATATACCATTATCCGTAACTGAACACTAAAAGTGGACTCAACGGGGGTAGACATCTGAATCGGGAATTGCTGACCATGTCTGGATTGAGCACAATCGAATTGCTTGGGACGAGGCTAATATTCTTTATAGAGAGAACCATTGGTTCAGACGAAAATCCATAGATACGGCGTATAGCGAAACCTATGGCGCTTTCGGTCAGCTGAGCGGATATTAAAAATGTATGGAGACCGCTTATAAACCACTTTACCACTATAACTGCACCTCATTAACTGACCTAAATATATAAGACCTCCCAGCATATAAACTTGTCAGTATTTACCAGAAGACGATTGCGAATACAAGCACTTGGAACGTTTGTGAAGAAGTGAAAGATGTAAGACATCTTTCAACCCACTCAGGCGATAGACGTCAGAAATTTAAGTAATAAATGGCTGTTGCGATTAAACATACCGTTTTTTTACAATTTCACTGTATCCACCTATAGTATGATGATTTTGAAGAAATCATAAAATTTTGTGCTTTCATATGACTCAAAATTCTATTTGTCTCAGCAAGTCTCCAGCTTTGAAATACTTAAGCTCTATTCAAAAGAAAAAATGGCTCCTTGGCAATTCATTGAATTTCATATGAAGTAGCACTGAATTAGAATAAATTTCTTCAAGTAATTCCTTTTATATTTATGACTCATAAAAAACCTCTTTTTTGTACTGTTCACGCTATTATTGTCATTATTTTCATTTGTGTAATGGGCTTCATGTAAATGTCGTCTTTTTGGAGTCGACACAGTTTCATTGCGATTTACTGTAACTGAACTGCCACGCAAAATATTAAAGAAAAATAACTCTCCGGAGGTCATTAATTCTTTTTACAAAAACAAAAAATTTTTGTTAATGATAATTATTTTTAATATATTCCTACAATGTTAGTTTGGCGAACAGCTTTAGGAAAACATCTTCGGCGAAACGGCGAAATGTTCAGATGCTCCTCCTTTTCTATCCCTTTAACAAAAAATATTGACAGAAAATTCAAAACAAAATGCATGGTCGATGAAAGAGACATCTTCAAATTCATGAATATTTCAATATGTTCCTGAAATAAATATTCAATTGTTCATCGTGGTATTACCACTAGTAATATTGTACTAATTTTGAACCCACTATCTAATTTTATTTGACATTGCAATTAATTAGAACTGAAATGTCTGTATTAAATGAGACATCTACTAATGCATCGAATATCTAAATGTAGCCAAACAACGTTTTCAGTGCGGACTTGAACTTGCATATGTTTGAAGGCTTTGATATGAATGTTTCAAAGCGTACGCAAATCTACGTCATGCATGCACCACGCAATGCAATGGGTTTGAGTATTCCACGTCATTTTATATATTGCCAAAACAGTTTTCAAATTGTTTTGGTTTTTTTGTTTCGAATGGAATCAGGAAATCTCCTTCAAATGAAAATTAGTACCTATAAAACGTCGCATTAAAGCTTAGCATTTCAACCATTTCCCGGAAAAACTATTATGAGTACTTGAAAATAAGTATGGTAAGGTTCAAAAGGTATTATTTCTTTTTTACCATTTGGCAACAACGCTGCAGATACGTTACTTCAATTAGGTAAATATGTAAATAAAGATGACTATATTAATTTCAGAATCTTATAACATTCTGTTCCGAGTCATTCTATGACGTTTCGTGTTCTATGAACTGTACTTACACTTAACCCTATTCTCTCTTCTGGTTTTCGATATTTTCATTTGGCTTGTTGAGTTGGTGTTGAACTATAACCTATGTTGCCTTAATTCTTGTTTTATAAAGACAGTTTAAATTTTCGAAGTAAAATATCAGGGTACTTTCGTATAAATTATTTCTACTTGATATATTGTATTCATTGTAAAATATTGTTAGGAATGGCTGGTGGAGTTGAAGCAGGTTTCACAAAAGCAGATTCGAGTAATCTTTCTCGAGTTTCAGTTAAGATAGGGCAAAGCAGTGGGGCGAATATAATAAAGCCATCTCTCTGTACAGGAAGGCCATACAAAGAGAGGAGAGAAAGACTTGGAAAATTTTTTGCGAAGTAGAGAGCACAACTGAATGCTCACGCCTGAACAAAATCTTGTCCAAAGATATGGTGAATTCGGTTCGGACACTAATGGGAGCTGACGGATCATTCACCAAATGAGGGAGAGAATCTCTATAGATACTCCTTGATACTCACTTTCCTGACTCTAGGGAATCAAACGACCCAGTTGTATCCCAGAGAGAATTAACAGTTAAGGTCAGGCCCACAACGGAGACCAGGGACATGGCAAAAAAAGCCATCACCTACACGAAGGTAGAAACCTTTAGTCCATTCACATCAGAAGGGCCACATAAAATCCAACATAAAATTCCCCTATTACAGCATGGAGCGGACCTATTGATTCTATACCTTTTTTCGGTAGGGGGAAACCCGTCATGGGCACCGAGTGCTCTGATTTTAATCGCACTCGGTAGTGTTGGACTCGTACCGACTTAAACCCCCCTAGTTTCTCACAATCAGCCCGGGACCACCTGGCTGATCGTGATTTCTATATTGAGCATCCATCCCAAGTCTCTTTCTTCCCCAGCACTTGCTTGACAAACTCTCTCACCACCATCTATTCACACTCACTCCCCACCATTCGCTCCACCACCTCTTCCACTCTATTCACCCTTCCGTTCAACCTATCATATAAATTCATCCTATCCCCAACCAAGCGAGGACAATTCAACAACGTGAGCGTCATAGTGTCCGTGTTGCCTCAGTATAAGCAGTTGTCATGCTCGGTCGATCCAATCACTTGTACCCACTGGCTATCCATAGCGCCGCGATTAGCGACGTATGGTATGCACAGGTGGTGCGAATGAGACACGGTCTGTCCGTTCGTCTCATCAGATGTTCGTGATTGTGTACCACACTGGGGCACCGTACAGTACTATCGACTACACTGCTCCGTGAAGAATCCTTCTTCTTTCGGATCCGGGTCCGCCGATGTTTAACATCACCCTTCCCAATGCAGCTGCCCTTTCCGTGGCGTTGCGTGTCGCTCTCTGAAGCTCCCAGACTCGTACAAGGTTATGCCCAGATACTTAACGTGTTTCTTGGGCACAATCTCTTTCCCCTCATTTTTGATCCAAACATCCTCTCTCTTCCTTGGCCCCTTCATGATGAGTGCATCAGTCTTCTCCGATGCCAGTCGAAGACCGTAACCCCTCATCCACTCAGACACTCTATCGCAGGTTACCATGGATTGGTATCTGAATTCCTCAAGACTTCCAGTCGCTATCACGATCGTCCGCAATCGCGAAAGATTGGCAGCCATCCAGGTACTCGCAGTGAAGCACGCCGTCGTACGGCAGGTTCTACAGCATTGGGCCCAGGACAGATCCTTCTGGCACCCCTGCGGTCACATTCACCTCTACTCCTCCCACCACGATCAGTCTCCTTTTACTCAGGTGATCCCCCACTACATTCAGAAGGTAGTCGGAGCTAAACTTTTCCAAGCACCCCATGATCTTCCCCCATTTCAAAAAGTTAAAGGAATTCCAACGCACATCGAACAGCAGTAGTACAACTCACCGGCTGCCCCGCCCCTGCCGTGATACGCGGATTGCCCCCTCTACCGCGTTCACCGTAGAACTGCTCCGTCTAAACCCTTACGGGCGTGGCGATAAACCCCTATTCTCCTCGATCACTCTTGCAGTTGGACTTAAGAAGGGATACCGAGCTCCACTTATTTATTCCTTTCGAAATGAGTACAAGCTTTGCAGTTTCCAATGCGCCGGGAAGATCTGGGTCGTAAGAGCAGCGTTTAGCTGTTCTAGGACTGAAGCTGGCCCTCACGTTTCTGCATCGGCTCACATTGATTCTATACCATACTCAGGCTGTTCAGGGTAAGCCTGGCTCACAGGTACGCACTTAACCCCTGGCGAAGATCTAAGGTGATCTTCATACCGAAGCCGAGGGAACCATCCTATGCCCAGGACAAGGCAGTCAGACCAATTTTCCTCTCATCGTTCATGCTCAAAACAATGGAAAAACTAGTTGATAGAAATATCTGAGATAATCCAATCAAATCTTCTCGAAGTACTAACACGCCTATCAACCTGGAAAATTCTGTCAGACTGCGATTGACAGTCTAGTCTGCAGGATTGGAAAAATCACTCTCGAATGAAGAGATTACACTCACAGCGTTTCTTGACGTAGAAAGGACATTTGATAACACATCATACGCGTCTATCACTACAGCCCTTAAGGAAAGATATATTGCTTCAGGCCTCGACCAGTAGACAGTAATACAAGCCTCCCTATTCGGAGCACACGATGTAGGTGGAAGCCACGAGGGGCTGCTCTCAACTATCCCCTCTTTTGTGGAACCTCTTGGTAGACAGCCTTCTCAAAGACCTAAATCAGGGAGGAGTATATGCCCAGTACATGCCCAAGGCTACTACGGAAAGTTAATGGGGGTTTGTGTGGATCTGATACATACAGTACTCACAGACGTACAACGTGATGCATAAGGGAAAACCTCAAGGTCAACCACTACGAAACTACAGTTGTCCCTTTTATCAGAAAATGAAACCTTCTGGCCTAACAGGGCTCTTCGAATCTTTGGTGATTGCCTACAGATGTCAGGAAAGTCGAAATAATTGGGGCTGAACTTAGACTCGAAGCTCACCTGGAACAAACATCTCGGAAAAGTCCTAACAAGCACAAAGAAATCATTAATGATGGCCAGGCGGTCTTTATGCCCTCAATAATGTATGGAACCCTGCTCTGGTGGCCAAATACAGAACCAGTTGAAACCAGAGGCAAGCTGGCTAGTTTGCAAAGACTGGCCCTGCTTGGAGTCACAGGTGCAATGTCCAGCACATCAACGATTAGCCTGGAGGTGATCCTGAACCTTCCTCATCTGCATCTCCACACAGAGGATATAAGCCTCCAAATTGAAGTAGGCCAATGGACAGGCAACAACTTAGGCCATTTCAATATAATGGAGGTTATAAGAATCGACACATCTGAGATGTCGTCGGACAAAATGACCCCAACCTACTCTTTTGATGGAATATTCACCACCAATGATGTCAAGGGGGCAAAACTGGAACACAGATGGCTAGCAAATACGGCAGAGACTGATAGATTCCGAGCCGAAGTAACAGATATTTCCGTTTGCACAAGATAGATTCTAAGGAGGAGTCCTAGAAACTTAGCCATAGTCATTCTCTCCGACAGCCAGGTGGCAATAAAGGCTCTGCGATTATGCAGATTTACTTCCCAATTAGTTTGAGAGACTCACTAACCCTTAAAAACCTATGAACACAGAACATGGTACCAGGTCACAAAGGCATCTAGGGGAATGATAACGCAGATAACCAGCAAGAGTCGGAGCAGCAACAACTCTCATTGGATCCCATTTGGGGACATTGGGCAGAACACGAAGAAATGGGTCAAGTATTTCCTGGGAGCCGGAACTCACTTTGAAAGGTACTAGGATTAATAACAGAACACTGCTATCTGAGAAAATACTTGAACATATTGGGAATACACCAATACGCCACATTATGCAGGTTCTGGGATGAGGAAGCCCTGGCTTGTATGAGGACGGATTTTGTCGGACACCGAAGTGCAGAAGATATCTTTCCACAGGAAAATCTCATGAGAAATCTCTAGGAATTCATCAGAAGATCCGGAGTACTCACGAGACGAACCTGACAGCGGGAAGTAGAAAGGTTTTACGCAGGACTTTAGTAACCGGTGGAACACGCCAAATATCAATGAAAAACAAAAATGCATTCTGGTAACTCTTTATTGATATCAATACCTTAATACACGTCCGATGGCGACTTTGATGGGTCTCGAACGTGTTGATTACTTGAAACATCCATTAGTCACCTACTCAAACTTGGTGAATTTTGGTGGTGGCGCTTTAAAAAAAATAAAGCGAAGTATCAATTAAAGTTGGTATGGTGTCACAAAAGATCAAGGCTAGCCAAGCCCTACATCCATAACAAGAATCTCTGGGCAAGATATCAAGTGTTCGGTTCGTTTGATCTTGTGGCATTATATCGTGTGTACTGATCAACTTCATTAAAATGTATATGATACAACTTTCGATTTTAAATATTATATTTTTGCTAGAGGTGGCCTCCCGAAATATTTCAATCTATTTTAGTGGATTTCAGAAATCATTTCGTTAAAAATATGTAGGTGAATGACTTCGTTCCATTGCCAAATCTAAATAATTTATACTCCGTCACAAAAGTGACAATTCTCATTTGAATCGTCGACTGTCGTTGTTTCTATTCGAAACAATAGCGAATGCCTTCAGAGCTTGTCGTTTGTTGGAAAATAAATTATAACTGGCTTCCATCTAGTCGCCAACAAACTAAACTGTTCTGTAACAACAGATATGAAATGTGATTGTGTTCAGAGCTTTACAATATTATGCAAAGCTCTGTCGTATACATTTGTTTGTTTTTGTTGTACGGGGTGATATTTTCAAAAAGAGCAATTGCTGTAACTCTAAAACAAGATAATAAATTTGAAGATTTAGTAATTTGTTTTGAAAACTTCAAGGAGTTCAGATGTTTCAAAGGAATGGAATGATCCCTTTCATGGAAAACCTAAATTTTGTCACTTAGCTTTCGAAAAAGAGCAATGGTTCATTAAAAAAGGTATGATGGGCGCATGTGGTATCCAAAAAATCCAAAATCCAAAAAATGTATTCTCAGTCAAATCACAGTAAAAAATGTATATCACGTTACAACATTTAATATGTAAGTAAAAATACTAAAATTATTGCTGAACCTGAACCACAGAGGGGGTAGGAGGGAGTTGTATTGCATTTAGCGGTGAAAGGTTCACTCCTGTCCTGGTGAGTTGTTAGAAAGTGGAAAAAACCAGCTCACACCTGCCATAGGATAAGTAAGCCATCTGGTGTTAAATAGGTGGTTGAATGATTCACGAAGTTGTTAGACTTTCTCGACTCGTTGAAGTTATGCTGGGGGTATTGTTTGCTTATGTGTAAAATATGCTGCTGTTCGATTCATATATTACTGAGTTTTCAGTGGGGACCCAGAAAAACGCCAAGAAAACCGGGGTTTTCAATCGTTTTCTGGGTCCTCGTGAAAACTATCCAGTGCCTTATGGATGAGCCCTCCTTCTTGACCTCTTGTAGTGAGCTCGGACCACTGTTATATTCATGTTATATACATCATTTTTTCCCCTTTTCAATGATATGTTATCTGTAGAATATATCAGACTGTCGTTTAATAAATTCCTCAATGGTTTGAATATCGGCTAGCTCCCTCAACGCGTCAAGTAGAACGTATCTGTTAATGTTTGACGATACTGAGTAGTTTGTTTTGCATCCTTTCTAGTCTTTCGATATGGGTTTTTGGGGAGCTGCAAAACACTGGGCAGGCGTAAGTCATCGTTGGTCTGATGAACTCCTTGTAGATTACAGATTAGAGGCTTGCTTTCTATGGAAATCTTGAAATTCCTGGCTATTAACTGGTAAGTCTTTTCCACTGCAGCCGCAACTCGTTGAATGGCCAAGCTGCCCCTACCATGTGTTAATCTTTTGTTCAGCTATACTCACAGATACGGCATGGACTTCGAGTTGTCTATCCGGTTTCTCAGAGCTCTGAATCCTGTGCGAAATTCCTCGATTACTGCTTTGTGCTTCTTTGTGAGAATCATAAGCTCTGTTTTGTCGGATTCAGCGTAATCTTCTCGCTTTCCAGATAAAGCAGGACTTTCCGCTGAATGTGAGTTTTCAACCACGCGAGTATAGCTTACATTGGCAACACACTCGATTGTTGCGGCACACTTGCTCCGGTCTTTTCTATCGTGGATCTGGTGTCATTTACCCCAACCTTGAAATTCCTGTCGATCAGGTATGAGTCCATGAATCTTACCATATGATCAGTTATGACTGTCACAACATCTTCATGTCTAGACCTTCTACCCAGACGGTATCGACTGAAGCCCTCCCGCGTTGAATTACCTCTCCTGAAACCGAACTGTTCCTCTGGGATGAGCGAGAGCTCTTCGTAGATATCCTGAAATGCTTTTTATAGGATTTTATAAACCACCTTAGTGAGTTTTGGCGATAGAGCTCGATCATCTCTTCAGTTTCTCCTAGCTTTTCGGTTAGTGCTGCTGGTTCATTAGTTGCATTATGTGGTCGGTGGATCATAGCGATAGTCGAGCCCGATGTAGGTACAAGATAATTTTTCTCATCTACTTGATATCGGATCGATAGGCGACCGCATGCCTTGTTGAAAAGCAAGTGTATTGTGTCAATCTCGTCTGGTGCTAGCTTGGAGTGCACACCGACCACCCGAGGTGGTGCTGTAGGTTTTCCGGGTTTTCCTACAGCTAAAAAGTGAATACGCCACCAAAATCAGTAAGTCGCCCCAGAGCGCCACGGCAAATAATAATAATAGCCGTTCTCTACCCGCACAGGTTATGCCTCTGGGTACACTCAACGAGTGTTTATGAGGGAGTATTATATTTTTTTTTTTTTTTTTTTCCGTTAGGAATTACCCAGTCAGGCCCTGTCTCCGGAGCTCCGACACTTCCGGAGGGCGCGCTGGCGTGTCATTAACCCCAGTAAACACTCCCCACGTCCATGGGGTGAGTGATTACTGGGTCCGAGAATCATGTGCCCTGAGTAGGCGGAGTGAACCAAGAATTATGGCCTTCTGCATTCGCCCGGCTAGGATTTCTGCCATGTCACGGCAAGCCGGTATGATTTTTAAGTTTGAGAGCAGTGTGTCCATCATTCCACCAAGGACCCCTATTATCAGAACCACCATCTTGACAGAATGGTTTGGGTAAAGCCTGCGGAGTTCAAAGAGAAGATCTCGATATTTAGTCCGTTTTTCCTCCTCTTTTCGGACGATGTTCGTTTCGCCAGGAGCTGAAAACTCAATGACGAAAATCGTCCTACTTTGATGGTCGAGGAGTACTACATCAGGCTTATTGGCTTGTATTTGCCTGAGGGTGGGGAATGAATAGTTCCAATAGATTCGGCACTTCTCATTCACCACCACGGACTCAATATCCCCCGGAGCATAAGGCAACACTGGTGTCTCGTCTACACCGTACGAGTGTCGTAGATGGTAGTACAACACTCGTAGGGCCGCGTTATGTCTGTGGATATAGGCTGAGACCGCATAAGCTGGACAAGCTGACAGCAAATGCATTATGGTCTCAGCTGCCCCACGACACGCTCTGCATCTAGTGTCAGGGACCTCTATACCCATCACGCGACTGCGGTAGACGAGAGTGTTGAAGACACCATCCTGGCAGGCCATTATGAATCCCTCGGTCTCCGACTTCAGCCCACTTGACCTGAGAAACGAGAAGGTCAGGTCTCTGGATAAGCCTAGGTCTTCGATGTTCTTGAAGAAGACCCCATGCATCGGCTTATCCTTATGTAGCTGCAGGAGCCTCTCACACTCCGCAGCTTTTACGTGGGCTTTTTGCTGAACGGGTTCCAACTCGGTGATAGAGTTTGGGTTTGTCCGTTCAGTGTCGAATACGAGACCGAGTTCATCGGCTGCACGGGTTGCTGCCTTGAAAAGAAATGCTCCAATCCCTGCTATTTCATGATCACATACCAAGCAGAGAAGGGGATCTGAACTCCTGATGACTTTACAGTCTCCATCCAGTACCATTCTGTTATGTAGACACTCCAAACTCAAAAGTCCACGGCCTCCCCGTTGTCTGGGGAAGTATAACCGTGGAACAGACGATTTAGGATGCAAGCTTCTATGAAGATGCATCATTTTGCGAGTTTTTACGTCGAGGTTGTCGCAGCTCTTCCTGAGTCCATTTCATTACTCCAAAGGAGTAAAGTAGAATCGGAATGGCAAGCATATTAGTTGCAGCAACTTTGTTCTTCCCCGACAGTTCTGAAGACCAGATCTGTCGGAGTTTGTGCTGATACTTGCCACGGAGAGAGTTTTTGACAGTAGCTACTTCTTGGGTGTGGCGTTGTTCCACTCCTAGGTAGGTATACGTCTCTCCGGCATCCAGATGATGTAGGATGCTTCCGTCTACGAGATGAACGTCCTCTCCGAATTCCTCGCATCGTCCTCTTTTGAGATGAACCGTGGCACATTTGTCTATCCCAAACTCCATTCCGATAGCATGCGTGTACTCTTGCACCACCCTTAAGGACTGGTGAAGGTCCTTTTCTCCGGAGGCATAAAGTTTAAGGTCATCCATGTAAAACAGATGGGTGACCTTATGTCTCCGGTTGCTGGGGGTGCCGCAGTTGTATCCGCGGGTTTTCCGTAGTGCAACGGACAATGGCAGTAGTGAGATGCAGAAGAGAAGAGGGCTAAGGGAGTCTCCCTGAAACACGCCCCTTCTAAAGATAACCTGCTCTGTTTGGACTCTGACTTGACCAGATGTTATGGTAAATCGAGTCCTCCAGAGCGGCATCAGCTGTTCAATGCATCTCACTATTTGATCGGGTACCGCAAGGCATCTGAGCAAATGCATGATGGAGTATTATTATTATTATTATTATCATTATCATTATTATTATGTTCCTAAGCATTACTGCGTGGGTACCTGCCTAAATAGCACTCTAAAAGTACTTTCCAAAAATGTCTACCCCTTTTGAATTTTGTCACTTCCTGTCTGTGATCTGTGACAATTCCCTATGGTCGCGATGGATTAGTTAATTTCCTCACCAGTCATATCATGATTTCCCTGTGCCTGAGGTTTTGGGTGAATTGCCACTTTTTCCTTACTTTGTTGTTCAGTTTTATTTAATCAAGGATGTAGCTTCGAAGAAGACCCCGGTCTTCCCTTACGACCCTCTTCTTGGTGGTGGCTTCTCCCGCTGCTTGTATGTCTCCGATTCACCCCTGAATCTCTTGTTCGATAATATGATTTTTTTTGTACGGTGTTGAGATCGTTTTTGTGTTCATGTACCTCTTTCAGTCAGCGTAGGAATCACCATATGGTATTCTTTTTCCCCTCAGGTTTATAGTGCCCCCGCTGATTGAATAAAACTGGGTCTCGATGAGAGATGAGCTCAGAGCTGGTTTGCAGATGCGAGATGTCTGTTACATTTTTATTCACCATCAAGTCGGGGGTTGAAGGATCGAATCCATTTGCGAGGAAATGTGTGGGGGTGTCTGGGAAACCTATGACAACATTGCTGTCCATCAAGTACTTCCATAGTGTTCTTCCATTTGCATTGGGATAATTGGCACAGTTTCACTCTCGCGATGAAATCTCCTGCGAGAAGCAATTCATGCTTGCTCAGGTTATCTATATCCACAGCTGAAATTTGTTCAATGGTCTTTCGTCAAGTAGTGTCGGCCCTTTCTCCATGATGATAACATATTGTCTGGGAGGTTGTATACAGCTGTATGCTGGTGTGTTGTATGGAAAACATTGTCTTTGTGAAAGGAGAGTATTAGACACGCCCTTCCTCACAAGGATCGCGACACCTCCCTCTCACCCCGCGTTAGGTCGCTCTGCCCTGAAGGTCGTATGTCCCCTGAGCTGCAGTTTATGTTCCGGCCAGATCTTTGTGGAGTATCTCGTCAATCCTATAGCATTCATGCTCATTGACAATTGCTTGCAACTAACTAATAAAGATAAGAAAAAGAAAAGAAAATTTCTATTTTTTCATACCACTTTAACTTGTAACACTTCGTTACTGCAGTTTCGTCCTCTATGGACATTCTCAAACAACTATTTTAAAAACCTACAACCTGAATGCTACTTCTACATTGTTTTTCCTGAAAACTCTTGCAATATTCTCTGTTCTCTTTCCATAATACGTGAGAGTAACAAATTTTCTACTTTCCAATTGTTTGACCTGTGGGTATATTAATTTACGAGCGTTGTTTTCTGACTAAATTCTGAATTGTAACTGTGTTGAAACCATTGTGTCCTATCTGTATTATTGTTTTGATTTCACTATCTAGATTGTCAGCCGATAAAGGTAATGAAAACGCTCTGTGCAGCATTGAATAGTATGCTGCTAATTTTTGGCTCTCGGGATGAAAAGAGTCACTTGGGATTGTACTGTCAGTATAGCTTGGTTTTCTGTATATGTTGAATTCAAATTTATTTTGACTATGTGTGATAGTTAGGTCTAGAAAGTTAATTTGTTTCTCTATCTCTGTCTCGAGTGTGAACTGAATGTTTTTATTGAGATTATTAATAAATTTTAAAAATTGGTTTAGCTGTCGTGTTGTACCTCTGAAACAGACGAGGATATCATCCACATATCTGTACCAAAAGTGAATATGTTTTTTCCCTAGGTCGGAATTTACAATTATGGTGTCTAAATTGTTCATAAATATATCTGCTAAAAGTGGACTGAGGGGGGAGCCCATTGGTAAATCTGAATTCTGTTTATAGAATTAGTTATTAAACTGTAGGAAATTCTGATCTAAACATACATCAAATGCTGTTGAAATTTCAAAGGAAGTGATATGGTCTGTTTTGGCCCGATCTAATATATCTAAACTAAGAGGTTCACATTCGATGTTAGAGAACATACTTTTTACATCAAATGAAACTAGTATCGAATTGTGTGGCGTGGTCTGGTTACTTATTCTTTCTACTAGATTTACTAAATTGTTTACACTATGATGTGGAAATAAATTTGTTATATTCTTGAGAATGATCATATAGGACGAAAACTGCAGTAACGAAGTGTTAGTAGTTGAAGTGGTATTAAAACATGGACATTTTCTTTTCTTTTTCTTTTGATGATCTCCTACCACGTAGTAACGGCTACATCCATCAATTTATTAACTAAATAAAGACGTAGCAGACTGCTGATTGACACTGAAAGTCACAGCATTCTGGAATAGACCTCTGATATAATGCCTCCAACAGTAAACTTTAACCTGCCTATTCCATTCTGATTCCGTAGAGAGACGATTGGGTCCTCCAAGAAGAGGAGCAACTGAGAGCAGATTACTGTTGGTTCATAGATAGTTCAAAAAACCTCAGGTTCTGTTGCAGGTGTTTACAGTCGTATACCTAGAACAAAAATAATTAACCTGTCCAGAGTCTGCAACAGTCTAGGCGGAAATTCATGCCATCGATCTGTGTGTAGAGAGACTAGAGGGAACCAACCTCACACAAAGAAAAATCAAAATTTTCTCGGACAGTCAAGCGGCTTTGAAAGCACTTGGCTCGTATCGAACAACGTCTAAGTTGATATCAAACTGCCAGAGGAGACTCTCCTCGATAGTGAAACTCAACAGTCTATTTCTGGTCTGGATTCCTGGCCACTCTGGTATGGATGACAATGAAACGGCGGACCTTCTTGAAAGAGAAGGTGTCCTAAAAGGGATCATTGGACCAGAACCTGCCATTGGCATCCCACCAAGTTGTGCCAACTATACATTGAACAAGGTGAGTATGAACATCTGGCTCATTCCAAGGCATTCATACATTCCTCGAAGAATTTGTCCAAAACACTGTTAGACTCCAGCAGGGATGACCTGCGATATCTAACAAGCCTACTCACAGACCACTGTCACAAGATATGACTGAAACTGTCAGAGGACCCGACATGTCTCTATCTTGAAGATTATAAATCAGCAGAGCACATACTTTGTGCATGCCCCACCGCGGACTGATTCAAGGCTTTGATGTTTGGTGGAGTTTCACTCTCTCCTTCGGACCTAAAAATAAACCAATTGGCTTCGTCAAGAAGCTGGGTTCATTTGGTCAAATATGAATTGGTATGTTACACAATGGATGGAGTGGAGGGCCGACCAGACCCGCTCATTTTAAACCTATCCTAACCTAATTTATCTCATCAGTCTTATGTTAGTTATGGTAGTTTAGTTCACATTGAGCACACACACCTTGATAGGCATCTAGAGGCGTCTTTCCTTAACTTTACTCATTTATTTATTCTTCTTTATATACACCCACAAGATATTTTATATGCTTTTTTAAGAAGGATACATTTCTTCAAACAATAAAGAATATTTTGATTGATTGATTGATTGATTGAATGACTTCTTTGTATGTCCCTCAGTTATGACATTCCAATCTGTTAATTCAAGGTTGTGGTTTATTCGCAATGAAATATAAATAAATCTGTTACTACCAAGAAACACTGTTATCCCAGTGAATATTCGAAATGATTTAATTCCTTGGCGATCTTTGCGATAGTGGAGTCAATCTATAAAAGAGACAAATCGTCAATCTTCTTGTGATGTTCCACAGAAATGAGCGAGCTTATAAGCGAAGCATCACTGACAAGGTGAGTGGCTCTTTGAATACAATACGAAACTGTCAGTGCGTATAAATCTTTTTATAATATTCTATTTCATCATTTTGATGTAGCTTTTCTTCTCACTTCTAAAGTCACCAGAGCAAAAAATAGTGAAAACTCCTGAGCGAACCATGAAATAAAATGTAACTCTCAGTATGTAAGAGACTGGTATAGATTGTACACGGAGACAAAATGCGATGATATTCTTGCAAGATATAAAAATGGGAAGATCAGCCTATAAGCGATGGTTATCTCACTTTAAAAAATCTTTGAATGACAATAACATAGCTAATTCAAGGAATAAATCAAAAACAATGTGGAATATTTTCAATCGCATAACTAATAGACAAAATAAAAATGAAGATATAACTTTGATCAGTGGCGCGTCTAGTGTAGATGACCCTTCAGAAATTGTTGACATTTTCAGATCACATTATGATTTGATCAGCAACACCCCCCTAGAGTACCGTAAACGTGAATTGATTAAGGACTCTCTTTTTTGTATACCTACCTCTGCCAATGAGATAATACGTGTTTTACATGCATTGCATCCTAAATATTCATGTGGGTTTGATCCAAACCTGGGAAAGTCCCAGATTTTATTGGCAATGTTTTGGAACACATTATTAATGAATGTTTTTTGACTGGTACTCTCCCAGATGATTTGAAGATTGCAAAGTTGTCCTAATCTACAAAACGGGTTCTAAAACTGATGTAAAAAACTACATGCCTGTATCATTATTACCTGCACAATCCAAAATCGTTGAAGAAATAATTTACACAAGACTTGTTTTCTGTGAAACAATTCGGCTTTCGTAAAGGAATGTCTGTTGAATTGGCTATCTACAGTGCAGTGACAAATCTAGCAACTCATCTCGATATACTTTGATTTGTCAAAAGCTTTTGATATGGTTGACCATGACCTGTTGGAGAAACTGGATGACTTTGGAATTAGAGGTACACCATTAAATTTATTTAGGTCCTACCTTGAAAACAGATTTCAAGCAATTGCGATTATGCGAGAGGGTAGGTTATTTGTATCAGAAAAAACATTAATAAAGCGAGGCGTACCACAGGAATCAATCCTGGGTCCCCTTCTTTTCCTCCTATACATTAATCCTCTTCCATCTGTACTCTCCAGTTCAAATTGCCAAACTTTTCAACATCGGTTATTATAAACAGCACTTGAGGATCTTGCTGACTCAGCATCAAGTGTGGCAAAGAAAATGGTCGAGTGGTGTACAAATAACTCTCTGAACTTGAATTCTGATAGAACTGGACTTGTAATGTTCAACCTGACCAAATATATATTAGAATCTCCGTATGTTAGATTAAATGAAAAATCAGTGCCGGTGCTGCCATCTATAAAATTCTTAGGAGTGTATATTGACTTTAATATGAGCTGGGAATTACATGTGGATGGATACCTTGGCACTGGATTCGGTCTGTGGTGTAATTAGATATCTGAGAGAACAGGTGTCAGAATATGGAATGAAATAATTGTACTATTATGGACATGTCCAGTCAATCATCGCATATGGTATACTTTTTTGGGGTTCCAGTTCAAACGCAAATAAAATATTCATATTGCAAAAACGAATAATAATATGTATTCTTGGTCTTGATTACAATACCTCCTGCAAGTCATATTTTGCAAATCATGGGTTATTAACAGTACCTTCTTTATACTTTTTTCTCCGGTTATTTTCGTAAAGAAACACCAATACTTGTTCTCTACAAATGCAGATGAATATTCAACTTAAATGAGTATGTTAACTCGTAACCGGGCTGGTCTCAGGATTCCACATCACAAAACTGCCTTTTCACGGAGTACTGAATACAGAGCACGGAAGGCATATAATAGGCTGCCCACTCAGTTGAAAGATGTAAGCAATATTCAGAAATTCAGAAGTTCTGTCATTGATTACTTGAAGGAAAGGATATTTTATAAGTTTGGTTTTTGTGAATAATTATTATTGTTTCTATTGAGCAAAGTTTTATATTTATTTGTACATTTATACAAGTGTTTTAGATTTACATGTTAAGTCCGTGAGGTGTTTATTTTGGAAATATTTTACTCATTATGTTACGTGATCGGTGCATTTTATTCTTTTTTTTGACATTGTCCATGTCCATGATGATTTAATGACAATAAAGATATTATTATTATTAATATTATTCAGAGGCTGCACTTCAAATGAGCAAAAAGTATTGTTGCATGGACAGGACGGATATATGCTTTCTAGACGGGCAGTTAAATGACATGACAAGAAATGGAAATCCAAGTTTTTGAGATGCTTTCTCACAGGGGGTACTGCTGATGGAGTATCAAAATTGTTGACTGTATTGGCATGGATACTCCTGGGACTGCTTTATTCGCATCCACTCCCACCAACTTATTTTATTCCCTTCTGGAATTTTTGCTCGTTTTTTTCTGGTTTCACGGCTGATATTGGATGATAGACATTGCTAATTTCATTCAAACTCTAATGTACTTAAAACTGTAGTCACTTACGATGGAATAATTATTGAACTGATACTCTCAAACAGAATAATAAAATCAATTCAACATTGAACTCTTTACTGGCACATAAGGAAAGGAAAATGTTAATATGCGATTTAAATCTCAGTTTGATTACTAAAGCAGTTAATTTGCATGAAAAACAGATAGCTCTTTGTACCGATTCATCGAAGATGATGCAAGTTTAATAATTCTAGCGGTGCACAAAGAACTATTTTATAATAGCATATCAGACGTCGTTATCTGTTATGATTTATCGGTGGAATATCTATCACGAGAGCAAAATCGCGAGCAAGTCTCTGTACATTGAACCCTGTTCCGCGTTAATTTGTGCTAGATCAAGTAATATCCCCGGTCTATGGCTGTTCATTCATGCAGAAATCAGTAGCGTATCAGTGAATGCACTGGAGCTGTCTTGAGGAACGAATACAGTTCTTCGCAGATCGTTGAGAAATATTGACATTTTTGATAAGAATCTTTGAAGAGTAAGACTTCATCTATGTACACAGTCATTGCTTAAAATTTTCGTCATTTTTGTACTCTATAAAGGCCGATTCAGATATATGCGTGCCCATGCAGAGTTGTTGAAGCACGGGAACATATTTTATTTGGTGTTGGAATAATTTTGTCAATACTGGAGTAATGCTGTTAGAGATTTCGAATACTCCCGATGTATTTTCCACTGCCTTTTAGGCCGAATCAGATGATGTGTGCCCATTCTGAATGAGACAAAAGGTACAGACAATGACAGAATTATTACAGTTCTTATGATAGAAACGTGATTAAAAGGCGTTTAAACCGTTCGTGCATCAAACATGGGCGCGCATGTGGCTGAATCGGTCATTTTTGCAATGCATCAGGTTTGAGAATTACCCGCGAGAAAAAGGAATCTTCAACAGCTCATTCTTGGACTTCGTTTTGCTTGCCTTTGTGCCTCGACAAGCAATCTTTACGTCATCCGAGAACTGATACTAGAATAATAATAATTTTTCATTTTATACAGTGCAATAAAGTACCTACTGCATAGTTTACTGAGCATGGCTATAGTTAGCTAGAAAACACACTGACCGATCAGGACCGACCAGAACCGACCGTCCGCAACCGTCCAGAAGTGATCAAAAATTGAAAGGGACCAATGAAAACTCTCAAGCTCACACTGATCGAACAACATTTTCAGCAGATTTGAATTTCAAACATGGTTTTTGAAAACCGGTCAAAGACGATGATTCAGTGTGAGTTGTCTGAAAAGAATACACGTGTTGTAAACTTTGGTCGTAGTCTGACGATCGCGGACGGTCAGTCATGGTTGCTCAGTGTGCTGGCTGCCTTAGTGTGAATCAAATATCAACCTGATATACAGAGGTCAAATGTATGGACCCACCTATTTTTCTTAGCTAATATAAAAGTAATTAAAAAAAGTCCGTATGAAAGTTAATCGGCATTTTATTCTGCATCTTTTTGTGAATCCCAAAATTTTTTGGTTTTTGGTTTTGATAGTGGTGGAGAAGAGACAACATCAGCCATTATTTTAAATGTTATGTTTAGTTTTCTTTTCATTTCAGCAGTACTAATATTATTTTCTGTCCATCGACAGATACTGTGTCTTTCGTATTTTTCTACTGTTATTTTTCTATTTGGAAACTTTACTGGAAAAATATGTTCTGGACTAATTGCGACAATAATGATAATGATGAATGGAGCTGTATTCTTGGACATCAAGGGCGCATTTGAAACAATTGACAGAGCCAAATTAATTATCAAACTAGAGAAGTATGGTCTAAATGCAATAGCACTAGACTGGCTCACTGATTACTTGCAGAATAGAAAACAGGAAACTTAAATTAACGACAGTTCATCACATGAAGTCCTAAATAAAAATGGTGTACCGCAAGGAAGTACATTGGGGCCGTTGGTATTTTGCTGTATATCAATGATATTGTTCACTCGTTTGAAAACTGTCAAATCAATTCGTTTGCCGATTACACGTTATTGTATTTCTGTTCTGAAAATATACAAACCCTAACAGATACACTCAACGCGGATCTGGAAAATATTTTCCAATGGTGAAATGCTAGTTTGTTGAAACTTAATGTAGATTTAGCAACCAAACAAAACATCATAGGACCAAATATTCTTAAAAAAAGGTCAAGTAATAACCCCTTGAATTTGCCGCATGTGTACCTAACACCCTGTATATAAATTTTTTACCTTTGTGCTTTATGTTCTACATAAAAAAAAAGTTGCTTGCTTTTGTAATTTTCCACTCGTATCAATTTTTTTCGTTCTAATCTTGTTATAAAATATAGGTACTAACTAGTCCATGAATCACACTTTCGCTTACGTCTCTGGAACACTGCAGAAAAGTCAGAGATCGTTCTCTCAGCCTACAACCGACCTTTGGAACTTGTTGCACTGGAAGATGATCCAATCTGGTACAAATCTAAATGATTTTTTTGACATAATGGAAAAAGTTTGTTTACCATTTTATAATAATAATAATAATAGATGTCTGATATAAAACTAATAGGTTTCAAAAAAAAAATTAACAATTTGTGAAATAAGTTCTCGGAGCGAAATTCAGACACTTACCGAAGTTCTGCTCTTCCATTTAACTTAAAAATAAATTGCACATGCACGATAAGAAAAAAATTACTTTTGCAGAATAAGACATGAGAAGAATAATTATCTGTTTTGGCCATTTATCAACCAAAGACGAGCTTTCTTTTTGAAAGATGAAGGTCTATCAAATTTCACTTTGTCTGTGATAAAAAAAATTATATCGTTTGGAAATACAGTAGCTGAACGATCTCTGATACAGTACGGATTTGTGCAAGGGAGGGGTGATGGTGATTTTGTAACGAATATTACGATTATGCGTATCTTTCCGAAAAAAAACTTTTTCGTAAATATATTTGGGTTAAAATTGTATGATATATGGTGAGAGATTGAAGCATGAATCTGTTTTTCATATCAAGCCATTTCAACTTAGGTAGGGTATGTGAAATATGATCAAACTTTCTTATACCAAATATAAATCTAAGACAAGAATTCTGTACTTTTTGTATTATATTAGAATCTGTCGAATCTAGGCAAGGAGAAAAAACCTGCGAGCAAAACGAAAAAAGTGATAGAACAAGTGTTTCACAGAGTTTTGCTTTTATATCACTAGTAAGACATGATCTGTGGGGATATACCATTCTAAGGCTGAAATATGCTTTTTGCAGACAATTGAAAACATTCTTTTTGTACCTAAAGGAGTTGTCTAGCATGATACCTTGTTTTTCGGTTCCTTTACCACTTCAAAATCCGCGTTGTTCAGCCTGAATTTTATTTCATATTGATATCTATGAAAAAGCTTCTGTGGAACAAAAAGTAAAACTTTGGTTTTGTTAGGATTGAGAAGCATCTCGTATTTCAATGAGCTTTCATAAATGTTCTGCAGATCCCCATTTATTTTTTCCAATGAATCATTCAAATTGGCGGGATTGAATGAGAGATATACCTGGGTATCATCAGCATAGGCATAGATTCTGCAATGTTCCACATTCATGGTCAAATGAGAGTTATATATAAAAAATAACAACGGTCCGAGCACCGAACCTTGTGGAACACCCCTGTTTAGTCTCATTGGATCAGAAAGTGAATTTTTCAATTTTACTATTTGGATTCTGTCAGTGAAGTAACTAGTCATCAGTTTGCAGGCATTTTTAGCAAAACCAATGTAATGTAGCATCGAAATGAGAATGTTAGAATTCAGGCTGTTGAAAGCTGTGCTGTGATCCAACAAGACTAACACTGAAATATCCCCCTTATCAGTGGCTTCTAAAATATCATCTGGTATTTTTAACAATGCTGTGCAACAGCTGTGATGGTTTGATTTGATCAAGGATATGCTCTAGTATTTTTGAAAGTGTGGGAAGTATACTTACAGGTCTCAAGTCCTTATATTCTTCAACCTTTGTTGTTTTGGAAAGGGGAATAACATGTGCTGCTTTCAAGGACTTTGGGAAGTTACATTCCAAAATACAACAATTTACTATATGCAGCAAAAAGTTCTTAATAACAGGGTAGCATATTTTAAGCATATTCAGGTTCAATCCATCATTTCCTACAGCAGTACTTCTCAATGTGTTCATAATATTTAGTAGTTCAGAGTCATCGACTATCTGAAAATTGAAGCTGTTTTCACCAATACCGTTCCCAAAATTACTATTTTAGAATTCTATCAAGGGTGTATTATCATTTGAGAATTTGGGAACACTATCAAGAAAGAAGTTATTAATGTTATTTGGATCATTTAGATGATCAGGAATGTGTGCGTCATAATTTCTTTTCCCTATATCAATATTTTCAAGCTCCTTCCTAAGTTGTTTAGGATTATTCTTTTCACACATTTCTTTGAAGAAAGCTTTCTTTTCATTTTTACAGCAGATGTTACGTGGTTTCTGAGTGATTTGTAATAATTCCAAGACTCTATTGATTGAATCGTTTTATGTTTCAGTTTAGCTTTATCTCTCAGTTTCATGATGAATTTGAGATTATCCGTTAGCCATAGAGCAGGCTGTTTTGTAAACCTCATCAAACGTAGCGGTGCATACTTATCTAATACATTACAGATTGAATGATTCAAAAATTCAAGTTTTTTTTCAATATTGGCCATGTAATATAATTTTTCTAGATTCTTATTTCCAAGTTCCGATTGAATCATCTTTGGATCGATTTTATTGAAGGTTCTACAATATTTATAAACAGGTTTCGGTTTCGGAATTTTAACTGTCATATAAACTCCATCATGATCTGACAACTCGCAGTCCAACGTGCCTGACGATGAAACAATTTCAGGGTCTGTAGTGAAAATTAAGTTAATCACAGTCATACTGTCTACATATCCGAGTTGGAGAATTAACCAGTTGTGTCATGTTGAAATCATTTGTAAAACTGCTCAGGTGATCATTCAAGCAGCTATTCTTAGAAACGTCAATGTTTAAATCACCCATCATGAAAACTGTTTCGCATTTTGTATGACAGTCAAAAATAGAATTTTCTAATTCGTTAAGAAAAATATTCGCATTGAGACTAGGTGGTCTATAAACAACCTCACATATGAACTTTTTTGTACACGACGGAATCTGATCTTCTACCCATACTTGTTCAATATCTTTTGATGACTCTATTCTCTTGAATTTAAACTTATTTGTGATATATAATCCAACTCCCCCTCCTCGCGAGCCTCTATCATGTGTAACAAAAGTATACCCATTTATTTTGACTGCATCCATGCCATGTCTCCCCTACATTTTTGAAATCAAGAAATTCATTCTGCAAAGATCTTATATTTAAATGGATAAATTTTACGCTCTTGGCTCGTTTATTCATATATAAATTGAATATTAGTTTAGGGCAAAACAATGAAAGGAAAATCAAAATAAACGAAATAAACGAAAAGTAATGAAAACCACTGTTTTTGTTTTGGTGTTTAGCGTAGTCTCGTTCCTCTAGGTAGCTATATGGTGTAGGTATGCTCGATAAAGTTCACTGACGTCATCAGTCAATTTTCTTTGAGTTTCTGCACATCTTGAAGATAATTGAAAACACAGAAGAATATGCATTATATATCAGTATGGGAGGGTGGGGATGGTTTGGACAAATTTCAGAAAAAAAAATTTTTCTTGCTTATACTCAAATGAATACAATCGAATTTAGCGTTATATCATAGCTACATTTTTTGTTTATAAACAGACAAAGTAAAAAAAATCTTACTTGAATGGAATTTTTATTTTCTTATAAATACTTGATATGGTAAAGTGTCCAGACTATCCGGTCGAATCGGATTGGTTTGGACAACGAGTATTATTGAACAAAAAATATATATTTAGGATACTTACACACGATTTTAAAAATAATAGAAACTTAAACGTCAGACAAGAACTAAGTAACAAAATAGGTATCTAAAAAAAACGTGCTAAGGTCGGTAAAAATCGAAAATTAATTTTGAAAAATAAAAGTCACTTCAGACTAGAACGACCACTTCGTCTTTTCTGATGAATGCTGGCTTCTCATCAGATATCGTGAATCTGTTTGACATTATATGTCGCTTCAAAAACTGAACTTCGTATCCTTGAAGAATTGTCTAAGACACTTTGGCAACAAAGTTTCTTGTTGATTTTGCCGTTTTTCCGTGATTTCTAACAAACCACATAGTCGTCATTTTGAATAGGAGCCAGAGTGTTTGATTCTTGATCCTCGACTCCTGTTGAAGAATCATCATAGGGCACGGTATCTTCCTCTTCTTCCGAAGTTTCATCTTTTAAGATCTTCTTTTTCACTCTTTGCACAGCCTGATTTCGCTTCTTCCTCACTTCCTTTTCTGCTGATTTGCCTTTTTGTGCAGCTATTTCGTCACGTTCGGGGGTGTCAGTGGCAATGATGAATCTCTTCTTCACAGGCCCTCTTCTAGATTTCTTCCTTGGTGACGCCTTTGGGAAAGGCCGTACCTTCGATGGCTATATGAATGCACTGGAACAATTTGGAATAATCTCTTCTTTGTGAGTTGGAATAGTTTCCTGCTCTCGCTCGCCGTTGACATTTGAGCAACTTGGTAGTTGCGTTGGTGGCACTGGTTTCCGTGGCGGCCTCAGTGATGGCTTCTGCGGTGGTCTCGGTGGTGGCCAAAAGACGGTCAGTGACGTAACAGGACCAAAAATCTTCTTCGCTGAAAACTCCTCTGTCAAATGGACAAATTCCTGTGCATCAAAACCCCGATTTCACATCGATGGGATTAGCACCCTTGTCCCAAGCGTCGACACAAATCGCTGGTAAGACATATATTGTCAATGTTTTTTCTGGATGGGAAATCATTCATTTATCAGCACTCTGGTTGAAAAAACGTTTAAATGGTCCAAAAACGGCCCTAACAAGCGGTTGCACCTTGTTCGAGGTATGTGGCGGAAGCGTTAGAATGATGATGCCATTCTCTTTTGCATAGTCGATTCCTTCAACGGATAAGTGAGACTGATGGTTGTCCATTATCAAAAGTTCTTTATGCTCAACGCTGCAGCGGACATGTTTCACAAAGTGTTCACATCATCCTTGCTGAATCATATCGTTTTCTCGGGAAAATCCATATAGGAGGTAATGCTCTCCCGCTAGCGCAAATAATACCGAATTGCATAATGAGTTCCCCACGTTCTCGCGAAGTAACTTGGCCCACATGATGACGACCTTTGGAACTGATGACTTTTTGCACCTTTTGAACCGTAGTAACGCCCGTTTCATCAAGGTTACATATGTCATTTGGTTCGAATCGATGTTTTCTTAGCTTGTTTTTTATTCCAGTTTGGTATGAAAATAACCAATGTTCGTTTTGTTGAAGCTCGATATGCGAGCCAAGCTAGTAGCTTCGGGGGTTCGGAGTGATAATCGGGGATGTCTCCATAAATCCCAAATACCAATCACGCCCAGCCATGCCTTGTTCTGCCTATGTCCAAGGATGTGGAAATTTAATTTTTACCGCGTATTCATAGGCTAACCTGCGTGTGCTTTTCGGCGTCAAGCCGTGGTACATATTGGAACATTTCACGAGGTATTTCTCCAATGATTTCTTCATATCAGTCGACAAAACCTGCCTAGTCGTATATTGGGGTACAAACTTGCAATTTTTAAAACCTTCTTTAGCAGCCTTCATCAAGCATTATGAGCGATAACTTGGGATTCATGACAAATAGCTGTTATCCCAGTTATACAGCTCTCCTTATAGCTAAAATGTTAGATCAGAAACCATTAAAATACATTTTTCCAACTCACCTACTTAAACCGTAACCTATTCACTTGCTGCTGCGTTCACATTGTGGAGACCACTGAACCGACATGCCAAACGGAGAATTCACGTAAACAAGGAGAATTTTCGGGAAATTTCAACCTGTCCAGAACAACCCGTTGTCCAAACCGTCCCGCCCTCCCCTATATTCATCCGCAAACTGTCTATCTCAAATTAGATAATAAAAGTCACATTCTAACAAGGCACTTGTGAATAAAGTATTAGACTAAGGCATTTCACATAGGACAAGGAATTCTCACAGCTCTTCTGGAAGATTAAATTCATTCAGTTCCTTCCGAAAATAGGCATCATCAAAAATAAACGAGATACTTTATTCATGATTCAGTCCTGATTCTGTTCCCAAAGTTTAAACTGCTGTAATTGGAAAAGGGAAACGACAACCTCCAGGACGTTTTAATGGAACTGACATTCTACATTTTCGGCAGTTTACCAGGTGTGAGGGCCATATCATAAACGTTATAACATAGCTAAATTACATTTTCAATGGACCTGGGAAGTGATATTTGCGTTTTTACGGCTTCTGCGATTGATGGGAGTAGAACATCAGGGTCCATTATGCCAGTGAATTTTTTTGGGCTCTAACATATTGCTCTCTACAGGTTTCAATTACAGCAGAAGAAATAAGATATAGCTGAAACACGGGGTTTTATTTTTTTTTTTAAATAATAATAATAATACTCCCTCATAAATACTCATAAAGTGTACCCAAAGGCATAGCCTGTGCGGGTAGAGGACGGCTAGTATTATTATTTGCCGTGGCGCTCCGGGGCGACTTACTGATGTTTCCGGTGGTGTATTCACTTTTCAGCTGTAGGAAAACCCGGAAAACCTACAGCACCACCCAGGGTCGTTACAAACAGAAATACATATATAGAGAACATAATATACCGGGTGCCCGTAATTCGAGCTCCACCATGGGGATCTCAGTTATTATAAGAGATACGAGGTCGGTTAAATTAGGGCAAAGTTGGGCGTTTTCATGCTGAACAATTATCTGAAAGAAAATTTGATGAGTCATTTTCAGATTTTAAATTGATAGAAAAAAACGGAAATTTGTTAAATTTTATTTTTATTTTTGCAAGCGAAAACCAAAAGAACTAGACGTTTTTAACTAGAACATTCTTGAGGCACTTTTTTTCAAGGAATCTAAATCTATCATCGTATTTTCCAAGGCGTTCTTGATGCCAGAGTTACAACAATCAACTTGGGTTTGCCTTTTCAAATAGATTTTTTTTTTTATTCCAACGATGTATCCTACAATATGATCGAATCTTACATGCTGATCAAAATTAGGAAAAAATCGTTTTTGAGAAGAGTGATTTGGAAAGAACGCCAACAATTTTGTTTAACATACTGAATTTTGACAGTTCAGTTAAATATTCGAGCAAAACTTTAGAATTTTTTCAAGTTCTAATGCCATTTTCAAATGAAGAAAATCGTGATATGCTTCAGTTTTATTACGCCTCGCATCGAGATGCGCAAATTACGTGCGAAACGTATCTCCAGCGGTATCCAGAGAGAGATAGAGCAACAAGCATAGAATTAGGTATTTTCTATTGCTCCATAGAAATTTAGCCGATTATGGTTCATTTGTAAAGCCTAGACGAAGGTACAACGACAGAGAGAATGTAAATGAGGTAGCAGTTTTGCAAGCGGTGAGTGAAATAGAAAAAAAATTACCTAGGATTTGAATCTTTTTCCAACAAATCTCCATCCCGGAGATGCTGGTCGACGGGTAAATTTTTGTAGATCCTTAATGAACCAGTTGGAGCAAAATCCAAATTCTTTACGTAATGTAATATTCACGGATGAATGCAAATTCACAAACATGGGCATGTTCAATCGACACAATGAACACATTTGGTCCATTGAGAATCCACATGGACATCAAGAACGGCTCAAATATTTAATGAGAGGCATCCGGACAAACAATTAAGTCACGTGTACATCCGCGATTTAGTTGGAAAATTTAGAGAAACGGGATCAGCGCAAAATAAAAAAAGGGATGCCCCAAGATTACTGAATGAAGCAAGCCAAGTTGAGGTCCTTGGGCAATTTGCAATAGAGCCTACTGCATCAACACGTCAGGTATCTACAATGACAGGACTATCACGTGAGTCGGTCAGGAAGGTGTTGAAATTACATAAGTTTCACCCGTACAAAACGCAAATTCTTCAAGAACTAGGCGATGATGACCCAGACCGACGAATTGAGTTTTGTGAACTAATGACTGGAAGAATTTGCGTTGAACCTAGACTATTGAAAAATATTTTTTTCAGTGATGAATGTACTTTTATGCTGAATGGCAATGTGAATAAACAAAACTGTCGGTACTGGAGTGATACGAACCCGCATCGATTTAGAGAAGGTCACACTCAATATCCTGAAGAACTTAATGTCTGGGCAGGGATATTAGGGGATTCTTTAATTGGCCCCTCGTTTATACCAGAAAATTTAAGTGGCGACATTTATCTGGATATGCTGGAAAACACCATCCAACCTTTAATTGTGCATGAATTAGAGAATCAAAGGGATAACCAAGGCAATCTAGCTCTAGAAGAAGATTTGCTGCACTACCAACAAGATGGAGCACCTCCTCACTATGCAGCTGCATTTAGGCACTGGTTGGATACTAATTATCCGAACAAATGGATTGGAAGGAGAGGTTCTATTGAGTGGCCACCGAGGTCACCAGACTTAACGCCACCTGTTTTTTTTATGGGGTTACCTCAAGTCAGTTGTGTAAAAAACTCAACCTGCGTCACTTGGGGACTTGCGGGAAAAAATTACTCAAGCATGACGCGCTATTACTAGAACAACATTTGTCAAAGTTCGTGCAGAATTTGAAAATAGGCTGTACTATTGTTTACAAAACAACGGAACCCACTTTGAACATTTACTTCATTGACATTTTTTACAAATTTGTAGTTCAACAAAAACTTCAATAAATTTTCCTTTTAAGGCAAGGTTTTAGAATTATTTATTCACCCTGTACAATTATTATTCATACCGCTGGATAGCATTTTTTGTAGGCTTTTAAATGATGTATCACAAGTAGGGGTCTGTTATTTAAACTTTTTTAGTTGGGGTAGGTGGGGCTTAATGGGTTGATGGGGGTGAGTTCTTTTTTATGTCATTTTAGTTCACCCTTCCTATCCTAGAAACAGTTTTTAGAATTTTTTGATATCATCATTCGTTTGTGAGATATAGCCCATTGTAAGTTTTTCAATTGTCATACATTATTGATACACCCTGTACAATTATTAATCATACCATTGGATAGAATTTTTTATAGGCTTTTCAATGATGTATCACAAGTAGGGGTCTGCCATTTAAACTTCTTCAGTTGGGGTAGGTGGGGCCTAGGGGGTTGATGGGGGCGAATTCTTTTTTATGTCATTTTAGTTCCCCTTTCCTATCCTAGAAACGGTTTAGAGCATTTTTTCATATCATCTTTCGTTCGTGAGATATAGCCAATTGTAAGTTTTTAAATTGTCACACTGTATACGTTGGCCAGCGCTGTCACCTGATGTTTCTCCGCTGGATTATTATTTATGGGGAACTATGAAAGATTTGGTTTTTAAAACCGTACCCATCGATACTGATGAACTGAGAAGAACCATAATCACCACTATTAGGATTAGGACTAAGATAAGAAGACGGGACAAATCGCGAGCTATTCAGAATCTGAGGAAACGAGTAGAATTGTGTTCAGAAATCGAAGATGGAGCATTCGAGCATCTTTTATGACTTTGTTTTGATTTGTTTTGCGAAGAATAACTTCTAACTTATCATGTCGTTCCTAATTCAAAATCTAAGTTATAAAGTAGGTATAAGCTTGATGGAAATGTGAACGTTCCAGAACCAAATTCAATTGAGCTATCAAGATTTACTTTATCAAACAAAATTGTTGGCGTTCTTTCCAAAGCAGTCTTCGCAAAAACGATTTTTCCTAATTTTGATCAGCATGTAAGATTCGATCATATTGTGTGATACATCGTTGTAATAAAAAAAATACTTTTTAAAAAGGCAAAAATCCAATATGGTGCTCATAAGAAAATCCAAAGTTGATTGTTGTAACTTTGGCATCAAGAACGCTTTGGAAAATACGATGATAGATTAAGATTCCTTGTAAAAAAGTGCCTCAAACAGGTTCTAGTTAAAAACGTCTAGTTCTTTTGGGTTTCGCTTGAAAAAATAAAAACGAAAATTACAAATTTCCGTTTTTTTCCAATAATTTAAAAACTAAAAATCACACATCAAATTTTCTTTCAGATAATTGTTCAGCATGAAAACGCCCAACTTTGCCATAATTTAACGACCTCGTATCTCTTATAATAACTGAGATCCCCATGGTGGAGCTTGAAATACGTTCACCCTGTATATATTCTACTCCACCAAGTTTTTTATTGCATTAAAATGTAGTCAACTGTATCGGTTCTTGAATATTTTTCCCAATGATTTCTTGAAAATAGTGGGAGTGGTACTTCTGATGATCAAACACGATGTGCTAGGGTTATCGAATTACGAAAGAGTGGAGTGAATACTCTCTAATAGTCACTGTTTTGAACCGCAATCAAAGCTGAATTTTTTTTCGATTCAACTCGGTACAATAAATTATAGAATTTTATTTCATCATAAAGTGGAATTGGGTGTATTCGATGAAAGAACATAGTTTCGTAAAATGGAAATACCAGAAGAGTTTTTTTGGCATAAATTGGACAGAAAATAATCCAACAGCCGCTTACGACTGCTGAATCACCTCTGCGTAAGGCCTGGCAAAGTTTTTCTACAAGAACATGGTTTGCAATACTTTCTGTATTTTATGCGTGACGAATTGATCAAAATGAATTCTCATCGAAAATAAATAATAATCAATAAAGTTTCTGATCACGACTTGTCAGAAGCAGTTGAAATTTTATGTTCGAATGACGTGTTTTTTATCAAACAACTTCTTTAAATCTTCAGTCAGAGCATCTTTCAGAAAACCCTGAAAGTATGTATTCAACAAATTTTCCAACGATACCTTCAGTAATTTTACCTGAGAGTGATAACATCCATGTAGCAATACAGTCATTTCGCTCCAGTTCTTATGGAGGTATAGATTCACCTGGACCTTCTCATATTCAAGATATTATGATCAGTTATAATAGTACGCGAGTCCTCGTACAAAATCTGAAGTGATAACCAGCACTTTGTAACTTTGTATACTGTTTAAGTGTGCCAAATCTGACAAGATATCGCAGAGAGGAAACCTTGAAAGTGTTAAGTTTTCCTTTGTGGTCGGAGCGTCGGACTGCTGAAGATCCTTATTAATTTGCCATTGAAAATCTCATTTAATTTTTGTATTTTCCTAGAAAAATCAGATTGCTGCCTGTCGCCAACCTAAGTAGTGATATAGATACGTTTAGAGTGGGGGACAACCTGGAAGTACCGAACATTTTTGTCTGATATTTCTAAGAGAATATGATAATATAATGAGATTTTCAATGGCGCCATTGCCCGACAAAATTAATAAGGATCTTCAGCAGGTCGACGCTCCAAAGATGTCGATTTGGCGACAAAGGAAAACTCACCACTTTCAAGAATTTCTTTCTGCGACATCTTGTCAGGCTCGTCACACGTAAACAGTATACAAAGTTACAACTTGCTGGTAATCACTTCCGATTTTGTACGAGGGCTCGCTTACAATTATCGTGCTGGGTCACAGGTATCAGGATTTTATCTTCACTTCTTCACTCACAGTGTTTTTTAAATTATTTCATTCGGATACTATTAACACTGACTTTTGCCCCGGTGATTTTTGGTGCTTCCTTATGCAGACTCAAGAGAGAAGAGTGGAGTTTAACAGATTGCTGTTAACATGTCTATTGCCATTTATTCATAAAATTTGCTTATTTTTAACTGAAGAAAAAGGTTGGAGAACTTTTTAGCCCTTTGCAGTTTGGGTTTGGTACTCGAGGTGGTTGCGAAGCTGTCGCTCATGCTGAAAGACGTTACATAAATGAGCATAAGGAAAAAACATTGTCTTTCTCAAAGTTGATTTAAAAAAGTATACGAAATGATTAACTGTGATTCACCATTGTTAATGACAAAATTCCTGAATTATTTCCTTTCGTTGCTCAAGGCTACCGCCATCCGTCTCACTCAACTTTCGGTGATTTTTTTATTTCATCAGAGAGATGAGCCTAACAAGAAGATCCTCTATCTTCGGCTTTCTTTTGTTCATCCATCAATGCCATGTTGCAGAACATCAATACCGAGGAGTTGATGGTCATGTAGTTCTTGATTCATTATCAATTATTCTACTTGAATCCAGAGTAATAGGATTGAAACTGAACCGCAAGAAGTGTGAATTATTTTTTATTGATAGTTTCAATACTGAAATTTTCAAAACTTCCAACGGTTTGGCTCCCAGCATCAAAATTATTGATACATCAAATTTGTTCTTGCTGGGTGAACATCTCTTTGATGAGGCAAAATTCCTGTTTCAATGATGAAATCCACAAGTTTCAGACGATGTGGTAATGCGCTTTTTTTGTGTGTAACTGATGCAAAAAGCAGCCACAGCAAAGGTTATACAAACAAACAAAATTAGAAAGAGCACTCTGAACTAATGAATATGTTCATTTGTTCTTTCTCACTGAAACTTAAATTGTTCCACCACGAGACCTTCCTAACTCGGATGTTATTTGTCAATAACGTCTAAATAAAATTGTGCGTGAAACCTTCCCCTAAAGGTGCAAGGTATACCGAGCTCAATTTATAGTCGGTCTCTAGGGTACATTACTTTTAAACTTCCTTATAAACTGCTGGAGAGCTGAACACTCTAGCTATTAGAATTTATGTTTTTACTGAGCGTTTGGAAAATGTGAAACAGAATATTAAGACAGAAGCTTATTCCAAGTTCTCTTCAACTTTCGTAAAACAAATGCAAAGGTTGGATATTGCTTTGAAGATAATTATTAATTGACAATTAAAATAAATAATGCACTGATACAAAGAAATATATGATACATTTCATCATTTGGTAATGAATTATGAAGAAATATACATAATACAATTTTGTTAGGATACTGGTATTGGATAGAAAGATCGTGAATTCTTCTAGAAACGTCATGGAACATTCTTTAGGCTTCTGAAATCTAGAAAAACTAATTTTGATTCTAGTTCATAATCAGAAGAGAGTAGTCAGGGTGATCGCCAAAGAGATATCACCACTTCCTGTACATAACCACATTCGTTGCTATATCAGACACAAAGATTGGTACAGCTATCCCATCAAAAATAACTCTCAGATCTTCAATCCTAGATTGCGTCTTGATACTTCATCAAAAAACTCAAATAACTCAAATATACAGTTGTAAACTTCCCACCCTCAACATCTTCATGGTAGTTAATAATATGAGAAATCAAGAAAAATTAAATTTTTTCTCCAAATGATATTAAAAGCGGCCTTTTAATGACACTTGGCAGGCTTAGAAGTTGTACTTTTAATGCCTAGGCAGAAAAAGTCCACTTTTACTGCCTAGGCAGAAAAAGTTCGTTGCTAGGCAACCTTTCAAGTAATAATTTGAATCAAACTGGTTATTAAAATTGACAATGACAAAGTAAACAGTAAACAAACAAATTCAACAATCAGCGGTAAACATAGTAACGCAGGGCCCAGTTACCTTTGATGAAATAATTCAGTTATTTGGATATTGATAATAAAACGCAATTTAAATATGAAAAAGTCGATTTTGCGTGGAATTGGAACAAATCTGAAGAAAAAATTATATGTTTCACACGGCAGAAAAGCAGATTTAATGCCGCGGCTGGTTTCATAGCCTCGCTACGCTCGGCTAGAAACACCAGCCGCGGCATTAAATCTTGTGCTTTTATGCCTAGTAAAACAAATAACTATTGTTTTCGAGGGGACACTTTCAATGAATATTTGTAGCACTCGTGGTTCAACTCCAATAGGAGAAGTAGAAGTTACCCTTAGAATCTCAAATGAGTAGGGAGGTCAAGTGAAACACCATTTCGATGCGCGTACAATTATCTTTCCAATGGAATGCCGACTTATTTTTGATGTACAGGTTCCGGAAAATATCGTTTTGAAATCGCAGAAGTAATATGAACATGCTAGGTTTTCAGGTTATAATTTAAACAAAAATTATTGTATTGTATCTGCATTTAATTGAACTGGTTTAAATGTTAGGTAGTACCGTTCCAACCCTTTACTAGGGGCAACGTACATGGTAGCTAAATTGCGTTTACCAAATGCTGAATTTTTTATTTTCGTCGTCAAAATTCAATTTTTCTTTTTCCTCCATTCCTTTTTCTCTACTTCTGCTGCTGTAAACGTATCTGTTTTCAAGCAAAAAATTGGTCATACAATTCATCGATGTGGTAGTATTGTTGATACAGTTTTACTTGATGTGCTGTTTCTTCATGAATTAATTGAAATTATTTTAATGTATGGAGAGGTTGGAAAGTGCGCACGAAGGACGGCATTTCTTTTGAATGAAAAAATTTGAAACTGTAATATGAGTCGCCGATATGCGCTTGATTGATTAGTAGCAGAACAAACAGGAACATCACGCGAGACTCTAAGAAAATGCATAAATTTCATCCATATGTAATGCAGATTCGGCAAGAGCTCCATGAGGACGATTGTGATAGAAGAATAGAGTTTAATGAAACCATGTCTCATCGAGTCAATGCCACTCCTAATCTTTTGTTAAACATCTGTTTCCGCGATGAATGTTATTTTTTTTCTGAATTTCAATTTTAATAATTACAAAAAATTTCGGTTTTGGAGTAAGGAGAACCTGCATATTTTTTGAGACATACACAACATCCACAAGAAGTTAATGTTTGGATAGTATTTCTGAAAATATCTTTATCGGTCCTTCATTTTCTGAAGAAAACTTGAATGAGAATCTGTATCTCCATATGATTGAAGAGACTATCGATCCTCTTATAACTCACTAGCTAGAAACACAAATTGGTGCATAAGGTGATGTACTTTTGCAGGAGGATATGGTATATTTCCAGCAAGATAGTGCTCCACTCCATTTTTTATTTTCACCTGACAGTTGTTAAATGAGAGATTCCGGGGTAGATGGACTGGCAGAAGGGAAGCAGTTGAATGCCCTCTGAGATTACTGGATTCAACTCTCGTAGAATTCTCTATTTGGGAACATTTTAAATCCGTTGTTTACAAAACACAACCTGCTTATATTGATGAAATTAAAAGATGAATTACAGAAGTACGCCGGTCAATTATTGTTGGTGAAGTTTTCCGAAATGTTAGTTCAAAAACAGACTTTATTACACAAATTAAAGTTTTTTTCGTGAAAGGAACAAAACCAACAAACTTCCTTTGAAATAATGTTTCACTTTTGTTTTTTCGATGAATACTGCGCATACTCCGAGAAATATAGAATGATATTTGTCAATGATCTATCGAATTCAAGGATCAAAATTCCTCCAAAGAATTGTTTTTTTCAACGAACCAGTGTTTCATAAAAACTGATATAAAAAATTCGAGCTACCATTATCAATGTAAACGAGTCATTCACTTGGTAGCAGCACCCTGCACCTGAACTAGATTTATCCACCCTTCACTGAGCTCGAGTAACTCTGTAGCATGGGATTTATTGCAAGTTTCACCCTCCATAAGTCATTTCATAAACATTCCAGGATTTTCAGACCAGATTTTATTCCAACACGAGATATACTGAATACTTTTGATGTTTGTTTTCTCCCAAACGATGTGATTGTTCCATTTCACTTTATGTGTATGTTCTTTTCGAAACGTTCTATATTGATTGGTGGAAAACAGTATAAAATCGATTCAGTATGTGGGTGTTATTCTTTAGGGACTATCTCAGTAGGAAAGCCTATCGAATACCACATTTTGTCATTTCATCCCTGTGCCATCAAAGTAGACAATAAATCGATATGTATGTGTGAGACCATCCCACATCCCACCAAACACGGTATTACAATGCTCTATTCTGGAAACAGAAAAACGTTAATTTTTAATGTGACTTTGATATATTACTTGCACGCTGGTGCAGTACGATGAACGTCATATATACATACCTATGTTATTTTTCCACATTTGTTGATAATGTACCTGTAAATGTTTCATTAATGTGCTTTTAGAAAGCAATGATTTTTTTTTTCGTATATTTGATAGAAAATTGTGTGAAGTTTAGAAGAAATTTGAACTGAACACATAAACTCACTGAAAACAGATTACAACTAACTTGAAGGTCGAATTTAGATTAAGTGAAAACAATAGTAAGTATATAATATCAGAATGATGTGCTTATTTGAATGCACACAATTTTATTCTAGTAAAACGGCAAAACTGAAGTGGGATTAAAAATTTATATTAAAAACTAACTGTTGTTTCTTGCCCTTGAAATGAATCTTTTTATTGGATATAAAATATATATATATAAAATATATATAAATATATAAAGATATAAATATTGAAAACTGTTTGGTCACCATACAAAATGAAATTTAGATATCGGAAAAGTAGAAATGAAAAAATTATTAAATTTTTTCTGTGTTGGTGTAGTACACTAAAAATAAAAATGCGCAAGGAAACAGAACGAGATTTTGATCCTCCAACAGAAATCAAAACGTTAAAATAAACAGTATTTATTCACAGCGATCCACTACCAATCACCATGGGCGTCCCCCAGGGTACAGTACTAGGTCCAATTTTATTTTTCATTTATATCAACAATTTTCATAAATTTTCTAACATCAATGGCAGGATGATTTCTTATGCGGACGACACAGCTCTTTCATGTAAGCCTTCTGAGTTTGAATGTGGAAAGAACTAAATTAATTGCATTCACCACAACAAAAAAGATCAACCCTTGATGTATTTTGATCTTTCACAATTACTATATTACCCCGCAGCACCACTTCAGTAAAACACACTTTTCCTTAACTAGTCTAACGGTATTTTCAAATCTGAAATCCGTTTATCAAAAATATATTATTATTTATTTTCCATTACGTTAATAGACTTGTACTAATAATTTTGAAAGTAAGGCAACACAAATAAAAAATGTATGTCAATTATAAGGAAATTCATTAACAAACAATTCAGTTCTGTCATAACATAGCGGAATAAATGCTCGCCTATTCGTAGTTTATGTATTCAAGAGAGGAGCAATCAATAACATCAACATCGTCATGAAAGCGATGCTGATCGAAGGCTACATTACCTCAACTAGTTAACTAGTTGCTTCAGAAATATGATGATAAAGACCAGAATTTCATGAAATGTATCTATCTTTTTCTCTGACGAGTCACGATTTACGAATAATGGTATGTTCAATAGACATCTCAAGAAAATCAACATTTAACGAAGCAGGGCAACTTTCAGGAGCCATTTGGGAAGAATACAGGGGTACCCTTCTCTCTAAGAGTTTCCACAAAGTGGAAAATAAAGGAAAACATCTGTCAGAAAACAACTACTTTCCTGGCTAATACCACGACGGACATTGAACTACAACTGACAGATATTTGTGCAACATTCTTCAAAGAAGACCCAATTGCAAGTGCTTGTCTCGTAATTAATCAGAAAATTATCCTTCATGGGGTGTTATCCGTGGGGAAATATTAGTTAAACAGTTGATTATTATTCATTTGGCAGGGACAGGACAATTATAATGTTGTCCGACCTACCCTGTCACTGATGAGAGGCAATAAACCTCGAAACATGCATATCTGCAGGTGGTCATTCCCAGCCAAATGAAGGATAATTTTCTGTTTAATTACAAGACAAGCACTTGCAATTGGGTCTTCTTGGAAGAACGTTGCACAAATATCTGTCAGATGTAGTTCAATGTCCGTCGTGGTATTAGCCAGGGAAGTAGTTGTTTTCTGACAGATGTTTGCCTTTATTTTCCACTTTGTGGAAACGCTTAGAGAGAAGGGTACCCCTGTATTCTTTCAACATTGTTGATACCTCTCTGGCACAATATATTCGAACTAGTTCGAATGTTTACGAGCCATTTGGGGTTAACGTTTGGGCAGTAATTATTGGTATGAGTATTATTAGACCTATTATACTTTTTCAAGGATGTCTGAATGGTCAACGATATTTAGACTTACCTTAAAATCAGATTGAAGGATTTCTGTAAGAATTACCGTTCGGTATTTTAACAATACTATACTTTCAACAAGACGGGGCTCCTCCAAATAACGCTGCTCCATAAATGAAGTATCTAATGCATGCATCTGGTGAAGAGGGTACTGCAACAAATGAACCATCACGTTGGCCATCGCGTTCTCCGGATCTCACTCCACTTGATTTTATTGGGCTATATGAAACATTGTGTATACTCCAGACCCACTGCAATATCAACAGTTTTGGAGAAGAAAATAAGTCAAGCGTTTGAAACAAGTTCGCCTTTAGCGCTTGAGGAAGTTGCACGAAATTCTGTCTTCAGAACTACAAGATGCATGAAAGAGCATCTATTATTTTAATTATCAAATTATTAATGAACAAACTCGCTGGTAGATTCCATTCTACGGTACTGTTTAACCGTATGGGGAGGATAATTCTACATAAATTCAAATTACTTTAAAATTTTACAGTATTCCATAATAAAAATAATGCTGAAGAAAACAAGAATATATTCTACAACCAGACTCTTCCAGAATCCAAACTATTGAATATAAGAAGCCTCTATTCTTATGGGTGTTTAATATGGATGTACAATAATAAGCAACTCGACCACTCAGATATCATTAGAGTAACAACTAGAGCAGCTGAAAACTCAATTAATAATTAATCTCTTTTCAGAAAAACCCAGACACAAAGAATCGTCACTCATTTTGCCCTAAATATGTTTAACCCCCTACCAATAGGATATAATGGAAACTAACTCAAATTGAAATAACTGAAACATTTATTTTATTCTAGAAAATCAACCACTCATTGAAGAAATATCTTGAAATAAAAAAAAACAGTTTACATTTCTTTCAAGAACATTACCCAAAATATATCATATGATATACCGAAACATAAATAATAGCTATTTATGTACCAAGTGCATTATATAGATCCTAACGCCCGGAGGGCCTTTGGCCCGAGTAAGGAATGTTGCCCGATGGGCGTTAGGATCTAGTAACGCTCGTGGTGCATACAAGATTTTATTTTTCACGATAAAATTATTTTAAACGACGTTGTTTACTTCATAAATTTTTTATTTTTCACGGAATAATCATCCTAAACGACGTTGTTTACTTCATAAATTTCTTCTCATAGTATTTATTGCGTTCTGGCCGGCAACTGAGCACAAGTGAGCCTCTATGCAATTGCCATGGAATCATTGATGAGGTTGCTAAGGGTTGTTTATTTAATAAAATGACGCTGCACTTTTATAAGAATTGACAAGCTTGTTAGTGGAGGAAACTAAAAACTAATAATGAATTATGGTGGATTACGTAATCCAATCTTCCGCAAAAAACCTATACAATAGGTATGGTCGTCGGCAAATATTCAACAGAAAACAACTACTGCCCAATCAAAAAATAATTTCAGCTTTGATATTTGAAATGCATTGCAAAGTGGTTCTTGTAGAAAACTTTGCCAATTATTAAACAGATATAATTCAATGGTCGTAGGGGGCAGTAGTTGTTTTCTGTTGAATATTTGCCGACGACCATACCTATTGTATAGGTTTTTTGCGGAAGATTGGATTACGTAATCCACCATAATTCATTATTAGTTTTATGATCTTCCGTCAAGTAGTGTCGCCCATCTTTTATGATGTTTCTGGCTTCATATTGAAGTCGACACGTAGTCGGAGTGCATTTCAATCTGGAACCCAGAGATGGCGCTGAATTCATACTTCAGTGTTTGTCTCAGGGATTTCCAATTAGGATGAAAGGATTTTTCGATTCAATTGGGTCGAACTAGCCTTCGCTGATGATTGGCAATGACCATGAAACCGGTACGGAGGTGTTCCCCCAATTAAATCAAAAAATAATTTCAGCTTTGATATTTGAAATGCATTGCAAAGTGGTTCTTGTAGAAAACTTTGCCAAGTATTAAACAGATATAATTCAATGGTCGTAGGGGGCAGTAGTTGTTTTCTGTTGAATATTTGCCGACGACCATACCTATTGTATAGGTTTTTTGCGGAAGGTTGGATTACGTAATCCACCATAATTCATTATTAGTTTTATGATCTTCCGTCAAGTAGTGTCGCCCATCTTTTATGAAACTAAAAACGGTTGTGTTCATAATAATTATGGAGATCCCACAGAATGTGGCCCTCAAAGCTAAAAAAGCGTTAGGAAATGTACTGCCTGTGAAATTCAAATACTTATATGAGAAGGAGTATGACCATTTTATGAATTGAAAAGATGAAAAAACAGAGTGAATACCTTAAATGAAACTGTCTTAATGGCATACTTCCAGGAACTGATGAGTTTATCTCATGAAAAATATTAATATTTTTTATTTATTTCACATTATTTCAGTCTGAAAAATTTTGTGCAAATAGTCAATGGACTTACAGATAAAATCAACATTGATCGTTGAATAAAACATTAATATATCAGCATTCAGTCAACTGATGGCCTTTCTGAAAGTTAATTCAAAGGATACATTCCTAAAAAATCAAAGGTGTTGGAAAAGTATAAGTTTTCATAAGAAAAGCTCCAGATGATACTTTTCTGCTATATACAGTTGTTCTGGTAATGGACGTATTTGGAGCCTTAAGACATGATGAAATGGTCAAGATGACAATTGATGAAATTGAAGATAGAGGAGCCGTTTTACTACCAAAAACCAAGACCTTCACTTAAAAAAGTTTCACCATTGTTGAAGAAAGCGAAATAGGAGCCTTTAACTTAGTTTAAAAGTACATTGCACTACGACCAAAATGATGTAAACAACGTAGTTTTTTTACAACCACACAAATAATAAATGCATTGAGTTATCTGTAGGTAAAAATACTATAGGAAGTGTTCCTTCCTTCTATCATAGCGAGATACCTTAATTTGGAAAACCCGAAAGGTTACACCGGACATTGTCTACGCCGAACGTCGTCAACGCTTCTTGTTCAAGGTGGTGCTTCCTTTGAAACACTGAAATTACATGGAAAATGGATGAGTAGTACGGTAGCGGAGAGCTATATTGAAGAAAGTTTCTCATCGAAAAACAAAATTGCTACAATGATAGTCCATTCCGTTTCCGAAAAAGAAAATGTTTACGTTCCGAACGAAACCGAATGCACATTGAGGAGTTCATCATCGGTCAACCCGAACTTGGTACTAATATTTCAGGAACATTTGAAAATTGTAATTTCTATTTGAGAGAAAATAATTAATCCTTTTTTATGTACAGTAATAAATAGAACTTTTCTGAGTAATTAATTCATTGAACTACAGAAAATACCATTTAGTGTGCGTTATGATTCATAATGCCCTCCATAACGCCCCGGGCGTTATGGGTCTGTTAATAGCAACCGTTGCCAAGGTATTATAAAGCAGTAAGCACGTGAAAGTAGTAGTAAGTAAGTAAGTAAGTATATGTTTATTGTACATAAGAACAATTTCTTGTTGACAAACACAGTTGAATTATGAAATATAATAATAATAAATATATATCACAGCTAAAATATATTAAAATTGTAAAGTACTAAAATACTTAAATATAGCCGACTAAAAGTAGTGCAGCCGTGTATTTGTACACATAATTATTAATCATGGCTACAAAAAGACATACGTTATCAAATATTTAGTGTCGTCATAAAACTCTGCCAAACTATAGTAAGCCTTATCACTAAGTAGTTTTTTTGTAATTTTTCTAAAACTATTATAACTCTTATTCTTCATTTCGTTAGGTAGTTTATTGTACATTTTAACCCCATTATAGATCAGGGAGCTTTTTACTAAATTCGTCGTGGGAATGGGAAGCTTTAGACTGTTTTCATTTTGACGAGTAAAATAGGGGACGTCATTTACTTCGTAATCTAGTGTATTCTTGTGGATTAAAGAGACTGTTTCTATTATAAATATTGACACAAGGGTAAGGATACCACGTTTAATAAAGAGTGGTCTACATGAATCTTTAATTTTTACTTTACACATATATCTAATCGCTCGTTTCTGCAGAATGGATACTGACTCAAACAGTTGGTTGTTACACACACCCCAAAATGGTATACCATAACGCAAGTGGGATTCCACAAGTGCGTAATAAACTGATTTTGAAGCTGCAAGTCCCATCTCATTGGAAACAACTCTCAAAACATAGCAACCCGATGCCAACTTTTTGTTCAAGTTTCTAATGTGCTCATCAAATTTCAAATTTTTATCTAGGAAAATTCCCAAAAATTTTGCTGAGTACTTATATACTAATACTTACTACCTATATTCACATCCGCAATGACAGTTTTGAAGGAAATGGCACTAGTCTTTTTGGTGTTTAGAGAAAGTAAATTAGAATGACACCAGTCTTTAATTACGACCATATCACTACACATTATTTCATGAAGTCTATCAATATCTTTATGATGCCATAAAATAGTTGTATCGTCGGCAAACAGCGTAAAATTTCCCAAAATTGGGAGAAATGTAAGGTCATTTATGTACAACAGAAAAAGTATAGGACCAAGTACAGAGCCCTGGGGTACTCCACACCTAATGGCAATTATATCAGTGGTAGTGGTTAATTTTACACACTGCTTTTTTTTCTGAGAGATAAGATCTGAACCAGTTCAGTGTGACTCCCGCAAATCCATATCAATTTAGCTTCCGCAGCAAAATGTCGTGATCCACACAATCAAATGCTTTCGAGATATCACACAGGAAAAATAAATATAGTTTAAAAGAACTAATAAAAAACACATTGATCTTAAAAGTAAAAAATAATTGTGTTTATAGACAGAAAATAATAATAAATGAAAAATATTAGTATCACTGTGAAAAAACCGTGGGGCGCTTTGTTTCATATTTTCGTATATCGAGCATCCCACGCTTCTTTCATTGAAATACTAGTATTTTTCATTTATTATTATTTTCTGCCTATTTAACAATTAATTTTCACTATTTAGTTCGATGTGTTGAGGGCGAGTTTTTTAGTTTTTTCAAACTTTACATATTTTTCACTTTCTAGTTCTCAATTTATTATTGAAAAAAAAATTCACGAAGACAGAGACTGAAAAAAAATAGCAACCCATCGAAGAAAGGTAGCACTTGTATTATTAAAATTAAACCATTAAATTAAAATTGAATACCCGACGCGGATTTTCAAAATTCTGGCGAAGGCGCTCACACAGAGTTTATGAAAGGCAAATTATTTAATTCTGGCGATCCTGATCAGACACAAACTCATCAAATTATCGTATTGTCACCGGTTCTTGATGAGTGTACAAAGTTTCAATTAAATCTGTCTATTTAAAGTGGATAAAAATCGAGTTTAACGGAGTCGGTTACAAACATACATACCTGAGGTGAAGCTAAATAAAAGCGTGTAAAAATGTATTACTGTCTGTGAGAAGAAAACACAAGAAATAAAATTAACAAACATCGATTCCGTTATGAAGTTGGATGCACAAAACAATTCAAGCACCATAGTACTTAGGTGAAATATCCAACATCTAATCTAAGATAAATCTAAAATAGGTTTTTCAAGATTTATGGATTGAATTGAACTGAATTGAAATGATTCAAGCTGAAATATACAGGGCTATTCAATATAGTCTGCAGGATAAAGTATTTTCTCCCTTTTCATGATACGAATGTAATGATTGAAATACGTTTTAATTTTTATTTGAGTAGATGGTGAGTCAGTTTTGAACAAATATGTCAAAGTTTCCCTGAAATGGAAGGCAAGAAATAATTAGGGCCATAATGTTACTAAAATATAATAACATAACGATGTCATTATGATATGCCAGCAGATAATAGTTATTTGTTTTACTAGGCATAAAAGCACAAGATTTAATGCCGCGGCTGGTGTTTCATAGCCGAGCGTAGCGAGGCTATGAAATCAGCCAAGGCATTAAATCTGCTTTCCTGCCGTGTGAAACATATAATTTTTTCTTCAAATTTGTTCCAATTCCACGCAAAATCGACTTTTTCATATTTAAATTGCGTTTCATTATCAATATCCAAATAACTAAATTATTTCATCAAAGGTAACTGGGCCCTGCGTTACTATGTTTACCGCTGATGACGTTTGTTGAATTTGTTTGTTTACTGTTTACTTTGTCATTGTCAATTTTAATAACCAGTACTTGGAAGGTTGCCTAGCAACGAACTTTTTCTGCCTAGGCAGTAAAAGTGGACTTTTTCTGCCTAGGCATTAAAAGTACAACTTCAAAGCCTGCCAAGTGTCATTAAAAGACCGCTTTTAATGTCATTTGGAGAAAAAGTTATTTTTGTATTGAGTGCGTAAAATGAATGTTTTTTTAATGGCACATGAGAGAGTTACTTTTTGGTCGAGACCGCAGGTCCAGGCCAAGACGAATTTTATACACGAAATGTAAACAACATATTTTGTACAACTGTGAATGTGAATTTACATCGTCTGAAATATATTAAAAGTGAATACTTCCAATACATCTTGACGTGGTTTTTTGTCCCCACAAGTTATCGCGTTTAAACAATCGACTGTTGTCTTGAAAATATTGAAAAGTACATGTTAAGGAAAATATTGATATACGGAAGTTTTCAAAATTGATGGTCCCGCTCATTAAGGTCAAAAGCGTCGGATGGCGAGGAAATGAATCTAAAGTTACATCAAGGGTTGATATTGACAAATTTATTCAAGTTCTGATATCGAAACAAATTTACTTCATAATCATCATTTTGTAAGATTAGTGGTAATTTCATAATTTTTTATTTGTAGGTTCTCCTAATTTTGGGTATCAACGGTGCTTGTTTGTCACCGTGAAGAATTATTACATATAACTATTGATGCCATTGAAACTGCTGGATCAATATTGATTACCCGATACAAAGGCACATTACGCAAGAACGTTTACTGTGTCAAATTCTGATTATACTGAGATATACCGCGAGTATAAATCACTACGGCCGCATCATACAAAAGGTAATAGATTTTATACTTGAAATATTCAAGAGGAAAATGTATTAACCAATATGAGGGGATAAATACAATTAGAGAAATTCCCAGCTTGATTGTAAAATGGCTTGGAAAAGACATGTTTAAGAGTTATACAGGTCACTGTTTCAGGAGAAGCTCTGTAACTCTTCTGGCCAATGCAGAGGGCAACATTACATCCATAAAACGTCACGGTGGCTGGAAATCTGCCTCTGTATCAGAAAAATATATAGAAGATAGTTTCATTGACAAAATTGAGATTTCTAACAAAATGTTGAATTGTCTATCTTCTTTCATGTAAACATTCGAACTAGTTCGAATATATTGTGCCAGAGAGGTATCAACAATGTTGAAAGAATACAGGGGTACCCTTCTCTCTAAGCGTTTCCACAAAGTGGAAAATATAGGCAAACATCTGTCAGAAAACAACTACTTCCCTGGCTAATACCACAACGGACATTGAACTACATCTGACAGATATTTGTGCAACGTTCTTCCAAGAAGACTCAATTGCAAGTGCTTGTCTTGTAATTAAACAGAAGATTATCCTTCATTTGGCTGAATGACCACCTGCAGACATGCATGTTTCGAGGTTTATTGCCTCTCATCAGTGACAGGGTAGGTCGGACAACATTATAAATGTCCTGTCCCTGCCAAATGAATAATAATCAACTGTTTAACTGATATTTCCCCACGGATACCACCACGATCTACAACCAAGTTGATCGAAGCGCCATCCGCTTTGTGGAAACGCTTAGAGAGAAGGCTACACCTGTATTCTTTCAACATTGTTGATACCTCTCTGGCACAATATATTCGAACTAGTTCGAATGTTTACAGATTTCTCTTCCCGGAGACTGCTGCTTGGGAGTGTTTTGTCTTGATCCGTGCGGATGGCGCTTCGATCAACTTGGTTGTAGATCGTGGTGGTATCAGTGGGGAATTATTAGTTAAACAGTTGATTATTATTCGTTTGGCAGGGACAGGACAATTATAATGTTGTTCGACCTACCGTGTCACTGATGAGAGGCAATAAACCTCGAAACATGCATGTCTGCAGGTGGTCATTCCCAGCCAAATGAAGGATAATTTTCTGTTTAATTACGAGACAAGCACTTGCAATTGGGTCTTTTTTGAAGAAAGTTGCACAAACATCTGTCAGTTGTAGTTCAATGTCCGTCGTGGTATAAGCCAGGGAAGTAGTTGTTTTCTGACAGATGTTTGCCTTTATTTTCCACTTTGTGGAAACGCTTAGAGAGAAGGGTACCCCTGTATTCTTTCAATATCTTCTTTCAAACAAATTAAAATATCTGATAAAATTGAGGAAACAATTCTTCAAGAAATATTTAACGTTTCTAATCAGCAGCAACATGAACATCTTTGGGACTTCATGTTGGAAGTAATTGTTCATTTACTATGAATTATTATTCTAATAAATGAAATTTTTTCATGATGATTATATTTTTTACATGTCAAATTTTGACGTTTCTGGTATTTCAACCAATATCAGCGGACTATTCTGGCCAATCATCCAGTTTTATTCTGATAAAACTACTTGGTCCTTGATAAAACGTTGTATACCTCTAACTGTCAAAACTAAATAGGATAAAATTTGCATAGATTTAATTGACATATGAAACGTTATGATGAATTATTATATTCATTATTATATTATATCAAAATGAATGAAACCTTACCTTATTATTAATGTTTATTCACTTTTCAGATTGGCGAAAAAAATTATCTTTCCAAATAAATCTTGTTCTTCAAATTTTTTAGATAATTTTTTATTTTCATCACTTAAACACGTTTATTTGACAATAACATTCAAACAAACCGAATTTAGGCTTGTTTTCATAGTTTCGCCAAACAAAGAGTTTTTGTGGAAAATAAAAGATTACCAATAAAATTTTTAGCACTCGTGGTATTACCATTGAATAGTCAATTAATAATTGACTCTGTTGAAAATAAATCGTTCAGAAAGTAATATTTATGTTTATTTTGTGAATTATTTTGCCAGTGAAAATATCTAAATATATACGCATCAATAGAGATGCAGAAATGTCAATTTTCTTGACAGTTGTACAAAAAATAATATTATTCTCCACTAAACAGACAGTTCATTGATCCACTCAGGATTCGCCGCTTACTGATTCAACGTGAATATCACCCTTTTCATGAGTCGCGTTATCAGCAGACAAACCAACAAGCTCAAGCTAAATACCGTATCAGAAGAGTCCATGAAAAGTCGGTAAAACTTCATCGAAATGATTTCCGTTATCAGCGTATACGCCATTAGGCTGATTTAATTATTTGATGTGTTCATAGATAGCGCCTCTAGGTAAAACGCTGCTAACGAACAAAGCGCCACAATTTTGAAAAAGGTGTGTAATTGATGACAGAGCGGCCACCGCTATTGTATTCTTATCGCGTGGCTTTCCACTCAATAAACCGATTATTAGACTATTAGCACTGGGGTGTGCGAATGATACCCCTCGATTAAGCCTATTCACTCCTGTATCTCGGGGTGATTGGGAGGGTTGGTGGCATCCCGTATTTAGCGCTTCCTCATTCCAGAAGTTGTGCATGAAACATCCAGGATAAATGATCTGTCGCTTCAAAAATCGCATATTTAGTTATGGTATTGAGGATAAAGAGATCACCTCTGGAAAAGTTGTTTATCAATCATCATCGTTTATACCCCAAGTTCCATAATATTGCTGTCTACGAACTAGCTACTGGATCAAACAAACTTTCCATGGAGCAGAAATCACAGATCAGATTGACATTTGATTCAGACCATCTCTAGAGACACTTTTCGATAATATAAAATATTGATATTTGCCAGTTTGTACATCTTGAAGATGCGAATTAAGGTCTACTACAATGAAAGGGGAAAAACACAAAATAAAAAAATTCTCACTAATTTGTTGCTGTTCGCTTCTACAATATTGTCGTGGATATTGTTGTTCACGACTAACTAGGCAGATTCTGATCCTTTAAATATTTAAAGAGCTCTAGAAACAACATTGGAAACAACATTTATTCATCTGGTTTCAGTTCTGAATTCACTTACAATGGAAATAATTTAATGAATCCCTCGTTTTTTAATTCTTAATAATTTAATAAGAAAAGACGTATACTTACAATCAAAACGGAAATATAACTTTTCAAACTATTCTCTACAGGTACTCAATTTATAATCGAACTATCAGAGGCCTTCTTCTAAACTCTTGTTCTATGTTTAGAAAACGTACGAAAAGTAATTAAGAACAAGTTGTGCTTCTAGACGTAACATTTATATAACACACCTACTGAGTTATAGGGAATAGTTTAATATAAGGTGTGTTCGAAACATTGTTGACAATATATTGCAAACTGATATGACAAATTTGTTACCCTGACAATTTTTAGAGTATTTTATAAGAAAAATATTTATACAGGGTAGATGAATTTATACTTGAAGTGAGCAATGTGCGATCGTGTTTATTGTGAAAATAAAATTTTAAAATATTTTTGTCTGGTATATGTTTTTTAAATTGTTGTAAATATTTGTTCTCAATTGAAGACTTAAGTGGATGAAAGTGTTGAACAACATTTTGCTGAAAATTGAGATATTTGCGTGGATGAAGGTGTTAAGTCCATATGTATTTAAGGCATCATCATTCATGAACATCGAAGGAAATTCTTCGATTTTAAAAATGGATGAAGGTGTTTTGTGACTATCTGGCATTACTTTGTCACTCTCCAATGCCGTTTTCCTCTGAATATCATTTTTCTGACTTATCACCTTTATCCACTTAGGTCTTCAATTATATATTTATACCTACATAATTATTATTATCGATATAAATTATTTTACTTTTTAAATGACCCGTTAATCCAAAACAAATACTACAACGCCTGTACACCATATTTCATTTTATTTATATCGATATGTAAGACTTTATCTGGTCCTATGTCTACATTATCTGTAGCAGGAAGGATAAATGAATTATATCTATATACCTACTCGAAAGGAAGCAGTCGTAGTTTCAGAGCGTTTGTTTCTCCCTAGGCGGCCTGAGTTCGATTCCCACTGCCTGCCACTGAACTGAAGTGGTTCGGAATCCCATCGTACGTAGCTGTAGGTCCCCGATCTCCCTTGCTCAAACAGGCTCTGCTTGTGAGGATTTTTTCAGAAAAACCTAGCTAATTCGTAAAATCGAACAAACTACTACCCTATTGAGCCTTTTACCATTCCTAGTAATCATGCACGAAATGGAAATATAAAATTAGTACCTATGTTGTAATTCAAGATAATTTTGTCAGTACGGTATTCAAGAAAATATCTAAATAGTTGAAATATATCATGTGTGGGGATCGCGAATGTTGGGATTTTAATGATTACTCAGCTAATAACTACGATCAAGTAACACAATCACGCCTTGAACTTTGATTGTAAGGGATATCTTCTGAGAAAGGCCTATTATAGACGAAGATAACAATATCCTTTCCCTCACCGGCAGTGTCGTGCGTTGTTCACTGAAATATTGAGGTTCAATAAAATAGAAATTATGAAAACCCAATATGGAATGGAAACCTGAAATCATGATGAATGCATCTCCACATGATTCTGGGAACAGCCAATGCTCTAATTGACAGGTTTTTCCATAATTCATGTATTTTACTCTTTTTTGCACTAGCGGGCGGTAAAGTACACTTTACCGCCTGGTTCGCCGGGCGTAAAGTAGCACTTTACCGCCCGTGGGCGCATCATGGCCCGCGGGCGGTAAAGTAGACATTATACTAAAATTGTCCATATATACCTACGCACATCATTTCACGGAAGACCTACCACGAAACAATAAATTCAGTTCAATAAAGAAATACCCATTTAACAACTTTTATTCATAATCTACATTTTTGCTCCATAACCCTGAAAATTAGATTTTTATATCAACTATGCAATTGTTACAATTTTGAATATTGAGGGTGGGATATTCACTTTTCTCTTGAAAATATTTATTCCCTTTTGAAACATCCTCACCACTCATTTTAGATGTGGATGGTAGGTCCAAATAATTATTATTTGGTATCGGTCCATTACCATTGCCGGCAATTTTTTTGGCAATATTCAATTTATTTGAAATCGATTGTTCAATGTAGCTCTCTGCTACTGTAGTTGATTTCCAACCAGCGTGTCTTTTGATATTGGTGATACTTTCCCCAGCATCAGCTAATAAAGTGGCTGAAGAACGCCTGAAACATTGACCCGTATATTCTTCTGGGCCTGGTAGCTTCAAAAATGCTGCAATTTTTCTTGGAATTTGACCGAGGATATTCTTCCCAACAACTTGTTTCGTACATTTGTTGTTCTTATAGAATATAAAAAAACGCCCATGTTCAGTATTTGCGGGACGTAGACTAGCATATCTTCTATAAATATCCAAATAATTAACTGACTGGTTTTCAGTACTGCAGATGGTAAATGTTCATTGTATTTTAGTTTTTGACTCTCGTATTGTAATCAATAAAGAATAAGTTAGGTCTTGAATGTCATCAAGCTTGAGATTTGTTAATTCTTCTCTACGACAAGCACCATGTACCCCAAATATTAATGCAACCTATAAAAGAATCAATAAGTTTTTAATTACTTAATAAATATAGGTAGGTATAACATACCTTCATCATTAGACATACATTATCTGGAGCTTCTTTTAGAAAAAGTTCGATTTCATCCCATTCAATATTTTGGATTTTATCCATCATTCCTCCGTTTCAAAAATGCTACCTATCAATTTTGGAAATTTGCTTATGTTTATATTATTATACAAATTCAAAGTGGACTTTAACATCGAATAGTATGACCACAAAGAAGATGGTTTTCGATTCTTGGACTTCTCAAAAAAATATCCCAGTAATATATCTTTTGTAATCACCTTCACATTATTTCCATTGCGTCATTTTATGAACTCATTATACGTCAAAATCTTGGAACCATTTGAATTTTTTTTTTATTAATAGTTTCTCAGAAAATGCCATTCTTCATAAAAATTAGTTTCCCATGCTGTTCCAAGATTTTGGTGGACACTGTATAAACCGATAGTGCATAAAATTTTGTATGCATCACGTGCGTAAAATGCGTTTATGGCCTTCGGCGTTTAATAGCCCTCGGCTAACGCCTTCGGGCCATTATCCACGCCGCAGGCCATAAACGCCTACTTTACGCCCCTGATACATAAATAACTATTGATTTCCAGCTACAGAGTCTTTTAAGGCCGATTCAGGTACATGCGTGCCCATGCAGAGTTTTTGAAGCTCGGACGGTTTGACACCTTTTACTCACGTTTATATCACAAGAAAATATTTCATTTGTTTCTGTAATAGGTAATTCTGTCAATGCTGGAGTAATGTTCTATTTAAGTTTTTCAAGTAATCCCGATGTATTTTTCACTGTATCTTTTATCTTATGCAGAAAGCACACATGTATCTGAATCGGCCCTAAAGGCAGTGAAAAACACAACGGGATTATTTGAAAAACTCAAAAAGCATTACTCCAGCATTGATAAAATTATTACTGAACCAAAACAAATATGTTCTTGTGATAGAAACGTGAGTAAAAGGCGTTTAAACCACCCGTGCTTTCCAAAATACCCTGCATGGGCACGCATATATCTGAATCGGCCCTTATACATTTCACACTGCTTCACCATTGTTCAATAATAAAAACTAACGATAGTTGAACACAAATCAACTCAGAACTTGCCATTTATTCAGGAAAAACCACTCCTATAAGCCAACGATCACAACACACACAAATGCTTTTTGTTGATCTGTCAAATATCGAATGCAGCGTTGCCATACTGACTAGACTATATCGACAACGAAGAATTGCCTTTCGTCGATGGAAATACTATCTTTTTCACATGCTCCAAACAAGCTGCAATGAACATTTCAATTGCCTTTTTATTGTTATATATTTAGTTGCCATGAATATACCCGATAGCAATCAAAATCTAGCTGACGTGCTTATGGCAACAATGTCATGACTCGAGGGATAATATCATGAAAAAATGTAACCTTCAGTAATATTGGGGTATTACGAGTACACCTCTAGGTTGTATTATTTGATCGGAGGCTAATAATGTGGAGTTACATCAGAAGTTCACAAATGTAGATTTGAATATTAAAAAAATCGAACAATGTTCGAGAAGTGTTTTTACATACAGTAATATCATTCGTGGGTAAAGAACAAGACGAATCTAATATTGTCTGACCTATTCTAGTACTGATGAGAGGCAAGTACCTTGAAACAATACCAACCAAATGAAGGACAATATTCATTGGCTTCATCACAATTAGCACTTACAAGTTTGTGTAAGGATTGGCATTAAGAAATACAAGAAGAAAGATATTTTTTTGAAAGTAATGATTCCGCCCTTAGCAGATACAGGGCAAGATTGGTGTGAAATACACCTAGAGCACATCTCATCTTCAGGGTGGAGGTTATGTCAGTGCTCCTCCTCAGCCAGTTGATGAAGTGGCAGGAATGTCACGTGTCGGTCTGGCTTTAGAGAAGGCACGCATCATACCACCAATGAAGGGTATCAGAAACACTCCTTTATCTAAAGGCATAGTCTATACGGGAGGAGGATGACTATTATTATTATTTTTTGTGGCGGTGTGGGGTGACCTACTGATTTTTTCAGTTATATTCACTTTTCAGTTTTTGGAAAACCCAGAAAATAATCAGCACCACTCCGGGGTGTCATTGCCCACTCCACGCAAGCACCTATAGTGCGATTTTCTTTTAATCAGGGAACATCATGTATAGGTGATCCAGTGAGGAACAGGGATTCTCACTTCGCAACTCCTTTCTGTTTGGAGCAAGCAACGGTTGAGTTCGTGTTTCCAGCAGTTTCGCAATAAAAAGTGATTGTATCGGGCTGGTATGTGTTTTCAGTATTTTTCTTGCTCTCTCTGAACCTATTTGTTAAAATCAATAACCTCCTCACTGTTCATGATTATATCGGTCCCATCCAACTTAATATCATACCTTCTACTGCCCTGTCGAATCCAATGTTCTTTTGACACCCTTGTGAGAAAAAGTGATAGTTAACGATTTTTCATGTAATGTGTAACAATAGCTTTGGTTTCCCAAGACCATAGACCGAACTACGAAAATGACTTTCACAAACGATATTGACAAAAAGTTTACAATCCGGAGTTCATTTCATCTTCCTGAAAGTTTTCGTCTAAATTATCCCTTTTTCACCAAGATTCCGGCATTCTCAGTCGAAAAAGCTGTATCATCTCTTCCAGCAGGATGCAGTGAATTCGAAAGGAATAGAATAAGGGGAGATGTTTAATGAAGGGTGAGTTTTTATTTGGGTAACATGGATAATGCGTGGCTGTGCAGTAGCTAAGTATATGATTTATCTTTTGAGAGTCACTCATCTGTTAACTCCTCAAAACAGGCTGATGGCATAAAATCTGAAGTTAACCGAGTGAAAGAAGGAATAGGCGTGACGTATCAGGTTCGTCATAATCACGGAATTAGTCAATGAGCTGCAAAAATAGTTATATTCGTTTGTTGTTAGATGTATTTCTACTCTATTGTAATGATTACATATAATACATAAAAACACTACAAAACAAGCGTGTCTGGCGATTACTGGTGCCATTCGCTCCACGCCAACGGCAACAATGGAAGCCCTTCTCGGATTACCTCCTCTTCACATAGGTTTGGAGAGAGAGGCAAGATGGGCAACATACAGACTCTACCAAGCGGCCATTAGGGTACCGCAGGCAGTAGTCATGAGAAGCAGCAGCATGCATAACAGCTCACAACATTCTGGGAATGCCCTCAGACATCATGCCTAAAACTATCAACCTTCACACGTACTACACTGTGTTCTTCGTCAGAGCCAGAATATACGGGATAAACCCAGTAGTGAAACGCTCATTCAGTATGGGTGAATTAGCTACGGTATTCCAGGCAGAGGTATATGCCATTGAAATGTGTGCAAGGGAGCTATTTTCAGACAGTCAAGCGGCACTGAAAGCGCTTCAATTCAATTGCTTTAAATCCAGAGCAGTATGGAACTGCAGAGAAACCTTAAACCGACTGGCACAACGCAACAACGTTAACCTAGTCTGGATACCATGCAGGTCACACGGGCCTAGAAGGAAACGAAATAGCGGACGCCCTAGCAAAAAGGGGGCCGAAACAACGTTCACTGGGCCAGAACCGGTAATCGATATAGCACATAGCACTGCCAAGAATTGTTAAAAAAAAATTGTTAATACGTGTGATGCCATGCACGACACCGGTGGCAATGCTGTGATTCGAACTCACGCTCTCTGGCTTATGAGGCGAGGAATAAATAAATAAATAAAAATATATTTTCTAAAATTAAGCCTAACAGTTTTCCATCATTCTCTACATTCTCAATACAAGATCATTCCCTTCTTTCTTCGCCTCACGTAGGCTGGGACGTCGGGGAATGTGACTTGGACGCACGGAGAGCCGCCTCCCCCTCCACCCCATTGCTGGGGAGGAGGGCGAGCGCTTGTGCCAAGTGGTGCCTAGGGCCCCGATCAGGGGGCGCTGACAGCCGCCTCCGCTGGTGTTGGCGGTTGGTCGAGCTGTGGAGTCTGTATGGGTCGTAAGTGGCATAATAAACACGCCTCCAGCGAAGCTTATGCGTGTCGTTCATTGCATTCCATTGGATACTGCTATTGTCTAAGTTCACGTGAGGATGATTATTGCGAGCTTACCCCGGAAAAGGCTAAAAGCAAAAAACCGGGTCATAGAATGAGGCGAGGACTCAACTCGCACACCACCGCGGCCCATCCTGTCATAACATCCTGGGCTGACATCAAAAGACTCGAGTACTGGCGTAGTCTACCGGGCATAGCCCATTCCAAAGCATTTATTGCTTGCACAAGGAAAAAACAGGACTCTGACAAGCTGCTAGAACTCAGTAGAGCACATCTCAGAGTTATAGTAGGTTTGCTCACTGGCCACTGCAAACTCAAACACCACATGCATAAAATCGGACTTGCACAAGATGCAGAGTGCCGCCTATGCATGGAGGAGGATGAAACGGCTAAGCACATTTTATGTACATGCCCCGCAGCGGCCAGAACCAGATTTTCAACATTTGGCAATACAACAGTAAGGCCAGAGAACCTGGTAAATTGTTCTCCCAACGTACTCCTCAATTTCGTTAAGAGATTGAATATACTGGGAGAAATATATCCATAGAGTGAGCCACAATAGGCCATTGGCCGCAGTGGAGGGCCTGATATGGGCCCACTCACGTTCAAACCTAAACCTAAGTTAATCGAAGCGCCATCCGCACGGAACTTGGTGAAAACGCTTAGAGAGAAGGGTACCCCGTATCCTTTCACATTGTTGATACCTCTCTGGCACAATTTATTCGAACTCGTTCGAATTCTTACAGATTTCTCTTCCCGGAGACTGTGCTACTTGGGAGTGTTTTGTCTTGTTCCGTACGGATGGCGCTTCGATCAACTTTGTTGTAGATCGTAGTGTTATCCGTGGGGAAATATTAGTTAAACAGTTGATTATTATTCAGTTGGCAGGGACAGGATAATTTTAATGTTGTCCGACCTACCCTGTCACTGATGAGATGCAATAAACCTCGAAACATGCATATCTGCAGGTGGCCATTCCCAGCCAAATGAAGGATAATTTTCTGTTTAATTATAAGACAAGCACTTGCAATTGGGTCTTCTTGGAAGAACGTTGCACAAATATCTGTCAGATGTAGTTCAATGTCCGTCGTGGTATTAGCCAGGGAAGTAGTTGATTTCTGACAGATGTTTGCCTTTTATTTTCCACTTGGTAGAAACGCTTAGAGAGAAGGGTACACCCCGTATTCTTTCACAATAGTCTTCTGATAAACAAAACATCGTATCTTTATTATTTTTGTTGAATTTCAGCAATAAAGTGAATGTGGACCAATGATTATATGAAGATTTTTTAGGATCAGCATTCAATTCTAAAACACCGTATATATTCATATCATCTTGATTTTCTTTCCCGAACCTCTTGTACAGGATATCTCAGCAACTTTATGTGTGACATATAGGGACAAAATGATGAAGAAGACAATAATAGCTCTGAGATCATCTGTTGACTACCGATCTGAGAAAGAAAAAAAAAAGGTGGAAATCTCAAGACTAACGCATTGGTAACATATATCTGCCATCATACTCATTTCTGATGGTAAAATATAACCAGAATGAGCTCTCAGAAACAAAGCAGTGAATTTTTGAAAAATGCCATAATACGTGCTGTATAAGAATAGGACCCCATCGTCTCAAATAATGTTCACTAAACGATGAATAATAATAATTAAAATATACAGAGAGTGATTCGTTTTATGAATAATATACTGGCCTAGTGAGAAACTTCCGATTTTGATAATAATAAAATATATGAGAATAAAAGGGCTAGGTTGCCATAGCAATTGAAAATTTAAATAAAGGAGTGGATGGGTTATAGGGAGAACCTAGAAGTGTACTCAATCAACTGATCTGACGTGGAGACTGTGACATGTTTAGGATACATTTTATCAAAATCAAGGGCATATAAATAACCATGAACTCAGTACTAAATTAATGATATCCTCGCATCTGAAGAAAAATAAATATCACAGGAATAACCAAACTAGTAATCATCTGGATCATATAACGAAATATCCAAGGCACTCAATTATTCTGGAAACACGTGGTAACTTAAATTTTTGAAGTTAGAATCAAGATATTGAAATTTGTTTCGACTGGCTCCTTCACCATTATATCGAAACGAAATTGATTATGTCTATACATAAATAATCAAATAACAGTATATTATATAACAAGGGACTAAAGTGAATGTTTTAATCCCGCACGTGATGTTTATTGCCTGAGGGCTCGTAGAGACCGAAGACCAATAATTACGTAAAGGATTAAATATTTCTTTCGTCCTGAGGCATATACGCTATTTTTTGCACTTTTCAGTAACTTTCAACATTGATACAATCAATTATTCTAATGAGTTATATAAACACGGTACTTGGATTACTCAGTAGGTAACGTTATAGCAACAGTGTCAGCAAAATTTGAAATGCAACTTTATCCCCCAAGGAACTGAAAGATACATTTTAGTTGGCACTTTAGTCCCGGAAGTGCAAAAATGAATATTTGGAACCCTTGAATTTTCGAAAGTAATAACATCGTTGAAAATTCTTCCTTTCAACCTTTTCATGGTGTAGAAGTAGAACTTCTGAATAAAAGTCTAAAATTGGGTACAAGTATTCCCGAATGGGATCTGAAGGTGGTGATGGTGAGTGAGTGCCATTTAGAACTTGTCAGAAACCTCTAATGATTTCTTTTGAGGCAAGAGACATTTTTTCCGTGTTATCTACCCTTTTAGGTAATACTATGATTGAAGTGATCGCAAACTATTAAAAATTGTCAACGGCATGAACTACAAATAAACCAGTGGAAGACCTGGATTTAACTGATACCCAAGTATCATTGTTATTGACAACCTTCGAACAAATATTATATTATTATGTATAATATGAATCTCTTTCTGAAGTTGCTATCATACATTGAAATCTGTTCAAAGGCACTGAGTCATTAATATAAATAATAATATTAATAATAATAATTTTTTTTTTTAAGTTTTTATTGACAGTTTCTTTCAAGGTACAGTTATACAGTGAAGACCTGTCAAAAAGCAGGATTCAACATTTGCACATGATTACTCATGGCAGATATTGCTCTTCCATCCAACTTAATTTTTTGATTTGAAGTGCTCTATAATTTTGCTCTTATTCCTCACTAGGAATACCTACCTACCTAATGTACGAACTCCTCCATCTGAAACCCATTAAATATTCCCAAACTTCCGCTCAACTGATATAGATGCGAAAATTAGAAAGCACTGGAATAATAGTTTAGAACTGTTCGGGATGCTATTGAGGATTTCAATTCCGCTGACTATTGCATCAAGTTTCCACAGAACTTCGATTCTCAGAAAAATACCATTCACATATACGAGCTTGATACCTTAAACCATACACTCAGTTTTATGGCTATTTCATTTGAATTCATTTGCTATAAGTCATCCATTAAAGAGGCCCATTTTTTCATTCATTTATGGAACTTTTCAGTTATCTATGACTTCTGTTTATATGGTACGCCTTACTTTTATTGCGTTTTTAATATCTACGACCAATTTCAATTACTCGAAATATCGTATATTCAAAGGGCTCCAGTTTTCAGTTACTTCACATTCTTTGAAAATATTGACAGATGCAGTTTTTCACAATAAAATTTATTTTCTGTAAACGAAGAGAGTCTGGTCAAAAATTGTAAGAATTTGCTTGATTAAAACCTGAAGCTCCCAAAAGGTTTGGACACTTTTCAAGAAAATTATACGGTATGCTCAGAAATTGTGTACTTAACGTGATGATTGAGTCTGTAAATCTTTTCCTCCGCGATATTCGGCTAGACCAAAACGCACAAATGTAAAACACTCGAGCAGTTTCTTAAAAATCAAAACAAAATTAAACCTATCGTAGACAATGGAAGCAGATCATCTACAAGTGTGAAACATACAAGAATAAACATGAAATTTAACAAGCTATAGCAAATGTTTGAACTGGTCGCCTTCAACTTCCAAACATATACAAATTCTTCTTAAAAATATGGAATAGGTGGCACTCTGAATTATTTGCGGTGAAAGAGATCGAAATGCATTCCTGGCAATATCCTTCATACACGACCCCAAACAAATACAAGTCTAAAAAAAGTCCAATGGGCTCATATCGGGCGGACGAGGAGTCCATCGATGAGATCCATTGTACGCTATCCAACGATCTTCAGAATGAATGTCCCGAAAGTTATTCACAGATGCAATATTATGGGGCTTTATCGAGTTGATACCACAGCTGGTTTCAGATATTTCGGGATATATCTGATCTAGAATAAAAAGAGGGTATTGTTTTCGTATCACCCTACGAATGAGCTTACCATTCAAATTTTTATCATGAAAATGCACCACAACCACGCAGTCATCTTTTTGCCGCAAATTCCAAATACATTTTTGTGAAAAACGTTTGTCTTTTTGAATTGTGATTAATGCTACTTTGATTGTCACCAGCTCTCAAATTCTGAGAGCACATTTAGATCGAATATGTGACATGTTCAAGGAGGCCATCAAAGCGGAACGTTTCTTCGCGTGCAACGCCACCTACGAGTTTCGCAACACCGACGTTTTGAGCTTGCAATGCGGCATAAGTTTTGCTCGGAGTTTCGTGCCTGCAGTGAAACTCGTGTGCAAGGTCCAATACACCATATGGAATTACAGACGTATGCAGAGAGTTAACAAGTGCGAGTTTCCAAGAATGACACCTACTTCTACCTGACGGAAGCGGATGTTCAAGAAATCCTACATCTAGATGCTACTGTGATGGCGACAAGATTTGAATATCTATTAAATATGAACTTTAGTCAATATTATCACGATTTATTAGGCAGTGCAAAAACTCTAGCTAAAAACAATGGTTTGTCATTTGATGAGGCTATAAACTTGTGTACTATATCATCAAAAGATGATAAACATCTATGTTTTCGTGAATACCTATGCTATGTGCCGGATAAAGTAATGTTTGATTACGAAACGAAATAAATGTATATATTGAGAGCAGAGTTGGCGATTTAATTCAGTATGCAGTGTGCAGTGTGTCTGTGTGTATGCCGAGAGAGAGAGAGAGAGAGAGAGAGAGAGATGCAGCAGTACGATACAAGACTCGACTCGTATCGAAGCTGGACTTCGACATTTCCTGCAAGTAAGTTAGTCGAAGCAGGCTTTATGTATACCGGTTCGGAAGATGTAGTTGCATGTCTTTCGTGCCAAGTAGAAGGGTTCAGATGGCTGCCCAATGACGATCCTATGGCTGACCATCGTCGATGGAGCCCCCATTGTGATTTCGTTCGTAGTTATTACTCTGAGCACAGACACAGACCGACGACAGATGGCGCTGATGTCCCTCCAGAACCAAGAGTATCAGATGTCATTAGCAGAGTGACAGATGACACATGGATTACACCGCCACCACCACCACCACCGACAGATGGCGCTGATGTTGCTCCAGAAGAACGACAAGTGAAAGGTGACATGAGCAGCAAAGTGACCACAGATGTCATAAACATAGACTCACAGAACACGGTGATGATGTGTCGTGTATGTCTTGTGAATGAACTAAATGTTTTCTTTATGCCATGTAGACACTTGGCGTGCAGCTCACAGTGCGCCATCAGGTGCGACACATGCGTAGTTTGTAGATCACCCGTCAATACGTTTATGAAAATATATATCTTAGAATATTTTTGATTTTAATTTTGCTACTCGAAAATACCCTTCCCCATTTTTTTGCTTAAAAAAACATGCAAATTTTTATGTAAAAAAGTATCACATTTTTGATTGAATTATTCTTCCAATTTTGGTGCAAAAACGTGCTCTTTTTTTATGCAAAAAGTGACACTTTTTTCGATTAAAAAAAACACCCAAAATTGACATGGTGGAAGGATTTCAGTGAAGCATTTTCAGTGAATTTTGAGTCACTTAGCATTCACTCAGCTTTCACTCAGCTTTCACTTAGCATTCACTCAGCTTTTTCCACCATGTCAATTTTCAGTCATTTTTTTTATGAAAAAATTTGCCATTTTCCCTTAAGAATACATGTGTTTTTGAATGAAAAAAAGTGACACCTTTATTGACATGGTGGTAAAAGCTGAGTGAAGCATTTTCAGTGAAAGCTGAGTGGCTGAGTGAATCACTGAGCTTTCACTCAGCTTTTTCCACCATGTCAATAAAAGTGTTACTTTTTTGCGCAAAAAAGTAACCCTTTTTTGATGCAAAAGTGATCTCTAAAAATATGTGGGATTTTGAATGGGAGATTGGAAGGGTGAAAAAAAATATAATAATATCCAGACACGGATTACATATTGATTTCATTCAATCATAAATATAAAACATAATCGACTATTATTTGATTAATAATATATTTAGTGTGTGTGTGTGGAAAGAAACAAACAAGAGCACAATTTCTTGCATTTTCATTTTACATTTTCTTGAAATTTTGTGTGTGTGTTTGGCAATCTCATTCATCGAATTCTGAATCCTCATCTCCTGAGCCTATGAAGCGTTTATATGTGAGATCTGATCCGTAGGGCTCACCACCACCACGCAGATGTAGGTCACAGTAGCATTGGCTGCTCGTTTTCAAAGTGAACAGTACTTCATCAAATCTGTTGTGACACCAAAATTTGCAACATTGATATATATTGTCCATGTGCTTTACACCAAACACCATATGTTGATGGTCTCTGATGCTGTGAACCGGATGGTTTAGCATAGCCCTTCTGAATGCTTTATAGCAAGTGCGGCAAAATCGTAAATTATATTTTGGAATACGATATGCATTCGCCCACACACAGTATTGGTCTTCGTGCAAATGACCCTCCCAGTCTTGATTTTTGAGAGCTTCACACCTATCTTCAAAGCTGATTTCTCTCGTGTACTCTAAGTGACTCAAATCATTGAAATTTCGTTTGACGCTCTGAGCCTGCTTATAGATTTGTACCCATTTTTCATCGGCAAACATTTTCAAAATTCGATCAGTGAGCGTCCATGGTAGAGGTGAGGCCTCGATGAATTCAACTATTGATGATGTACATCTGACTACTTGCAGACAGCATAAATTTTTCAAAGTGTCTACCATGGTGGTGGTGTGTGTGTGTGTGTACGTGTGTGGGTATGTGCTCTCTGAAAAAACATTTAAATTCTATTAGATATCTAACTGACTGTAATGACCCCACGGCAGAGTGTCATGAGATCCGACAATCAAACAGCGCTTGTCGTCGTGGGGGTTGAGAGCGATCTTTGTTGGCTCTACATTAAAAACTTTGTGTGAAAAGGATCGAATACAGCGTTGCGAAGTTATTTTTTCCACATTGTTTTTCAGACATTCCACATAATCTTCAAAAGTGATGTGATTTTCGACAACGCTGTATTTGACCCCTTTGGATTTTTTTACGGTTTTTCCACCTTGTATCTTATAGGTGTACAACTTTGATCGAAGCCCCACGAAATCTGTCATGATACGACCATTGGCTTCGTCCTTCATCAAGCCGGGTACTTTTTTATTTTCGAGGGGGATGTCAATTGGGTTGTCGCTTGGGTAGTCGCTCGTATCGAATTTTTCAATGTGACTGCTAATCAAATCCCGATAAATATCATCGCACTTAATTTCATAAATGAGCGAATCAGTATCCGTATACATCAATTTGCACTGATCGTGCGTGTACTTTTCCATCATGAAGCCGTAATGAAAATCGTACACGCATACCTTGGAAATATCGAGAATCGACATTCCTATGTACAAGGGCTTATTGAATAACAAATCCGTCTTTGCCATCTCGATAGCGACGAGGCTCTCGTCGAAAATGGTGTAACTCCTGAAATTTGGACTGGCAATCAGATTTTTTGCGCCATATCGTCCCCCCCACTTGGAGACCATTTTCACCACACGGTGCTTCCGTATGTTTTCCATGGTTTTCCCGAACACTGCGTTATTGGCTAGTTTGTAGTTATTTTTGCCAAAAGTAGTTTTTGCTTGAGAGCGTAATTTCGTATTTAATTCAATGTAGGGACGCAGCCACGCCGACTGATTGAATTGCAACACCTTGCAAATTTTCCTGAGTACAAGGCCGTGTTTGAGTGCTTGTTTCAACACCCTGTAGTGCACAACATATTTTTCCATGTTTTACAGCGTGGTCATCAATTTTGGTAATTTCGAGCCTGGCGGTGTTCGGTGCTCGGCACACAAGGGTTAATCTTTGTGTTTGTCATGCAGATGTTCGGGGTACTCCAAATCGACTTCGAGAATGTAGCCGATGGGCGAGGTTTCCGACACTTCCGACACGTCGAAATCGGCTGCATTTTCGAGCCATTTAAAGCCAGCGTACGGAAGATATTTCATCATGGCCCAACCGTACAGATTATTCACGTCGAGATATAGCAAATAGGTCGACGGTTTGGAGGCGTCATACCTTTCACCCATGTGCTTGTTATTGGCCGAGGAGAATCTGTTGCAGCACTGACTGATGCCGCCACGAATTCCTCGCTCGACAAAGAGAAGCATGTCGACGTCTTTCAGTATCTGCAATTTGCACTGGGTGTACTTCAACATACAGGACCACGTATATCCCGGGAGGGTGTAATACCACGCAGGATCCAACCCATACGTCTCGTGGCCGATATTTCGAAAATTTTCGAAAATATCCGCCAAGAGCAATATGTCGGTTTTCATGTATAGGTCAGAGTACTCGCCCAGTGTTGTCAAGTTGAACGACCGCCACACGTTCTGCGCATGCTCGTATTCGGCATCGGTGATGCCACAATCGTTCAACTTGTTGTAGAACTGATCGCGCGCCGGCAAACTTGGGCATTCCAATTTCTCCATCGAATCGATGAAATCGTATGGGAATACCCCTTTTCGAGTGAGTAACTCGTACCGGTTGGCATCGAAATGGGCAAATTCGCGCCTTGAAATCTTCAAGTCATGGATGGTCAGTGTTTGCACCAAATGCTCCAAGCTCATGCCCATGAAGCGAAAAGAGTCAATGAATCGAAATTTGCTGTCAGTGTTGCCGTCGTACTTGGTGAAAGAAATGTATTTTTCTTTGTTGACAGGCAACAGGCTGACTCGACCCCTTTTTGCTATTTCTCGAATAATAAAATGACTGTCGTATCCGGATAAATTGTGGAAAATGATTGGCACAACAAACGACTTTTTGTAGTTCAAATTGCAATGCGCATGCGCATATCCACGGAATGCTCCCGTGTAGTGATTATGATCTATTACAATTTTGTCGTAAGTTTTCCAAGGTGTTTCGCAGATGTGGAAACATGGCGCTGTCGCTCTATCTGGAAATGAGACGATCATGGGGACAATATCCAAAGTTTTGGCTTCCACAAATTTGGCTATGGCCCCCATTCTCTCCGCAAACCAATCCATCGAGTCGAGGCCCCGATGACTATCATAAAATGACAAAGTATCGTCATATGCACACTTGAAATAAAATCCAGCGCTGAAAGGAATGTGTTTTTGGTACTTTGTCGTATGTGAGGTGCATTCTTCGTCATTAAACTGTTCCAAAATCGACTCAAAATCCGCGTAAATTACAAAGGGCACTATTTCTTTATGTACAAAATCCCGAAATTCTACATGATCATACGAAGGAAATGAAATTTTGCTCTCGATTAATTTTTGACAATCAACAGTATGACTGTCGAGTTTCTCCTCACTCGTAAAATAATTTAAACACCTGTCGCAAATGAATGTGTTATGTCCATTTTTACTGAGTTGGCGATTGAGTAGGTGAGATAAATCCTTTATCCAAACATAATGGAATTTTATGTCATCGCCGACGGCATCATCGGCGTCGGCGATTTTCAGTGGTCGTGCCTTGTAATCATTTAATTTCGGGTGATATTCATTTTGAATGAGGAGAAGATTGACATGTTTGTCTAATTTTTGTTTCGTGAGTCGGCTCGGAACAGTAACGAAAAATGCCTTCTTGTTCGCCTGCTGCTGAATCACTTCCAAGGTGTACACATTCACAGATATGTTGTTCAATCGCTCAAATTTGGTAATTTGTTTTAATTTCATAGGAAAGTCGATTCCATCCAAGTTCAGTACATTTGAATAGTGAGGGTATGATGATGTTCTAGCACAATGTTCACCTGATTCAACAGGGTACAAGGCCGAAACGACGGCCCAAGCGAAACACGCATCATCTTCAATTTTCATATTAATGCAAGCTTTTTTATTCGCAATAGATTTTGGCAGCTCGATGAAAGACGAACCGTTTCCCACGTCCGATTTATTCGTATTGATTTCCAAACTAATAATTTTCTGAAGACTCCAGCCACTTTCTTTGTCTGCGAATTCCGACAGTTTATTTTGAATTTGATCGATGACATTTTCTAGGAATCACTTTTTCAAAGTTGTACCCCTATCGATAACAATGTTTTTAGTGTTGAAATATTTATAGTCGCTTATTATTTGTTCTTGATTCAAGGAATTTTTCACGAATTTACCACAAAATGTCGCATTGACTTTGATGCTTGGATGTTTTTTCAATAAATTTTGAATTCTGCTTTTGAATAGAATGAATGCATCACCAAAAAATTGCCCAATATCTTTATGTTTCAAATTTATAATTATACCGGTGCGAAAACGCGAAGAAAATGCCGATTTCAAGTCCTCCCACTTTACTCGAGATGTTAATTTTGATTTGACTCCCTCTCCCACCACCACGTCGACGCCTGGCTGTTGTTGACCTGATTTTTTGATTGAATTTCGTATAATTTTCAAGTGTCCGCATAAAGTTTGTAATTTTCTCAGAGAGCCAATGCAATCCACTGCCGCGATCGCACTATTGATCAGGCGGGCGGTGTACTTGCAATGAGCCAGCCAATGTTTGCGTTCTTCATCAGTACAACCCTTTTTGAGGATTTTTTTGACCTTACGCAACTTGGCTACCATCTCCATACTGTGTGCAACAATAGCGTCAGATGACATGATGATGATGATTATTCAACAGACACACAATATTTCAAGAAAATGCCAAATGAAAATACAAGAAACTCACTCTTTGATTCTAACTGCGGCGGCGGCGTCAGCGTCTTCAGGCTTTAGCGATCTCAAACAGCTGCTGCGGATGATTTTGATTGGCAATTTTCTGGTCGCCCCTGTAGATGAGCATATGCTGGGACTCGGTTAATTTGTAGAGGATGGGTTTGAATGCACCAGTCACTCGATTTGGCAGGAATACTTTACACTCCTCCAACTCCACTAGGATGGACTCTCCAAATTTGGTTGTTTTCGCTTCAGCGCCGAGGATCAGATGGGGTTCGTCCTTCGGTAGCTCAGACAACTTCCGCAGTTATTTCCTGCAAGCCAACGAAATCTTGTTAATTTCGTCGAGAAGATGAGACATCTGCGAAATCATTTGAAAAATGAAAAAAAATTCATACACGCTGTATTATAACTCTCACTCACTCATTCAAAATGAAAAAATGATGTTTATGATTCAACCCGTGTATGAGAAATAAATATGATAAAAATAAAATATTCCAATCACACTGTATATAGCAAATGGAACTTTGTGAGAGACACCCTGTATGAGAAGGAATTATGATAAAAAATGCAATCCACACACACTGTATGAAAAACAAAAAATATATGACGTTTTGTGAGAGAAACACTCTGTATGAGACGAAAAACAAATATGACAAATGAACTTTTCTGATTTTTTTTTTGAGAAAAGTGAATCGAAAGAAATAGGCACACTTGAAACAATCGCTAAAAATAAAAAAGAATAACTACTACTACTACTGACCTTTGCAAATCACGAATTAAATGGCACTTACAATAAAAAACAATGCACTTGTATAGAAAAAAAGCGAGAGACAGATGAGCGGCAGAGAGGCACTTGTTGTTGCTTCGAACGCAAATAATGAAATGACGCCGGCTCGCTGTGAACGTACGTATTTACTCTCTGTGTCACGTGACCCACGCCGTCCACCTCCACGCCGAGTTCGCGTACTCCACGCTGCAAATGTATACAACGGTCGATCTGGGGAAAACCCAAATTGCGCAATAACAGTAAACAACTCCAAGGTCAATTTAGCTCGAGCAGTGTAAACAGACACCGGATGTGTGAGATAAATCTGAAAAACAAATTCAAGGTCAAAAATGGATCATCGTCGTGTTTACTGAGAATTTCGTTCAACTTGAGAGAGCAGACAGTAAACATTCAAGATACGTGTCTTATCGCTATTTCACGGCGGCGGAGACGTATTTTTTTTCTTTTGGAATTTCATTCAAGAGCGTGTGAATTAATAATAAGTCGTCCATCATAATTTTCTGTTGTGTGTGTGTGTTCTAAGACAGTAAACATTCTTCATATTTAATTTTTTTGTTTTGTCAATTAAGGTGGCGGCGGCGGCCATGTTTTTTTCTCTTCCAGCCAACTGCTCTCAGCGAATCACGTGAGGGAAAGTTTTTTCATAACTTCCGCCATCGCGCCACGTTTTTTTGCCTTCCGCTCCATCGCCACCATGTTTTTCTGCCTTTTGCTCCATCGCCACCATGTTTTTTGCGTTCCGCTCCATCGCCGCCATGTTTTTTTGCCTTTAGCTCCATCGCCGCCATGTTTTTTGCGTTCCGCTCCATCGCCGCCATGTTTTTGCCTTCCGCTCCATCGCCGCCCCTTCCGCTCCATCGCCGCCATGATTTTTTGCCTTCCGCTGCATCGCCGCCATGTTTTTTTGCCTTCCGCTGCATCGCCGCCATGTTTTTTTGCAGAAAAGACGCGCGCCACTTAGGGTGAAACGTTTTGAACCCCCCCACCCCGAAACTCTTCGGCGAACACGTCATCTTCTTCAGCACCAACCCTCCACCAACGGCAAGAACTCGATGGACGCGGCCATCGAGAGATTCACCGTGTGGAGCAATGCCGATTCTGGGACACTCTTCGGTCCCAGCTTCGGCATTGTTCATCTATAATTGAAGTAATCTTCTTTACTGAATCCTAAATGGGAAATGGTGAATGCTGTCGATTTAATTATGCTTTAATGTCAAATAATCAGCAAATATTGTTTTTTGGCACTTCAGCATTTGTTTGTTGTCGATCCATCCCAAAAATTCTACTGATAATTCTGTTAAGTTCACAGTTTCTGTCCTATTTTTTCATCTGCACTATATGACAGTATTGTATTTTGAAATGTATTAGATGCGAGCATTCTTCAATTGTTAGTAACGACAACAAAAAATAAAACTAAAAAACCCGAAGCAAATTATCATCTTATTCATTATATACTTACATAATAAAAATTCAATCACTAGAAACATTTCTACATTACCAACACAAACATATGGTCCTTCGAGCCGGATATAACCACCAAGAAGAAGTTTCAAGAAATTGAAAGATTCAAAATCCAAACTACAGGCAGAGCAAGTCAAGCAGATCAAACTCCTAATTACTCTGAAGTCTGTATATTTATATCCTCCTTAACTATATCGAATACTTCTATTTGTGGGGGAATTGTGTGAATTCTCAGGTATGGAGAGGTTAACAACTTTAATTCATGAAAGGGGAATAATAAAAGGGCAAGTTACCCGCATCAAAAATCATTTTGACAAGCTAAAAGATTCAGAAGATTTCTGGATTTCAGTCAAGGCTAGGTGAACTAGAATCAATTTGGTTAGAATTCAAAACCATTCAGTCAGAAATCGAATTGATAACTGTCAATACTGACACTTACGAATCACATGATACAGAGCGAGAAAAATTTGAAGAGATATTTTACGATGTAGAAGCTGCCTTCAAGACATTTTTCTCCAAATATTCTACTCCTAAGACTGCTGCCCCTACAAAGTCCACTGGTGCAACTTCTACTATTGGTAATATTGGAAGTAATGTGTCGAATACAGGTATAGATATTAAGCTACCAATCATAAATTTACCTACTTTTTCTGATTCTTGTGATCAATGGCTGGAGTATCATGATACATTCAACGCACTGATCCATAGCAATTCAAATTTGAACGATATACAGAAATTTTATTACCTTTGAAGCAAGAAGCTGCTCATATCATCAAATCAATAGAGGTTTCCGCCTCCAATTACCATACTGCTTGGTCATTATTGCGTGAGAGATTTGAAAATACGAAAATCATAGTTCATAATCATGTTAGAGCCATTTTTGATTTACCTGCAATACAAAAAGAATCTCACATTGCTCTTAGACAACTCTTGGATAATATTCTGAAGCATTTTCTCAAGGTCTCAACTCAAATGAACTGGCTACTTTTCCAGATTTACAAAAATTCTTAAAAAATAGGTGTGAACTTTTAGAATTGCTTCACACAAGTCTTGAGCCAGACATAAAGTACAACACGAAACCCAAAAAAGAATCACATAATCTATCTCATTACGTATCAAGTCAAACTCAAATGAATCAATTTTGCAATTTCTGTAATGGTTCACATAATACTTATAATTGTCAAGATCTTCTAAAAATCCCAATTAACGAAAAGCTGTCAGAAGTCAAAATACGTGGCCTTTCTGTCAATTGTTTGCGCAAGAATCATAATTTCAAACAATGTAGGGCTAAGTTTTTGCCAAAAATGCAAGAAAAAACATAATACTTTGTTGCATTTCGATTTGAATGTTTCTTCTGAAAATCCTACAATCTCTAGCCCACCAGAAAACCAAGCAAGTTGTTCTCAAGTAGCAAGCACTTCGTTCATGACATACTCAAGTTCTCATTCGAACTCTAATCAAATATTGCTATCTACTGCATGTGTTCAAGTTGCTTATGTAGATGGCAATCTTCATTCATGTAGAGCTTTACTCGATTCAGGTTCTCAAGCTAATTTCATCACTGATAATTTAGCAAAACGTCTACGATTACCTAGAAATGCAATCAGTTCTGTTATTTTCGGCATCAATCACTGTTCATCTGCCTTGAAGCACAGATCTCCTGTGATGGTTTATTCAAATTATTCATCTTTCTGTGAAACCATTTCATGTTTGATTTTACCTAAAATAACTGAAAATATTCCACTCCATTCATTTGATTCTAAAATTTTGAACATACCGAGAAACATGAGGCTTGCCGATCCATATTTCAATAAAATTGATAAAATCGATCTCTTGATAGGTTCAGCATTATTCTGGAATCTACTATGCATAGGCAATATGTCTCTAGGAAAAAATCCACATTACAAAATACTAAATTTGGGTGGATCGTAGCCGGAGAAATGTTCAATAATTATACTGATTCTAAAACATGCAGTTATCTAGCAAATGAAATCACTGACACTCTAGAATCACAAGTTTCAAAATTTTGGGAACTTGAGAGTTGTGAAGTATCAGAGAGGTATTTGTCCTTGGAAGAGCAACAGGTTGAAAGTCATTTCCAACAAACATTGAAACGGAACTCTACAGAAAGATTCATAGTGAAAATACCTTTCAAGTCATATATAAACCTGGGAGATTCACGTCAAACAGCATTGAATAGATTTTTCAGCATTGAAAGAAAACTTAACCAAAACCCACAAATCAAATCAGAATATATTCAATTTATGCGAGAATATCAAGATCTCAATCATATGTTGAAAATTGAAGAAACTTTTCCATTAAATTTCTCAAAAACATTCTATTTACCACATCACGCAGTTTTCAAAAACAGTAGTCTCACAACTAAAATTCGAGTGGTGTTCGATGGATCCGCAAAAACAAATACAGGACAATCTCTAAATACTGTCCATAAAGTAGGACCTGTTGTTCAACCTGATCTGTTTTCAATTTTACTACATTTTCGCAAGCATACGTTTGTTATAACATCAGACGTGGGCAAAATGTATCGTCAGGTCCTACTAGATGTGGATGATCGAAAATTCCATCGTATATTTTGGCGAGAAAATTCCACAGATAAACTGGAGTGCTACGAGTTGCAAACGGTTACATACGGGACATCCTCAGCAGCCTTTTTAAGTGTTTGTTGCTTGAAACAATTAGCAATAGAAAACAGGTATCAGTACCCTGTGGCATCTTCCATAATAGAAAGAGATTTCTATGTGGATGATCTTCTTACAGGTCATGACACTTTGGAGGAACTTGTTCAGATACAACAAGATGTCTCCAAAATTCTTTCATCAGCTGGCTTTCCATTGCGAAAATGGTTATCAAACGAATCTTCAATTTTGACAAAATGTAATTTAGATATTTCAGATAATATATTGCATATAAAAAATGATTCAGCTGAATCCAAAACTCTTGGAATACTATGGGATTCACTCGCTGATACATTCAAATATTCTGTTGAGGATCTTATTCAAAATCTACCAAATCGTATAACAAAACGAAATATTTTATCATCGACTGCAAAAATTTTTGACCCCTTAGGTTTTTTAGCCCCTATTACTATTATACCCAAACTAATTTTGCAGAAGTTGTGGTTACATAAACTTTCTTGGGATGAAGCTATTCCTTTAGATCTCCAATCCACATGGATAAATTTTATAAATCAATTTTCTGAACTGAATGACATACAAGTCAATAGACATATATTCATTAATGAATCAGTATATACTGAGCTTCATGGTTTCTGTGATGCCAGCGAGAAAGCGTATGGTTCTTGTTTATATGTGAGGTCGATTGATGCAAGAGGTAATATATCAGTGAGTCTTCTTTGTGCCAAAACAAGAATTGCACCTTTGAAAAGTATTACTCTTCCCAAACTGGAACTTTGTGCAGCTAATTCATTAGCAGATTTATCACAAAAAGCAAGAAATTCATTGAACTGTCATTTTGATAAGCAATTTTACTGGTCAGACTCAACAATTACTCTGGGCTGGCTGCGATCTCCTCCACAACGTTGGAAGATTTTTGTAGCGAATCGTGTAGCTAATATACAAAAACAAACTAATATTGAATAATGGCATCACGTCGGAACTCAGTGCAATCCAGCAGATATTTTATCAAGAGGTATAGATCCAAATCAATTACAGCACTTATTACTATGGTGGCAAGGTCCATTTTGGCTTATGAAACCACATACAGAGTGGCCGATTAATCCAATCAAGCTTGATATTGACAAACTACCTGAAATCAGAAAAGCTACAATATCTTTTTTGGTAGTAAGCGACGTTGATATTCTTTTCAAAAAATATTCTAGCTTGATAAAATTGCAAAGTACAACCCTTTGCATATGTTCTGAGATTCAGAAATAACTCAAGAGTAAGTAAAAATGAATGTGAACTTGGTTCACTTACCACAATTGAATTGGAAAATTCCCTTTCATTACTCATTAGGCTTTCTCAGAAACAGAGTTCCTACAAAGAAATCACCCAACTCAAAGATAATAAAATTTTAGACTCCAAAAGCAATATATTATCACTTAACCCATTTTTGGACGAAAATGAAATCTTACGAGTTGGTGGTAGATTGCAGAACTCGAATTATAATTTCAATAAAAAACACACGATTTTATTAACACTTGATCATAATTTAACAAAGTTAATTGCCAAACACGAACATATCAGATTGTTACATTGTGGAGCGCAATGTCTAGTTGCATCTTTGAGAGATAGATATTGGCCCCTACGGGCAAGAAATCTAGCAAGAAAAATAATTCATAACTGCGTTATTTGCTTCAGAGTTAATCCAAGTAGTATCCAACCTTTGATGGGTTCATTACCAAAATCTCGTTTCGGTCAGTCTTTCGTTTTTGAAAACACGGGAATAGATTTAGCTGGACCAATCATGATAAAAAATTAAAAAGGCCGTGGATGCCAACACATCAAAGGTTACAGAGCTTTATTCATCTGTTTCCTTACAAAGGCAATACATCTGGAACTTGTAACTGATCTAACTACTGAAAATTTTCTATCGGCTCTCCGTCGATTTACAAGCAGAAGAGGTAAACCACAACATATATTTTCTGATAATGGTTCCACATTTGTAGGGGCTGCAGCAGAGCTTAAAGAACTACAAACTTTTCTTGCTTCTGATTCGAACCAAAATTCGTTGAAAGATTCCCTAAGTAGAGAGGGTATTCTTTGGTTATTTATTCCACCAAAATCACCCAACTTCGGAGGACTTTGGGAATCTGGGGTGAAATCAGTTAAAAATCATTTGAAACGGGTTGTTGGTAACACTCTCCATACATATGAGGAATTCAGCACTGTTCTTTCGCAAATTGAAGCAGTTCTGAACTCCCGCCCATTATCGCCTCTATCTTCTGATCCAAACGATCTTGAAGCTCTTACACCTGCACATTTTCTGATTGGAAGAAAGATGACTTCGATTCCTGATCCCACTATGCAACATATTCCAGAATCTAGACTGTCCTTGTATCAAAGACTACAGAAAATACCTCAACATTTATGGACCAGGTGGCACAAAGAGTATATTTCCGAACTGCAGACCAGGCTGAAATGGAAGAAAAATTCGTCAATAATTCTGAAGCCAGGCGTTATGGTAGTCGTCAAGGACGATAATCTGCCGCCCCTGAAATGGACGATAGGCCGCATTGTGGAGGTTCATCCTGGAGCAGATGGTGTCATTAGAGTAGCCACCATTCAATGTGCTGCTTCGAAACTCAAACGTCCAGTATCCAAGATATGCATCTTACCAACTGAAGAAGATCAAATTTGAAAATGGACTATTTATTGTTTCAGTTGAATTTACTATTTTGGAAGTTTTCTGAAAATAATCCTTTTCAAAGGGGGGAGTTATGTTAAGTTCACAGTTCCTGTCCTATTTTTTCACCTGCACTATATGACAGTATTGTATTTTGAAATGTATTAGATACGAGCATTCTTAAATTGTTAGTAACGACAACAAAAAATAAAACTAAAAAACGAGAAGCAAATTATCATCTTATTCATTATATACTTACATAAAAAAAACTCAATCAGTAGAAGCATTTCTACATCACCAACTCAAACAAATTCAGTTATCTCCAATAACCATAAGGAAATATTAGTTATTCAAAGTTTCTGAAGAAACCGTCTAATTTAGAAATGGGGTTGTAAGCATAAACTCTATTCATTAGCTTAGAATCCACTGGCGTTGAGATAAAATGGAGATGCCATTTGAAAAAAATTAGTTGAACAATTTTCGAGCCAGCCGAATTCGGCGCTAATTTCGGAGCACCTCGTAAAAGTTTTTTGAAAAGTTCCGAAATATATGAAGCTACAGATCTCATTCAGGCAAATTCTGGCAGTTTTTGACCTGACTCACTCTGTTCTTAAAAAATTAATTTTTTGTGAAGTGCTGTCAAAATAAAAAAAAAATCAAATAAGTGAAAACTGGAGCTCTGCAGACATATGCTGTTTCGAATGAAGTTATATTGAAATTCATCGTGAATTCTAAAAATTCAATGAAAAACAGGTTTTAATATATAATGTATCACTCCTCACAGACACCTATTCGGGTAACAGTTTTCATAGTTACCAGCGATTTCTGAGTAAATGAATCTGTTTGTGTCCTTCCTATAATATTCAACTGTACAGTGGAATAGCAATAAAGTTACGATAAATTTCGGATGACCCATTTTTCGTTAGCGTTTGGTGCAGTTTTCTCGTGAAAGCGTGTCCTGAAGTTTCTAAAATGGATTCCCGTGGAAAAAAGTGATATATGCACATGTTTTGACAACGAGCAACGACCTGGCGCCTAGCATTGTATGCTGAATTCATCTAGTCTCATAGACTATAGGCCGCAGTGTGTAATTTTCTTTATGTGTGAGTATCTCAGCTTCAAAGTTTGATTTATTATGGAAGAAGTTGAGTAATATCAGAAATTTCAGGAACTAACATGTGGAATCCAAACACTGTTCAAAAATTATAGTTTATTATTTTCATTCATAATCGTGTGGTATGGTTTTGTTTTGAGTAATGATGACAACAGCGGAAGTCGTCCTAATGGTGAAAAGATGCTGTTGCTGTTAATAATTTTTCGAATTTCATAACAAGATTCGAAAATAAGAAGTCCATTGATTCCATGAGTATATTCACTATGCCGTCATGACAACAATTCTCAAACATTCAATTCGGTCCGTTGATCCGGATTATATTGAAAACGCAATTGAGTTCAAAGAATCTTCTGTAGTCATATCAAAATATCAGTTAGAAAAAGTCGTTGATTGAAAGCATTCAGATTATTTCTTCCTGATGCTTGATCTATAGTGAGATTGTAATAAAACTATTGGAGGAAACTATTAGAATTTTAGTCATAATTGGAGTTGTGGAAAAAAGTTTGTATACGAATCTAGACATTGTAATCAGGCGAGTTGTGTCAGTAATTTCTTATTATCCATCAATCGTCGTGAGTATTTGATACAATTTCGATATCAGTAGTCAATATTGCTCCTTCTGAATTTGACGTTAAAGCAAAAAGAGCAATTGAGGGGGGTAATGAAACTGAAGACTATAATGGCATGGCACATGAAGCATTTATTCTTCAAAAGATAGTTATCAGAGTAATGGCGGGAGTTCATTATCGTGAAGATTGCCGCCCTCTCTTCATTAGTTTTCAAATAATGCCACTTCCTACCTCATTTATATAATCAGGCTTGATCGAAATTCATGTAACTAAGCTTAAATACTCGGCTCAATCCAAAGTTCACCATTACATCATTCGTCATGCTGAATAAATTTCAACTCTTAGGTTCAGACTTCAGATGTCGCAAAAGAATTCTCCTAACCTACATTCACAACAAACTGCCTTCTAGGATGAAGAATCTGGGTTTTTCAATTTAAGATGCAAATCAAAACTTTTCTATTGAAAAATTGTTTCTATAATGTAAATGAATCTCTTGATTTAAGAAAGAATGAATTTGAATGCATGTGATGGACACATTTAATATGTTTATGCTAATTCGCACTATGGCTTTACATTTATATCTATGCTTTTTATTGCATTCTTGACGTTCTACTGTTACTGTTGTATATTGTAGTTAAAAAAAAAACTTCTACGTCTACTACTTCTACATATCAAATCATTATTTAATCTCGATCAAATAAGTAAAGTGAGTACCCTTCTCTCATAGCGTTTCCACCAAGTAGAAAAATAAAGGCAAACATCTGTCAGAAAACACCTACTTCCCTGGCTAATACCACGACGGACATAGAACGTTCTTCCAAGAAGACCCAATTGCAAGTGCTTGTCTTGTTGGTAAACAGAAGATTATCCTTCCATTGGCTGGGAATGACCATCTGCAGACATGCATGTTTCGAGGTTTATTGCCTCTCATCAGTGACAGGGTAGGTCGGACAACATTATAATTGTCCTGTCCCTGCCAAATTAATAATAATCAACCGTTTAACTAATATTTCCCCACGGATGACACTACGACCCACAACTAAGTTGATCGCAGCGTCATCCGCACGGGAAATCAAGAACAATTATAATGCTGTTCGACCTACCCTGTCACAGATGAGAGGCAATAAACCTCGAAACATGCATGTCTGCAGGTGGCCATTTCCAGCCAAATGAAGGATACTTTTTTTTAACTACAAGACAAGCACTCGCAATTGGGTCTTCTTGGAGGAACAACAACAACAAATATCTCTCAGATGTAGTTCAATGTTCGTCAAGGTATGAGCCAGGGAAGTAGTTGTTTTCGGGCAGATGTCTGCCTTTATTTTTCCACTTGGTGGAAACGCTTGGAGAGAAGGGTACTCCGTATTCATTTCACTTTGTTAATGCCTCTCTGGCACAATATTTTCGAACTTGTTACAAATAAGTAAAAGAAAACATTTTCTTTATTTTCAGATATTTGACTGATGATACCTCGAAACATTTATCAGCTTTGGAGACATTGAAGCTTTCCAAGGATTCCTTATGGGATATGGTAATTATACATATCATCAATAATGAATAGAATAAAATATTAGCTTGTCTATGAATTAAAATTAAGGTATTTCAATGGAAATGAAATCGTCAAAATGAGTATAATAACAGGTGTCAACAGGTTAGATATTCAAAACTATTTTCGGATTGCTTTGTTTGCAAATTAATTTCTTTAGTTATAATACGCAATACTGTTGGGGTCGATTCAGATACATGCGTGCCCATGCAGGGTTTGTGAAGAAGGTGCGACCTAAACGTTTATGTCATTTCTGACCCTGGTGCCTGTTAACTGCATGACAACTTACATATGTGCCCTCCACTTGCATTTCTATAAGGTCATATTTTCTGGAGTAATGCTATTTAAGTTTTTCAAATAATCCTGACATATTTTTTATTGTATTATTCACTAGTTAAACTATAACATTTCCTGATTCCTTGCGTGCTCACTCTGCGAAAATAATAATTCTCTTAGACTGAGACTAATTCTGATTCTGAATAATCAGGTTGAGATTGTTGAAAAATATTGTTTTCTTCTTCTTGTCTTGTTGGATTATTGGAAAGCCTTATAGTCATCAAAAAACACTCCTTGTAGCAAATACTCCAGGTTTATATACAGTGAGGGATTAGGCAGGAATATTCTTTTAACTGCACTTTCCAGACTCTACTCTAGTTGTTTCTTGAATAAATGTTTGAAAAATGCACACAAATTGTGTATTTATTGCACATTTAGTATAACTCCGATGGAAATAGGGTGCATCAAAAGCAAGAAAACACAAATTTATCACTAGTAAACTGACTTCTATAGGTTCTTTATAATGAAATAGGCAATTTCACCATTAAAGAAACTATCAAAAAAGAAATCATCAAATAGAACTGTTATAGCTTCATTGACTGAAGAAATACGTTTCCTATAGTAACATTTTGAATGATAAGAATTTTCTCAATACAAAAAAGTATTTCAAATGAATAATTCTCTTCATCGAAGAAATTCCTTGAATTTATGTCAAATTATTTTTTTCTGAAAAGGAAATTCTATTCGTGAATAAAAAATTTGTTAAAGAAATATATCTTCAATCGTTTTTATGTTTTTATGTTTAGAATGACCAGAAACAGAAAGTACCTCAATAAGTATGAAAAGTATCGAAGTTTCGATATTCGTTATTCCTTCATCCATTTTTTTATCATTCAAAGAAATTTTTTGACCTTCAATCTTTGATAAACCCTCGAATAAAAAAGCATTCTAAACTCCGCCCAGTCCGAATCTCATTAAAACTGAATAATAGAACAATTCCCACTTCTGCAACTTGCTTTGTTGATGAAAAGTTAAAAAATTGTATTTCTATTTGCGTAATCACGAAAAGAGCAACTTTAATGATGTACTATGCCGAAACAAAAACCCATTCTCCATAATAGAATGGTAGGCAGTGTAACGTTTTGCTCCAATTAATACAATTTTCGACAGTTTCATCCATTATAATGATTAAAGAAAGCCATTTCCACAATGAAACGTCTTTCTGTACTAGTTACAGCACAAACTCGCATACAATACCTCTTATGAAAATGTACGTTTTTCAAAAGACAAAAGTAACTGTTTCCTGTTCGTATCTTCCATAGCGATTCATTACCTACTCTCATGAGTGGTGGATACAAAAAATATTTGTTTTTAGAGGAAGAGACAACACAGAAACCGGAAAATTGAAAGAAATATATGAATAACATGGCTACCTGGAGAATTGATTTTTGCTCATCTATACATACAGGGTGTGGAACCATTCTGTGGAGCATATCAACTCCATCAGTGAACAGAAAACAAAAGCATGATCAATGTTATTCGGTATCACAATTTTTGTTCTGAATTGTTTATTGGAAATGGAAATGGAACTCCAGATTTGATATATTATCCACAAATCAATTTTAAATTATTTTTATCCACTTCAAATGTATACCTCCCACCGATATTTCACCTACTGATCCCAGTTAGTTATGTTATTCCCATTTTATTTGAAAAATATCGATTCCAAATACTGTCGAGAGCTGTTTGAGCATCATTCCACATATATGAGCAAATTTTTGTATGAGCAAATTTTTGTATGTGCAGAAGTGAAAAAACTGTCCATATTGTCCATATTGAAATGGTCGAAATCCTCATCAGTTTAGTTTCCAGTCATTTGTAAAATGGCTTTCGGTTAATTTTGCTCAAATTTTGATGAAGATCATCACGAAGTACAATTTACAGATCGATCCTATGACTACAGGGTAAAAAAAAATCAGAATTTTTTATTTTGGGTATTATGCAACGATTTGATTTTTGTACTCTAGTTCGAACTTGAATTTTCTTAGAAATAAATTCATCACATCTAAATTGTAGCTGATGAGTCTCTCCATTCGAATAATAAAGAATTATATTATCTAACGAAGAGGGTTCTATTACCGTATGGGAGGTTCATAGAAATAGATAAATATCAAAACCACAATCATTTTCATTTTCACACGCTAAAATATACTAATTTTCTGAAAAAGTATGTGTCTTTATCAACAGCATGAGGATTCATATGATTGCCTGTCCAACAGTATACAGTTTTCCATATACAGGGCGACAATTTAAATGCTATATCTCATTAACCAGATTATATACTCATTGCGAATTGTTCATAACCGTTACTTTCACCCCCTCCCTCACCATATTCCCATCCGCCCCTTATGATTCACAGCTATTCGCATTCAAATATGAATAGATGTATATACAGGGTGTCAGTTTCAAAACTTTCCACCCTTAGCATCTTCCTTCCAGTGAATAATATGAGGAATCGAAAAAACACGACAATTTTATTTTCAAGGGGGACACTTTCAAAGAATATTTGTAGCCCTAGTGGTTCAACCCTTAAAAGGGAAAAATGTTACCCTTAGAATCTAATGGGAAGGGGGGTCAAGTGGCCCATCATTTTGATCGGAGTTCAATTATTTTTCCAGTGATACCCTGACTTTTTATGTTTTGAGGAGCAGTTTTTATAAAATAGCGTTCTAAACTAACAGAAGTAATGATAAGAACTTGCCTACACTGAGATGCATGGTTTGACCAGAACTAGTCAGAATATTAGGTGGTACCGTTCCAACCCTTTATTAGGGGCAAAATTTGCCATAAGTTCCAAAAAATTTACATCAAAAAGTAGTCTAATAGTGAAACGTAAATGGTAAAATGTTTATTAAATGCTGAATTTGAGGGAGGGGTAGGGGAGGGATGGAAGGATGGAGAGATGGAGAGATGGAGGGATGGAGGGATGGAGGGATGGAGGGATGGAGGGATGGAGGGATGGAGGGATGGAGGGATGGAGGGATGGAGGGATGGAGGGATGGAGGGATGGAGGGATGGAGGGATGGAGGGATGGAGGGATGGAGGGATGGAGGGATGGAGGGATGGAGGGATGGAGGGATGGAGGGATGGAGGGATGGAGGGATGGAGGGATGGAGGGATGGAGGGATGGAGGGATGGAGGGATGGAGGGATGGAGGGATGGAGGGATGGAGGGATGGAGGGATGGAGGGATGGAGGGATGGAGGGATGGAGGGATGGAGGGATGGAGGGATGGAGGGATGGAGGGATGAAGGGGGATGAAGGGGGATGAAGGGGGATGAAGGGGGATGAAGGGGGATGAAGGGGGATGAAGGGGGATGAAGGGGATGAAGGGATGAAGGGGGATGAAGGGGGATGAAGGGGGATGAAGGGGGATGAAGGGGGATGAAGGGGGATGAAGGGGGATGAAGGGGGATGAAGGGGGATGAAGAGGGATGAAGGGGATGAAGGGGGATGAAGGGGGGATGAAGGGGGATGAAGGGGGATGAAGGGGGATGAAGGGGGATGAAGGGGGTGAAGGGGGTGAAGGGGGTGAAGGGGGTGAAGGGGGATGAATGGGGATGAATGGGGATGAATGGGGATGAATGGGGATGAAGGGGGATGAAGGGGGATGAAGGGGGATGAAGGGGGATGAAGGGGATGAAGGGGGATGAAGGGGGATGAAGGGGGATGAAGGGGGATGAAGGGGGATGAAGGGGGATGAAGGGGGATGAAGGGGGATGAAGGGGGATGAAGGGGGATGAAGGGGGATGAAGGGGGATGAAGGGGGATGAAGGGGGATGAAGGGGGATGAAGGGGGATGAAGGGGGATGAAGGGGGATGAAGGGGGATGAAGGGGGATGAAGGGGGATGAAGGGGGATGAAGAGGGATGAAGAGGGATGAAGAGGGATGGAGGGATGGAGGGTTAGAGGGAGGGATGGAGTGAAGGATGGTGCATTTTTAGCAGGTTGGGATAAACTTTTTTTCTATTGAAAAAGATTGTTATGCTCTTTTTTCAATTTGTTGAGTAGATCAAAGCATTACCGTGTTCTTGTTACTCCAGCAATACTTAGTTTAGTTTGGATTACATAGATGTAATTTTGAGTTTTGATCTTCGGGAGAATTCTCATCGAACATGTCAAAGTTTTTACCAAGTATATAAATGAACCTTTCTTTTGGAAAATGATTCCAATAAAATTCGGACAGATTTGATTATACAGTGTGTTCCACTTCTCATGGAAACACCCCTATATCTTCCGTAATTTTCATAATAGAACCATGAAATTTGCAGGATAGATAGTCACTTGAAATTAATTAACTCACTGCACAAAAGGTTTCATCCTACATGATATGAACTGCCACAAATCCTTTTGGATTCGTGTTCTGGATCTCCAAATTACTACCAAAACCTGAAAAATTTTTAGTCCTGAAAAATTCGAATATGTTTCACTTCTTATGGAAATGCCCCCGTATCTTCCGTAATTTTCGACGTAGAACCATGAAATTTTCAGGATGGATAGATGCACTAGAAATTAACTAACTACACAAAAGGGGTCATCATACGTGATATACACGGGGGCGTTTTCAAGGAAAGTGACACAAACATGTTAGAATTTTTCAGAACAAAATTTTTTCAGGAGAAAGGTGTAATAATAGAAATTAGGGGATCCTGATCACGAATCCGAAAGAATTTAGGGCCAACAATCTTGCCCCCTAATATAAGTTTCCGGAAAAAATGGGTGGTTTCGTCGCTGCTGTCGTGCAGTGTATATCACGTAGGATGACTCCTTTCGTGCAGAGAGGTCATCTCCAGTGTATCTCTATTGATCCTGAGAAATTCATGACTTCTCGTCAAAAATTACAGCAGATACGAGGGTGTTTCCAAGAGAAGTGAAACACACTGTATAGGTAGCTATCCATCAGGATCTGAGTGAGAAATTTGACAAGTCAAATTCTCGATTGCAGCAGTAAAACTTGAAATGGAGTTTTTGTCATAAGATGCCGTTGTCAGATTTCGCAATTGAATTCTGTATCGTGATCAATCTCCCTCTATGATCAGAAAAGTGAGGTTCGATGATTTCGATGTTGAGACTGTCGTCATTCAAATCAGTAAATAGATTATCTACTCTAGTTTTACTAGTTTTTGTTATCCTGGTACCAACAGAAACTTTTTCTTGTATGCCATAGGAGATAAATATATAATCCCGTACGTGATGTTTACTGCTTGAGAGCTCGTAGAGCCCGAGGGCCAATAATCACGTAAGGGATAAAAAAATATCTCTTTAGTCCTGAGGCATATACGCTATTTTTTGCACTTTCCAGTATTATAACTTTCAACATCGATACAATTAATAAATTTAATGAGATATATAAACACCGTACTTGGATCACTCAGTAGGTAACGTTATAGCACAGTGTCAACAGAATTTTTCAATTCAGTGAAATTTCAATAATTAATGTTGACATTTAAACGAATCGTAATTTAACTAACAGAATATCAAGAAAATGAATGAATCTATAGATTTTGATACATTGAATCACTATTTTTCTGTTTAAAAAACAATAAGGCGCCCATAACAGAAAAAAAGTTGATAATGATTGCCAGAAGACGAAACGTCGGATAGTAAATCTGAACATAAAAACATGTAGCTGAAAAAAATTATCAATGAAAATGTATTTTTGGTTTTGAGCTATGTTGTCAAATAACGCTTGAAAAAAACAAAACGAAAATTTCGATTTTCAGTTTTTTCTGGATATTTCCGGATATACTCAGAATTTTCCAAGTTTCAAAACAGTATTTTTTTAAGAACAAAAAAACGCAACTTTGTCCCCATTTAAGCTTCGGCGTATCTCCTGTAGTTTAGGAGATCCCAATGGTGGGGCTCGAATTTGAATTACCCTGTACACTCTTGTTATCAAGTATTTACTTTGGAATGAATTTCTTTTTTTCTCACATTACTATACCACGATGCCACTCAGTACCATTCTGTGCTCTTCTTGTTGATGTTATCAATTTTTGTTGACATATGTAACTCTAGGCTATATCGGAATTGTCCGTTGCTTCGTAATCTTTACGAGTACCTTAAAAAAAAGATTGAAAGTTGTTGCGACCTCCCCCAACCCTCCGGAAATTTGTGACAATGTTGTCTGGATCCGCTAATGTAAGCTCGCTGTCCGCTCGTGGATAACAAGAAAGCATCTTTCGGGTATTCACGCTCGGATCAGCTTCAGATAGTGAAACAATAGCAACAACATCCAAACAATCAGTCGGGCGCTCTTTGTGACGTCAAGGAGAACCAAGGTAGTTCAGTTCTATTAGAATGATCATCTTACATCTGGCAGGTTGAACGGCGTATTTCTCGAAGTTTCGTATAAAGGAGTCGAAATTGCGTTATTAATTTCATGAATATCATTTCCGCGGATGAACTGAGGCTGAAGATGATGAATTTGATGTCACGGGGTGATACCCACACAATTTTTAATCAAAATAGATACCAAGTTGGTATTTCTTTTGAATATGGGTTTGCACGAACAAGACAATTCTGTAATGTTCAGAGACCATCTAGAGAACGAAAAAGAGAAAGGAGGCAATAACTGGAATCATTTTCTAATTTTTGGAGTTTATATGAGTTTGAAGTAATATCTGTCAATAGGAAGAGCATTCTAAAGCAATAATTTCACTCATTATAGAAAATATCAATATGTTTCAAGGGACTGCACTCCAACTATGCAGTACTCTTAGACAGATTGGATCAGTGCTTTATAGATCATACTCACACAATATGTGCACAGAGGTTTCCTCATCTTTTTGGCAGAACCTACATAAGTATACTAAAATCTATCTTTTTGATGTTGTTCATATTTTCATTGAGTCTCCAGTGCCCTGTTAGAAGCCCAACCATAATCTTGGTTATCCTTCTGTTCTGAGTCAGTAGGTACTTTATTCCCGGCGCCTTGTTCCACCATTCTTGAGATTGAGTCTCCATCCACGTGTTTTTGTAAGTTTTTATCAGAACTTTCACTGAGCAATAAGAGCACTTCGTGCTAATGAGTCAGCATCTCCTTAGTCCCTATGCTGTCCTGGTACTCAGGCTATGGACAGTTTGTTATGCCTTCCTAGCTCTTGCAAACAGTCCAAAACAAGTTTTGAGTACACTTGCATGAAGCTTATTGCTTCTTTAGCTGCTTGGCTGACAGAGTAAAAATGGTCCTTCTATTGAACTTTTTCCTTAGTAACTCTTCTGCACAATGTTGCTGTACTTCTGTCTGAAATACCGTAGCTAGTTTATCTGAATTGAACGGGACTTTAATAAAAATCGGTAGTCATTGATTGAAAATAGACGTAGAGGGACTACTATTATTCGTAAGAATTCGTAAGAAACGGCAAAATAGAAGAAAACGCAGTACATTCATTGCTTCAGAATAGACGAAATAGAGACACTTCAGCCAATAATTTACCAGAAGATTTGAATAGTTTTTCGAGTAGGTATTTTAGAATATCTGGGAGTACAATTCTAACCTATCACTTGTCTCTCGGCTTCAAACAGTTGTTAAAAATTTGGTTACAATTTTTCCAATACCCCTCAGATGAATTCAGCTTGTTTGAATTCCTAGCAGTTTAACGATAGTTACTGAGTTTTTTTTGAATTTCATCATTAATAATTTATTATCATAGCAATGTTCCAGCTAACCGCACTATAAAATATAGCCATATCATGCATCTGCCATACCCATAACTCTACTTTATACATTGAACACGTTATTGGTATGATACAGAAAATAGAATTAGCCCAAGGCCCTAGGACCGGCTTCCGGACAATTGCCCAAAAACAATTTCCCGAAAAACAATTCCCCGAAAACAGTTGCCCGAATGGACAATTTCCCGAAACACAATTGACCGAATGTACAATTGCCCGAAGAGACAATTTCGCGAAGAACAATTTCCCGAAAGGACAATTGACCGAAAAATGTATTTTAGCGCTACTTTATAAATTTGTAACCAATATTTTCGGAAATTTCTGTATACTATTATTTCTTCTCTGATTTACAACAACACCCTCAATACCTACTGTAAAACGGAAATAAAAAACGGAAAAAATACCCCACGGAAAAAAACCTCGGAAAGAAAACCACCGAAAAAATAACCCTATATGCGATAACAATGGTCAGTACACAAAAAGTAATGAAATTTCAACTGTGTCATGTTAAAGAAACTAGACCATATTTGATTCATTTTACAATACAGAGGGGTGGAACAACTGATGTTACTGTCTTGCAAAAAGGTGAATCTGTCACCAGGTTAGTTCGTTCAGGAACAATCGAGTCAAAAAATATAAAAAATCGTCGACGATGAACATTCCACAGGATTAGGTTAAAACTTTTATTGGTATTATATTGGTATTATATTCCGTAATATATCCAGTGATAAGGCACTCAACATGATCGTACGCGCAATTCGAAATCTATTGGTATCACTATATTTAAATAAATTTTTCGGTCAATTGTTCTTCGGGCAATTGTCTATTCGGGCAATTGCACATTCGATCAATTGTGCTTCGGGAAATTGTTCATTCGGGCAATTGTCCATTCGGGGAACTGCTTTCGGGAAATTGTCTTTCGGGAAATTGTTTTCGGGTAATTGTCCTAGATCCGATAGGACCGTACCCTAGGATTCACCATAATCAATAGATAACTTATACTATATACTGTTATGAAATGAAACGTTGAAAAGGGATAACCACATAAAAAAATTCAATAAAGTTTCCTACAGAGATACCAAATAGACATTTAATTTTCATACAAAGTAGTTTATTTTTCTTTAGAAAGACCATTTTCTAAACTGAAACCATGCACAAGCATTTAAAAGTAAAAATTAACAGAGAAATCTTACTATACGATTCCAACCTTCGGACAGCACGAACGCTTCCAAGAAACATACTAATTCACAGTCAAATTTCAAAATACAAAAAAAACTTGGACAGTTTGTTATTCAGCATATTACAGTCCAAAAAAAAATTAATTTAATTTTTTTTTTAACTCAAGAGTAGAAATTCAAAGCTAACATAAAATCACCCAGTACATTAAACTCTAATGCCAGCCAATCACAGGCAGTTTTCAAGCAGAATGACGAGGTAGCAAAATACGTCAAAATAGGGTCAAAATACAAATAAAAAAATACTTCTATACATAAAAATGTGGAAACTTCATCATTATAAAATAGTTTAATTTTTAGTATGTTTCATAGAAACAGAATTGTTGATAAGTTCAGTAGTTTTAAAAAATTAATTATTAAAAGTGACTGAAATAAAAAGTGATCCTAATGTGCCTAATTTCGCGTGAAAACGTCGTATCCAGCAACAATAAAAAGGAAAGGAAACACGAAGAGTTAGGGAAGGCTGCTTCGTTTATGAGAAGCTAGTGGAATTTCTCAACAAATTATAGTAAAAAGTACAAAATGAGACCAAAAAGAAACTTTATCAAAACCTAGACAAAGTGTCAAGGCATTAAATGAGCAAAAATCAACTTACCCAGAATCCAGAATTCCAAGAAATCGTCCAGAAATGAGAAGTCGGTAGCTGCTAGCATGGAGTTTTCCAGAATAAGGTACCATTTTTCCTTGTAAATCAGAACTTTCGCCAATAATCCTTTTGTGTCTATTCAAAAACGTTTCTCCCAAGACAATCATAACAGTTTTCGTGAAATTCCGCGTTGGAACTATAATTTTTCTTAAAACCCGCACAAGTGCACAAGACTATTAATAACCATAAAAAACTTTAAATTCAGCATTAATTATTATAAGAACAATTCTCTATCTGAAAGAATTTCGTATTGAAAGAGTTATTTACCTCAAAAAGCAAGGTTATGTCTATGCACTTGCAGAATATTCTTTGATATTTCACTACTAATTTCATGTCATAGGCAGTGACTATTTATTGATCCGTTGATAAGATCACAACTGGACTGCGTTTCAGAGTGAATGTTAGCGATTATTTCTTTCGTCTATTAAATATCAGTCATCAACCAATCATACGTTTGTTTCCTGTTTGACAGGACCAATCAACACGCTCTATTAGCGACTATTTACATGATGCACAATAGTCACCGACTATTCAGCATGATACTCATATCAAGGAGCCTGAGCATCTGACAGTACTCTAAATAAATACATATTGAACGTCAAATAGAATCAATCGTGTTAAAGCTGAATAATTATTTGAAAATGAATCGGTTTGGAAAAATCAAAAACGATGAGATATCGAGGCTACAATCCCTGACAATACAGTGTCATTCATATGACAGATATGAAGAAATGGATTCAAGAAATAATCTTCATAAATATAACACGACCTTGATTAATTGTCGACTATTTTATTGCTGCTAAATTTCTCTTGTATTTATTAATTTTACTCGACATTATTTTGGCATTAATAATCAGAGATGAAAGCCCTCGAGCTTCGCTCTCGGGCTCTCATCAGATTATTAATGCCAAAATAATGTCTCGTTAAATTATTATAAAATACAGTCGAAATTTAGATGCAATAAAAATAGTCGACTATTTATCAAGGTCTTGTTATATTACCCTTGAATAAAATTTAAATTTTAAGTTAGTTAGATGCAGATAGGTAGTTTAAGAGTAGGAGAAATGACTCCGTTTTCTTTTGAAGCTTTCCAATTGAAAGTGTTTTTCTATTATTGGTATGAATGAAAACCCTATTTTGAAGTTCAAGTATTTTTTTTTTCAATGAAATATTCATTTATTCACAAACTAGTCACATATTTTAAAAGATAATTGCACCCCGATTCCTGGAACTCTGCTTGAGAATAGAGAGTTTGTTATTTTCCAAGGACTCTATAAGAGGATGACCTTTGGTGTCAAATTCCTTGGCCAGATCAAATGGCGTTTAGAATCTGAATTTGGGGAGAAGGATATTTTCGTGATTCAGTTTTTTATTCGAATGTTCACTACAGGTGCTTTAGGGGAGAGGCTTCAACCCACCGTTTCAACAAGTCATTGGAAAGATCTATGAGCAAACATTGGAATGGAATTCTTTTAATCAAAAAATAGTTTATTTCTCAAGTATGTTGTCATCTTGTGAGGAAACATTACGTAAATTCTGTAGTGATTCATGGATGATATTTGTCTATTTTCCATAACTTTTTCAAATATACTAGTGAAGTTTGTTGGTTTGCTATTTATTTACTGTCTTTACACTATTCATCCTGGAAAATCATCTGCTTTGAACCAATTCATTACCGTTTTTATACACAACTCAAAATCTCATTCAAACATCAAAGAACTTGGAAGTCATAAAGCATTCCTCATAATTTCAATGGTAGTAAAAACACGAGTAAGAACAACTCTGATGAGCATGTCATAATAGCCACAAGAGACTTTATGTAAGGGCTTTTTCGAATGTGCAAGATTCGAAATGAAGTAACATGTTTGAAAATGACTTTGTAGACACTGCTAGCCCACATTATTTCAGTATTATACTTTATCTTGCGACATATCTATGAAGCAACAGAGTGTAGTTATCATAAGTAGAAACTACCGGAGTAGAGTACGGTATATACAGGAGAGACATACGGCATTTTTCAAGTGGTTCTGTACAGTGAAAGGCAACCACTAAATAAAACCTTAATTATCAGTGACTCTTTGAGTGCCATCTGTAGTATACGTTTGTTGTTTGACAAGATAGCCCGAGAAGCCCTCATTGACCACAATCCAGAACAAGAAATTTCAACGACACACAACACAACAGATTAGTTCAAAGTTAGCAGAGGTTAAGATGTCAGTTATTCCTTGAAAAAATCAGCCGAAACAACGCAGAGAGCAAGTGATACTTTCACTTCTACGAATAGGACATACCAAGTATACCCATGAACACCTTTTGAAAAGACAGGAAAATAATATATGTGATTTGTGCCAAGTTCAAGTGTCGGTCAAACATATACTAGTGGAATGTCCTAGCTAGTTCGTAGCTAATAGACAGGAAGGAACACGGTATGTGTCGTACTTTGGATGAATGCTGGATAACGACTGTAATGTTAAAAATGTTGTTTCCTTTCTAACAGACATTGGTATTCTTAATGAAATTTAGCTAACAGTGAAATGAAATTTAACAAATTGTATAATTCATACTGATGTTGCTAATAACCCTGCGCGGTTGATGCAACTAAAATTTGAAATAAAAAAGAAAATAAGTAGAAAATAGAGCAATGAATCAAGAACAAATGAAGGGTTGAAGGTATTGAATAGTGTGAAACAGGTGACACATATTTAATGGGAGGAAATAAAAAATACCGAATCGAGTATCAACTTTCGAACCAGGTAAATAAGAAATACCAGAAAATCAAAATACGTGTTTCTGTTTTGAATCATCTTGCATAGTTTCAAATAAATGACATCGAATTTATGTTGAAGTAGATAACAAGAAAACTTCAACGATAAGGCGAATTAAAGAAAATTGCTGCTCTAAGTGGAAAACCTGTCTCCAGTGGCATCAGACGTTAGAAGGTCTTTCCTAGCTCGTACAAGTTTCTGACTTCTGAGGGTTGCTCGTAAGGGTGCAGCTGGTTGACGAATATAACAATTTTAATAACAAATGGAAGCGAAGGAGGAGCTTCGGATCGGGTGATGCTGCTCTCGTAGCCGATGGAATAATCTCCTGCGACCGCTGCAGCGCCCAGCTGATGATGAGCCCTACAAGGGTATTCACGAGGAGGTAAATAGAAGGAACTCGCTGCAATAACGGAAAAAGCTGTCGGATCTGGTTCTGCTATACTAGTAGCCGGTGAAAGAATCTTCCTCGACAGCCGCACCACCAAGCTGGAAAGCAGAGCTTTCACGAGAGGCAGATAGATTTACCACGCTGCATTAACTAAAGAGGGGGAATGAGAGGACGCACCTCCACCCTTGCTTTGAGGATGTATAGGCCTCTTTAATAGTTGAGAAGACAGGGGTAGAATGTGACTAGGATTGAAGAAAGGGTAGACCTCTCAAGACGACGTGCCGTTATGCGGCCATGGGGTGCCTGCCTCCCTGAAACCTCAATTTAAACGTTCTCTTACTTTACTAAAGTTGTTTAATCCACAATGTTCTATCAACAAGCTTAAGTTAACGATAATAGTGATGCTCCTACCTGTTTGAGTTAATTAGGATCTGAAAGCTCCCTACCTGTATGATGACTTCCTCTAAGAACTCCGGTAAGTGTTATTCTACGATAACCTTACTGCCTCCGTATCCTGAACAAGCCGTCAGGAGGTGAGCTGGTGAATTAATAGCCTGACAATGTCTGCTATTTGGCATTCTAGTTTCACAAATTCTAAACTTATATATTTCAAACTCACCGCGTGTGGTCAGCATCGTACATGTTTCTTTGCTGGGTCTTTTGGTCTAGGTATTGAGCTATAAGTTCAACTTATACATTTCCATTCGTTTCAGGATTCGTTCGATACCATCTGCCAAAACCTTATGGCTAATTGGTCTAACATCACTTGGTACCTGGAGTCTGCGGCTTCGTTTCTCTCTCCCAACCACATGGAATTGAATGAGTTCCCGACGAATCTGAGGTACAGCGTTTAAAAAGTCTTCAGTTTCCTTGTATGATATAACGCAGCTATCTATCCATCATTCCGATCCATAAATCACAAGGGGAAGCTTCAGGAACTAGAAAATCTGTCTCAAATGAATTTCAAGATGCTACGGATCAAGTACCGGAGAAGGGGTTCTCGGTGGCATCCGTACGGCCTTCCGCACAATATAAGGAGAGCAGATGCAGTTGACAGAAATGATGAACAGGAATCGTCCCACAAGCTATCCTGATATCATACCAAGGATGGGCATTGCAGGGGATACAAAGAAAGGGGTCATGAGGCCTATCTAACTGGTTGCAGTGGCAACATTCCCACAACTACTACTAATTCACTGGCTAATGCCATGATAGATTTTGAATTTTTTAATTTATTTTCGTAATTTTAGAGTTAACTTCTGACATCGTGTTCGATACCCTAAGAACATTTAATGAATTTGCTTTTTGTCTTTCAAGATATCAAAACAAAACTCGGCACAGATAATATACGCGTCAAATGCTATATTTTGACAAATTCTGGCCCAGCCGTTAATACAATCTGCCAACAAATCACGATCAAACTGATAGCTACCTATACATAGCTATGACGTATTGTGTGGAGAGCTGAGTCTTTTCGTTCTTTGTAAATTGTATGATCTACCTGATATTCTTTTAAGAGTACCTAATTATTGAACTCTCGGGCACGAACTGATTTTCCAACAAAATCTCTCGAATTTCATGGTAGGTATCGAAAGAAAATTAAAACCGTTTGGATGTTTTATATTTTTAATTAATCTCTGTGAAATAACTACTTCGTTAACGCTTCCATTCCCTTGAAGAATACTGTTGAACTTCATCAGAAGTTAATCTTCATTTTACAAAGAAAAAATAACTCGACTAAAAATTTAATGAAGGTTTCGAGTTTATTATTCAGACGCTATGATAATTAAATTCCTTTTTGGAAGGTCTTTCTTTATTAAGTATAAAGAACAACAATTTCAAACAGGCAAAACAGTATTGACGGCGGTAATAATCGATGTATCTCCAAACTTGGAGTTTTTGTAGATCAAATAGTATAGTAGTGAAGAAAGGATTGGAAACGTATATAGTTGGTAAACAATTCCATTCTGACTTGTAATCAAGGTAGGTATATTGAATGATTCCGAACTAATTATCGCACTACTCAACCTCAAATCATACATGAGAAGAAAAAAGTGTGTTGCTAGTGTTTTTGTTTACTTCATAGAGCAATTGTTCCAAAAACATCTCATGATTATTTATAACTGAAATGTATTCCAAACCGTATCAAAATCCCTACCTCTTAGAAGGCATCCAAATTATTGATTGCGTGAGGGTTCTATTTGAAATCTTCTGAAATCTTCAAATTGATGCAAAACCGCTCTAATAGCACGTGTCTATGTCTATGTCTAGATATTGTTAACAAACCTAAGGGGATTGTTTTGAACATTTTGGAGCTCAATGAAACTTTTGTTTTTTGTTGCTTGTTTTCAATAACACAACCTATATAACGGAGTAAATCTCAAGTTTCAAAGGAGTTTGTAATAGTTTTGAAGTTGTAGTAATTGGATTTTCTTATTGTTTAACGTTGATTGAAGAGCTTTCAGTTAGGAAAGTATGCTACCTATTTGTTAAGATTGTTTTAATTGAGGATTATGATTTGAAAACCTAGATACATAACAATGTGACCCGCAGGAAGTTAGCTACAAGTGCAATAAATTTTGATGGAATGATGAAAATAATTTTTGGTGTCGGTGGTCTCTGCATATTGGTGAAATAGTTTTTCATTCAGTCTTATATCCGATATAAGGAGCAACACAAGAGCGTAGCTTGAGTGTTTGTTTTTCTCTAGTGTATTATATGCTAATAAGATATGACATTCATCAAAAAACTTCCTCCACGGCTGGTATAATGATAAATAGTAACGATAACAGCGTCTTTATTTCCCATGATGATTATCAATTCTTTACATTTTATAGAAATAATGATAGTAGCATGAACGGTATAGTTCAGCTTAGAAATATGTAAGAATGAAAAACTGATAATTATGAAAAAACATTCCACTTAACCTCGTAACATACGTATAATGAAATAGTTCATTTCAGAATAGATCATTGAAAAAAAAATATTGAACGAAAACCTAATAGCATACAGGGTGGTCCAACATAAAGCATGCACCTAGCTTTTCTCCTACTTGGAAATCAAAGCAAAAATGCTCGAACACTAGGAGTTTGCTTTTAAGGCGGACGCATTATAGACAAATATTTCAACGTGTTCCTTCAACCCCTGCAGAGAGGGGGTACCACAAACATAAAATTTTTAATGGAAAATGAGATCGAGTAATATCAAGCAGTTTGTAAGGGCACAAAATTATCTTTCTAATGATACTCCCTATTTGTTAAAATTCACTCAAACAGTTGATGCGAAAACGGTTTCAAGAACATTAACCCGACATCCCACTCATGTATAAAAATTCCCATTGGTGAGTACCAAAATCGTAGTTTGCTATCGCCTAAATGGAAAGGAATAGAAATGCAAGTGGATACTAAAATCGAATGAATTATGTTACCACAATTATAAATGTCAAAAACAGAAATAAACAGCAAATAATATTTCCAGTTGGAAAGGCAGAAATAGTAAAGGAGATTGAAAATCAACTCCAGAAAATAAAAAACGCATGTATATAAAAAAATATATTTCTTTAAACCCTTTCACTGATTTGGCATTAAAGAAATCCCGTGATGCACGTAATTCCAAGCGAAAGAACTTTAAAGGTAATTTAGAAAAAACGTTAAAATAGTTGAATAGCATTAACTATAATTGAAATGGGTAAAAAGGCATTTATATTGGATGAAAATAGTCCCATAGGTTTTGTGAAAAGATATTTTCATATCGCTGCATATGTATAGATTAGCTTGGCGAGGAGGTGAACCTGCAAATTGTAAATTACACTATTTTAAAGGAGAGAAAACAAATTATGGTGATTTAACTTGTCACATTAAGTATAATAAAAGTTTTTTCCAAAATATGTCAGGGTGACTCAAAGAAGTGCTGCGATAGTAAATTTTTTGTTGAAATTGTTAAATTTGTTATATCCGTCAACCGGTTGCACCCCTACGTGCAACCCTCAGAAGTCAGATACTTGTGCAAGCTAGGGGAAGACGTAGCCCTTATCTTTTAATACGTGTGATGACATGCACGAGACTGGTGGCAAAGCTGAGATTCGAATTCATGTTCCTACGGATGTTTTGGCTTATGGAGCGAGCACTTTACCTGCATGCCACCGCGGCGAATAGAAAACAGGAAACCCTGGCATATACCAAATAACATTGTTTTATGAAATATCATCACATAGACCGAACCATATTACAACTGATAGATTATTTATAACTCCCAATCAGTTTTAGAAAAATAATTCATCTGAAATTCGGTTCAAAAATGTTATAGGAATCAACGAAATTCTTGAGTGTACAAAAATTTCAAATTCCATTCAGTCAAACTCTGACAACATCGACTGTAGGATAGCGTGAATAATAATAACTGTTACGACCAGTTTCGGTTTATCAAATCATTATCAAGTAAACTGTACTCTTATATCATTGCCCTGTAACACAATTGTATCGAGTCTACAAGTTACAAGTGACCTGCCTGTAACTACAAGTCCTACATGATTCCGTATCACAATGCGAATAGCTACAATTGTAGAAAGACAATAATTTTGTACATATGTAGCTACATATTTCATGAAAACGTTATGCCTACTCGATGCAGCCTTGCCATGACACGCGTGGGATAGTGGTTAGGTTAGGTTAGTCAAGTAGACGTCTAAGTAGGTGTGTTGCGGCGTTACTGTATTTTGAGTAAAATGTCTTCAAAACAAATTGTTTTTGAACGTAAAATGCAATTTTTTAAAAAGATTAGAGAAAATAAGCATATTCTTTTCGGTGCTTTCTCAGATAAACTAAGAAAGCAAGATAAAGTAGAAAAGTGGAAAGAAATGGCAATGGTGGCTCAAAGTATTTGTTTAGTTCCTGCTGATAAGGATTGGACCTATGTAAGGGATACAGTTTGGCAGAATTTGAAGAAAACTGCAATGGTGAGTACAACTGTAACTTGCAATCAGTATTGTTATTGACTTATGGTACATATGTATAGGTAAAAATTGATAATGTAAAGAAAACTGGTACTGGTGGAATGGGGACTTTAACCGAAGTTGATAATATCGTACTAGAAATAATTGGGAAAGAGTCTCCTGTAATTTGCGGTCTTGGAGTAGCTGAGTCGTTCGAAACACCTCCACAGCAGGCACGTGAAACCGTCCCAGAGGATAATTCTGAAGATATTGTCAACAAAAATCGTCCAATCAGTGATCACATGACCCCATCTACTTCAAAACAATCCAATGGTCAGTCACTTCAAATCAAAATAATAGGAATAATAATGGAATAATGTGTGTTTTTTGCAGGAAAAAGAAAACGAGTTACTGCAAACAATTCCGCCTCAGAAAAAGTTGCTGCTATAAAACAAGAAAACCTAACATTGCAAGTCGAATATCTGAAATTGAAGAATTATAGAACTAAACTGGAAATTGTAAAATTAGAACGAGAGCTTAAAGTGCCCATGTCAGAATTTACGGCAACCTTACAACAATATAACTACGAAACTGAAAATGACAGGTGCTTTTACAAGTTGTAGTAGGACAACCTCACACAGTACGCACCTTATAATCATTTCGTTGACATTTTCGGGTAAATTTTTGAAAATACATAAACAACGTGTTCATTTAAAAAAAATATTTATTTGATAAACTTCTTTTACTGAAGCTTACATGTGTATGTTTTGTTCGTTCATCTTCTAACTACAATAAAGATAATTTCTCACGAAATGATTGATGAGATCTTGCAATCTAGCTTGGGCCCCGACAGCAGCAGGTGCATCATCTTCAGGATTTTCATAATTTTCTGCATCTTGGACGTTTTCATCATCTCCTATTGCAAAATCTTCAACTTCGTGATTATTTTTTGAGATTTTACATAGAGCCGCACAACATTTAAAAATATTTGCGGCAAAAACAGGATCGACACGTAGATGATTCAAACAAGGAAATTTTTCTTTTATGTGCTCTGTTGAAATTATTTTGGGCTGGATTTAATGGGTCTTCATATGTCGGTGGAATCAACCATTGCTTCAGTGGATTAGCAGATTCTCCGAGAATTACAGTATTCGGATGAGGTCTCCAACCATTTTCCATTCTGCGACATAAAGAACTATTTCGAAGTACCCGTGCGTCGTGAACACTACCAGGCCAGTTGGCACTAACATAGTAGAATGTTAGGTCTGGACCACAAACAGCCATATAGTTGATTGAGTGTTTACCATGGCGATCCACATAGGCTGGTTCGTTAATAACGGGAGCGTCTATATTATTAAGTGTTCCGTCCAATGCACCACATACTTCAGGAAAACCGGCTATTGTATGAAATCTTTGAACAACGTCCAACATATTATAGGGCCATGACACTATTTCGTCGAATTTTATCTTATTAACAATACGAACAGTGTCATGTACCCATCTACACACAGTAATTTTTGATACCCCATGCATATCGCAAACACCATGGTACTGACCTCCATTCCCTAACCAGTGCAAGGCAATTAATGTCTTCTGCGGTGGTGTCAATCCATACCATCGAACTGTTGTATTTGCAAGCCTTGGTCCAATATCCCGAAGGAGATTTTCAAATTGGTCTCGGCTCAGACGAAACCTTTCGGTGAATTCGTTATCAGTGAGAACAGCTAAGTCTTTCCTAATATTAAAACGATATTCTTCAGGCACGTCTTCATAGTCACTTTCGGAATCGCTTGACCACATATTGCGAGGACAGATACGTACGTGTTGACAGTACGAGAATTGTCATAATACTACTGTACCGTGTGCATTTACCCAGGGTTGAAGATAGGTAAAACATTATCTACACTTGTTGAAAATTCTGTAACACAATAATACAAGTGTTAACTTTGTGTTACAGAAAATGCTTACAAATGTCGAGATTCTTCCGTAATTATTGGTGCCGTACGGGTAGTTACAAGATGGGTTGTGTTATGCAAAAGTTACAAGTGTACAATATATTCTAACAATTGTAGGACTTGTACGACTTGTGTTACTGGGCCCAGGTCTTCATTAAATATACCGGGTGATTATGCCAAGTATCCGCAGCCTTGTAACTTTCATATTTGTTAAAAAAAACTATAACGTCATGAAGAGGGGCGACTCTACTTGACGGAAGACCATTAAACTAATCATGAAAAATGGTTGATCATGTTATCCGAATCTTCCGCAAAGTCTTATACAATAGGTATGATCTTCGGCAAGTATTGAAGAGAAAACAACTGCTGCTCCCTACCACCTGATCGAGGACCAGCCCTACTAGGACTTTGACGAGGAGGCAGATGGAAGGAACTCGCAGTGGGAACTGGTCTTCAATGGAAGCCAAGGTGGGGCCTCGGATCGGATACTGCGGGTCTGGTAGCCGGTGATGGTACCCCCGTGGCCGCCGCACCGCCCGACTGAGAACCAGCCCTACCAGGACTTTCAGGAATAAGCAGATTGAAAGAACTCGCTCCACTGATAAGCACCCACATACAAACACATAGTTTGAGGATTTATTTCGAGGAGACCACATGGAGACTGAGCTAGGTTAATTTTAGAGCATGTCATGTATGAGGAGACAATGGGATGGCAAAAAGGGCCCATGGGGGCCTACTTACCTGGCTGCAATAGCGGCTTCTCCTCATGTACTACTACTACCACTACTTTTCAAATGAATTGTCACATTTCTTATTGTACATTATCATAGAGGCTGTTTTTCTGAGTTGAATCATATAAAATATTATACATTTTCATCATGGAAACGTCGAGTAGGACGAGTGTTAAAAGGACTTCTAGATCACCAGATCTTATCAAAATGGACTTTTCTCTCTGGCCCTATCTCAAAGAAAGTTTTCACATTGAAGCCCTTGCAAATACCAAAGTCCTCTACAACAAAATACGCCATAAATGTCAGACGTTGAATAGCACCAATCTCCAAAGAGAATAAGCATTCAGATAATTCTAACAGGGGAATGTTGTGTTCTGAAAACAATTGAGGACATCACTTCGAACATCTGATCAATATGAATTTCCTTGTTGGTGTGCCATTTTTGAACAAGAAATCTTAATAGCGTTTTTTTATGACGTTACATTTTCCAAACATCCTTGTACAGTAAATGACTGTTAACTATGCATAAAAAAATTTCAGTTCAATTTCAGAATAATTTATGTTCCCGTCGTTATTATGAAGGGAATGTTCAAAGTTTTATATACGATTGAAGTGAGAAAGGCATTCTCTATCATAATTTACAAAAACATATGTCAATTATATTGAAGAAAAAAGTTTACATGAAAATGTGTGACAGGTGACAAGATGTAGATGATTGATTTCAGGCACTCAATGGCCTTCAATAAAGCATTGTATAGGACGTTATTGTTTTTTCTACAAATGAGAAAGTTGCAAGGCCTCGAATGCTTATCTGAATAATAATAATAATAATAATAATAATAATAATTTATTCACAATTTATAAAAGGAACAAAGAGTGTAAGGGTACATATTGTGAATAAAATAATGCCACGGAAGCAGTTAGTGCTGCTTGTGTGTGGATATTAAACATATATAGATATAAGACTAATACAAGTAATATAAACAAGAAAATGGGTACATACATAAGAACGAGTGTGTTTTTTTTCAATTGTTAAATATTTAGGGCTAATAATAATACATACAGGTATTTTTTTTTAGTTTTCAATCAGCGCGCGAGTTTCGTATCGATTAGATTGCTTCGTAAACAGTTTTATTCCTTTATTAAATCTGAATTTGAAAGACTCATTTTTCAATTCGTTCGGGAGTATGTTAAAAGCTCTTGGTGCTAGAACTCTGTAACAGCTTTGTACAATTGATTTGGATGCGAAGGGTATTGAGAAATTATCAATTTGTCTCGTCGTATAAGTGTGAGATGGTTTCTTGAGTTCATTTTTATTTTGGAACTGTGTTGTGGTTATGCTAATGAAAAATAATTGTCTCAAATCAAACATATTAGACTCTTCATAAAGAGCGTCGCTTGAATATCTATTATTTTTAAAGAGAATCATTTTCAAAAAACGTTTTTGTGCTACTTCAAGATGTTTGAGATGAGTTTTAGAGACTCCTCCCCATCCTATAATTCCGTAGCTCAAATGAGACTCTACTAGACTCATATACATAATTTTAAGTTGTTTTGTATCGAAAATTCCTGAAAGTTGTTTGAATCTGTTTAAAATGCAACGAAGTTTTTTCACCAGATAGTCTACATGGCAGTTCCATTTAAGATGTTTATCAATTATAATTCCAAGGTATTTGATTTTATCTCCTGAGAGTATGGTGAAGTTATCATCCAGTGCAATTTGATTGAAGTACGGAAGACCTGTTTTGTTGCTACAAAAGGGCAGGTAAACGGTTTTTTCCAAGTTAAGGGAAAGTAGTCTATGATTTAGCCATTTTACAATATTGGGAAAGTTATTTTCGATTTTTTTTTTCAGTTTTTCCCAGGTTCCGTCTTCGTATATAATGACAGTATCATCTGCAAAACTTATTATTTTACAATCTCCTTCTGTGAAAAGGAGATTGTTCATATATAGTATGAAGAGTATTGGCCCTAATACCGTGCCTTGAGGTACACCACATGTTATAGTTTCCTCTTCGCTGATATGGTTTTGTATTTTAACCCGTTGCGTTCTGTCAGTTAGGTATGACTTCATGAGACTATGTGCTGTACCACGTACATCTACGTCTTCCAAGACTTCTAGGAGGACTGAGTGATCGACAGTGTCGAAGGCTTTTGCCAAATCTATGAAAACTCCTATTGTTGGTCTCTTTGTGTCTATAGCATGGTATATTTTTGTTGTTAACGCCCTAATAGCCCCTTGTGTCGATTTCCCTTCTCTAAAACCAAATTGTGATGGCGAAAGAATGTTGTGCTTTTCGATGAATGAATTTAATCTTTTTTTTTATTAATTTCTCAATAATTTTGCTAAAATTGGATATCAGCGCAATAGGACGATAATTGGACATTTCTGTTTTATTGCCATTTTTGTATATCGGTATGACTGTGGATATTTTGAGTATAGAAAGAAAGATACCAGTACCAAATGATCTATTGATGATATGAACAAGAGGAGAAGTAATATAGTCTGCAATAATTTTTAGTTTTTCAGCTTTGAAGCCATCCGTCTATTTTTTTTTTTTTTTGCTAATTCTGGCCCAACATTAGCACATTATACATTAAAGTTATTTGATAAGTCTGATAAGTCATCCAGTAGATAAAATAAAGTAATTATATTCGCTAGGTAGGTACAATGAAACCTTACCGGAATTAAAAAATTTACCTGTAATATCATAAGCAGAATCTATTTCAAAACATTTCTGATGTGGGATAGCTAATTATCAAAATTCACAAATTCAAAAGAGAGCTGTTTAGTTCTATTTGGTCATTGAGGGTTTTAAAGTTAGGGTTTTTTATTCAATTTATTTATTGCCAAAATCCGAAACTGGTAATAACATTAAAAAAAGTAGTAGAAATTGACAAAAGTAATTTTTATTTTCTCTGTCCTGCCTTCATCATGGATTTCCACAATATAAATAGATCATCAATTCAACAACAAGTTCTAACAACTCTTTTTTATTTATAATCGAACACAGTAAATACAGAAAATGTATTGGGATGGGTACTGTAGAATTCACCTATTTATGTTCGCATTTTCTGTCGATGAAGAATTTGATGCGCTGACATTCCTCTCCTGGAGTTTGCAAATTAACGATCTATATGCGCTAATATTCGAAGTTTTCTCTTCAATAAATCAAAGCGGCACTGTAGCTGAAACTAGGATCCCGCCTCAGGGCTATTAAGGCATTTAAATTATGTGTTAGTGGCACTAATCTGTTCACTGGGGAGTCATAAGTGGGAATATCTCTTCGTTGTTGACGCTCAGTCAAGTATTATGCAAAGACAATGGCGGAAGACTGGAAACTGCCGGGAAGTTCAATACAAAGTTCCGTGCAAATAGCCGAGGATTATGCGAAAAGGGAGTCGAGCGTAAAAACTCATTGGAAAAAAGCTGATAACTCATTTGTTGAATAGCAGGTTGGTGTGGTGTATAATTTGATTCCTGCAGGGGACTGAGTGGTGATCAAATAATGGCCCAGGGTAACTTTTGAATGAAATGGTGAGAAATTCAACAGCTCTCAACAAAATCGAATGATTGAGTATCATTTCCAGGGGTGGAGAATGTGATTCAAGATAACTGAAGACCATAATTTTTATCGACATTTGAATAATCTATTTTAAAAATGTCAAATCTGTGATAAACCTACATAGGGTCCAAAAAAAATCACAGTAATGGTTGAGACGTATAAATAGGGAAGCTGGAAATATTTGTAAGAACATAATATGGACGGACAAATCAAAATTCACCAACAATGGTTGGTATGAGTGAAGTGAAGTAGATATTGGGCCGCTGGACCCCGACAGGTTCCTTCCCATTTGGAGATAACTTCATACCCGCCAATAAGTATGGGTTCTGTATTACCGACCTTAGCCAAGTTTCAAACCTTCTGACGGGCGTACATGTATTCGAGTACACTCTCAGAAAATGATCGAGCCACTGGAGAATTTAAGAAATATGAATAATATATCACAACTGAGATGTAGTGGTTCGCACGAGACCAACGAGTCGAGATTTCCATAAAGTCTTGTCTCGTCTCGCCGATGAAATGATAAATCTCGTATCGAGTCTCGTCTCGCAGCCTCCACTCTCGTATCGTCTCGCTTCTCGTACGAGAATCTCGTAAAAGAATCGAAATATCGTCATGCATAATCTTATTTTTTCAGTGCAATAAGGAATGCTTAAATACTTGCCCTACTGTAAGAGTCGGAAAAGAAGATTACAATTGTTGAATAGTGATGCGTACGAGAGTCTCGTTTTCGAGAGTCTCGCAAGGTCTCGTCTCGTTTTCGAGACGATACTCGAAAAGATTCTCGGACAAGACAAGACGAGACTTTTATTCGTCTCGTCTCGAGTATCATGCATGAGGTTTCGCGTCTCGTATGAGAGTCTCGCAGGTAAATATTTTTACGTGCGGACTTGAGAGCTTGATAAAAATCGGATTTTGTAATTGATTATGATATTTTGTATTCAGTAAATCCTACGCTTTCCGACGGAGAATGGATGCAGGAGCATCAAAAATATTATTCTATGCCTCGGAGTAATGAAGAAACATATATATTTCAATAGTAGAAAATTCACTTTTTTGTTATAGATATGTTTAATGGCACGAGATCTCTTAAACATACCGGCTGTCCCGACAGAGAGATAGGTTAACTATAAGAAACCAACGAAATCATCTCAATAATGAATCTGCACGATGTTTCTTATGCCTAAACAACTGGGTGAAAAATGAGGGCTGTGTGTGTGTTGTTTTTTTTCAACTTTGATTTTTCAACTTATTTCATTGCCAAAATGATTAAATAATGCTAAGTTTGTATTTTGTCTAGATGTCTTACTCTCAAATACATGATGTTATGTTTCAACAATTGTAATCTTCTATTCCGACTCTTACATTAGGGCAAGTATTTAAGCATTCCTTATTGCACTGAAAAAATAAGATTATGCATGACGATATTTCGATTCTTTTACGAGACTCTCGTACGAGAAGCGAGACGAGACGAGAGTGGAGGCTGCGAGACGAGACTCGATACGAGATTTTTCATTTCATCGGCGAGACGAGACAAGACTTTATGGAATTCTAGTCTCGTTGGTCTCGTGCGAATCACTATTGTTGAAACATAACATCATGTATTCGAGAGTAATACATCTGAACAAAATAAAAACTTAGCATTATTTAATCATTTTGGCAATGAAATAAGTTGAAATATCAAAGTTGAGAAAAAACAACACACAGTTGTTTAGGCATAACAAACATCGTGCAGATTCATTATTGAGATGATTTCTATAATAGAAAATTCAGAAGAGTGAATTTTCCACTATTGAAATATGAATGAAATATTAATGTTTCTTCATTTCTCCGAGGCATAGAATAATATTTTTGATGTTCCTGCATCCATTCTCCGTCGGAAAGCGTAGGATTCACTGAATACAAAATATCATAATCAATTACAAAATCCGATTTTTATCAAGTTCTCAAGTCCGCACGTAAAAATATTCACCTGCGAGACTCTCATACGAGACGCGAAACCTCATGAACGATACTCGAGACGAGACCAAAAAAAGCTCGTCTTGTCTTGTCCGAGTATCGTCTCAAGTATCGTCTTAACTATCGTCTCGAAAACGAGACGAGACCTTGCGAGACTCTCGAAAACGAGACTCTCGTACGCATCACTACTGAGATGTTTATGTTCGATCTGGTGAACATACAAACTGTCCGATTTAATGGAAGATATTCAAAACATTGAAATAGAATAAAAATAAATAGCTTAACCTTACTATACATTCCACTGAATATCCAGAGAGCCCCTTTCAAATCACGGCTTCGAGTAGGGCTTTCCCGTAGATCTCTCAAGGAAATTAATTCTACATGATCATATTTGATATCAAGTGAGTACGTAGATATTTACGAACTCTGTCTTATTTCGTAAAGCATACGTAAAGTTTGATACATGAAGCGAAATTCTTCATAAAGTCATTTTTGTGTTGAATAAAGTGTGTGTACATAAATTACTAATAGACCTACCTTATTTGCTAGTCGGTTTCCTATATAGACTACAAGCCCCGGTCAATTTTGGAGGGGGTAATGGGTAATTTGACCCAGCATGAATTATATTCAGAATTATAGTGCAATACGAAACAACTCCTTTCCGCAATTTGCCGTCAGTTGTGAGCGGTGTCAAAAAAACTTTCCATCCAGAGGAAGGATTTTTCGACAAAAGATTCTTGGACGGCATTTCTCAAGATGATAGATAACTGAAAAATAATCAAATAGGACCTAATACCGTACAAAAAGAACGGTACTGAAATCCAGGATTTTTTTTTATTCTTCGCAAATTTTTCTTATGATTCCAGGTGATTTATTACTGTACGGCATTTGTACAATTGAATTTGTATAACTACGCATAGATTCATTTTTTAGCAACGCCGGTACAGGGGTACAGGGGAGCCCCGCCGTAAATTCATACTTAGACCTGTATGATTCAAGATCATTGGAAAATGTACGGCATCGGTACAATATTATTATTCAACATATAAAATGATTTCCAGAAATTATGCCGTCAAATTTTTATGCAAAAAATAAATAAAAAAATTAAATGAAAAATTACCTCTATTAGGGGGGTTGAATGTAATATTGTTCAAAGAGAGGTTATAAATGCCGTATGGCAACCGGTTTTTAGGCTAAATATTTTTGTTTTATGTAGTAGTAGGTTATAACTGATGGAACTAAATAAAAATATTGATTAAAAGAAATTGCTCTGTGATTTATTAGAGAAGTAATTTTTAGAATATCATTGCTCATTTAATTTCTCAAGCATTCCTAAACAAAAATAAATTGATGCCGTACATTTCCAATTTAAGGATTTCTCACAGCTGATGAAAATTTGCATTATGTTTTTACGAAATATTTAAATATTGCACGGCATTCAGAAAACTTTATTGGCAATATAAAATAATAATTGAGAATTACAATGCCGTTTATATCAAATGGAACATACAATACCTACTCCTCACAGATTATATTCATTTATCAACGGGTACTCAATTCAAAAATATGTTTTGACAAAGGTATGATAAATGAATAAGAAGGGGCCTAGGTACGTGGAATTGTGATCGGTCTATAATTTTGTATATTTGCCTAATCTCCTGACCTGAAGATTGGGCTGATGAAACTAGATTTCCACAAAAGTGGAAATTTCCCTAAGTTCCATGGTTTAGTAAGAAGTAGGAACAAAGATTTTGCTAAGGTAAATCAAAATTTCTTTAAATCAACAGACATTACGCGGCTCTAAGATGTTATATTATCATCTACGACACTCCACCGGTGTTGCCTTATGCTCCGGGGGATATTGAGTCCGTTGTGTAGAATGAGAGGTGCTGAATATGTTGGAAATACTCTTTCCTCACTCTCAGGCAAATACAAGCTAATGAGCCTGATGTAGTCCTCCTCGACCAACAAAATATGATGATTTTCGTCCTGGAGTTGAGACGATTTTCGTCATGCAGTTAAGACGACTTTCGTCATGGAGTTTTCGGCTCCAGGGGAAACGAATATAGTCCGAAAAGAGAAAGAATAACGGACTTAATATCGAGATTTACTCTTTGAACTCCGCAGGCTCTATCCAAAATGGTTGGTCTGATCATTGGGATCCATGGTGGAAAGATGGATACACTGCTCTTAAACCTAAAAATCATACCACCTTGCAGAAATCTTAGCCAGACGAATGCAGAAGGCCGCCATCCTTGATTCACTAGGGCTACTCAGGGCATATGATTTTCGGACGCAGTAATCAATCACCCTACGGACGTGGGAGTGGTTATATAGCTTAATGATCCAGCGCGCCCTCCGGAAGTATCGGGGCTCCGGAGGCAGAGCCTGACTAAAAGATCCTTAAGGAAATAATAATAATAATAATAATACTCAGACCCAGTAATCACTCGCCCCACTTACATTTCAATGCAAAAGTTGGTCTTATTTATCATTTGTACTAGAATATCGATGGTTGTTGAATTTTTACTAGTTATTTGGTGCAAATTGGATACCTATTTCACTCTGTATATATGTCCATAATAACTATCAGTGTGATATGGAAGGAAATTATTGAATCAATTAATTAATTATTGGTAAACGATTAAATGATACAAATATTCAAGTTTACGATCACTTTAATAATAAAACATGTGATTTTTTTTATTTTTTCCGCTTAGGTGGCTATGATTCTGAATTTGGGTGTTGGTTCTGATTCTAAACAACTTTTCTAGTAAAACTTTTTTGATAAGGTCAAAAATAAGGGTAGTTTATACTTGATCAAATTTCCTATTTTTTGTTATACCCTGTATACTGTTTGGAAATTTAAAATTCTGATAACTTTCGTGCAAGTTCTTTGCAATGCACCAAATCCTATGAAGAATAAAATTATCTGAAAAATGGATAATAAACAAGTTTTCTCCAGTCGTATAGAACTAGTTTTTTTGTACGAAATAGTTTTTATTGATTACTGCTATACTTACTAGAAAAATATATAGATACGCCGTGAAAAAACAAATTACCGTAAAATTACCCTTTTCAGAGCGAAATAAATTTTCTCGGTCAGCCATATGTTCCATGAAAAATGTACGGCATAACAAAAAATTGCATTGTTCCATAGAATAAATACTATTCAAATAGTTGAGTTTGATGTTGTATCAAATTGCCCAAACTTTACTAGTTAGAGGTGGGGGGTTAAGTGTGGGGCTCCCCACCCCTGTACCGTCAAATATGTATGGCGTTGCTAAAAAATGAATCTATGTAGCTATACAAATTCAATTGTACAAATGCCGTACAGTAATAAATCACCTGGATTCATAAGAACAATTTGCGAAAAATAAAAAAAAATCCTGGATTTCAGTACCGTTCTTCTTGTACGGCATTAGGTCATACTTGATTCTTTTCCAGTTATCTATCATCTTGATAAATGCTGTCCTAGAATCTTTTGTTGAAAAATCCCTAGTCCGGATGGAAAGTTTTTTTGACCTGCGTACTCATCCGCACCGCTCACAACTGACGGCACAGTGCGGAAAGGATTTGTTTTGTATTGCACTATAATTCTGAATATAATTCATGCTGGGTCAAATGACCCCCCCAAAATTGGTCTGGGCTTGTCTAATGTGGTATCATCTCTTCTGAATAGAACACCAGCGAATTTTAACTGCATCGGTTTAAAACCCCATCAAAAACACAATATGTCATATTCTGTGAAACGGGAATCCCTGCAAAATCACATGCAATGAATGTTGTACAGCGGGCTCCACCTGAGGGGTGATATCGCTACCCTACCTTCAAGATGGCGATTTGATTGTAGGCGACATGCATATTCTCTATTTTCAAACTAGCGCAATCCTCGGTTATTTTAAACTTGAGTGTAAAGTTACGGCAACAGCACTAGTTGAGAATTGGGAATTTGCATCAAATATTCACCTGGAGGGATCGCTCGCTTAGTGGGGTAGCGGGTTGAGGATACCGGCCCTTATGACTAATAGCCAAAACATGTTTGCAAATAATTCTATAGTTTCCGATTAGAGTAAACATTTGGAATCATTGCAAAAATGCACCACCACCAAATGCTCCAGCATGTCTTTCAGCATGTTTGAATGGGGCAACTTCATGGGGGCCATTATTCGACTGTAGAATAGGCGAATTGACCCGAATGCAGCCAATATCACCCGAATCAAACTCGATTGGGACGATGCCATGGACTTGGAATTGAACAAGGATATTTAACACTAATTTTATAATCCTGACAAATGACGTCAGCGCGATGCCCTACATAACCAAAGATATTGTTTACATTTATATATTTCGTATTTTTATTGTCACAAATTCATTTTTTTAAACAGATAAACGTGTATTCTAATATTAACAGATGAAAAATATGCCCTTCCTCGCCAATACAGCACGCTGAAAAATTAACATTTGATAAATATTGTGAAATTCTATCTCGTAACAATTTGGAAGTGAAAAAAAAATTGCTTTTTCATTCAAATGATCATTCGAATTTTCGCAACCAGAAATCTCTTACGAATGAATGAAACAAATTATTTTTCATTTAATATGACGAGCTCACCAGAGACCTTTCACAAGATTGATGAAATTGCATATCATTCCATCGAAAAGAAAAACCGTATAATGTTCGGAGAACATCGTGACAGCCGAGGAAGCTCAGATCCCTTTCTCTGCTTGGTATGCGATCATGAAAAAGCAGGGATTGGAGCATTTCTTTTCAAGGCAGCAACCCGTGCAGCCGATGAACTCGGTCTCGAATTCGACTCTGAACGGACGATCCCAAACTCCGAAACCTGACCTTTGCCTTTCTAAGGTCAAGTGGGCTGAAGTAGGAAACCGAGGGATTCATAATGGCCTACCAGGATAGTGTCTTCAACACCCTCATTTACCGTGGTCGCGTGATAGGTATAGAGGTCTGTGACACTTGATGCAGAGCGTGTCGTGGGGCAGCTGAGACCATAATGCATTTGCTATCAGCTTGTCTAGCTTGTGCGGTCTCAGCCTATATACATTGGCATACCGCGGCCCTACGAGTGTTGTACTTCCATCTACGACACTCGTACGGAGTAGACGAGACACCGGTGTTGCCTTATGCTCCGAGGGATATTGAGTCCATTGTGGAAAATGAGAAGTGCCGAATCTATTGGAATTACTCATTCCCCACCCTCAGGCAAATACAAGCCAATAAGCCTGATGTAGTCCTCCTCGACCATAAAAGTAGGACGATTTTCGTCATTAAGGTTTCAGCTCCTGGCGAAACGAACATCGACCGGAAAAAGAACATCCGCCGTGAAATACAATATTTCCAACAAGACGGTGTCCCTAACCGTAATGCAGCAATAGATGATAGTTAGATGCAATATTCCCATCAAAATGTATTGCAAAGAATGGACCAATTTCTTGGCTAGCTTGATCTCCAGACCTTACTACTTTAGATTTTTTGTCTGGGGATACATGAAGGATGAAGTTTATTTGACACATATCGACCATCTTGAACAAAAAATGAGAGATGCATGTAATAGCATTACACCCATTATGCTATAAAATAGCCACATAAACTGTATTGACAGAAAACTTTGGTGCATTAAACAAAGAGGTCGTCAGTTCGAGCATTCAATGTAGGTTGTCATGTATAATACATTTTTTGTGTTGGTTTCATTTTCCCCCAAATATTCATAATAAAATGAATTGTTTTTCTGATTGTTTGATTTCTTCTATTCTTAAGAAAGTTCATTTCCAGAGTAAATTGCTATCGTTCTTCTCTGGAACTAAAGATATATTTTATGAATTTTTATAGTGCAAATTAAATTGTGATATACCACTGAATTGTGATTTTATCGCCTTATCAATGTTTGTAATGAAAGAGACAGGTCCATATTGTTATAATATTGAAATCAAAAACACCATTTTTAGTTTTCCCAGTACGATTCGGGGAGGGTGAGAGTCTCCGTAGATTTTCTCTAGCTAATTTATTACTCACCACAATAGTTTCCTTTTTCCCATTTAATCGTCTTCGTATCTGTCACGGTTTAGAATGTTACCACATGATGAAAAAACTGCCTGTATATTGAAATAAGTAAAACGAAGTTCAATATCAGAAACATATTTTCATTCTGCCAGGCTTCTTAAAGTACAATAACATCATAACTGCAAATATTCACATTACGCGTTAATATATACAATAATTCAGTTCTAGTTCCACCAACATTCTGATAATATTCTTTCAGAGAGGACTCTAGTAGTTTGATAAGCTCTCTTTGCAGAAGTGTTTGGTCTGCACTTATTCGAATGCTAGGATTCAAACTCTATTGCCTTATATCCTCTCCGGTTATAAGATAAATAAAATACACAGAAAAAGATTTTTTTAGTCCTGATAGCAGATTCAAAATAAGACATATGGCTTTTTTTCAGCTTCAAATTATACTGCTAGATAATGCCCATTTAAGGGCTTTCAGCACTCTGACTTCCATTGGATTTTTTTCATACAACAAAGATGGTGTCAAAATATCGGAAAAGTTCAGGAGTTTTTATATTGGCAAACATTCATCATTCGTCTTCCGAATTTGGGAACTATTGTCTGTATTCAAGACTTTTTTTATATCCCCTACATGTTTTGTTTAATCTTATGAATGACAGGTTAGCAGCTAGTGAGAAATTGATTGAAACTACGACCTCGTATTCTGCCATTCTGAGATATTATTGAATTCTTGTGACAAAAATTTTGCCCAATATGAATCAATTACCTGTAATCTCTAACTGGGCCAATTCAATTAGTTTCATAAAACTGTACATACCCAGAACAAATGAAAGAGTCGAATATAACATAACATCCTGTGCGTGAACGTAACTGATGTTCTGTTTTGTCAGTAACAACCACCATTATCTAATCCTTGCATTTTAGTACTCGTAATTGAATATTTTGAAATTATTCCGTGAAAGGCAGTGTTTCCAGGAATCAAACCTCTGTCTCCAAAACAAGATTTATCGCACTGAGGATTTAACTTACCGCAGTTCGAAATGAGCACTACAGTGAAGCTATAACCCAGTTTCGAATGTAATTCGCGATAAATCTCTCTTGAAGCGGCGTTATTGCAGAAGTGGAAGTTTGGGATTCGTTTAACTCATGACTGCGAGTGATCGAAGGTTTTCTGAAGGAATAGTCGAAATTTACATCACTTGAATTGGTTCGTGTAATAACGTCAGTGTATATGTACTTTCATTGTGCGCTTGGCGAATAGTTGAATATTTCATTATAATATTTATTATTACATTCATTCCAACTACTTTTAAAACGGCTCCATTGGAAACCGCAGTGGGTTATATAAAATAAAATGAGTTGAGACGTCAAACGAAAAACCGCATTCGCATGAATACAGTTCTTGGTAGAGGTGGTAGGATTCTCTGGTTTAGTTTTCGTGAGAAAACCCCTTAACGTGTTTCCGGATTTCAGGAGCTGTTATTATTGAACTTGTTCCCAACCCTTTTATAACATTTTCGGCGATTCCTTCGATAAATGAGTGAAAAACAGCCTCAATCCTTTTGTCATGTGTTACTTTACCTAATTAAATTTTTTTCAAGAATTCTCAAAAATTAAGGTTTTTTGGAAATTTTTGAAAAATTACAAGAAAAAATTGATCAGCTGCTAATTTTATATATGGAATATATGTGGATCATAGTAGCTAATTGTCGAGTTTGGAACCTAGTCCACTAACTCGACTCTCTGTTATGACGGATGTGACTCTGTCTGGGGGTGTTGTGGAGGCATCCTGGCGTCCCGGATGTCTCTCGCTGTTGTGGTTCCTTTCTTCACGATTTGGAAGGGGGGGTTTTAGTACTTGCTGGAAACTACTTACTTGTTGGTCTCTCTTTGTTCTGGTCTCTTCGGGCTACAGGGACATTCTGGGCCTTTTAAACTTCGTGGGGGCTCCTGCTGGGTAGTCCACCGCTGCTCTGACGAGGGGGTTTTCGTGTGTCTCTGCCAACTCAATGACCTTTGTGTTTCGGGTTTGGATGCTGTCCCGGATGGTGGGGATCTTCAAATCGTCACGAATCTGCTGGTTTCGGACAAACCACGGTGCATTCACTATCATGCGTAGGTACTTGTTCTGGACCCGCTCCAGTATCTTCACGTTTGTGGGGGCGGAGTGCCCCCACGCTGCAGATGCTTACATTATGACCGACTTAACCATAGTGTTATAGAGGAGAACCTTTTTCTTTAGGTTGAGCCTACTCCTCCTGTTAAGGAGCGGGTAGAGTATGCTCACCCTAGAGGCCAGTTTCCTCTCTCATTTATATGTGGGTCCCAGGATAACTTCCGATCTATAATCAGACCTAGGTATTTGGCCTGTGGTTGCCAGGGGATGTCACATCCTGCAACGTTGATGAGGTCTCAGGGGTGGTTTCTTCTACCTAAGTCGATCAACTGCGTCTTGTCCGGGTTTATCCTGATTTTCCAATCTAGAAACCAGCTCTCTAGGTTGTCCACTTGTTCCCTGTTCATTGAACTTGCCAGCAGGCCGGTGTCGTCAGCGTATAGACAGATCCTGACGTGCTCCGTTCTCGGGATGTCGCTGGTGTACACCGAGTATAGCGTGGGAGAGAGGACAGCTCCTTGGGGGACACCAGCTCGGATCTCTCTATACCTTCGGAGAGAGTGCCTTCAATTCTAACTTGGAAGATTCTATCGGACAGGAAGGATCCTATCCATTTTACCAGGCCTCTGGGGAGACCGAGATGGTCCATTTTGCAGATGAGGCAGATGAGGAAAACATGGAGCCTCAACATGCGCAGTGTACACCGACTTTTCCAAGGCATTCGATTAAGTACACTACACAACTTTGGTGATAAAACTTGGATATTTTGGTGTACACGGTAATCTGTTGAAGCTCTTGAACTCCTATATTTCTGATTGATACCAATATGTCGTTTTGAACAATTTCTAATCGCATAAAACACTAATCACATCAGGTGTACCACAAGGGTAAGTCCCTTACTTTTCAGTAATTTTCTATGAGACAGAAAAATGTTTTACTGTGTCTAAAATATTACTTTATGCGGATGACCTGAAAATATACAAAGAAATCAAGGACAACTTGGACTACATTGATCTTCGGAACGATTTAAATAGTTTTTCAGAATATTGCACAACCAATAGGCTTTTTCTCAATACAGAAATGTTCTCAAATTCTCTTGTCAAGGTGTTTAACTCCCCAAACAACCAATCTCTACTTACAAAATCAGACACTGAAAACTGAAGATGAATTAAGGAACCTAGGGGTCATTCTGGATGAAAAACTTTCTGAAAGCCATATTGAGTCTATCGTTAGGAAGGCATTGAGAACTGTTGGCTTTATCTTGAGAAATACCAAAGAATTTCGAAATCATCTCTCTGTCGTGACTATGTATAATTCCCTGGTGAGACCTATATTGGAATATAATTGTGTTATATTGAACCCTGTTTATGACAAATATATTCGAATGTTATGACGATAACCTCAGATTCTTCAAACTTGAACGTCTATTTATCCGGAGGGAATTTTTCGATATAGTTATTGTTCATACAAAATATTCAACAATCTTATTGACACTAACTATATAATTTCTGAGTATTCATTTAATTGTAATCCCCACATCACAAGAAATAGACTAATCTTCTACATAAAAACTTTTAATAGCAATTATTACAATAGTTCTCCGTTAATAAGATCAATGAATTCCTATAATCTTGTTTGTAATACCCACTCAGACATCTTTCATTATCCCATAAATATATTTAAGAAGCATCTCAAAACTCTTCTGTGTTCAAATTATAACTACTAGAATAGATCATGAAACTGATTGATTAATGCATAAGTATGTTTGCAGTGGTAACTCACTGTTTCTCCTTGTAGGTATAAGTTAGCTTTAGGTTTTTTGTATGATTCCATTCTCATATATGTGATGCATTTTGTTATATTGTGTCACTCTGTTATAGGACAAGTTTCTCAAGTTCTGTCTGTCGAGCGACCATGCTTATTAAATAAATAAATAAGAAAATATCTAAATATCTACTTTTACTACAAAATTTTTACCGTCTCCTGTCACTTCCACTTTTTTCCAATTTTTTTTATATTTTGCTCTACCAATTTGAACGAGACATGATTCAAATTTCATAATCTTGATGAAAACACGACATTTTGCCAGAAAAAAAATGCACCATAAATTCGTCTTGGTTGTTACAAAGTTCATCTTGTGTTTTTTATTTCTTTGTGAAACTGATTCGGATTTTCAATGTATGCACGTTAGTAATCGAATAAACGGATCTTTCTTTATTCTCATTACACTCGTATCCCTTTTTTCAACAGATTTTCAAACAGTTTGATTATTTTCTTGATGGCCGATTATTCAGTTACAAACAAATCCGAAATATCATACTTTTCTGTAAACAAAATAATGACCTACAGTTCCATAACTATTCAAAATACTTTCTTTTTAGCGATTTTCAATAAACTTGATATATAATTTCATGATTTTTAAACAATACAAGACTAATGCAACGTCTGAGAAAGTAATTGGAACAATTGATCGAATCGAAATGAAATTTTTTCTTTGTAGGTTTTTGAAACAAATTTTCAGTTTTGTTTAATGTCAATTTATAATTTAATAAATCCAGTTGTTTTATGTACAGATTTTCGAACATATTTTCAATTCAGAAATAAGTTTCATGTAAAATATTATGCACACAAGAACAAAGTGAAAAACGTTCTTTTATGTGGTGAGAATGTGCCATATCGACATGTTGCTTTAATTTTCAATCACCTGCATCCAGGAAGAAATATTCACTTTAGTGCCGTGGGAAGGAAATTGAAAATATTCAAAGCAGTGGCATAGCTACCGAAGGGCTAGATGGTCTACAACCTTGAACCGACCTCGCGAAAATTTGTCACACCTTCAGAACATAGTAATAATGATAACGACAACAAGTAGCAACCTAGCCTTACGCAAGGCAGCTGAGTTGAAAGGCATTTGAAATTTCTATATCGGTAGTGAGTTTAGGCAATTCCCCTGGCGCATAGGGAATTACCCGAACGACAATTCTTTTAGTATTCAGTAGTATCAGCATTCCATTCCTCCTTTATTAACGTTGATCCTCATTTTCAAGACAAACTACAAAGGAAAGTTAAAAAAAAAATTGACGAATTGGCTTTTGACCACCGATTAAAAAACATGGAAGAAATATCCAAAATAACAATTTTCAATAATGTACTTGACACAATGATAGGCTCAATTAAATATACGTTTTACTGGAATGTGTGCAGTATGTCAGATGTTCAATTTTCTAACTTCAAAATTTTTACTAGATATAGATGAATCAAATTTATTACAAAAGTGTGATCAATTCCATAGTAAATATTCTGATATAATTGGCCCAAATTTTTCCCTTCAGTTCCTTCATATTTACAACCAAATTCTTCCTGATTTATCTCAGGCATGCACTGTCAACCAAATACGCCAAAAAATAATGACTAAATATGGAGGGCTAGAATGCGACCTCACGGAAATCTTCACAGCAATATTATTATTTTATGCAACTCCTGATGTCACTTCTGCAACAGCTGAAAAATTTTTCAGCAAATTGAAAGTTATGAAAAAGTAGTTGAGAAATAGTGTGAGTGAAGCGACATTTATTGCTAATAGCAATTGAGAACCGCAAGTCTGGATTTAACCGAAGTCATTTATACTTTTGCAAAAACTCAAGCTAGGAAAAGACTATAAACTAAATTGTTACTTGTAGAAAAGTTGTTAATATCTGTCACTAAACTACGAAATCGCTGAACGGACATGCTGGGAAAAATATTATAATTGCCTCTTCAAACTGGAAATTATACATAATTGTCAGTTCAAACTGGCAATTATACATAATTGTCAGTTCAAACTGGCAATTATACATAATTGTCAAATTAAACTGGCAATTATGTATAATTAATATTTTGTTTGAATTGTTTGAATTTAGTTTGAACTGACAATTATGTATAATTGCCTCTTTGAACTGACAATTATGTATAATTGCCAGTTTGAACTGACAATTATGTATAATTGCCTGTTTGAACTGACAATTATGTATAATTGCCACTTCGAACTGGCAATTATGTATAATTGCCAATTTGAAGTGGCAATTATAATATTTTTTTCAACATGTTCGTTCAACGCTTTCGTACTAAACAGATCCAATCTTAATATATAATAAACCATTTAATTTTTATCTACTTCCTTTTATTGCTCATTCCTATACTTGTTATCATCTTATATATTTTCAATATTATCCACTACCTACCACAAACTACATTACATATTATATTAAATACTTACCAATAACTTTGCTTCGCTATCATATGCCCTGTAGTGCGTTAAAGAACTAACGATAAAGTAGCTTCGCACTTTTCAATGTTTTTTCCAGGGGTTGAAACGTAAGGAATTCAGTTAGGGCCTCCTTTTTTGCACCAGGGCCTTTTTTACCTAGCCACGCCACTATTCAAAGAACTGGCTCTGTGAACAGTCGTTTCAAGAAACCACCAACTCGATGTTTGTTTTAGCATTGTTGGAAACGGAAAAACTAGTATTAGGAGTTTTAGTGAAAATACAGGGGTTGGCAGAGAAACTGTGAAAAGAATTTTGCACGAAAATGATTTCCATCCCTATAAGCCAAAGTTCGTGCACACTTTTCACATTTCCCTACAGGACTTTATGGACAAACGAGGCAACTCTCAAGTCAAACAAAACAGTTAGTTCCCAAAATTGTCGCTGGTGGTACAACAATAATACAAATTTTGCATAGAATATCGTAACCAATATTCATTCAACACAAATGTGTGGTGTGGCTTATTACATAACCAAATAATTGGAGCATACTTACGTTTTCAGGAAAAATTTTAACTCCGACATGTACAGAAAATTCAATATGATCAGTTGTCTGAACTATTGGGTAATCTGCTTCTAGACGAAATTAGCTTGACCGGTCACCGTGTCACCAAATGCTAGAAGTGAAATAGTGTATCAGTCAGATGTTTAGGAGCAAAGTTATATACAAGATTTTTAAGATTATTGGCCACCAAGATGACCAGACTTTCCTACGGGATTATCTGAAACAAAAAGTGATAAGTACCATTTACAAACGAAGAACAATAGACTATACCATTCGGAAGTGTTATGCAGAAATTCCCTATTTATTAAAAATTATACCAAGTCTGAGAATTAAAGGACTACCTATAATTTGTATAGAATGGAAAGGACGGCATACTGAATGATGAACTCGGGTTCTCTATAAGATTATTGAGATAAGTCAATGAATGTTACGATGTTTTGTTGTGAATTCGGTTTATATATATTTTGGTTTAATGTTTTTCACACGTCTAATCGGGAAAATGAAGAAAATGGAATTATCGTTTTCAACAAAATTATGAAAGGACCACGCACACACCTTATGGGAAAAAGTCTTTCGGTGAAAATGGCTGAATTGATATGTTGTAGCTGGAGCCATTGTAAGTAAAAGACTCCATGGGCCCAACTTGATCGTATGACTAGATTCGGCGCTAGAGGGCGCCAAACCGTGAATTTTGTGATTTTTGGAAAAATTCAGCTGAATGAAAAAAATATCAATATCTCATTATTTATATTCAATATTGTGTACGACTGGGCATTCCTAATGTTCGCGAGAAGTATTTTTCCATAATACAGAGAAATTATACGCCGTTATTTTTATACAGGCTAGTCAGCAATATACTCAATTCTTCAGTGATGGAATTCGCCTACGAGGTTATAAGTTGATTTAATTTATCATTAAGGATCAATCTGAATGGTTTGTTGGTCGACCAAAATATACACACTTTGGGCAGAAAATAGTAGTGTTTTACCGGAATCTCAGTCAGGTTTTCGAAAAAAACGAGGTTGTATAGATAACGTCTTTACGCTGAGCAGCGTCATTCAACTCCAACTAAGACTAAAAAAACGTAAGGTATTCGCAACTTTCATTGACTTTCAGCGTGCATTCGATTCAGTGAATCATTCATTACTTTGGCATAAATTGTTTGCATCCGATTTCAGCTCCAATATTTTAAACATTCTGAAAAATATGTATACATCGACTATTAAAATAAAAGCGAGAGAAGGTTACACAAAACCTTTCGACATTACCTCTGGAGTTCTTCAGGGGGAGTCTCTCAGTCCCTTGCTTTTTTCTATTTTCATCGCGGACATCGAGGAGTTTTTTCGTAGTAGAAATACCATAGGCCTGAATATCGATAACACAACGGACCTACTGTTGTTGCTATATGCTGACGATTTGGTCATTCTTGCTGAATCCGAAATCGATTTACAAAAAAAACTGAGGATCCTTGAGGGAATACACAGCTGATAACCTACTTACAATTAATATCAATAAATCTAAAGTTATCTGTTTCTCGAGAGGCGGCTTCCAGCATCAAAAGTATAAATTTCGTCTGAATGACAATACTCTTGATATAGTGAATAATTATGTTTACTTGGATGTAAATTTTGTTGCATCCTCTCTTTTCAGAGAGATGGCACTCGTTACTGCTGACAAATCAAAACAAGCCATCGGCGCTATACTTGCATTACTTTCTAAAGCAAAAATGGATCTCTGGAGACCCAGAATAAAACTATTCGAAGCTATGGTTATTAGTGTCATGTCTAACTGTCTACCAGTCTGGGGCCTCAGATATGTTGATATCTTAGAGAGGGTTCAGCTCATGTTTTTCAAACGTCTCCTGTCCTTCCCAAATAATACCCCAGACTATATAGTTAGATTAGAAACCGGGCGCGTCAAAATAGCTTTTAATATTCTCAAAGCAACATTGAACTGGCTAATCAAAATATTCAGTATGAATGATTCCAGACTGCCAAAGATATGTTTTTTGCGACAATTAGAATTATCTAGTAGCGATGTCAAATATAATTGGGCCAAACAAGTGTCACAAATTTTTGAGTCGTTCAGTCTCGCCAAACCCATGGCGAACATCACCGGGGCTTATCTTAAGCTCAATAAACACAAGATATTAGCACACACCCTTGATAAACTTCACCAAGAGGATATTGCCTTATCCACCAACTCTCACTTTATGTCTTTCCACACTCACTTTACCTTTAACAAACATCCAAAGAGTTATCTTCTTCTCAAAATGCCAACTCAAATAACAAGAACTATTTCCCAGCTGAGAATGTGCAATAATTACGTATTCAGATTCACGCTGAATGGTTGCACTTATAGGATCGACCCACACGATGATTGTACTGTTTGCAACCAAAATAAGCTCGAAACAATTCATCACATCGTGTTCGAATGCCCTATATATTCCACGATGAAGCCTGCGAATTCTAATCATCTTCTAGATTTTACTTCCTTGATATGTGCCCTCGAGAATATTACGCCTTCCCTTGCAAAAACTATAGCAAGTTATATATGGAACATCCTGAAACTGCGAGCTTTCATTCTCAATGCATAATCTCATTTATGTTATATAAAAAAACAGGATATTAATTATTCTAAAATTGTGTGCTTACCATGAATTTGTTTTTTTTCTATTTCTCTTATTTTTGTTAGTTTAGTCTTTCATATCTAGCTCTCTAATATTTCTTTGTAAGAATAACTACTTATTGTAAACAGTCTATCGACACAAAACATGAACTCCTTATTGTAAAACTGTAATGGTTAACCTCGAATTCCATCACTGAAGAATTGAGTATATTGTTGACTTCCGTATGTAAAAATAACGGCGTACTTTTTCTCTGTGAGATATTGATATTTTTTCATTCAGCTGAATTTCTCCAAATATCACAAAATTCATGATTTGGCGCCCTCTAGCGCCGAATCTAGTCATACGATCAAGTTGGGCCAATGGAGACTTTTACTTAGAATGGCTCCAGCTACAACATATAAAATTCAGCCATATTCACCGAAAGACTTTTTCCCATAAGATGTGTGCGTGGTCCTCTGAATCGTTTTCATCGAATCGTTAGACCGAATGATTCGAAAAATGCAAACAATTGGAGGAAAAGAGTCAAAGTGACAGTAGAGAGTGAAAATTTGAAGAAACGGTGTGAATTTAGAAACTGAGCAACTTTTTTTCTTGGCATTTTCCTACATTTTCGATATAAATGTCAAATTTGACAGGTTTAGAGTGTCACATGGCGAAAGCAAAAAGGCTGTTTTTTATTAATTTTCATAAACAACAGCGAAGTAGAATTTTTATTAAATTAATCAAAAAAAAAACTCCATATTTAACGAACTTTGTGTGTGACACTGTATGTGAAATCGTCCCTTCCTCACAAAAAGAAAACACAATACTCCATCTCGCTGCACTACAATCAGAGCGCCTTTGCCTCTTTCTGATTCCACCTCTATTCTGCCTCCTATATAGTTGTCAAGATCATAACGAGCCCCATAAAAAGAAAGATTTTATGGCGTTCTGCGAATGAAAATGGATCCGAGAGTCTAATATATTTTCGCTGTTCTACTACCAATGTTTCAATTCGAAACAATATCGGAAACGGCGGAATGTAGGTGACATCGAGCCCATTATTTCTCTTTCAGAATTTCCGCACCTCTTAAAAAATATTGCAATTTTCAGAGTGTCGCTTTGCTGCAAACAATAGCCTGGGGAATATAATGTCCTGCTGGCGCGGCGAGAGGAGAAAATTGATCATAAAATTCCTCTCAAACCGGAATTTTATGAAAAATGTAATATTTTCAGAGGCCACAGTTTTGGATCTACATTTCGGTTAACCGCTGTGAATAATGGAATGCGGCCCTAAAAGCGAAAATGGATATTTCAGCTTTTGTGTTTGGAGCTCGATTTGTTAGAATAAAGATTATTCGCTATAAGAACTGAGAGATTATCTGAACATTTTCCAAACAGCTGAATATTCGTTTTTTTTTTTCAAACTGGCAGTTTTTGCTTCATTAGCTAAGGGAGCAGTAGTCAAGGAAGAGATAGCAATGTTGTATGTTTTTGAAAATGCAGTTACGAGATGTGGCAAAGGTACCGTGAGTATTGAGGAAACCATAGGCAGGCAGAACACCATGCATGAAGAGAGCTGGGGATAGCAAAAAGGGCCAATATGGACCTACTTGCTTGGCTGTAACAGCAGCCTTTCCATATATACAGCTACTTCTACTACCCTGAGTATACTAGACCATATTTTGACAGGCAGGGCCTGCTGTACTGAACCAAATTTCCCTAGGTACTCGTGGGAATCTCCCTAACGACAACAAAAAATTGTCAAAACGGCGAAGGTTACTACATTAAACCCAGACCAAAAGACGTGGATGTCTGATGCCAAGGATAAAGTACAAGCACCAAACATCAAAAATAGTATCTTTCCTAGAGGAACTAGAGCTACTATCAGACGAGGAGATCACAGCATTATATGTATGAGGGAATGACTATTGATGTCTTGAATACTTCGGAAAAAATACCGGTGGATGAAGATAGATTGAATAAAGGAGCCAATGGTACCTCCAATATGTTTGCTTGTGTTTTAATGAATTTTATCGGCATACCGTCAAATACAATAATAATAATTTTTGTTCACAAAAGAGTTGTAACATTCTATACAAACAAAAATGATTTTTGATTAAACTGAAATTATATAAAATCGAAATAATATTGATACAGAAACGATTCATACTCCAAGCATAATCACATTTCAATGATAATATTGACATACAAATATAAATATTTAGGAATTTGATAATATGATATGTAAATATAAATATTCAAAATTTGAAATAATAAAAGATCTAAAAATAAAAAAAGTAGGGAACTAAAATTTTAAATTTAAAAATAGTATTTTATAAAGTCAAGCTGTAAAAAGCTGTATGTAGAAGTTTGAAAATAAAAGATGTTACCAGAATGTCAAATTGTGGAATAAGGTACGATATTCTTAATAGTAATTCGAAATTATAGTTTGATATTCACAAGAAATCACATTCAAAAACTCATAATACCATTAAAAAGTTGAACATTCTTGTAGATAAGGACATGACACTATCATTAAGGATCTCTGGGTGCCTGTGGGAGTTCATTTACTGTCGTTATCTGCACCAAATTGGTAATTTTTTCAATTTAAGGATCACGTAATATTTGCAAATGATATTTCTTGTTTTACCAAAGTTGAATGGCTACACTCAGAAGAAGTTTAATTGAAATCCAAAAAATCTCTTATACTTGTAGTTATACAAGAACAAATATCCACTCAAAATTCAATGATGCCAATCAGTTCATAAATGATTCTACAAGATCATCAAAGGAGTGCCTGCAAGTATCTAATAGCCATTGATATTATTTATTTGTTTAAGTTTGTTCGAGATGAAGTTATATATTCGTGGTGCAAGGTAAGGTAAATAAAACTAGAACTACGTAACGATACATTTTTAATCAAACGATTCGTGTCAACACAGCCACCATCAACTATTTTTTTCAAATACGGACCTGTCTATTTCATCACAAATATTGATAGAACGATAAAATCACAATTCATTGGTATATCACACTCGACATTTTTATAACGTTTCATATAAAATAACTAGCATCATCAGTGACAAACATTTTTAATTACGGTCCTGTCGTTAGTTCTTTTGTAAATTGTTTTGATTTCTTCAAAACTCATTCAACTATCAGGATACTTCAGTCAATACCCAATACTTTCGATATGAAGATACCCCAACACAACGAACAATCGTATTTTTTCCTTTTTGGGGATTTTTGTATTACAGTAATCCTTGAATCAAGGCTGAGTTTTCCTGTATCAATTTTTACACGTATTATTTTCATACTTCTCAATCCTGGAAGTAATGAAAATATCTAATTTGGTACAATTAAATAGCATCTCACTTCTTTTACCATATTTAAACACGTAGGCTTTACTTGACTTCATAAGGTCTGAAATGTCAGCAGAAAAATTTGTGAATTCCTCTGCCACTTTAAAGTATAGAGACTTTATCATGTTAAGAGTTTTATTTTTGAAAAATGGTTGACTATTTCCAATGTAGCCTTCGATTTGCTTTATGATAAATTGATCATATTACCAAACTAAATGGCCTTTGCATGCGCAGTTTTTTACTACTTGTATGTTTTTATTTATTCAATCAAATGTAGCCGCATTTTCTCAGTTGTACCAAAAAGTGTTAATTTTTACATGATAGTTTCATTCAAGACGTCATGCAGTCTTCGGAAGATTTCTTGGTGTTAAATGTATTTTTTAAGAAAAGCTTTGAAGAAGCATGAATTGATTAGGCCGTTCAACATCCCATATGCCTCATTTAACGTAGAGTTGTTCGAAATCAATGACATCAAAAAGCTTGGAAAATTATTCACCTCAGTATATGAAATAAACCACACGTGCATTTTCACTTCTGAAAACTTTTCCCAGATTACACTCCCGATCGTTGATAACGAGTCAGTTTCATTGTAATTCTGAGCACTCTCGGCTTATTGGATGTTTCCCAATTCATTCCACAAACTATAATTCCAACGAACTATCCACCTTTTCCACGCTTACTGGATCGTAGAATACCTAACAACTTATTTGAATATTGCTGCGATGTATCAATGCCTCATCCAATAGAAAATGCAATGATACACACCCTTCCCGAAACTCCGGGAACATGATTGAAATATCAAGTGGTAAAAGGTAGTAGATTCCGATTGGAATCAATTGCCTCCTAGAGAGGTTTAATTATCATGCTCTTCGTGTCTACGGTTTGAGTTCAGAGGCGATCAACCGTTATGAGAGTAGAGTCTGAAACAAGAACGACTTCTCAAATATTAGGTAGAAATAATGAAAGACAAGGAAGAACTCAATTTATGTTTCAGTTTGGGTTTGCTTTGCCTCAGTTTGGAGAAATTGAAATCTGTAAGTATTTCTTATATCTGTTAGATGTTTCACTGAAACTTCTGTTTCATTAACGTGTTCTACGGCTTATTCCCTGATGTTCGGAATAATTTGAGTTCGTTACTATGGTGATCCATAATTTCATAGTAGGTCGAAATTCCAACTTATTCTCTCGAAATTTCATCACAAATTGGCGTTTGGGTTCTGATGGGTGTATGAAGTTGTTTTGTTTGGTCCTTGAATATACAAAATAATAAAAAGATTATAGAAATATTAACTATAATCATGTGTCCTAACTTGCTTCGTTATCGAGATACAAGGTGTCCACATTTTTAGAAAGAATCAGTTTTTTTATTAAATATTCAAAAACCTCATATAATACAATACAATACAAATATTTATTTCCATAGACCTATTACAGTGTTGAATAATTTCAAAATTGACCGTTTATTATTAAAGATGTAAAAAAATTAAAACGTGTTAACACGTTGTACATAAACAGTAAGTATATGAAACAAACTATTTATCTAAACAAACAAACACGAGGGTGGTAATGATATAAAAAGATCAAGGTAGGAGGTCAGAGACGCTGCAATTAAGAAATTCCTGTAAGTAATAAAAAGATTCTTTGATTAGAACATTTTTAAGGGTGCATGTCTTTGAATATCTTGATTTCATTAATTTTTTTCAATTCCATCAGCAATTTGATATACAGATAAATAGGTAGGCTAAGGCAAAATCCAAGCTTACTCTATTCATATAATGAAATATGGTGGATTACGTAATCCAATCTTCCGCAATAAAACCTATGCAATAGGTAAATTCGTCGGCAAGTATTCAACAAAAACAACTACTGCCCCCTACGACCATTGAATTATATTTGTTTATTACTTGGCAAAGTTTTCTACAAGAATCACTTTGCAATGCATTTCAAATATCAAAGCTGAAATTATTTTTCGATTTAATTGGGGGAACACCTCCGTACCGGTTTCATTATCATTGCCAATCATCAGCGAAGGCTAGTTCGACCCAATTGAATCGAAAAATCCTTTCATCCTAATTGGAAATCCCTGAGACAAACACTGAGGTATGAATTCAGCGCCATCTGTGGGTTCCAGTTTAAAATGCACTCCGACTACGTGTCGACTTCAACATGAAGCCAGAAACATCATGAAAGAGGAGCGACACCACTTGACGGAAGACCATAAAACTAATAATGAAATATGGTGGATTACATAATCCAATCTTCCGCAATAAAACCTATACAATAGGTAAAGTCGTCGGCAAGTATTCAACAAAAAACAACTACTGCCCCCTACGACCATTGAATTATATTTGTTTAATACTTGGCTAAGGTTTCTACAAGAATCACTTTGCAATGCATTTCAAATATCAAAGCTGAAATTATTTTTCGATTTAATTGGGGGAACACCTCCGTACCGGTTTCATGGTCATTGCCAATCATCAGCGAAGGCTAGTTCGACCCAATTGAATCGAAAAATCCTGGAAAGACTGGAACCCAGAGATGGCGCTGAATTCATACCTCAGTGTTTGTCTCAGGGATTTCCAATTAGGATGAAAGGATTTTTCTATTCAATTGGGTCGAACTAGCCTTCGCTGATGATTGGCAATGACCATGAAACCGGTACGGAGGTGTTCCCCCAATTAAATCGAAAAATAATTTCAGCTTTGATATTTGAAATGCATTGCAAAGTGATTCTTGTAGAAAACTTTGCCAAGTATTAAACAAATATAATTCAATGGTCGTATGGGGCAGTAGTTGTTTTTTGTTGAATACTTGCCGACGACTTTACCTATTGTATAGGTTTTATTGCGGAAGATTGGATTACGTAATCCAGCATATTTCATTATTAGTTTTATGGTCTTCCGTCAAGTGGTGTCACCCCACTTTCATGATACTCTATTCATATTGACTATTACTGGATAAAGGGTTATTAGTCAGATTATTTTTGACCAGTATTATTGACTGACGTGAGAATGAACAGTGAGTGAAATGTAAAAAAGTTTAATTCCGAAAATAATGTTTTACAAGAAAACGTATAAGATTTAAATAATATCTTTCTAATTATTCGTTTTTGGGCTCTGAAGACCTCATCCGCCCTGGCGCAGTTGCCCCAGTATATAATGGCATAAGAAAAGCAAGACTGGCCATATCGAAAATAATAAAGTAGTAACATATGCGAGTCCACTCTTTTCCTAAGTTGACAAAGATAATAAGAGTAGACTGATAGTGTTTTGATACTGTATCAACTTGGCATGACCACGCAAGATGCTCATGAATAAAAATTCCTAGATATTTTGTTACTCTGGATTGTTCAGTTGTTTTGTTGTCAAGTTTAACAACAATACTTTTATTGAGATCAGTAAGGCCGAAGAGTATCATTTTGGTTTTTGATCCATTTAACACAAGTCCCTCAGATTTGCAAAAGTTTATCATTTGGCTAACCGCAATAGATGAAATTTTGGATAGTATATCTGAACTTCTATTTGAGGTCGTAATAACAGCATCATCAGCGAATGCTGCTACATAATGGCAAGGAAATTCTTGCATAAGTGAATCATCGAAAATTATGAATAGAAGATGTCCAAGTATGCTACCCTAAAAGACGCCACTGGTATCTGGAATGAAGCTTGAGCAAAACGAAATGACATTAGTTTTCAAATTCACTTTTTGTTCTCTATTAGTAAGGTGAGAATTAATCCATGACTAAGCCAAAGCGCGCATGCCCCATCTGTAAAAATGTTTCAACATTAAGTCCATGCTTATCACATCAAATGCTCTTTTCATGTCGAAAAAGAGGGATAAGAATTTGTTATTCTGTTCAAAATTTTACAAGAAATGTAAATTTAGAGATAAAATAGCATCTTGGGTGGAGTGACCTTTTCGGAAACATCATGTGTTTATCTCCTTTTTTATGAATCGGTATGGCGATCAGACAAGAAATGAAAGTTTGTGTTGTAACGAAACATATTATTTATACCCGGCCTGGGATGAATTGACTTATATTTTGTTCGTATATGAGGCCTTCAGCTGATGATGCTTCATTGGGTCACCCTGTAATCTTCATCAAAATGTTTGAATGAACATTACCGAACAGTGTTAACATTTGGATAACTTCAAGGCTTCACCATCATATCATTGACTGGAATTTATGAATAATAGTGAGTTAACAAAGTTTGCTATCTGTGGTACTGTAGGTTTTCCGGGTTTTCCTATACAGCTGAAAAGTGAATACCCAACCGAACATCAGTAAGTCGCCCAGAAGCGCAACGGCAAATAATAATAATAGCCGTCCTCTACACGCACAGGCTATGCCTTTGGGTACACTATGAGTATAATTAAAGGAGTATTATTATTATTAGCAGTAGTAGTAATACTACGAGAGCATAGATTATTATCGATTATACTTCTGAGTCACGAGACTTATTTGCAACGAATATTTTTTTTGTATTGTTTTCGAGGTCCTGTTTTTAAGGCTTCATATTTATAATATGCTTATAAGTCTGGATGGACTTCAATTGCTTAAAAAAGAAAGAGAAACCATGTCTCCATGTTTTCAAGCCACGACGTGTAGATTGTTTGTATCTACAATCATTTTCAAGTGATTCCCACTAGGCGGAAGTTATATCCGTCAGACAACAACTTCTTGGCCTTACGAATTTTGAATAACCTCTGACATCTATCAAATGCCTATTTGTTCCCAGACACATATCTCAGAAGTTCTAAAGAATTTATAGTTGTTGATGAGGAATCGATAGAAGAACCCGGACAACCATTTGGCGCAGTAACTACTTCATTGAGAAGGTTCTGGAAGAGGTAAAATATTTGATAAGCAGAATAAGCCCACAGAAGAACAGTGCATGGTATAGATGTGGAAATTCGAACATCTTATTAAAAATTTCAGAGTGAGAATGCCACCACATTCCCAGTCACCTGTAAGGACAAGCAAGTCCTCAAATGGGCGGCAGGAGAAACTAGAATCAGCCAGGATATCGAGGCGCATGCTGGCTAGCAATAATAGAGCGAGCCTCCGGGGTCATCCCAGTTAACAGGCTAAGTAGAACAACCGAATTGCACAACAACGCAGATACCTTGCCAAGAAGACCTTGTTCGGAAATGGTGAGCATTGTGAGCGAATTTCGTCGCGAAGGAATCAACCAAGTGAGATTATTGGTTGACGACAATTGGACCACAGCAAAAATGAACTAAGACCAAGAAAGTGATACAAGCGTTGCAAATATTCTAAGATGGAAGGAAAGCGTAGCGGAAAGATACACCTGGAAGGAAATATCTATTCGATCGCCATCTTTCAAGGCATTGTCACACACACATTTGTATTCAGTATAATTTTTTTTTCCTTCTGGCCATGGATATAAGTCCTTTAGCCACACACAAGTTATATCTATACACATGCATATATCTACTACATCATATCTTGATATTATTAGTAACAATGAACTTTACCAAAATATCGTATATCCTCTTGGTATCAGTTCCAAATAGTGTCTGAACGTTTGTTGAAAACTGAATGTTTGCTTGAATCAGTTCATTCCACAAGTTTACTCTTTGATAGTTTTGACAACCGAAGAATATATGATTTAAATCGCCGACCTCGTCATCATGCGGACAAAGTGGAGAGTCTATGACTCCTATTTTATGTAAATGGGATGGGAAGCATCCATGATTCAGTTTTAACCGGGTTATAATTGAGGAATATTTTTCGTTGACATTAAAGCTGAATATATGAGAGACTTCATTTGGCAATTCTCTGTGAATGGTGTGATAGGAACTATTTGAAAGTTCACTAATTTCTACCCAATACTTCCTCCAGCTGTCCAACATATTCAGCTTGAATATACCGAACAGATCCTGAAAACGAGAGATGTCCCATTAATCAGTGCAGGTTCGAGCACGCTTAGCTGCCTTATCGACTATTTCGTTACCAAAAATTCCACTATGCCCTTTTGCCCATATGAATATAACTTTACTTTTTTCCTCTTTCAATTTATAAACTGTATTCTTTATCTTACAAATAATCATATCGTTATAAAAGTGGTTGACACATTTTTTATACTCTTTAGCACAGACCGAGAATCAGATATAATGATGGTTTTTTTAATACTGTTGTCCAAACACCACTCTAATGCTTGTTCTGTCGCTACGGCTTCAGCTGTGTGAATGCTACACACTTTCGGAATCCGATATTCATGAGTTTCTTTCTGATCTTCAATATAAACGGCAATGCCAACTCCTTCAAGATTTTTACTACCATCTGTATAAATAATTGTACGTATTTCAAAATTATGCATTATCGCATTTAATTCAGCTTGGTTATATGATGAGACTTTATTATACTTGGGGAAAATGACCGTGGGTTGGAAAAAAATTAAATCATAATTGTTATAAAAAAATATAGGCAATGTTTTTAGTGATTTAATTGAATCGATGAATTCTTGTGTTTCAAGAAAAGCGGTTGTTAACAAAGGAAAGTTTTTAATACGCCAGTATCTGTTTGTTAGAACTTCTACATTTAAGTTGGAAATTTTTATGACAATAGACGAATGTCCTCAATTTAGTCATAAATTTGTTAGCAGGAAACTGCCGTCTAAAGCGTAAAGGAGGCTCATTTGCTTCAGCCAGAATTGCGTTACATGGTGATGATTTCATTGCTCTAATACAAATCCTTATAGCTTTGTATTGCAAACTATACACTTTTTTCCAGCTCGTATTCGATGACGATCCGAAAAATACACAACCATAATCAATAACAACCCTGATAAACGATCTGTAGAAAAGCAACGCTACTTCGGGAACTGCACCCCAAGATTATTTGGTAACATATCTTAGAATGTTGAGGCCTTTTTCGCATCGATTTTTACTGTTCGTTATGGCTTGTCCACAATAATTTTGGATCCAGTACCATACCTGAATATTTATATTCAGTGACAACAGGTATTCTGATGTCGCTCAACTGAATATGTATATTTAAACGAATGCGATGCCTCGTAAAACACATAAAAGCAGATTTTTCCATCGATATATTGAATCCCATAGTAGCCAACCATAATTTTACAGTTTGTAGCACTCAACAAAAGTCATCTAAACACTGCTGATATTTTCCACTACTCGTATAAATACAGATGTCATCTGCATACTGAATCAACTTTATATTGTTACTGAATTTATGATGCAATTCTGACATATAAGTGTTGAAGAGAATGGGACTAAGTATGGAACCCTGCGGCAGGCCCTTGTACACTAATCTTGGTCCATGTAACTCGTTAAAGTTGTTTTTAACATATATTTCTCTACCATTAAAAATCTCATGGATATTAAAAGCCGTCCTTCTATCGACAACTGCATCAATCAATGTGTTGTATAAAATTCGTAGATCCATTGCGTCATAAGCCCCTTTCAGGTCCAAAAATAAACAAAGAAAATATTCATTTCTAGAAAAAGATAACTATTCAGTGTAATGTAACATCAGATCATCATTGAAAATTCGGCCCCATTCAGATAAAAATGTCAAATGAAACATTCTCCTCCTAGTTGGCGAGAAATCCCACGTAGTAGTTATCAGTGCTGGTTATCCATTTTATTTTCTTTTGCCAAACTGATTTGCAACCACTGTGGTAATTTTTGTCAATAGAGTTTCCAAACCCTCATCAGGATCATAGTAAATTCAGCAGTATCAAATTCATTCAGTTCGTATATTCCATTCTTCCCAAAATACTTAAAGATTGCCCTGTACGTCTCTGTTGTACTACAAATAATGAAGACCAATATATCGTTTTCTTTTGTGTCAGTATCATAAAAACAGAATATCGTTGTAATGTTTATCATACAACAAAATATCCAGGTCTGCTATGGTTAGCCGTTAGTTCGCAGAGACGAATCGCCCTGATGGTCTCATTTAGCGAGGATTTGAATACGCCAGCCAAGGCTACAGTTGAGGTTAATGCGTATGATAATAAGGCTAATCTGCACTGAAATCCAATCTCATACATAAACATTATTATAGCGCTAAGTGCTACACTTCCCCTGCTGAAAGTATAAAATAATATTATTTTCCTCAAGAAATAATTCTACAATGAATACTGATGTAATACAATGTCTGAAGCTTATTTAGAGCATCCTGAACGAGTTGGTGTGAAATGGATTAATTTGGTCAACGACGCTTATGGTTATAAGGTAATACTTCAGTTTCTTGACATGGCAATTTGAAAATGTCAACCTTCTACAACCTGAAAATGGAAAAATGTACAAATGTACAAATCTTGAAGGGTAATGTATCAATTTGCCCCGACAAGTAACTGCGTTGAAAAAATTTCGTCAGTGACGTATCGTATTCCAAAATTTTTCTCTATTTAAAAATAAGTTTTAATCAGCCAAATAATAGATATTTTTCGAAATTCCTTCACGTTTCGGAGGCTACATCTGCCTCCGTAATAAGAACTCGCTGACAAGTCAATTCTTCCTCATGTTTTGAGAAATTAGGATCTGTTTTTGATTGGGGTTTCTAATGTGATAGCTATGGTACACAAACATTTTTTATTTGCAATTTCTAAATGTTTTCGGTCAAACGACCATCTTCAGGAAAAATTTCGAAAAGTGAAAAGGTTATAAGGAATATTTTATTGGATATAAATTATCTGAAATCAAATTGTGTGAAGATTTCTTAACATGAAATTGTCTTCAAAAATTTTAGTCACTAAAAATGTTCCAGTTTTATCAGTTTCGTGAGTTTTTCTATTTACTGTCATAATAAATTATTACACAGAGGAATGTGTCAACTTTCGAACTGGGAGATGACGGGAAAGGTGATAGAAAGGAGGATCAATTTTCTGTTATTTTGATTCTACCAACCTTGCCTCAAATTGGGTTGGGCATTTCTTGACATATTCATTCATTTCCAAAATACTACCTACCCCTCGATAACATTTAAGTTTGACCCACTATATGTAAGTTGAACTGTGAAAAAGCACCAATGCACTTTCATTCCTGCATACTTGCACTTTTTATATATCTACTGAAGGAATTCGTACCTTTGAGAGTTTCTGAAAATTCAATTCAGTTGTGGTATGATGTATGAGGGGTGGTTGATTGAAAACTATCATTGGCGCAAACATGTGGTACGCATCATTTGGTCACAAAAGTTATCCTAAAAAATGGCGGATGCGCATTAGCAAAAAACATTTATTTTGAATTGACAATATTCCACGGGCTATCGGTGATCGTTTTTTGCTGTCATGTTGGTGATAAATTTTGATTTTAATTGACATGTGTCAAATTCATATTTTTCAAATTTGAATTAAAAGTGAAAAAATATATAAAAATGTCATCCTGATAAAAATCGAGCTTGTTGGAAATGTTGTGTTCCACTTGTGGAAATGTATACGATTTCCAAAAAATAAAGAACTTGCGCAAAAATGGTTGTTCCATTTGAATCTTCCTACCGACGAACTAGAATTCTCTTATCGAATATTTCCATCGTATGTTAAAAATCCCATATGAAGCGGGCCATTTTCGATCAATTCAGGCTGAAAATTATCCGGTAGGATTCGAAAATTACCCGCTCAGTCCGTGTATCTATAGTAACGATTGATAAAATGTACATTTGTCATCTTGACAGGCATAAATACTGAATTTTAAACGTCTTTGAAATGTCACGTTTCGGGAATGATTCGATAACTGTAATTCAAGAAAAATTCACCAAGAGCAAACCAAAAAATACAGTTGAACCATCAATATATATGGAAACAGTTTATGGATTTCATTAATGACTCCGGAAATATTCTACCGAATTACACTCGGGGTCGGGCTCTTTCGACAAAATATGAAAATAAACTCATGCAGTTTTTAGACAACATGCTTTCATGGAAAATTATCGGTAATTTTGAAGCACTTGTGTAATTACTCCCGAAAAAGACTTTGCGGAGATCATTTCCAGGAAAGTGAGAGGAAAGGTTTATGTTGAAACGTGATGGTGAGTTCATCCTCATGTCGTATTAGAATAAATAAATTCAAAATTTGAGAAAACACTTCATTTGTCTCCTTTCTAGATTCCATATCTCAAAATGACCCTGATACTTCAACCAAAGGAGAAATGAGAGATGATTCTGTTTCTTGTAACTCTGAAGTTGGTAAGATTCTGTAAATCATCTGATAATATTGTCGGTGATTTGACAATATTTGAAACATTTTCTCTTAGGAATTATTACTGATAAAAGTAATACTATCGGTTATCTAGAGAAATATAGCCCATTACACCGAACCTATGGATCATTCTGTTGATTGTTTTAATTCTGAAGATGGTTAGTTGACAGGTGATGTACTTACTATAAAAACAGAATAAGTACTTACTCCTTCTTTCGTAAAACGTAAAACATTCCTAAATATGCACCATTCGAGGAATTGTATTTAGGAAATTTAACTCCCCAGATACTAAAAAATGTTCAGAATCCAATAGTTTATTGAGAATGGACTTCTCCACTTACTTAGTCTCCTTTATCGTTATTTCTGTGATCATAAAGAATGAATAAAGTATCAGTACCTTCATTATACTGTCGAAAACAACGCATACCATTTAATCTCCCTCGTAGAGGGGAGGAACAAATTAATTTTTTGATTTTGGTGTTTGCAATTCAGGTTTGGGATGAAGCAAAGGTTTTCATCAGGATTGATTTTTTTTTAATCAATAAAAAAAATCAATATGCTACACACTTTATGCCGAACACTATTATGTTCATTACTCATTGTCTTTATGATAAATATTGTTTTTCTTGTTTAAAAAAAAAGTTTATTTCAAATGAAATCAGCAGGAATTGGTGATTTTTATGGAATACCCAATATACTCCCTGGATTGTTGCGATTCCTCGTCGATCCCTATAGAACGTGAGATCCTTTCAATTGTGTGAAACTAAATTCCAAGTAAGATTCAAAATTTAGATCATCCATTGAAGCGCATACTTGCTTTCAATAATCTACTCATCCTACATCACGACATATCAAAAGTTGAAAGAAATTGTGAAATTCTAGAAACTCATATAATAAGTTCTTACAGTTTTCATGAACCAAAAACAGAACTCGAATAGTGTTTCATTTTGTCAGCATTGCTATCATTAATAGAATTCATACCACACATATTGCACCTGTCTGTTGTAAAGAGGATTTATTTATCCTACTGCCTGGGAACGGTATTATCACCATTTTTATTCTGAGGAAATAAGATGTCGCCTGTAGGCTTTCCTTCGATGTACACTTCTCCATTTCGTTTCACGAAGCTCTGTTTGTGCGCCTCGGGATAACGAAAAGGCGCGTTGACTGTATTATTTCCACGAGACAAAAATATTGATTCTTGTTCTTGGTGTGACTTTGAGGAAATGGAAAACTATACTCGTCTGTTACGTGTTTTATTTGACTGTTTTCACGACACTATTACAAACCATTGTTTGAATATCTCCCAAGATGGCTTAGCTAATTTGGGAATAATGGAAAAGGAGGATTTTAGACAAGAATTGAGTATTTTTTTTTCGTATGAATCGCATTCAAAACTTACCATTTCAATCGTTTGCTTTGAAAAAATAGTTAAACTACTCAAATATGAATAATTAATTGGAGCATTTGAGATTTTAAGCGTTGTGTTTCATTCTCACCATTTGGCATCATCTGCAGTTTTCATAGATAATAATAATAATGATATATTTAATCCATATTATTACATATATTGGACATAACATGATATTACATGATATTGGATACGTCAAAAAATAGATATAAGTTATATATGCACACACACCCACACATTTAAAATACACTTAAAGACATAACAAGATGTTCAAAAAGCTAAAGCTTTTTTTCGTTCCACGTCAATCTGTTACGCTTTTGGTTAGTTTTCGAAATAAAGGGCTATACCGGGTGTCCATCGAGGGTAGCTCGCTCGTATAACTTTGGAGATGATGGAATGACATTTGGAGGATTGGGTTAAGGCATGGAAAGTGTATTTTTTGACAGGTACTCAACTTCATGCAAATTCAGGATTCACCGGAAGTAACATAAACTATCGAGTTTCAATTGGGATACCTGGTATACTTTCAGTTTTTTTGTCCCCATATGACTATTAAAATGCAACTAACATTTGTTACTTTTTGTAACCATTTTTGATTTTTTGGTTTCTAAACATTTTTTTTTCAGAGGTCTATGGATATTTTCAAATAACTAATTTTAGTCCTGAAATTTTTGTTGAAATACGATTTTACTGTTTTTGGTCAAAATTATTCAGAAATGTGCAGTTGAATATTAAAATTTCTATTATTCCTATATCCTATATCTATTTTACGAAAGACAACATGGTGGCTCGTCGGGTAAGAAAAAAGAGCATTTCATTACGATAATATAACCTGAAAATTAAGAATAAAGAATGTTATTGAGATTAAAATGAGGTACTTAAAACCATTGAGTATAGCCTGTGAACAACACATCTGAAACAAAATCATTAAATTGTTGCGGTAAATAAATATAGTTCAAAAAAACTAAAAAACACGATTTTATAAGCGTGGGGCGCTTTGTTTCATATTCTCGTATAACGAGTCTAAGGGAGTCGATTACATAAATACATACATACACACATACATACAGATTTGTAGTTTAACTGGCTCAATTGAGTTGAAAATTTTTGCATTCACTATAGAGGCTAAATGTATAAGTCACCTATCGACTAATACTGTTGTATTGAGTTGGGAGCTTAGTCAAACTATACAAAATCCAACTCAAATCACTGGCTCGATCCCCATATCCCTCTGATATGAATAATAAAGTCATAGAGTTACAATGATATTGAATATTTAATAGCGTTGCAGACCACTTAATTGCCTCGTGAATATTATTTTCCATACCATCTCGGAGCAATCGATTATACAAAGAACTTTATTATAAGTATTCCTAAAAGATAAATGTATTAACTGAACTCTCACGGAATCAAGGTATAAAATAAAATATTTCATATTCAATTTTATACTTATCTATCATTTTAAAATTTGAGCTGAAACTCTACTCTGATAGGAACTGCTAAAACCATAATTTTAACCTAAATTAAAATACCAATCAAAATATTTTCACAAAATGAGTGAATATCATATGTCACATATAATTATATTCTTTGATGCATTTCAACAGCTAGAATCTCTTTATTATCAGGTTGATTTTGATCATTCTCGCTTCAGTCACTAATCACTTGAGATTCTTCTGTAGATATGGAGAATGACTGAGAAGAAGCGTAGTATTTTCAAGTATAATCAAAATATTTTTATTTTTCAGTCCTAGAAAGCTGCCTTTAAGATTTATGATAATAAGATACCCGATTTCGAGATTCAAACTTTGTATAAAAAATATTTTACCTATATAATTTGAACAAATAATCGAAACTTTCACCTTTTTCTCAGTTCGATCTCCTTCTTTTTCAACAAGTCTGTTGTTACCATACAAATTTCTATTCATTACTATAATATCATGAAACGTAGTAATATTATCTAACATAGCCATAATTTTGGTGAAAATCAACTTGTCTTGTTATTTCATTATTGATTTCTTTCTCATTTTTCCACTTTATATGCACATATCAGATTGCAAGTATTGGTATTTCAAGTTTTCTTGGTCGAATTTAGAGTTGTCCATGTTCAAAACTCCCTGCAACTTCGAGGAAAGTGTTCAAAACAATTATTTAAAAATATAATAAATGTGGCTATCGTGACACTGTCATCGTTGAATTTGTAGTAATCCAACTCGTTTTTGGCAAACGTGTGGTAGTGACCGGAATCTATGCTCCACAGAGTCAACACTGCATCGAAAGGGTATCATATTGTTTCATTGGATGTTGAGAGGTGAAAGATTTGATTTACACCAATCTTTGAGTTTTTTTTTATCTGAGCTGATAGTTTTATGAAGGTCTTCTGTACTTTTCTCGCTCCACAATATGGTTGTATCATCCGCAAACAGAGTAAATTTTCTTTCGATATCTTTATTGGCCAAATCATTCATGTAGAGCAGGAGAAGTGTTGATCCCAGTATTGTTCCCTGCGGAACACCGTCATTGATGTAAGCCTTCGCCGAAGTTGTTGTGGTTTTCACAGTCTGACTTCTGCCTGTTAAATATAATTTGAACCATAGTGTTTCAGTTGAAATTGCAGTTTTTGCACACCTAATAATTCTCTCTAGTTCAATTCGTCCTGTTTTATTCTTCAGTATCACGCTTTAATTTGTTAACGCCTTTGTACGTATTTATGTTTCAAAGTAATTGCTACTTCCAGCTCTGAATTATGATCACGTTTCAAATTTTAACAACTATATCTACCAAATTCTCCCATGTGAAGCTCTTTGTAAATCTTAGCCTGCTCGAGAACTTCTTTCCTGATTTTCTTGACTACCCATCTATCCATTATCTCCCACGATAGTGATTCCTGTAATGATTTTCTCATTAGCCGCCCTGGTTAAGAATTCAAACGAAGTTAATCATTAACCATTCTTAGATCTTTCACTGAACACCATTCGACTCTCTTATCTTTCTTCCCAAGTCTGGGAAAGAACGTTCGATTCCAAACGGCTGAATCGAAATCTTCACGGCTGGAAAGTCATGATCGCTGACCCGTTAAAGAGAAATATCTGCTTGTCACGAACAGTCACCGCGAAAAGCGCACGACATCCCTCGACTAGTCTTTTTACTGATACAGTTTTTATATTTTTCATGTTTTCGTATCGTTATCCATTTATTTTTTGGAATGGCGGCTCTGCTTGGTGGTGACAGGCACGCGGTTTCTTTTTTCGCCCTCCGCGGACCACTTTCCAGAGATTCGTGATTATTGCTCGTAGGAAAGGGTTGGCGAGAATGGGTGAAGATAGGGTGGTACGAGACAGTTGTCTTAATTTATCGTTTTAAAATTGTCCATATTTTACACTTTTAGTACAAGCACACTCGGTATAATGATCGAAGCTAGCACAAAGAGACGTATAAAAGAAAAAACAATGCGTGTAAACGTTTGAAAAAAATCTTTCATTCAAATGCGAAACAATGGAGAATTAGTCCCAACCTTGAGAGGATTATTGCTTCGACAACAGGGCTTTCTAATGAAAGATACTTCATTCACTATGTATATTGGTATTGGATTTTCGGAATAGGAACCGCTCTAATCTACTTCGAATATTTTTTAACAAGAATTACTTGTAAATTGTCCATTTCGGTCTCCAATGCAGTATATGGGGTAGCAATAAAATCCGTACATTCAAAAGTATATAGCCGACGAACTAGTCCGGAGACCCAAGCTGATATCGATGACAATGTAACGGACCCTTCAAACCCTCAATATATAGAAAATTCATGAATATTAACCGATTTTTTAAGAAATTGAAAAAACGCATTATTTTAATAAACTTGGACTTTTTCTTTCTACTAATGACTATGCGACATTATCAACATTGTTTATCCAAACTAAAAAACGAGAGGTTAACGGACTACTGTTTTTGAACCACCTTGTATAGAAAGAGATAAACTTCGATCGAGATTGAGGGAGTTCATCCAGGCTGAATCAAATCTTCAATTTTCATCGGATAACTCACACTGGTTGGTTAAAAATTATTCGAATTGAATTTTTCTTTGTTCGCCCTGTTGTAGAGCACCAACGAAGTTGAATGGAAACGAGATCAAGGTCAACTCTTTAAGATGTGGTAGTTATTGAGTAGATCCGAATAACTACCGACCTATTGCGCTAATACCAAACATAATTCGAGATACTGGTGGAAGTCAAATTGCTAGACTACTTGAGAGATAATAAAGTAATGACAGAATAATAGCAATTTGGATTTCAGAAGAGGGCAAATGATGTTCTTTTTTCATTCATGGATTTGCTGTACTCAAGCTTTAATAAACGCACAGCTACCGCAGAAGTTTTTTATAATTTCTCTAAAGCATTTGATTGAGTGAATCACGAAACACTGCTGCGATAGATGCATTGATATGGTTTCACAAAGAGAGAACTCCAGTGGTTTGAGAATTACCTTTCAGATTGTCAACAAGCAGTTGAAATGAACAGTGCCTCGAAGACTTCACGTATTAAACATGGTGTGCCACAAGAGTCAGTCCTTATACCTCTTTGATTCTAATCTTAGGTGAATGATATGGCTTTTATTGGCATCAGAGGTGAAATTCTGCTATTTGCTGATGTAATCAGTAAGTCGCCCCGGAGCGCCACAGCAAATAATAATAATAGCCGTCCTCTACCCGCACAGGCTATGCCTTTGGGTACACAAAACGAGTGATTATGAGGGAGTATTATTATTATTTTTTTCCATAAGCAATGTACCAGTCAGGCCCTGTCTCCGGAGCTCCGATACTCGATGTTCGTTTCGCCAGGAGCTAAAAACTCAATGACGAAAATCGTCCTACTTTGATGGTCGAGGAGGACTACATCAGGCTTATTGGCTTGTATTTGCCTGAGGGTGGGGAATGAGTAGTTTCAATAGATTCGGCACTCCTCATTCTCTACAACGGACTCTATATCCCCCGGAGCATAAGGTAACACTGGTGTCTCGTCTACACCGTACGAGTGTCATAGATAGTACTACAATACTCATAGGGCCGCGTTATGTCTGTTGATATAGGCTGAGACCGCATAAGCTGGTCAAGCTGACAGCAAATGCATTATGGTCTCAGCTGCCCCACGACACGCTCTGCATCTAGTGTCAGGGACCTCCATACCCATCAGGCGACTACGGTAGACGAGGGTGTTGAAGACACCATCCTGGCAGGCCATTATGAATCGCTCGGTTTCCGATTTCAGCCCACTTGCTCTGAGAAAAGCGAATGTCAGGTTTCTGGATAAGCCAAGGACTTCAATGTTCATGAAGAAGACCCCATGCATTGGCTTATCCATATGTAGCTGTAGGAGCCTGTCACACTCCGCAGCTTTCACGTGGGCTTTTTGCTGAACAGGTTCCAACTCGGTGACAGAGTTTTGGTTCGTCCGTTCAGTGTCGAATACGAGACCGAGTTCATCGGCTGCACGGGTTGCTGCCTTGAAAAGAAATGCTCCAATCCCTGCTATTTCATGATCACATACCAAGCAGAGAAGGGGATCTGAACTCCTGATGACTTTACAGGCTCCATCCAGTACCATTCTGTTATGTAGACACTCCAAACTCAAAAGTCCACGGCCTCCCCGTTGTCTGGGGAAGTATAACCGTGGAACAGACGATTTAGGATGCAAGCTTCTATGAAGATGCATCATTTTGCGAGTTTTTACGTCGAGTTGTCGCAGCTCTTCCTGAGTCCATTTCATTACTCCAAAGGAGTAAAGTAGAATCGGAACGGCAAGCATATTAGTTGCAGCAACTTTGTTCTTCCCCGACAGTTCTGAAGACCAGATCTGTCGGAGTTTGTGCTGATACTTGCCGCGGAGAGAGCTTTTGACAGTAGCTACCTCTTGGGTGTGGCGTTGTTCCACCCCTAGGTAGGTATACGTCTCTCCGGCATCCAGATGATGTAGGATGCTTCCGTCTACGAGCTGAACGTCCTCTCCGTATTCCTCGCATCGTCCTCTTTTGAGATGAACCGTGGGCACATTTGTCTATCCCAAACTCCATTCCGACAGCATGCGTGTACTCTTGCACCACCCTTAAGGACTGGTGAAGGTCCTTTTCTCCGGAGGCATAAAGTTTAAGGTCATCCATGTAAAACAGATGGGTGACCTTATGCCTCCGGTTGCTGGGGGTGCCGCAGTTGTATCCGCGGGTTTTCCGTAGTGCAACGGACAATGGCAGTAGTGAGATGCAGAAGAGAAGAGGGCTGAGGGAGTCTCCCTGAAACACGCCTCTTCTAGAGATAACCTGCTCTGTTTGGACTCTGACTTGACCAGATGTTATGGTAAATCGAGTCCTCCAGAGCGGCATCAGCTGTTCAATGCATCTCACTATTTGATCGGGTACCGCAAGGCATCTGAGCAAATGCATGATGAGTTCATGCGATGTTGTATCAAATGCCTTGCGATAATCGATCCAGGCCATTGAAAGGTTACGCTTATACTGCACGGAGTCCTGCGTGATGCATCTGTCGATCAGCAGGTTCTCCTTGCAGCCAACGACCCCCTTTTTTGACCCTCTTTGCTCATATATCCGTTCATACACCGGCTCAACTGCGGATAGTATTCGCATGTACAAGATGCGTGTAAACATGTTATAACATGCGTTCAAGCATGTTATCGGTCTGTAGTTCTTCGGATCAGACAAATCTCCGTTTTTGGGGATTAGCACGGTTCGCCCCTCGACAAACCAATCCGGAATCTGCTGCTCCCCATTTAGCCACGAGTTGAAAACTCTTGCTAGATGGTGGTGGGTACTTGGTAATTTTTTCCACCAATAGTTATTCAGGCCATCAGGACCTGGAGCAGCAAAATTCTTCGAGCCTTTGAGGGCCCGTCGAACTTCTTCCGGGGTTATCGGATTGCGCAGTTCATTGAGCTCAGGCAGACGAAGCCTCCTGCAGAAAGCTTCGAACTGCGCTAGGGCTGGAGTATCTACGTTGAGTGGTTGCGGAAATTCGTAAATACGATGCGATTTTATTATTAATATTATTATTATTTTTTTTATTTTTTTTTTTATTTTTTTTCCGTTAGGAATTACCCAGTCAGGCCCTGTCTCCGGAGCTCCGACACTTCCGGAGGGCGCGCTGGTGACTCATTAACCCCAGTAAACACTCCCCACGTCCATGGGGTAAGTGATTACTGGGTCCGAGAATCATGTGCCCTGAGTAGGCGGAGTGAACCAAGAATTACGACCTTCTGCATTCGCCCGGCTAGGATTTCTGCCATGTCACGGCAAGCCGGTATGATTTTTAGGTTTGAGAGCAGTGTGTCCATCATTCCACCAAGGACCCCTATTATCAGAACCACCATCTTGACAGAATGGTTTGGGAAAAGCCTGCGGAGTTCAAAGAGAAGATCTCGATATTTAGTCCGTTTTTCCTCCTCTTTTCGGACGATGTTCGTTTCGCCAGGAGCTGAAAACTCAATGACGAAAATCGTCCTACTTTGATGGTCGAGGAGTACTACATCAGGCTTATTGGCTTGTATTTGCCTGAGGGTGGGGAATGAATAGTTCCAATAGATTCGGCACTTCTCATTCACCACCACGGACTCAATATCCCCCGGAGCATAAGGCAACACTGGTGTCTCGTCTACACCGTACGAGTGTCGTAGATGGTAGTACAACACTCGTAGGGCCGCGTTATGTCTGTGGATATAGGCTGAGACCGCATAAGCTGGACAAGCTGACAGCAAATGCATAATGGTCTCAGCTGCCCCACGACACGCTCTGCATCTAGTGTCAGGGACCTCTATACCCATCACGCGACTGCGGTAGACGAGAGTGTTGAAGACACCATCCTGGCAGGCCATTATGAATCCCTCGGTCTCCGACTTCAGCCCACTTGACCTGAGAAACGAGAAGGTCAGGTCTCTGGATAAGCCTAGGTCTTCAATGTTCTTGAAGAAGACCCCATGCATCGGCTTATCCTTATGTAGCTGCAGGAGCCTCTCACACTCCGCAGCTTTTACGTGGGCTTTTTGCTGAACGGGTTCCAACTCGGTGATAGAGTTTGGGTTTGTCCGTTCAGTGTCGAATACGAGATCGAGTTCATCGGCTGCACGGGTTGCTGCCTTGAAAAGAAATGCTCCAATCCCTGCCTTTTCATGATCACATACCAAGCAGAGAAGGGGATCTGAACTCCTGATGACTTTACAGGCTCCATCCAGTACCATTCTGTTATGTAGACACTCCAAACTCAAAAGTCCACGGCCTCCCCGTTGTCTGGGGAAGTATAACCGTGGAACAGACGATTTAGGATGCAAGCTTCTATGAAGATGCATCATTTTGCGAGTTTTTACGTCGAGTTGTCGCAGCTCTTCCTGAGTCCATTTCATTACTCCAAAGGAGTAAAGTAGAATCGGAACGGCAAGCATATTAGTTGCAGCAACTTTGTTCTTCCCCGACAGTTCTGAAGACCAGATCTGTCGGAGTTTGTGCTGATACTTGCCGCGGAGAGAGCTTTTGACAGTAGCTACCTCTTGGGTGTGGCGTTGTTCCACCCCTAGGTAGGTATACGTCTCTCCGGCATCCAGATGGTGTAGGATGCTTCCGTCTACGAGCTGAACGTCCTCTCCGTATTCCTCGCATCGTCCTCTTTTGAGATGAACCGTGGCACATTTGTCTATCCCAAACTCCATTCCGACAGCATGCGTGTACTCTTGCACCACCCTTAAGGACTGGTGAAGGTCCTGTTCTCCGGAGGCATAAAGTTTAAGGTCATCCATGTAAAACAGATGGGTGACCTTATGCCTCCGGTTGCTGGGGGTGCCGCAGTTGTATCCGCGGGTTTTCCGTAGTGCAACGGACAATGGCAGTAGTGAGATGCAGAAGAGAAGAGGGCTGAGGGAGTCTCCTTGAAACACGCCTCTTCTAAAGATAACCTGCTCTGTTTGGACTCTGACTTGACCAGATGTTATGGTAAATCGAGTCCTCCAGAGCGGCATCAGCTGTTCAATGCATCTCACTCTTTGATCGGGTACCGCAAGGCATCTGAGCAAATGCATGATGAGTTCATGCAATGTTGTATCAAATGCCTTGCGATAATCGATCCAGGCCATTGAAAGGTTACGCTTATACTGCACGGAGTCCTGCGTGATGCATCTGTCGATCAGCAGGTTCTCCTTGCAGCCAGCGACCCCCTTTTTTGACCCTCTTTGCTCATATATCCGTTCATACACTGGCTCAACTGCGGAGAGTATTCGCATGTACAAGATGCGTGTAAACATCTTATAACATGCGTTCAAGCATGTTATCGGTCTGTAGTTCTTCGGATCAGATAAATCTCCGTTTTTGGGGATTAGCACGGTTCGCCCCTCGACAAACCAATCCGGAATCTGCTGCACCCCATCTAGCCACGAGTTGAAAACTCTTGCTAGATGGTGGTGGGTACTTGGTAATTTTTTCCACCAATAATTATTCAGGCCATCAGGACCTGGAGCAGCAAAATTCTTCGAGCCTTTGAGGGCCCGTCGAACTTCTTCCGGGGTTATCGGATTGCGCAGTTCATTGAGCTCAGGCTGACGAAGCCTCCTGCAGAAAGCTTCGAACTGCGCTAGGGCTGGAGTATCTACGTTGAGTGGTTGCGGAAACTCGTAAATACCCTTCCAGAAGGTTTCTACCCGATCAGCCGCCGGCGGGTTTTCCACAACACGTGGAGGCTCTTGGAATAGGCGAGAAGGTTTATCGCGGAACTTCATGTTTTCCGCGATGCTTCCCGCCCGCCTCACTAGTGACTTTTTTGCAGCCACCAGCATTCGTATCCTATCAAGACAGTGCTGTTTGATGGTTAACAGCACGCCTTGATTTAGTGTGTGGTGAGCTCGTCTTAGACTTGCGGCAATTCGCCGCACTGCGGGCGTGAAGGGCCTATTGGCCGCCACGTAGTCCGCCACACACTGGATACGAGACGCGTGTTGTCTCGCTGACCTGATCTTAGCTTCCATCTTGTGAATGCGTCGCTCATGCCTCCCAATCAGAGGGTTGGTATTCCTTCTCTCCGTTTGGGACAGGGCCTGAGCGGCGTCATACACGGCAGAGTTGATCTGCCAGATGTCAGCCTCTTCTGCAAGGACATCGTGAATCTCCGCATCCACCCGAGCCAGTTGTTGTGGCTTCAGGGGCTTGGTGTTATGCAGCGCCCTGCGGGTTCTGATGCCTTCCGTTGGTGGTATGATGCGGGCCTCCTCTACAGCCAGATCGACGCGTGGCATATCTGCCACTTCTGCCACAGCGTTAACCGGCTGAGGAGGGGCTCTAACATAGCCTCGAACCCGAAGGTGGGATACATAATCCCTTAGGTTTTGTGCGGAAAAGGCAGCATGCTCTGGGTGTATTTCACACCACAAAGCATGCATTCTCGCCATGTATCCTCTTCGGGCGGGCTCACTGCTCTCATAGCAATGCAGAAGACTGTCCCTTAGTTCATCCGTCCACTCAAAGCGTCCGTTTTCATTGCGGTCGTTATACAGTGGCAATCCATCGTTCTGGGCCCCACCACCTTGCCTATGACCCCTAATCCGAGGGGGTCGGTTGTGGGGGCCTCTTTCTCGTCCATCTTGAACCGAGTAGTGGGGTATACCGGGGGGTTAACCCAGTATACCCACGGCCGACATCAGAGGGAATGAGCATTCTCTCCAGGGTGCGCCATGGCTGCCGGTCCGGTTTTGCACCGGTAGCTCAGGAAAGTGGTGTCGCAACTCACCAAGGCCTTGGATGATGGTTGGCCTTCCCTGCTTATTATTATCATTATTATTATTATTATTATTATTAATATTATTATGACTATACTATTCTCAGTCAATATATATTACACTCTAACATAAACCAGGATATTGGAGTCATAAAAAATTGGTTTCAATCAAACCGTCTTTCTCTCAATATAAAAAACAATATTATGACCTCTCACTGCGACATCCCAAACTAAGATTCCGGCAGTGAGGAAATAGAAAATAAACTATGAACTAGATTTCTAGAATAACTCGTCGATAATAAATTACTTTTCATCGAACATGTTATAGCCATGTGTAAAAAAACTAGCATCTGAATGCTATAACATCAGAACTGCATATTTTGCTGTACTTTTGAACCCTACCTCAGATATGGAATAGCATTCTGGGTGGACTGCGGTGACCAGTTATTCCAATTAGGTCCAAATTAACCGAAAACTTTTTGAGATATTCGATAAGAACATAATGAATCACTTGAAAAAAAAACTCAATACCTGCCTATTCTAAATGAAACTTAATATTGAGCAACTGAATTCATCACAGAGTTACTTCATTTTCTGTTCAATGATCAGTACCAACGAATAATATTTTGTGCAGTCAAAAACGATCTGTCAATTGTTTTCATTATAGAGCTATTTTAAAAAATTTTGAAAATTCATATTTCAAACAGAGAGAGTTATCAAGAAACAAAATACGTTTCTATTGAATAATAGACTAAAACTGTGATGTTTTAACAGAATATGACTTGTTGGTTCTGAAACAGTGCTAAAAAAAACTTTCAAAAACGATCTTTTTGACTATGCCCGTATAGACATTAATATACTATCATCATTAAGATTATAATTGGATATGTTAACGTGTCCCATAAAAACATTTTCATCTTGAATTTGTCTTATTTCGATCAATTGAACAGTTTTTTTCTGTCAATCCCACTAAACTACGACGTTTTCACGAACTTTGACCGCTTATATCTCAGAAACGACACATACAAAATCATTTAAACTAACACATTTTTCTTACAACCCATGCTACTACAACATAATTCAATTTAAGCCAATTTTCCATATGTATTTGTGTGGGGTCCTTTGTTGAACGTTAAATACAAACATATTGAAATACCGTATAGGCCTAGTGGGTGTTTCAATAAAGTATATTTATTATTATTATTGAAATACCGCATTTCAAGTATACCTACACTCGACTTGCAATTTTTTTAATATCGATTTGTCTTCAGTTGAAGAAAAGTATCTCAATCTTACTTGCATTCTCTTGCTTACGGCATATATTATGTAATGGGGTAACTTTTGAAATCGAACTTCATGAAATCTAAACAAAAAACCCGGTGTACACGTTCCGCTCGTTAGGAAAAACAGGTGTCCACATATAGAACGTGAGTAATTTCACGTCAAGACCGATATAAAAGCTAATATGGGTTGTTCCGAGACAGAGATAACACACGTATTCGATGAGCTTTTCTCTTGTAATAACTAATATATTATGGAACATATCAGGGCCGGGCGGGCGACTATAGAAATTGTTTGTGTAAAGGTATAATATTTTAGGAATACATAAATGTTTTCAGAATGGAAAACATGGTGTATCTTGTAGCAGATACAAAATATCCAAACAATGCTTCACTGTCAAACGTAAAATCCTTCTCATCAAACCATTTTGTATGAGATCGAACATCAGCAGAATTGAAACAGCACCTTTCTATGAACAGTTATATCAATATTATGCTATAATTATATCATATTGTAAGTGATTAGCTAAGGCTAGCCAAAAGAGAATCGTGGAGGAAACACTGTGAGGAAATAGAAGGCACTCACGAGGGGTCAAGATTCTGCAAAATCGTCTCCAAAGAATCCCGACAAACGATTAGAACCATTAGGGCAGAATCAGAGGTATATACACAAAACGGAAAAGATACCTTGGAAGAACTGTACAGGGTACACTTTCCAGGATCAATAAACACAAATATATCAACTGAGGTCTCCCTCATGGGCCTCCAGGGAAGAGTGGTAGGTCTCGAAGAAAGTGATAAATGTGGAAAAAACGAAATGGGCAATCAACTCATTCCAACCGTATGAATCACCAGGAACGGATGGTATTTATCCCATCATGCTACAAAAAGGTATAGACCTACTAGCACACAAATTATGCACGGTACTAAGGGCCAGTCTTGCACTGGGATACTTACCAAAGGTATGGTGAGCAATCACAGTGGTCTTCATCCCTAAGGAGCGAAGGCTTTGAGACCAATAAGTCTTATGTCATTTATAATTAAGACACAGGAAAAACTGCTTGACAGGCACATCAGGGATACGGTGTTGGTAAACCAACCCCTACACAAGGACCTATATGCCTATACAACAGACAAATCTACAGAAACAGCACCACACCAACTCGTAGAGAAGGTGGAAGCTGTACTAAGAAACAAGGAGCATTCAACAACATATCTTTAAACTCAATTTCAAGGGCATCGAGACGAAAAGGCATCGATGAGACCTGCGGCAGGTGGATAGACTGTATGCTAAGAGACAGAATTATCAACTCCTCTTTAGTGAGAGAAACACTGGCAGCCAAGGTCACCAGGGGTTGTCCACAAGGGGGTGTCTTGTCTCTACTGCTATGGAACCTGGTGGTGGAAAACCTGCTACTCACACAAAACACTTGGGTACGCAGATGACATTTATCATAGTCCAAGGTAAATTCAACAACACGGTTAGGGAAAGAATGCAAATGGCCCTAAATCTGGTTAGTACATGGATATACGAGGGCCTAACTATCAGCCCCTCCAAATCAACCATTGTAGCGTTCACCCGTAGATGGAAGTTAGAGAACTTAGGACCTCTGACCCTTCAAGGTAACCTCATATAGCTGTCAGGGGAAGACAAATATCTCGGGGTAATCTTAGACTCGAAACTTACCTGGAACCAACAGCTGGCAAAGGGGAAGAAGAAAGCTGAAACGACACTGATGTTAGTCAGGCGGACACACGGGAAAACATGGGGGCTAAACCACAAAATGATATATTGGATATACAACACTGTGGTGAAACCCATGATCACATAATATGCATCTTTGGTATGGTGGACAAAGATAACACAAAAAATAGCTGCTGCTGAGTTGAGCAAGGTACAAAGACTTGCATGCCTCAGTATAACGGGAGCTATGAAAACAACACCAACATTAGCCATGGAAGTACTGTTGGACCTCCCACCGATTGACATGTCAATCATGGGAGAGGCAAAAATGGGACATCTGAGTCAACAAAATACGAGCATCAGATCGGATCACAATAATATAAAGGAAATAGTGGGAGGCAACATTCTCGAAATGAAACCAATGGACCACATGACTCCTAGGTACTCCTTCAACATCAACTTCGATGTTATCTTACAAGATCGAAGGGAATGGACAGATGACAACATCAGAGGCAAACCTGTAGAGAAGATCTGTTACACGGACGGGTCCAAAACCAGGGAAGGAACTGGTGCTAGAATATACAGTGAGGGGAGTAACTCTCAAATAAGCGTCTAGCTCGGATAAAACACCTCCGTATTCCAGGCAGAGATGTACGACATCTTGCAATGAGGGAAATGCGTAACGCACGGATCAAAATATGTACAGACGCCAGGCGTCACTGAAGGCTCTTATGAACCTGAAAGTGACATCGAGACTGGTTTGGGAATGCCGAGAAGGACTCAGTACTCTCACAGAACACAACAAATTAACTTTGATGTGGGTTCCAGGACACTGTGGTATCGAGGGCAATGAAAAAGCTGATGAGCTAGCCAGAGGGGGTTCATCAACAACTCCATATATTGGCCCAGAACCCGCACTCGGGATTAACAAATCCGATATTCGAGGATGCATTCGGGACTGGGTCAAACGAAAACAAAAGGAGAGATGGCATGAAGCCCCTCTTATACACCACGGGAAAACATTCATTAAAGAACCGTCAAAACACAAAATTGAAGAACTACTAAATCTGAGGAGAAGAATAATAACGGGACTTCTCACTGGTCACAGTCCAATGAGAAATCACCTGCACAAAATGGGGCTGTACAACGGAGAACTTTCCTGCAGACAATGCGGTAAAGGGACGGAAACAGCCAAACATGTACTGTCAGAATGCGAGGCGTTAGACCGCAAAAGACAGGCAATTTTCGGGAATCCCAGACCAACTCCCGAAGAATACAACAGTCACCCGGTGAAGAACCTGTACAGACTGGTACAGGGGACTAGAGTTACGGAGTGGATGCTGATAACCTGGAAAACACAAAAAGCCCAAGAGGCTGAAGTGTAGCTGGCGAAAGGATCAGCATCCAAGAGGAAAAAAAGTGATTAATCAACTCCTTCAAAAAGAAACCCTTTTAATGAAGACGTCTGAGTTACTCTGACAGCGATAAAAAATCGCGATGAAAATGCCTGTTCCTCAGATCTAGTACGCGACCGTCACTTGAATTATTTTCTTGTCAGCTATGATTGTTGAGTATTATTGACACAATATGAGACTTTTTGGGGAAGGTGCGTATGGACAAATAAAAAAAAACCTTCATCAATTGTATTTTTAAGAATCGCTTTTTCAAATGATTTTCAATGAATTAAATCATTATTACAGGCTGGCAGAGAACTTTTCGACAAAATTCACAAAAACACGTCAAGATTGTTTGTTGTTTGTAACTTTTGAAGCAAAAAACATAACAAAACTCTCTAAGGGGAGGCGTCATCCCCCAACTTTTTTCAAATAGGAATAGGGATCAAGTGATACATTGTTAAAAAGGGCATTCAATTCCCTATACGGTGTACTCAACAATTACAGAAAGGGTAAGCATTATTAAAGACGGGTTGACACGATCTAAGTACACGTGGATACCAACTTGGACCAAAAAATTACTTGGATGTCAGATAAACATAAAACGATGGCGGGACAGTATTATTTGAAAGGTGTGTGAGTGGTTGCTGATATGCTCATAAACGAGCTTAAAATTCCGAAAAAAGAGGAAAAAAGAAAAAACGAACGATTTGGACTCGTAATTGGATACGTAAGCGTCAGGCGCTTCGAGCTTCCTCCAATTTCCTTACAGGGTGAGGATAAAGTTACAATCAAAAACAATCTGAGAATAACTACAGAACAGTTTGAGCAACTATTGGAAAGTGTAAAACCAAAAATTCAAAAATTTGATGCAAATAGAGCTTCCTCATTTTTATATTCCGCTAAACGCACATTCCATAAACTTTCCTCAGCTTCGTATAACTCCATGAATCTAATTTTTTCCCTTTCGGACCATTTTCATCTTGTGTATATTTCCAGTTTTCTTTTTTTCACACACCGACGTCATTTCACAAACAAACACCACTTGGATCCAAATAAGTTGGGAACTGTCCTAGTCAACTTGGAAGTAACCTACTGCTCCAAGCGCACTTGGATGAGCTGGTGACACGATCAAAGTAACGTCCAAGTGCTGCTCGCGGACAACCCAAGTAGACTGTGATCAAGTATAGTTGGATCGTGTCAACCCGCCTTGAAAGCCATTTTTCAATAACAATGATTGTGGAAATCAGGTCGAGGAGTTTTTTAACCAATTGCATCATGACAAACATGCTACCGGGAAAATTGATCGTGATTTGATCGCCAAATTTTACAAAACAGGTTCCGTTGTAATCTCACCGTTGATAAATCAAATCCTATGGGAAGGAACCCATCCAATGATGATATTTGCAACTATTAGGTCATAGCAGTTATTTCTGTATTTTCAAAAACATTTGAAAATCTCTCCATATGCGGTTAATCAGTTTTTTAGGCAAAGTTGGAATCCTATAATTTTTTTGTGAAATACCTACCCAGTTACCCCGATAACGAAAAGCGAACATTTTGTTTGATCAAAGAAGGGAATTTGTTTTTATTGGTATCAACCTGTTGTTTGTTAAATTGAACAATAATTATGGAATATGAGGTAATGCACATTCCTGGTTAATAACTTTTTTTACGATAGATCGTTATCAAAAAAACACTCTTAATCCTTATCTGAATATGAATATGTATGTACCCTTGCTTTCCATAGTATTTGTAAATCCTATTAATTGTATGTATGTGCACATAATAAGTATTGAACGACTAAGTTTTTCAACTGGATTTGCTTTTAGTAACATTATTGAAAAATTACTTTCGAACCATGAAAAAACTGAGCTCATTAATATTTCTCCGAGTAGTCCAAATTGCAGTCCATTTAACTTCTTTCGATGTACTATTATGCTTAGATTTATTCTTTTTAAAGTCATGCCACAATTGCTTGAGATAAGAGAACAGGTGCCAGTAAAGTTTCTTTACAGCAAACATAATTATGAGAACTATCTATTTGAACCGATAGGCTCCAAATCGAGATCCACATACTCATATGAGAGACTATTATGCTTTTTTTGTAAGAGTTTCGATGGTTTCTGTATCGGCGTGCAAATAAACATCATTACACATATGAATTTTTAATGGGCCAAGTCCACCTCTGGCATTCACGCATTTTTCACGGTGCCTCCGTTTATATGGGTAAGTGAGGATTAACAATTCACCCGCATTTTCGAAACGCCTGGAGAAGGTTCCTATTAAAATTGTGTTATCGGTGGCTGTAGGCTTGAGTGATTTTTATTTGCATTGTTTGAGGATGGTGTTTGAATATCGGCATGCGTGGGAAGAAATTATGTTTAATTGACTTTCGAAATAATGTGGTTTGCTTAAACGATACTTGGAAATAGAACATACAAGATGGATTAGGTATTTACTGAAAATGTAGTGACTAATTTGGACCTTTCAAATATACAGAGTCAGATCTGATTTTATTACAGAATTCCATAATTTTTGGTGTGAGGGTGATATCTACTAAGAATTAAGATTGAAGTTACTTCGACAAAGGATCAAGAGAAACTGCTTCAGAATAGTTTTAATTGAACATCGATTTATTGGATGTTGATGTTTTCGTCTATCTTTAGGGTACTGATGCAGCTAAAATTAAATCCACGTATGTGCTCTCAAAATGTATAGGACTGGGAAGTAGGTTTTTCAAATAAACACGGAGAAAATCAATAAAGTGTGCAACCTACAAAAAAAAATTGCCTTTCAGAGGACTACATCAGTAAGTATCAGAAATATGAGCTGTTGGTTAAGAGGCATATCGACCCACAGTTAAATATAATGAATATGCACTAAAGGAGACAGAGATCAATGAAGAAGAGCTACAAAAAGACAGAAGAAATAGGAAGAAAAAGCCAGAGAGGAACAAATCTAGGTGAAAATTCTGCAAAAGAAATAAGAGAAAGAGTTAAAAGGAAACAAGAAGAGGAAGCAAACAATGCTGATAAATTGGGAACCCCTTCCACGTAACGATAAAAAAACGTAGCTGCAGTTGTTTCTGACAGACTTTTTCACCCCTTCGGGAGAATTATTGTCGATATTGAATTCAGATTTTATAGTTAAGAAATGTTCTTTCGTTTAACAACAACTGTTCAACCCGAATACAAAATCGTCCTTCATTCAACTGATAACAAAAATACCTACATGTCGAATTTTAGGTCTCAGCTGAGTTTGAGGCAATGTATAATTTGCAAATGGAGCTTACTGCACAGTTTATTCAGCCATATTTCGTCTACCATACTCGAATGATATGTTATGTTCACAGGCATCGTAATGTTTGATTAAAAATTCATTTCGGTAAAAGGTTCGAAATGTCTCCATTATCACTTATGACTCTGTTAAATAGTCATGAGTTATACAGTAACAGAGGTTTCAATAAGATATGGAATATGTGAATTTCTGGAATGTCTTTTTGTCATGCTGTTTCAGTGCAAGTGTCGGACTGAAATGATTTTTCACTCCTGAAATCAAATTATGTTACAATTATCATTTGAATTCCAGTTTATTTGAAATATCTTGCCAGAAAAACCAAAAATATATGAAGGATACAAGATTCAGGCATACTTAACAGGAGGCAATCAAATGCATTCTTCCTGCAAAGCTTTAACTAGAACAACTTTGCAAGTACTCCACGAACAGCAACCAATCAGTCAAACTATAACGGTTTTATGATTGGATCTAGTAAACAGAGTTAACATAATATTTATAGACACATAATTTTGATTACCGGACCGTTTGGTTTTCAATGTAATAAAAACACGATTGATGCTAGAAAAAATCTACACCACTTAAACCTCTGAAAATACAAAAATCGCAATTTTATTTCTGCTACATATAAATGATATGGCTAAATTCGATATATCTGGAGCATTCACTTTATTTGCTTATGACACCACATTACTCTGGCGAATAAAAAGTGATTTCCCAACTTCAAGTTTCTATATCTCGAAAACGAATTAATAGAAATAAATTTATTTGTATTGCATCACAGTAAGAAGGAAAATACCTTTCAAATGAGGTATCACTTGCCACATTTTGCTATTTGAAAATTTAGGGGTGGTGGTCACAGCTCCGAGGGATGGTTGAATTTCATCGTGAACGATGTCCCCCTCGAAAATTTATTCGACGTATCCAAGCATTTTTATATAATTCAGTTTTGCCGACCTACAGAGCCCTAGCCGCCGTTTCATTTTTAATGGCCCACTCTCTATAGAAAAGTTGACCTCATATTTTGTATGTTGAAATTTTCACATGAATCACCTACGAATTCATAACCATTTGAATGTTCTTTAACAATGGGTATCAACTGAAAATGTAGTGGCTGCAGTGTCACTCAAATTCATGGAATACTTCGATCCGCTGTCGGGGCCTTCTGTTATCATAACTTTCATTTGTAATATTTCATTCATATGCAAAAATGCAAAAGCATTCACGAAATATTTCAAATAACCCATTGAGTTACGACCCAAGCTTCTTTCACGAGAAATGCGAACTCCCAAACAATTATGTTCCATATGGATTGTATGGTGGAATATCACAGTTCATACGATTTGTATAGCCAACATATTGCTGTTGCAAATGCGGAGCTACTGGAGATCAAAGAGGGAATGCCATACGTTGGATTTAATTGAAATAACCTACAAAACTCCGGATTTTCAATTCCATTTTCGATGATAATCGCGTATGCATAGAAATATAATTGCTTCCGGATCTTCTATGTCATAGACTTGAATAACCACAGGCTGAACCGAATATAACCAATATCCACTCATATTCATGATACAGTGGATCCACCTTTTATGTGAGCAAAGAACTAGAATATTGAACTAATGGGACTGATTCCATATGGAAAATCGGTAAACAAATTTTCAACTATTTTATGAAAACTTTTTAATGGTTTAGCAAAATTTTTGAAAATTCCTGTCACCAATCAGAAAATACTGTATACCGATATGATGAAATATGAATGAATCTACGGCAAATAATGAAAATGGAAGTCGTTTATTACCAACCCCAGGTAGCACACTTATACAGTGGGTCCCTCCGGGATATGCATCGATCAATATATAGAAAACCATAGGTGGGCCAAATTTGAAAATTTGGGAGTTCAATATTGTTGATAAGTGCTATCCGGCTAAAATATTAGCAAGATTGTGGCACTTCCGTTGTAATAGGACACCCTGTATATTATCAAAAATTTTGATTTTACGCATGATTCTGAACCTATTTCAAATTTTAAGTTGAAAATTGCGTTTGCAGACCAAAAATTGTTTTTTGTTTTCCAGACATATTCATTTATTTTCGATTATGTATCGATGTATTCGTAGGAGAGGACTCATTTCAGCAGAATATTGATATCAATTCCATTGGGGTTATACAGGGCGTTCGCCAGAAAATGATATAAATTCGGTTGAAAAAATTATTGTAGGTCCATTTTTTCCTTAGATCAAGAAGTAAACCCTAGACAGATCCGATGCTGTGTAAACACCGTACTCAATTACTCAATGAAGCAAAGACGAATGTGTTTATTTACATTTCACCTCTAGTCTCTGCTGTTTGCAAACATCTACCCTCTGTTGTCAAATTGATCAATGAACAATCTGAGCTCGGGAAGTATCAAGCAATGCGTAATTTTATATTCCGGTGTATTACTCTGGGCGTTCTACAAAAATATATTTTCCAAAGAGTTGGAAAAAACTCTTCTCTCAAAAGATATAATATGTCGTTTAGTAGGCACTCTGAAAATTAAAGGCGGTTACCAGAATTTTCTCACTCTTGGCATCACCGCTTGTTGCATTGGTCGCCATTGGGTTGACGTATTTTCTTGTTGTTTTGATTAGAAATTTTCTTTGGGTTTCCAAGAGTTTTCGGGATTTTTTGACGTTCATAAACAAGTTTACGTGAGATTTGTGATACTTTTAATAGTAGTGCAGTGGTTTAGTGAGATACAATGTCGAAATACTGCTTGTTTTTCCTTACTTACCTAAAGTGATAATTGTTAACTGATACCTTTTATTTAATAATTGTTACTTGATGCTGCATGAATCCACCCTATATCTGAAAAATTAAGCAACTCCAGAAACTCCAGAAAGTATAGGAGGGTAAGAAATTCATTCCCCTCAAAAAGTTACTTTGTTTATCAATTTTACTTGTAAAGCAAAATTATTCAGTTATCGTCAACTTATTGTAGGTAGGTATTTCTTATTTGCCTCAAAGAAATAAGGTGAACATTTCATGATATTGAAAACTTGTCAATTAAATATTTCTCAGAAAGATTAATTGCTCAAGAAAGTTTTTGTTTTAGTTCAAACCTGATATGTAGAAAGTTAATGAATTTCACCAAATAGTTCTCATGAAAGGGATAATTCCAAGGATATGAAATACACTGAAGAGTGTAGGTGTAAAGTGAGTTGGCCTGTTCCGTTAGGATTTATTGTAGCTCCCAAGAGTGCTACATAAAAACATAGGTATATTGGAATAAAAATACTTGAATTATTGAAACACGTGAACTCAAATATGGAATCACATCCACATATGAAAAAATATCAAAATACAAAATTAAAACAGAAAATTTGTAAATGTTAATCAAGTAATGATGCAATGTATAGTAAATAAATCTATTTTTTCTCAACTGTTTGTATCAGTATAGTTTTTCATTGGTGCATATACAGGAAAAAACGCAAACTTATTTGATTCTTGATGAAAATTGTCATATGAAACTAAAGTTTTAGTAATTTTTTCGTCAGGAATGATATCATCGAATTATTTAAGAAGTTATGTTGTGGCTGTGATTCAGTTTTGAGGCAGAATCATCCCTTTATATTTTCATGTACTTTATAATATCTGTTGAAAAACGGTTTCTTAACTAATATTTATTCAAGTATTTTTCGTGCTTCATTAAAGAATGGTGATCTGCACAACATGGAATTACCAGTGAGAAACTCGTTTTTAGCTTGTTTGAATTATTTAATTTAGACCATAAATGATTTATTTCTGATCTCCGAACACCCCTAGATTCCGATTATGGATAGAATAGAATCATAAATCACAAATCTCCTTACCACAAAAAATTGTCCACCACTTTGAGTCCTTTGATCATGAATAAAAGCAACCATTTCTTACCCTAAAATCCCCTCACACCAATTTCAAACTGAATCAGACTATAAAAATTAAACCTTGTCCTATATAATTTTTTCATCAATCGCATCAAATGGGTACACGGTTGTTTTTGGAGTTTACCTATTATTAGGATCGCAAATTATAAAAAATCGACCGTAATTTTGAATAACCTACATATTGATGACATAATTTGATCGTTATTTGAATCAAAAATTCCAACGAGAATTTTTTTGAGCTCTATAAACATTCCTAGAAATCGATTTAGGATTTTCAGACAAAACCGTCAATCCACTTGTTGCTGCTCACATACTACATTTGCATTGCATTGGTGAAATTTTTACATTTATCCCACGATGAGACTAAATCAAGATAAGTACATAAATTCTTTCCTCACGAAATTAAATAATGTTGATCCCCTTAAAAAAGCACGGCACTGTGGAAGAGGTGTTTGTTTGTGGATCGACCGTCAGAAACCCTGAACATAACAGTTGAGTTATCTTCGGTTCACAACTTCGTTTGTATTTTCGGCATCGGGCCTATCTAGGGTTCACTTCTTGATCTGAGATTTTTTCAAATGGAGACCCCCAATTTTATATCCTCATTCCATTCGGCATCGAAAATGAAGCTAACTTTGAATAAGGTTATCTATGCCTGCACTGAACAGTTTTCGAAATATTGGCGAATTATCATGTCTCAGTTCCAGAAAATCTCGTATTCTTGAGTATACTTATTCTTAGTTGGCCATGGCGCCCACGGTTACGTTGCAAACAATCAACTGCCACGGAAATGTCATTGTAATCATACATGCCGGCTCGTTTGAGTTATTCGAATGAAGATTACTTAAATCTAGTTATTTTTTATGACGAATGTAATAGGGTTATCTCAAGAACATGTGATATATTTGCTATTCGGTATCCGCAGAAGCACAAGCCCTTACATAACATTGTTAAACGAATTAAAGAAAACTTCAAAAACTATGGATCCGTCAAAGCAAGAGTGGAAAGAAACAAGCCAATTGTTGATGATGAAGATATTGAAATTACCATTTTGGGATATTTTGCCGTATATGCAATAATATGTTTGAGAAATGTTGTAAGAAAAACAGGATTGTCAAAAATTTCACCCATATAAGTTCTCTATAGTTCAGTATCTGAAAGAAACAGATTTTTCACGATGAGTGAGATTTTGTGAATTCGTTTCAACTTGTTCGCGAGGAAACGAATTATTTTTGGATAATATTTTATGGACAGACGGAGCTAAATTTACAAAGAATGGTGTCTTCAACCAACATAATTGATATTATTGAAGTGACTCAAATCAACATGTATTCAGGGAACTGCATTTTCAAGAGTCTTGGCAGTTCAATGTTTATTGTGCGATAAGAAGTGATAGTGTCGTTTCACTGCATTTTTATCAAGAAAACTTAAATGGTAAGTACAAAACAGATGTCAATTTCGAAACAAGAATAGGATGAGATGTACTTTTTATGCAAGTGAAGGATATTTGAATATTTTACATAATTTCAAAATTGAGTACTTGGACACTTTAGCAATCACTGACCATAGAAACCTATTTCATCAACATGACGGGGCACCTCCGCATAATGGTCATTTAGTCACTACTCGTTTACAAGAATTGTTTCATGAACAGTGGATAGCCAACAATGGACCATTCCTTTGGCCACCCCGCTCTCCAGATTAATCATCACTCGATTTTTTCATTTGGGTACAATTAAAAATGAAGTCTATAATCTCAATTGATTACCATGGAAGATTGTATGCAACGAGTGAGGAATTCATTTGAGAATCTCAGACCCGATTCAATACGAAAAGCTACACATCAAGAATTATTTGAAGGGCGTCAATTTGAACATTCACTGACTAAATTGTTTTTGAATACCTCTCAATATCGTTAATTGGTCTCTTTTTTTCGAATTGTTTTAGAATTTCTTTATCTACATTTTTGTATCGGCAGATGGAATGTTTTCGAAGTTTTCTTTAATTCGTTTAGCAAATTACCTTTTTATCGAGAAACTATTATTTTTATAGTGCAGAGATGATATGGCAAATAATAATAATAGCCGTCCTCTACTCGCACAGGCTATGGTTTTGGGCCACCCTATGAGTGTTTTTGACGTAGTATTATTATTATTATATCAAGTAGTGTTAATGTGCGTTTGCGTTCTTTTGTATAAAATTTTGAAGTTTCCATTTTACAAATATGCTTTAAATATCAAGTGCTTCATTCCAACCCATTATTTTATACTTTATCCAGTTTTGACAAACAATTGAGGATGTTCAGGTTTCTATATTTTCTGTCTTTTCCTGTTTCAAAAATTAAACTTTTTGAAAACAGTCTTCGACGTTCAATATGGGCCGTAGTGGTCGTGATGGTAGAGCGCTTTCCTCTCAATCACAGGGACGTGGGTTCAATTCTCAGCATGGTCACTAGTCTCGTGCATGGCATCACACTTAGAAAGGTAAGGGCTACGTCTTTCCTAGCTCGCACAAGTCTCTGACTTTTGAGGGTTGCTCATAAGGATGCAGCCGGTTGACGAATATGAAAATTATAAATTATATAGTATTCAAGTCGCATCCTGATAGCCTGAGACTGGCCAAAATTTCCAGCAGATTTAGAATTTCAAACATGGTCCTTGAAAACCGTTCGGGGACGGTCAAGGACGATCATTCAGTGTGAGTTTTGATTAGAATACACGTGTTGGAAGTATTGGTCGTAGCTGGATGGTCGCGGGTGATCGGTCATGGTTGCTCAGTGTGCTCGCCACCTGAAATATTGGTTTGGTGGAGACCCGACTTTAGATGATTTCAGTCGCTAGAATTTAAAAGAGAAAACCTGATTTCATTCCGAAAATCATTTATGTGACAACACACAGTTATTTGTAACATTGATTTACAGATATTTACAGCTATGAAAAATATACATCTTTCTATCATATGCACGTTAGAGAATATAAAAATGCCTCATCTCTAATATTCAAACCCTGGGATAGGACCCGTGACGTGCAGTAAGAGTGATTACCGAAACATCATGAGAATATTGTATGTTCAGAGGCAATTTTACTCTGTATTCATTATAAGCAACTTCATCCAGGATACTAATTGATGCAGGGGTTTCATAATGGCCGATAGCCTTCATTTGGCTTATGACAAACGATGCTTCGGTCATCATGTACGAAGGAAAATTCTGCAGAATATTAAACATTCCGCCCATGCTGCCCTGAAAAAAGAATCATTTCATTTGACGCCGGTGTCATTTTCGAAAGTGTGCGGAAGGTGGTTACGCTGGAAAGATTAATTTTTCACTGCATGGATTTTAATTGTGTTTTTATGCATATTCCTGTCAAACGATATTAAACGGCACTTTCACCACTTTTGATGGTTCTGACGTGTTGGATCGTTGGCCATCCAATAAAGTAATGAATGATTTGTTGCAATTTCTTGTTTTTGTGGGATCATCTGATGGTTTTCACTGTTTGGCTCAATTATTGACTTCATTATCAAACTGATGAAATTATCGATAAGGATAACACAATGATGAATGTTGTGAATGACAAGTTGCCGGTAGAGCTGAAGCATCAGCTGAGTGGAATATTTGATGATTCCAAGTGGATAAGTTATTTTATCGACTATCCCCATCAATATAAAATTGAATATTTCACATTGTTGATACATAAAACAAGATGGAGTGCAAAATATGTAATTATGTTTTGATTCGACCCGGCACCGAAAACGAATTCTTCAAAACACGATTGTGTCCGCCCCTGAAAAAAAAACATAATTTCCGACCCTGAAGATCCCAACATACTAATTTTCATTCGAATCCGATCATAATTACAAATTTCGTCCGCCATCTTAGAGTCACCATCTTGTTTTTTTTTGTAATGACAAACAATTCCTATTTTCTTACCCTGATCAATTTTGAATCAAATTGGACCATAATTTCGAATCTTGTCCGCCATTTTGGAGCCGCCATTTTGTTTTTTCCCTTAGAAAAATTCTATAATGCATTGTCACCGAATTTATGTCAAATTAGCTTGCAAATGAAGTATCATAATTTGGAATACGAAACAGTTGTTTCTCCCGCAAGAGTGCGCCAAAATAGTAAGTTAGGTAGCGAAATTTGACATAGCTGAATTCCTTATGAAATTACCTTTTTAAAGATTTGTCACACTTACTACTTTCCATATTCAAATTGATTGTGTGATAGTGACCAAGCATTTGAATTTGCAGTGAAGCGACTCATTTTGACACAATCAGGTACAATTAATATTGATAGAACTACCAAACTTTGTGTTGCCATGGTTACATCATTGAAAATAGCGAATCTGATCCTCCAATCAGAATTGAAAGTCAGCTGGTGTTATCGCGATAACACGAGTTTGCGATTTGTCAGATTATGTGAGAATTTCAAGACGAGTGAAATAGTCATCAATATGTACTCTTAATAACTTTACTTCCCTACCCTTTTTGACTACTGTATGTAAAGAGATGGTTGAAGATTGTGTCTTAGCTTGATTCAGATTCAATTTATTCGCTGTAAACCATTTATTGGCTTCAATTCCACTATCCATGGCTAGCTGTTCAAGTGTGTTAATATTCTTGGCGGAATTTATTATGATAATATCGTCAGCGAATAAAAAATTATGGAAATCGTTAATGTAAATGATATATAGCAGTGGTCCCAATACAGACCCCTGAGGGACACCATTTTCAATATGACCAGGCTCAGACAGTACCATCGATAGAAACAACTAGTTTCCGCTGGCTCTGAGACAGATATGAATCTAAAAGTTTCAGTGGAATGCCTCTTATTCCATAGTGATTCAGTTTAATCAGTATTTCATGAGAGACACAGTCAAAGGCCTTGGTTAGATCGCATAAAATAAGACTAGTATGCTTACCTTCCTCAAGACCTTCAACTGCGTCCGTTGTAACTTGCAAGAGCGCTTTCGTTTTTGGAACTTCTTACCACCTCGGAACCCAAATTGTGCATTGTTTTCGAAGTATTTGTGTAGCCGTTGTTTTAAGATTATTTCAATCACTTTGGAGGGCATATATATAATTGAAACGGGTCGAAACAATCAGTAGTTTCTTTTTTAAGTAGAGGTAGAACTTCAGAAATTTTGAACGAATCAGGAAAAACGCCAGAACTGAAACAATAATTTATGATGATTGTCAGAGAAGGGGTAATTAGCTCGGCATTTTCTTTGAATGACATACTGTTAAGTTCATATATATCTGAAGCTGATGAATTCTTAAGGGATGTGATTACATCAAATACTTCATTTTCGACGACTGGTTCAAAAAAAAAGTAAGGTGTTGGTAAATTTTTCATGAGGACTATGGCATTATGAGTTGAATCCGGGAGAACGGATATTATGTCTTTAGCAATATTGCAAAAATATTGGTTGAAAGCAGTGGGTGTCAAACTCTGGTCAATTTTTGTAGTACCATTATATTTGTTTCTTTAAAAATTTATTAACTTCCACGAATCTTTTGAAAAATTGGTTGAATTTGATAAAAATATTTCTTAAGATTTTTTCTTGGCCATAGTTAACGCGGAAGAATATTGTTTTTTCATAGTTTTGAAAACTGCAAAATGTACATTCCCCTTAAGTTTGACGTGGTCTTTACGGGTCAACCTGTACATCACAAATCACATGCACTCAATAACAATGGAAAATGAAAGAGTCTTCAGAAGGTCCAACAATAATATGATGTAATGAATAAATTAAAAAATAATAAAATGTAATGAATAAATTAAAAAATAATTTAAAAAATATAGTAATATTCTAGATCTACAAAAAACGATAGGAGATATGGTGGAAGAACATTCCCAAGTAGCACACTCATATTCGGACAATATTGGTACAATATTATGACAATATTGGCAAAATATTCGAATGCAATATTGGCGAGAAAAAAAATGTGAACATTCGGCGATATTGGTCCAATATTGTTTGGACATCATAAAAATATTATTGGTGGGATATTCTGAAGTAATATTGGTACAATATCATTTGGATATATTGGTAGAATATTGAAAGTAAACTATTTCATAAAAATGTGTCATATGACTCGGAACTTCTACAATTACAGTTTTCCTTCAATAAAGTCAACAGAGTCTGCATTTTGGTCGTCATGACCACTGAGTTAACTATCTTAAAAACAAGTTGTGAAAAGCATTTCATTTATTTCCCTAGGTTTCATTTGAGGTTTCTCATCTAGAGCCCTCTAGCAAATTGTTACACAGGTTTTATCATAATTCATTTCAATATTGTTTTTTGGATAATCGACCAATATCCAAATTGAAATATTGGTAATAGAATTTCTTTGTAATATTGTATCAATATAATTATTTCAATATTGGCATGATATTTTCGTTTAACGTTTTATCAACAAAGGTGATTATAATTTTTTATAATATTCAACCAATGTTTTATCAAACTAGGATATACAATATGGTTTTTATGCTCCTAGAATCAATATGAGAGGAATATAACAAATGTTATAATGATTTTTAAATATCGGTGAAATAATATTCAACCAATGTACTATCAAATTGGGAAATAAGTACAATATTGTTTTTTATATTCCTAAAATCGATATGAGGGGAATATATTGGGAGTTCAATTTTATTGTAGATGTAGAATATAGTATGAAGACAATATTGCTTCATCGATATTGGCAAAAAGTACTCAACTAATATCGACCCAAGATAAGTTATATTGATTTGTTGAATATTGGTGAAATAATATTCAACCAATATGTTATCAAACTTGGATACACAATATTGGTTTTATTCCTAGACTCGATATGAGATGAATAAGTATTAGGATTGCAATATTTATTCTAGATGTTGAAAACAATATATACACAATAATGTTTTATCGATATTTTTGAAAAGCATTCAACTGATGTCGTTGAATAAGTGAATAACTTATATTGATTTGTTAAACATTGGTCAAATAATATTCAACCAAGATGTTATTGAACTTGGATACACAATACTGGTTTTATTCCTAGACTCGATATGAGAGGAATATTGGGATTGCAATATTTATTCTAGATGTTGAAAACGATATAAAGACAATATTGTTTTATCGATATTTTTTTAAATCATTCAACCAATATTGACCCAATATTACAATGCCTATACCGGGTGGCTACGGAAGTATTGCCCACGCAATATCTCAGTTATTGTATGAAGTAGGTTTGTGAAATTTGGAGCGTCGATATAATGACATAAGAGCTAGAATTTGAGCATTTCGACATGTCGAAGTTAACTTGACGCTGAGGGAATGCATTTCGAACATTTGTTTTTAATTTATTTTATATTTAATCCTATCAATTTGAATTTTTTTTTTCGATAAATCTGTTTTTTTGTTATTTGAATAATAATAATTGGATTTTTTGGTATTTCGTTTCAAAAAATTACTTTCTATTATATCATTAGAAAGGAATGGTTATGCTGAATAGTACAGGCAAGAAAAAGTTGTATGTTCCTATTTAAGTTATGGACCTACAGAGTATTGTTTTTTTCCCAATTTTTCCAATATTTTTTTTGGCGGCTTTTTATAACGCCGACGAATGAAAATAAAATATCACAGTAGTAGCAACTGATATCAAGTGACGTATGGTTTCCATAGCCAACTTTTCAATTTTTGGCTTTCATTTTGCTTCCACGGCCTACTCGGTGAATTTCAATAATAATTTTTTTCTGATCTAGTTTCTGGTTAGATACCAACTTGTGATATGTCATTAGAAAGGGAATTGAATGCTGAATAAAGCGAGAAGAAAAAAAAATAGGGTTTCCATTTAAAATAAGAAAGTTGATGATACTTCCGGTCAGACCGGAAGTTAACTTCGACATGTCAATATGCTCTAATTCTAGCTCTTATGCCATTATATCGACGCTCCAAATTTCACAAACCTACTTCGTACAATAACTGAGATATTCCGTAGGCAATACTTCCGTAGCCACCCGGTATATATTCAGAATCAGTCGGGCCAATTCACTCAACATTATTAATATGATATTGTTTTTCCAATATTCATCCATATCGCATCAATATCATTTTTATATTTACAATATTGGCCCAATATGAAATCAAGATCCAGCCAATATGAGGTGCTACCTGGGTTTACTGAAAGAAATTAGTACATTGAGCAGATAAAATTCAAAATTTTTATTTTATGCCAATAATGATATAATTTTCATTATTATAATAATAATTGTGCTCATAATTGCTTTTCGATACAGCTCCAACCTAAACTAGTCATTGTGAAACGATTTGAACTCTCAGTTTTGGGTTCTGATTCACATCTGCATCCTGATGTTCCCCTCACGACCTATAACCAGCTGACTCGATTTGATGGAATTTAAAATTTCATTTCGCTATCGGATCTCTCTCTATAAATTTTTCCGCAACTTTGGCGTTACACATTCGCTGAATGGAAAAGCAGTTTGCACCTGCACATGTGCACTCTAATCTCCAACTGAAACTCGGATTCACATCCATGAAAAATAGTACGAAATGAAATCTCGCATTCGTTCGAACACACAAATGAGGATGTGGAAGACTCTAGACTTCATTAAGAGAGCACTGGAATACACAAGGGCGTCGTTTAGGGAAACAAAGCCGGGTGATTGACCCCCGTTTCTCAATAATGATTTCGCGTGGTATATTTTTCATGATTTCCTGAACAACTATGCCTGGGATGGTTGTTGTTAAGTTGAAATCTCTCTGGTATACTAAGGAGAAAATCTAACATTAATGCGATAATAATGTGAGCTTTTGCCCAATAAGAAATATTGTGGAAAACATTAAGTAATATGTGCGGATAACACGTGCTATCATGTTATCTTGGAGTTTTTGCTAAAGTAGGTTCTGAAACAAAATGACAATATTTTCGGTAGGTATAATATGCACTTTATCGGTTGTTGAAGAAGATATAGTTTTTTTCAGTTACACCAAACGGGAATAAATTATAGCTATTAATGTAAAAGATTATTTTGCGACTGATGCAACAGATTTATTAAAAGATTTATAACAATCTAGTTGTATTCAAAGATTTATCGTATTATTGACATGTGAAAATGAAATCAATCAATATAGTCTCAATTAAAACATGTTTAAAACTGTGGCGAAACTCATGGTAGATATTCATATTCCTGAAAATATACTCACGGCTGCTAACACTGTAAGATTAGATTTGCTTCCAGATGAATCAAAAATCTATTACTCTTAGTGAGTGGTGAAATACAGAACAGGTTCAAGGTGCTGGAAAAAAATGTGAAATATGGAGCGAAAAAATCGAAAGTATTCACGAAAGATCAGGTTGGTCAATTTGTTCGTACTGCCCCAGGCAAAAAATGGTTGATGATGAAAGTAGCTTTTTTAATTGGAATTGGCGGAGCTTGCAGAATTAATGAATTAACGAAAATGTCCATGGAAAATTTTGACATTCTAGAGAGCAAGCTAGTAATCCTAATTCCAGATTTAAAAACCCATAAGGTGATATCTGACAGAGACGTTAATCCCGTGACATTATGCGAAAAATTCATAGCTTTACGTCCAGCTCATACCCCACACAGAATATTGTTTGTATCATACAGAAACGGAAAATGCGTACCGTTCAGCATTAGGTATTTATTTATTTTCTGAAATATCTGAGAAGATATAACTACTGGTCATTATATTAGATCTTCAGCAATTTTTCTTGTTGATGCAGGTGGGGGCATATTAAATTTATAAGAACTTGGTGGTTGGGAATCAAACAATGTTGTAAGAGGGTATTTAGAAGATTATTTTTCGACAATTCTTGCAACCAATCGAAACCATCAATTCAAAGCATTCATGTACGTTCAAGCCAATCACAGCATTATTATAGTAGGAATTTTCTACCTTGAAAATTGCCGCGGGAATTTTTTGTGGTATTTTGTTTTTATTATGTTTTATTAGTTTGCATGAAAAGTGAAAAATGATTCAAAAACGGTTTAGTACATCATCATTCAATGAAATTTTAAGAAAATCAACAAAAATGCATGTAAGAATACTATTTTGAGTAACGTGAATTTGGAAACAGTTTCAATTGATAACCTAGGGACAGAGAGAAAGCAATACCTTTCAATCCAACAGAACAAAACAATGTTACGGAATCCTCCAGCCAAGGACAAAACATCCATAATAATTGTATATTTCATGATGAGAACTTCAAATTCCAAACTTCATTCTGTTTATAGTGATTCAAGTAAATTGTTGAAATAAAAATGTTATATGTATAGAGATAGGTCTATGATTGGGGCATCAAAAAATACTCTTTATTCTCACTTTCTTGTGATATTACAACTGATAACTAGAATGAGACGTTTCTGTAAACACTGTCTCATGGACGAAAGAGACCATCGAACTGAATAAGAATGTTGCTAGCCAAGATTCAGCGAACATGTCTATCATTTTGGACAAGAATGGTGCTGGTGCATTCAATTTTGAAAACTGTCAAAACAATCATGTCAATTTCCATATATAGATTTTAAAATAAAATTGGTTTCTTGGGTATTATGGAGTACCTAACTAACGTATTATATTTTGTTACTAATGAATTATGTATTGTATGATGTTAATAAAAAGGTTATAAAGTTTTATTTGAAGAAAGCTTAATTTCCAACGATAAAATAAAAAATACAGTATTGAGAGGACATAAATGTTTTAGGTTTCTTCAGAAAGCCGATATTTGTTTAAATTTGCATATATTACCTCACTAATTCATCTGGTCATACAATTGATATAGTTTTCAATAACACATTCAGCATCCAAAATTTGAATCAGTTACATAATTTACACAATTTTTTTCATTTTCGTGAAATTGATTGAAATCAGATTTATCTAAAATATGTTCTATTCAATAACTGAGTCTTTACAGAACGACAAACAAGAATCAATTGTAGCCTTTTTGACTTTTAAAAATAATTATCTTTTCCATTGAAAAAAGTTTCGCTTCGCCTTTGCCTTAATGAATTCGAAAACTGAATTCAAATCTCCTGCACGGTAGTCAGAATTCCGTTCATTCAACTTCTTGATTTACATGCCAACTATGTAGTCTGAAGTTGTTATCAAGGTAGTATTAAAAAGTTATTACCCGGGAATTCGTTGAAGTATCATGCATCAATTTCGTATTATAATGAAGATTATGAAGAGGAACTGAGTGAAACTCAAGTTATACCTACTCTCAATGAGATTTCGTGCATAGAACGCTAATTTAATAGCAATAACGAAAACCGTTGTTTCACTATGTTTATGAACAAATTGAGATAATCAATAGTTTTCAGAATTGTTTAGAGCTGGATTTTAATGTAGTTCAACCGCGTCACTTATATGATAAGCATATATTTGTGCTGTCTCAAAATAATGGCTAAGTTATCAATATTTGATATAGCACCCAGTTCTCAACTTGATTGACAATAAGGAATCAGAACTAAAAAATCTGCAAAATTTGATCAATTGTACTTTGAAACACGCTGAATGAACCTGAAGAAGGGTTTCTTCGAAACACGACGTTTATTATTCGGAAATTCAGGTTGGTTGCAATGGTGATGAAGAACTAATTCCATAGTCAAAATTAAATACAAAACGAAATGGTTAATCGTTGTCAAAGAAGTGACCTCGATGATAGAATGAACGAAATAAATCCCATTGATATAAATACGAATAGATGTAGTAGTATTCATCCAACAAATTAGGAGCAGACTACTAAAATGCGTTTTGTCCAAATTGCATAATTTACAGGAAATGAGAAAGTTTTCTATGAAAAATCGAATACGTTTTGGTGAGATTTGAGAAACAGGAGAGATTACAAAAAATATGTCCTTTAATATTGCCCTGTTGCCAAAAATATCTTTTTTTCTGAAATCGTTGAAGAATACCCACTTTCTCGGAGCAACTTCAGGCCTCAAAATACGCTTATCTAGTATTTTAGTCCGTTGCTAAGCAACGAACTTTCCCGGACCGTTTTCGGCACTAAACTGTACGGGAAAGTACTTTTTCTACAAGCGTGCGTGTTCCGCCCTATTCCCGCACGCAATTTAGTTTGAGAGGTGTCATATTCCCGCACTAGTGCGGGAAAAAGTTTTCCCGCACGCGAAAGTTTGTTCAAGAGCGTTACATAATTTTTTTTAAGCGCTTGTAGAAAAAATCTTGATCCTTACTCATACGGAAAGGTACTCTCCCGCACTCGACTGCTTACCCGAACTCCACTTTGCGTCGTTCGGGTAACGGCAGTCTCATGCGGGAATAGTACTCTTTCCGTACTTGTTAGGATAATAACTATTCCCGTAAACGAATGCACGCAAACAGTATAATTCCTTAATTTATGATTGCGATTTTAGAAAAAATAGTACCTCGTAGTAAAAGCACATTCCCAGACTTCAATGCTTGTTGGACTCGGCTTATCGCCTCGGCCAACAATTTACATTGTCGTCCGGGAATGTATTGCTTTTACTACTAGATACACAATATACTATTGATAGCCAGTCCAGAAATTTAAAAATGAATGAGCCTAAATGGACAAAACTCATTTTGGATGTCTGCTCCTCAATTATGTCAGATCTTAGCAGTTAAAACAGTCAAGAACTCGAATAGTACTTCATATTGTTAAGATGATTCATGCTTATGTTACGTTCGTTCTAACAATAGTTTTTCATTTATTACAGAATAGTAGTTGTAACAATCAGAGAAAGCAGATTTTCGATACCAGTCCTTTGGGGTCTATAAAAAAAATTATTCTCCGATTTGGATCCATCAAGATTTCTATTGTGAAATTTGAACTTCTTTTGTGACAAATTAGTCTCCTATGAAAACCTGGACATTGGCCTTAAAAACTCGTTTTGTCCAGAGTCTGAAAAGGTTAAGAAGTTACCATAATTCTTTTTCGAATAAAAGATATTGCTAATAGAGTACGAAAGGGGGTTATTTTACGGTAGATCACAATTGCAGTTTTGTTCAAAACAAATTTTTTTTTCATTTTATCGATGTGTGACCTACAGTTTGTTACTCATTTGTCATAGCGACTGATGAGCTGATAAATCTTACATACGCACTTGGACTGATATAACACTTAAATGAACTTCCATGAAAAATTTTTAAATGAGAATGGGTTTATTTTTAAGAAAACAACACAACAATGTACACTTCAATACTCCTCGTGTCCATGATTAAGAGATTACTACATATGTTCCAAATGTTTTCCTTCTGCTCTGATACAAGCGCGGCATCTCCTTAAAAACGATCTTTTCAACAAACGCAGAGCTCTTGGGTTATTATTGATTTCTTGAGCTGCATGTCGTATTCGGTTCCGTAGTTCCATTTCGCTAGTGACTAGGTTGTGGTAAACCTTCTCCTTCAAACATCCCCAATAAAAAAAATCTAACGGGTTCAAGTCCGGGGACCATGGTGGCCAAAGTATTGGCCCAAGTCGCCCAATCCATCTTTGAGCATAAGTCCTATCTAAATAATCTCTTACTTGTCTGCCGTAGTGAGCAGGACACCATCATGTTGAAACCACAGGTCTGTCTGACTTCCAGCGGCACATCATCCAGTAGATGAGTTAATTGTATTTGTAAAAATGCTAAATAATTTTCGGAGTTCATTGTCGGTGGAAACTCGAACGGACCAATTACGTGGCCACTCGGTATACCGGTCCAAAGATTTATTTTAAATTGATGTTGGAACCTGTCTGGTCTTATTATATGGGAATTTTAGAAGTGCCAACTGTGGAGGTTGTGGATATTGAAAATACCCCGGCGGTGGCATGATGATTCATCTGTCCATGATATTTTATTGAAGAAATCTGTGTCCTCTCGGTGTTTTCTCAACATACGGCGACAAAAAGTTAATCGTTTTGGGTAATCTGTTGGCAACAAAGATTGTACACGCTGTACATGGAAGGGATACAGTTGATGTCTTTTCAAGATATCATGAACGGTTGATTTTTTATGCCTGTTCTTCTCTCGATACTACGTACGCTAGTTGACGGATCATTCTCAATTTCTTCAAGGACCTCATCTTCAAGGTCATCACGACGTGGTCTGCCTGATCCACATGGAGCACCAGGAATCTTGCCTTCCGAATAAGAGTTATGTACTCGTATGAATACACGATAATCAGTATGTATATTCTCATTGGGATATCTTTCACTATATAGAGCAGCAGCTCTCCTTGTGTTGCCTCTGCATTCACCATAAAAGAAATGCATTTCGGCATACTCACGCGGAGTGTACGGCATTTTTATAATGATTCAAATAGATTTTGCCAAGTGTTCAAATCCTAACCACGAATACTAATACACAATAACGTTCAATAATGAATTATGTGGTAAATACTGCAGCTCACGAAAACACGATGTTGTCTCTGCGTATGTCATTTAACTGACAGATTAACCGTAACAAAAGAGCAACGAATTACAGCAGCTCACACTTCGATAAAATAGAAAATATACCCATTTCAAACGAAATTGCAATCCTTGTGATCCACCGTGAAATCCCCCCCCCTTTCGTACTCTATTAGCAATATCTTTTATTCGAAAAAGAATTATGGCAACTTCTATACCTTTTCAGCCTCTGGACAAAACGAGCAAGTTTTTAAGGCCAATGTCCAGGTTTTCGTAGGAGATTAATTCGACACACAAGAATTTCAAAGTTTCATAATAGAAATTTTGAAGGATCCAAATCGGAGAATATTTTTTTTCCTGCGATTGTTACAACTACTATTTAGTAATATTAATGAAAAATAAGAATTAGCATGAAATGCTCCATATTTGCTTGGATCATAAAATGATGATCTGAGACAGGAATTAAATTTTTTTATAAATGTTCCAATATTTCGAAAAAAGTGAGGTTTTTACTGAGGTCAAGTTGTGGTTTTCTGATAGGTTATGAACTTGTTTATCACCAGCTACAGTATGATCCATGGTTTACCCTGCATATCATACGAAAATTACATTGATGGTGATCATAAGTGTTATCTCTGAGGATTTAAGATTATGAAATTCCCTTTCTCCATTTTACAGCTAGGTATATTCTATCTTAAAAATATATCTAGATGTACGGAAGATCTTGGAATTTGTATGTTTTGGTCTGGTTCTGGATGCGGGACATCCAAACTCAGCCCCTCTTCAAAATGAGACCTCTTCGAATGATGAGCTCGTGCCTATTTTGGAGCTTCGTGGCTATGCACACTTTCAATCAGCATATCAGGAACCACAACATATCAAAAATAATTCAGTCAAATCCACGGAAAGTCATTTCCCATAAGAAATGTGTGGGGCTTTGCTTTATTGCCATTTTGAGTACACTTCGAACCTGCTAGTTCAAACCTGGTGAAAAAATAAATAAATAAAAACAGGAAAAAATATGTAATAAATATAATTTAATGAAATATAACCATAAACAAGAAAAAATAAGGAAGTTAAAGAATGGAAAGTTAGCGGGAACAGATAAATTAACAACAAAGGTGTTCAAAAATCTAGGGGATACAGAAATGAAAATACTCTAACGACTGTATAACAAAGCGTGGAACGAAGAACAGATACCAGAAGATTGGAAAACCGCCTTAATAGTGCCTTTATATAAAAAGGGGGACAGGCATGACTGTAATAAATATAGATGAATTACTCTCCTTAGTACATACGAAGTAACTGGAGGAGAGCACGGGTAACCTTCATTCCGAAAGTAGGAAAGAAGGACCCTACCCTCCCGAAGTCATTCAGACCAATCTAGCTCTCATCCTTCTTGGCCATTACACCCCGGGCAGCATGCATACAGGGCGGGCAGATGAACGGAAACCGCTCTGTACGTGCTTACCGAAAGCATACAGAGATCACTCGAGCATACAGAAATGGCTCTATGCGCCTTCTTAGACATAGAGGGGGCATTCGATAACACCTCTCACGAAGCAATGAATAGTGCCCTTACGAACAAGGGAGTGGACAGAACCATATCCAGATGGATGTGCAAAATGCTGGCAACAAGAACTGCTGAAACGAAAGTGGGGATGCCCACAAGAAGGGGTACTATTACATCTGATGTAGAGTCTCGTAGTAGGTGAACTACTCGGAACACTAACCGGGAATGGAGTCATTTGCCTTGGATACGCTGACGACATAGTCATTATGGCCAAAGGCAAATTCGAAGGAACCCTTTGCGATCTCATAGAAAGGGAGCTAGAGACTACCAGAAGATGGTGCCTTTCTATGGGGTTGAGAATCAACTCATTAAAAACCTCTGTGGTACCATTCACTGTATGGGCCGCGGTGGTATGCGGGTTGAGTCCTCGCCTCATAAGCCAGAGAGCGTGAGTTCGAATCTCAGCATTGCCACCGGTCTCGTGCATGGCATCACACGTATTAAAAGATAAGGGCTACGTCTTCCCCTAGCTCGCACAAGTCTCTGACTTTTGAGGGTTGCACGTAGGGGTGCAACCGGTTGACGGATATAACAATTTTAACAACTAGAAGAACAAAGTTTCAGCACCTAAGGGCTGTTCGCCTCGATGGAGCAGACTTAGAATGGAACCAAGAGGTGAAGTACCTAGGGCTTACCCTAGACTCTAAACAACTCTGGAACAGACACGTAGAAAAGATCGTTAACAAGGCAAAATCATCACTGATAGTGTGCAGGAACATTGCAGGAAAAACGTGGTGCTGTAACCCATCAATACTGCGATGGATGTACACCATGATAGTGAGACCTATGATCACCTACGGAGAACCGGACTCGCCATAACAGAGAAAATCCTGGAGAAAGAGCAAAGATGAGGAGAACTGCTTGGGGAGCAAACCTCAGGTTGGGGAAAGTCGGACTCAGAGGGACAGCACACAACGTAAGGGGCTCAACCCCCACTGAAAGTGCAACCTTGCCGATCTCGCAACTGACGAAATTACCAGGAAATTAAGTTTCGAGAAATTTTTTCGAACGGAATTGAATACCTAGAGTGGATGGAGCATAGAATCCATTCGAGCACTGGAAAGAATACCATTACATAGTACACGGACGGGTCCAAAACTCCCGACGAAACTGGAGCAGGAGTCTTTGGGCCTCGCACCGAATATTCCGAACCCATGGGCCAGTTCACCAGTATTTTTCAAACGGAAATTCACGCCATAGAAAGGTGCATTCAATTCAACCTCGACAGGAAATACCGAAACAAGGAAATCGCAATCCTCTCCGATAGTCAAGCAGCCATCAAAGCTTTAATCTCATATAACATCAACTCAAAGATAGTCTGGGAATGCCTAGACAAACTCAATGATCTAGGCAGGAACAACAAGGTGATCCTCCTCTGGGTGCCGGGGCACGTCGGAGTTGAGGGCAATGAACAAGCAGATACCCTGGCACGAAAAGGGCCAGAACCATTCTGCGGACTTGGAAAATCTTACTTTCAAGAAGAACTCAATAAAACTGAAGAAGCAATGAGAGCAACATACTGGCAAATACTTCCAGGGCTAAGACAGGCCAAAGATCTCTTCGGCAACTCCATCGAGCAAGATCGAAGACACTGATTAACCTCAGCAAAACTAGTCTAAAGCCAATCACGGGATTTTTGACGGGGCACTGCAGACTCAAAGAACACCTAAGGAAGCTAGGCTTAGAGGAGGAGAGCACCTGCAGATTCTGTGGGGAACATCCAGAAACACCACACCATATATTGATGGAGTGTTATGCTGTACATCATAAGAGATTGAATATACTGGGATCACACTAGCTGACTGTGGGAAGTATATCACGAATAGACCCCCTCAGAGTCCGTAAATTCCTCGAGGAATTGGGGCTTGAGGGGCTGCTGTAAACGACAACACCTTGAAATAGCAGAAGGAGATGGGGCACAATAGATCTAATTAGGTCGCAGCGCATCAGTCACCATCCATACCTACCATTACCATTAGTACAGCGATGAAAATATTGTCGCAACTAGGGCTTTTGGGGGCTATCATCCCTATCGCTTGGGACGTAGTCAGGAAGAATAAACAGAAAAACTTGGTTTCTTCTTGACTTCCCATTGTCAGAAAAAAAGTCACAAATTCATTAGATTCCAACTGGTATATTTTAACGGACGCAATTACCAGGGCACAACAAAGCCCTATATTCATATATTCCCCAAAAGGGACAAGTCAACATGTAATCAATACTATAAAACAGATAAAGGGTTCTTACCAAATAAACACTACCAATACTCCCTAAAGGATATCTTTCTGAGAGGTTTGTCAAAAAGGCTTTACCGCCGTAAACCCGCGCTAGGTTCGACTGTGCCGAAAACCCGCTCTGGGATGGGATTCCGTGTAGATGACATTATGGTTGAATTCATGGGAGAGAAGCAGACATAACTGTCGACTATAGAATTCTATGGTACACCCCTGGGTTCGACTGTCGACCCTTCACACTTCACTGTTCCTTTCGCCATCTATCATCTTGTATTTATTCAAGTTTTGTGTTATTTTTATAGGGGAGTTTTCAATGGAAAAGTTTGATGAAATCTTCATAGCCATACCAATAACACATTTTTTGTTTTTGTTATCAATCGAACCAGGTCGAGCTCGACCATGACGGATGTTTGAACTTCAACTAATTGAACAGTTCAACAAATTATGAAATATGAATCATGACAGTGAATTTTGCTACCATACAAAATAAGTTAGGTTTTGGATGAGCGCCATTCTTGACCATATATGAAAAAATTATAGAGAGTAGGATAAGAAAAACAATAGAAAATACTCTTGAAAAGGCACAAACTTGATTAAGAAATGGTAGAAGTACACAGGACCATATTATATTTGCATTGAAACAAAGAACTCAAAGTTCTCACAGCAAGAAAAAAAAGTTTAAATGGGATTCATAGACCTTTATTGATTAAAAACACCTACAATTACAACATGAATTGTGTAATATACAGAAACAAAACAATAAAAGCTTTTTCAACACAAGAAGGTTTAAGGCGAGGAGACGGACTAAGTCCATTATGCTTTTGCAGATGATGTAATAATTAGCTATGGCAGAAAAAAGGAAAGGATTTATTGGCAAACTTTGAAATTTGGAATGCAGTTTTTGAAGAATTTGGAATGGAAGTGAATAAAGAAAAAACTGAAATTATGTTCATAGGGGAGGGAAAAAAAGAGATAAATGTACAAATGAACGGAGTAGAAATTGAACAAGTTCAAAGATTTGAATATTTGGGGTTGAAAATGGAAAACAATTGAAGACAAAAAATAGAAATTAACAAAAGAGTACAAAAAACAATAAAATTGTACTACCCAATGAATCAGGCAATAAAGATCTGTCTTATCTATTCATAAATAAAAATGAAATCTCAAAGAATACGAAGATAAATGTATTCAAAAAAGTATATCGACCAATATTAACATTTGGATGTAAATATTGGGTGTTGACAAACAGACAAAAAAGCGAATAACAACCAGCAGAAATGAAGTATCTGAGACGAACTAAAGGAGTCACAAATAAAGATAAACTCAGAAATAGAAAAATATGAGAATACCTTGACATAGCATCAACACTCAAGTTCATTTCAAAGAGACAACTGAGCTGGTGGGGTCATCAACAAAGAATGAATGATACAAGACCAGTTAACAGAGTATGGCAGTCAAAGATACAAAAGAGTAGAAAAAGAGGAAGACTAAGACAAACATAAGATGGAGTTATATAGGAAGGATATTCAGAGATAAGGAAAGCCATAGGTAGAGGTAAAAACAATGACAAGAAATTGAAAAGTAATGGGCGAAGTTTGTACATGAATAATGTTTTTATTTTGTTATTAGAGTAAATAAGTTGAGTTTTCAAGTTTTAATATAGACCGATTACGTATTTTTAGGATAGGACAATGTAATTGATGAAAACCCTACAATATATACTACTGTAACTGAGATTTTGATTATAAACATATAATTAATTATTAAAGTATGAAAAACTGATGTAAACTTGCACTTTATCGGGGCAAATTTCATCACTGCTATTTCAAAACTGGTCAATAAAAAACAAGTTACTCTCTTGATCATCATACAAATCACTCTCTTGTCTGCAATAACAATTTTGGTAAATGTATCCAACGACAACAATTTCAATAACACCAAAGTTGAATAAACGTCGACAATAGTCCACTAATGACAATAGTTGCATTGTTACCAGTCGATTTATGCCGCCATATCCCCAATTTATAGTTCCAAAAGTGAAACGTAAAACGCTTAAAGTACATCCAATGCTAGTTATTTATATTGGCTGTATATTTGCAGTTGTCATTTTCAGCAGGGCTATTGCCAGCAGTTTTCAGTGTCGTCGTCCTTGTCCGCCACGTCACGGACGAGTGCGTTAATATGATTGATGGGCATTTGCTACAACGATCCTCCGACCGGCCACCAGCTGTTGAAGTCACCCGTCAATTGCATATCGGGAACTTATACTGTAATTAATTAATTGTTATTAATGACCGTGTTGGGTAAACTGTGGCAAACGGATTCATTCGAATGATTTAATACACAGCGATGCCACGTGATAATCAAACGGAGTCTGGTGGTGGTCATATTAGTTATTATCTATGTTTTAGTATATCTACAATAGATTTTTAAATTCTTCAATACTTAGTTCAAAGCTGTACAGTGCTTTCATTTTGATATGTACCACTATTAAAAGGCTGTAAAGTATTTAATATTTAAGCTCAAAGGTCGAATACAAGAAGTTGTAGTGTTCTTCGTTAATTTATATGCAAAAATTGTCAAATGTCAAAATGATTGACAACTTAGTTTTCTTAAATGGTACACCCTGTATATCATAGAATATTTTAAAATACTTTTTTTTTTTTCTAATTACGAAAATATGCTACACTGGTCCTTTCTTTCCATTAATTCAGCACAATATGATTAAAATTATAATTCTTCTAGTTAGTGTTTGGTGCGGAAAAATTGGTGAACGTGATTTGGATGCCATAATTGTTCATGGTTCATTGACTGGTTGAGTTTCAATTAAATTTTCTGAAAGCAGAAATTGGAGAAGTTATTGGCGATTTACCTCTAGCCATATCAATATATTCAATTGGGCAACAGGATGGGACACCGCTTCATTGTGTTGCCACAGTTAAAAGGGTCTTGGATAGGAAATATCTACAGTGGATAGGAAAATCGGGTACTATTAGATGGCATCCTAATAGTCACGATCTAAAACCATGTGATATTTTCTTATGGAGGCACGTTAAAAATATTGTCTATTCTACGCCGTGCTATTCTTTGGACGATCTAAAGATAAGAATTAGGAATGTCATTCGACAGATGCAAAACAACAGATACACTTTGTTAAAAATTAGGGGACATTCAGAAAAAGTATATATTACGTGTATCGAAAATGTATAACGTCAAGTGGAGCAACACTTATAAGTGTAAATTATATGCTATTTGGGAATTGGATTTATTTTATTTCTCAATAAAGTTGCTCTAAGACTTGAATCATTTCTCGGCGAGTTACTTTACAAACCAGAAAATCATCTTCATCATGATAAATGCTCAAGAACTATAACTATACAAACCATGACGATTCTTGAAAACAAAATAATAAACGCGGGGATCTTGATCTTCTAGAAAAATCACAATTACAATCATATTCTCTAGCTCGGACAAGTATTTCGAAAACTTTTGAGGGTTGTACTCTTAAGGGTGTGCATCTGGTTGACGGAAATAACAACAACAATTATATTTACACCAATTTGCGTGGCGTGGAAAAGTGTGGCATATTTTCGTAATCAGAAAATAAAAATTTAAATATTTAATGATACACGAGAAAAAAAGTAAGTTGCGTCAATAATTTCGACATTTGACAATTTATAAAATGTTTGACTGGACAGCATGAAACTCATCAAAGAAAACTAAACTTTCTTCTGTTATTCGACCTCTCAGCTCGAAAGTTGATATTTTATAGCTTTTTGAAAGTAGGACAAATGGAAGTACTGTACAAAGAATATCTGTACATCTATCAATCTGACATTGCCTGATTGACTTTTAATAAATTTTTATAAACAAAGTGTTTTCAAACATTAATAAATACATATAATGATAATATAACATTCCCTTCTATTTATAAAAAATAATCTTCAAATCTTCCAGGAATTTTTCTTCATCGCTCTGGTCTATCAGAAGTTAAACTCTTTTGGTCTAATTCAGATATATTTTCATTCGTTTTTTCTAGTGAACAAGTTTAATTTTCAATCATTAGTTCTAATTTTTTGTTTGATCGTTTTCTTCAACTTGTCTATGATCTATCATCTGTATTTTCGAGTAATTTTGATTAATCTTCAAAATATTATAGGTACACGGTTCTTCTTGTATTTTTTTTATATATGAGAATATTTATGATCTTGTATCATATTTTTCAAAAACTTTGCCAGTAAGCCAGATTTCTCAATTGGCATTCTTCTTGAAACACGCTTAATTTTCTTTCAGTTCTGCTAGATTTCTGCTGGTTTCATCATAATATTTTTTAGCCGTTCATCTTAAATCTTCCAATTCATCTAAAACACACTTTGTTCATGATTGTCTGAGAATTTGGCTGCTGGAATATCTTCTGGTTGGGACTTAATTCTGTTTCATTTGGTTCATATTACGCCATATCAAGACTGTTTTATGAAAATCGGTCCCATCCTTCCCTTTTGACTCTTCTTCATTGTTTTTTTCCTCTAGGAGCATTGCTGATACATTTTTTAAATATAGTAAATAATGGCTGGTGGTCCTTTTCGATAATGATGTCATGTGTGCTCACGATATATTGGTCTAATTTGTTTGAGCAAACTTGGAGTCAGTTTTGGTTGAAACTCAGAAAGCATAGGATACTGGTTGCCCATCTTGCATCAGAGTATATTCAAGTGTAATAGATGATTAATATGTTTGAATGGTTTCACTTTTCATTGGATCGAAGTATTTCATTTAAAGTTTGTTTCCGAAAACCATCAATTTTTTATCATTTTGACTTCATTTTCATGTCTTTTCTACCACTCAAATTCGTCTCCATTTGCTAATTTTCTCAAACTCTCCGCCTTATTAGAAAAATTAGTAATAAATTTACCTTGATCTGATACCACTCCCAAGTTCATTGATATTCTCAGAGTTTTTCATATCTTTTATCGAAGCAGTTTTTCGAGGGATTTGATTTTATCCCTTTACCTATGATAGAGTGTTCAAAATATTTCACTTCTTTCTCACATAATTCAATTTTTGTTTTATTCAGTTCTATGTTAACTCAACGTAGTCTCTCTAACATCTAACAGGTTATATTTCCGATGCATAGGCAATAATTAAGTAATATTTCCCATGAAACATATTCAAAACTATGATTTCTATCTTCGAAAATATCCAGATGACGTAACATAACCAATATCGCTGCCACCCGGTATATGGAATATCAGAAACTTCCATTTTCTCGACTTATAAAACTAAGGAATCCATTTGGAGTGTTTTTCTATTCATTCAGTTTGCGGAACAAACTCGAATTAGCACTTAGACTCTTTGGGAAACATTTCATCAACGAACGGGCTACCGTGGGCCCATCTGCTGATCGGAGATGGGATTTATACTTTGACACATCTTCCATCATTAATCTATGTTTCAGAGATACTGAGAAACAGGACACCTCTCTGGCAAAGTTTGAATTTGTTTTCACGAGGAAAAAGTCTCGATGAGTCATTAATCTTGGGGGTTGCTACTTAAGAGATAGGTACATATTTAACGTAATATAGTGGGGAACCGTTGGAGTGTTCATTAGGAAATTCATTGAATTGAGATAAAATAATTTATACGGCGGAAACATTCAATATCTCTGGGTTCTGAATTCATACTTCAGTATTCATCTCAGGGATTTCCAATTAGGCTGAGAGGATTTCTCGATTTAATTTGGTCGAACTAGCCTTCGCTGATGATTGGCAAGAACCATGAAACCGGTACGGAGGTGTTCACCCAATTAAATCGAAAAAGAATTAATGCTTTGATACTTAAAATGCATTGCAAAGTAGTTCTGTAGAAAAAAACTCTGCCAATTATTAAGCAGATATCCCTCAACGGTCGTAGAGGGTAGTAGTTGTTTTCTGTTGAATACTTGCCTACGACCATACCTATTGTAGGTATAGAATTTTTTGCGGAAAATTCGGATTACGTAATCCACCATTTCTCATGATTATATTAGTAACTTGTTTTGAGTTCCTGTGTCGTAGTTTTTGTGAGTGGTTATGTGAATGAACCACCAGGCTATTCGGTTATTCATTGAGAACTTTAGCGCTACAAAAATTTATTTATTTTTGTGTGAAAATGTAGAGTAGAAGTTACGTATACGCATGTTGTATCCAAAAATGTGGAAAATAAAAATGTTTCAATCCTGCCGGATTATGAGCATTTCTCGGATTTTGGCATCCCTTGGGTTAGTTTGGGTTAGTTTTTGTTGGTTAGAATATGTAGTACGTGAGCCCTCGTACAAAATCGGAAGCGATAACCACCAAGTTGTAGCTTTGTATACTGTTTAAGTGTGACGAGCCTGATAGATGTAGCAGAGAGAAAACCTTGAAAGTTTTCCTTTGTCGCCAAATCGACATCTTTGGAGCGTCGGACTGCTGAAGATCCTCATTAATTTTGTCGGACAATGCTGCCATTAAAAATCTCATTTAATTATTGTATTCTTCTAGAAAAATCAGACAAAAATGTTCTATACTTCTAGGGTGTCCCCCACTCTAAACGTGTCGATAGCAACAGGCAGCAATCTGAGTTTTCTAGGAAAATACAAAAATGAAAAGAGATTTCCAATGGTACCCATCGTCTGACAAAATTAATAAGGATCTTCAGCAGCCCGATGCTCCATGGATGTCGATTTGACGACAAAGAAAAACTGGTGGACAAAAGAATAGCAGAATTTCTTTCGTAATAAAAGTAAATGAAAAAACCTTTAATACGTTAAACCAATAAAATTGAGAATTGATCATTTATCAAAATAATTTTTAATAATACTTAAATATAGCAGAATGAAATGTATAGAACTGATTTATAATTCGAAAAGAAATTCATCTAATGCGTTTGTTTGTATGAGAACTGATAAAGCGTCATAGGCGAAAACGGTAACAATTATTTTTCATTGATCTGATTCAGTTAAACGAAAGTGACTAGAATCATAAAACTAAGTAATCGCAAATCTCAATAACCTAAGCTATTCATATCATAAAACCGTCACACTAAAAAACTAACGAAACAATTTCATCGAAACATCATTTAATATTATCTAAAAACGTAAAACCAACAAATTATCCGAAAAAAATGTAGTATCGTGAAATTTATGGAAACGTTATGTGTAAGATATAAAATGATCAGAATCGAAATCCAGCAGAAATTTTAACGAATATACCAGTCTGGTAGAAACTTGCTCAATTAGCTCTTAGATGGCGCTAACTTCTAATTGAACAAATCGAATCGTCCGGTTCGGACTCATATTGATCGTTCATTTGTTTGGTCCTTTCACGATTTATTCTAGAATTCAATTGCTGGGTGGTGATTTTCAATAATATCGAAAAAAAACATCCAATGTTATTCATTGAATTTCACTGAACAGTAATACCAAAAAAATATATGTCGTACTGCGAGTGGAACTCATAATCCCATCATGCTACGATTAACCTTAGCAATATGTCAGATACCAATTATTATCTACTCGTATATCGGCAAAATACTACCTACTACCTACCTATCATCAGGACGCTTTCGGAGAAAGAAGATGTTTGCTGCTTATCGTGTCAATCCACAAAACATTTGGATGTGGAATCATATTTTTTTCGTGATAGCGAACACTGGTGATACAATTTAATGTGAGCCTTGGAATTTTAGTATTATCAGGTGGTGAGACAGAAATGAGAAGGAATTTAAAGGGGACATGATAATTTATTAAAGTACATTAACCGCACGCTACGCCATCTCTGAGAGAATAGATCAAACCGGCGTTTTGCTACGCTATAACCTCCAATTTCTGAAAATTTTTGATTCTTCACTTTTCGGTAGGTACTTAGCATTAATTCGTCTGATGATTTTCGATATGCCAATTTCATATCCTGTGTTGTACTAATTCGACGATTTTAATTCCTTTGACTTTCGAATATTATGCTTTGCAGACTTACAATATTCTGTTATTATATTTTATCATTTTTATAAGATATTGTTTCTGTAATTGGACGGATGGATCGAATATCCGTCTTCACATTTGTGTTTATTATTATCATTTTAAGGTATTACAGATACACCGTCTTGCGATTTTTCGGTTCATCAAATTTTGTAATATTTCGAACGAAGTTTGAATATATCGTGCCAGAGAGGTATCAACAATGTGAAAGAACACGGTGTACCCTTCTTCACTGAGTGGAAAAATAAAATGGGCAAAATGGGTTTAAGAGAATAAAACGAGTTTGTAACCAAGATGACATGACAAGAAATGTTTTGCCGCTTACCATAATAAGTATTTAATTAAATTTTTTCATGTATTTGCATTGTTAAAACATTTTTTGCAAAAATAATAAATTTTTTATTTTTATTCTCGAGGAGTGTGACTTGCCTAGTAGTAATTTAGGGACACTATATCCTGCAGGATAAATCCTTATTGTTTTCAATTTTCCATACCGCTTCGAACACTATAATATGAATAAAAAAATTAGAGTCTTCGTTTTGATTTTTTATTAAAGAATCAAATCTAGCTTCAAAGGGTTAATATATTATTCCATAAAAATTTTACAAACGATCTGTTATAACTTAATGCGGGAATTCGTAAATTTTGACAATGAAGTGCATTCCTCTGTTATACTGTGACTTCATATCGATGACTACAAACGATTGTTTATAGCCGCCACGAGCAATTTCCACGTGTCCACCGGTGCCATCTTTCCACTGATCGGTTACCGTAACACACTTGATGGGTTTGCCTCTCGAATAGTACTCAACCTGTAAAGAATGAATGTAATGAATGATGTGAATTTACACTTTCAGTAAGGTCCACACCAGAAGAGAAACTTCATAATGGCCAGACAGCATTGTTGAAATCAACGATGAAAATAACATCAGTGACAGTAAAGTGTCCAAATATGCTTGTCCTGCAAACAAAGGCAATGTAGACTTGAAATTTACTATCATATTCTTTACCGATTATTGATCCTCCCGATCATATTTTGAGTAATTGTAGGTTTAATAATAATAATAATAATAATAATACTCCCCCAGGGTCGCTGGCTGCAAGGAGAACCTGCTGATCGACAGATGTATCACGCAGGACTCCGTGCAGTATAAGCGTAACCTTTCAATGGCCTGAAACGATTATCGCAAGGCATTTGATACAACTTCGCATGATCTCATCATGCATTTCCTCAGAATCCTTGCGGTACCTGATGATGCATTGAACAGCTGATGCCGCTCTGGAGGAATCGCTTTACCATAACATCTGGTCAAGTCAGCGTCCAAACAGAGCAGGTTATCTTCAGAAGGGGCGTGTTTCAGCCCTCTTCTCTTCTGCATCTCACTACTGCCATTGTCCGTTGCACTTCGAAAAACCCGCGGATATAAAACCCGCGGATATAGCTGCGGCACCCCCAGCAACCGGAACTTTAGGCCTCCGGAGAAAAGGACCATCATCAGTCCTTATGGGTGGTGCAAGAGTACACGCATGCTATCGGAATGGAGTTTGGGATCGACAAATGTGCCACGGTTCATCTCAAAAGAGGACGATGCGAGGAATACCGAGAGGACGTTCATCTCGGAGACGGAAGCATCCTACATCATCTGGATACCGGAGAGGCGTATACCTACCTAGAGGTGGAACAATGCCACACCCAAGAGGTAGCTACTGTTAAAAACTCTCTCCGCGGCAAGTATTAGCACAAACTCCGACACATCTGGTCATCAGAACTGTCGGGGAAAAACAAAGTTGCTTCAACTATTATGCTTGCCGTTCCGATTCTACTTTACTCCTTTGAAGTAATGAAATGGACTCAGGAAGAGCTGCGACAACCAAGTCGACGTGTAAACTTGCAAAATGATCATGAAAAAGTAGGGATTGGAGCATTCTTTTCAAGGCAGCCACCTGTGCAGCCGATGAACTTGGTCTCGTATTGGACACTGAACGGACGAACCCAAACTCTGTCACCAAGTTGGAACCCGTTCAGCAATAAGCCAACGTCAAAGCTGCGGAGTGTGAGAGTCTCCTCCAGCTACATTAGGATGAGCCAATGCATGGGGTCTTCTTCAAGTACATTGACGACCTTGCCTTATACAGAAACCTGACATTTGCTTTACTCAGGTCAAGTGGGCTGAAGTTGGAAACTGCGGGATTCATTTAGACCTGCCAGAATAGTGTCTTCAACCGTAGTCGCATGATGGGTATAGTCCCCGACACTAGATGCAGAGCGTGTCGTGGGGCAGCTGAGACCATAATGCATTTTCTATCAGCCTGTCCAGCTTATGCGGTCTCAGCCTATATCCACAGGCATAACTCGGCGCTACGAGTGTTGTACTACCATATAAGATGCTCGTACGGTATAGACTAGACACCGGTGTTGCCTCATGCCGAATCTATTGGAATTACTCATTTCCCACCCTCAGGCAAATACAAGCCAATAAACCTGATGTAGTCCTCCTCGACCATCAACGTAGGACGATTTCCGTCATAGAGTTTTCAGTTCCTGGCGAAACGAACATCGTCCGAAAAGAGGAGGAAAAATGGAGCAAATATCGAGATCTACTGTTTGAACTCCGCAGGCTTGACCCAAACTATTCTGTCAAGTTGGTGGTTCTGATAATAGGGGCCGTTGGTGGAATGATGGACACACTGCTCTCAAACTTGAAAATCATACCTTAGCCACTGGTCTACCGACCACCTTAAAATGAATAACAATTCAATGATGACATTCGTATTTAATAATATATACAAAATCAAATCAAATTAAATAGATTGTAATGTTGAATGATACGGTAATCAAACTTTGATGCCCTCTCATATTCCCGTATATTACTACACATATTAAAAATGTTTGCCTCATTCACAGTGTCGTCCCTCCAGTTTAGAACAATGAGTATAAGTACTACCCCCAAATACTAGTACTACTGACCAGCTCGTTAACTTATTGTAGGAATGCATGAGTCACCGCTCTCGAATAACCTTAGGGGTATGAGCATTTCACCTATTCTTCAAAAGAGCATTAATGTACAAATAAGAGAGCAATTGACTAACTTCTCATACTGCCCACTATTCAATCTGCTGATGTTTGGTTCTGCACATATCGTGCTAAAATCCACCATATAAAGTTAAAATCAAAGATGTTTACGAAGCTGAAAATTTAGGAGGCATCTCATACCCAGATGTAAGATTTGAAAAACATAGCAATAAAGTAAATCAACGCACATATATAGCCTCTATAATCGATTTATGGAAACCAGTATTTTTTTCCGTCTGCGATTAGCCAACTGGGCACGACCAAAATTTCCAACACATGTATTCTAATCACACTGAATGATCGTCCTCGACCGGTTTTCAAACCATGTTTGAAATTCCAATCTGCTAAAAATTTTGGTCGATTAGTGTGAGTTTGAAAGTTTTCATGATCTCTTTCAAATTCTGGTTGTTTGCTGGATGGTCGCGGACGGTCGATTCTGGTCGATCAGTGTAATTTCTAGCTTTCTCTCTATACGTTTCCACCACCAACTGAAAAAATGAGGCAATTCCCATCGTGGTATTAGCCAGGAAAGTAGTTGTTATCTCACAGATGTTTGCTTCATTTTTCCACATGATGGAAACTTCGAACTTGACGGTAACGCAAAACGTGTAGTAATTATTTCATACTTTATTCAGTCTTGGCGAACTATTCACGCTCTTCAGATGTTTTTATATTTTCTGTCTTTTCCAATTTTGTAAATAAAACTTTTATTAAACAGTCTTCGACGTGTGTAGGTGCATAGGTTCAAATACCAGTGTGGACACCAGTCTCGTGCATGGCATCGCACGTTAAAGGTAAGCTCGCACTAGTTAGTCTTTGACTTTTGTTGGTTGCTCGTAATGGTGAAGCCGGTTGACGGATATAATAACAGAAAATAAATGAAAATATGTATAGTTTATTTTGTAATGTATTTATTTGTTAGTAGTAATCGTTTATATGCCTTGCATATTATTTAATCTTTTTATCTTGTCTGAAATGATCCCAAATAGGATTATCTGTATTGGCCTATCCTGTCATGGCCATAATCTATAAGGATACTTTTGTGATCCGTACGTAATGAGGAAAATATCATAAATGTGTTGGCGTATGTAAATACTAATCCAAATGTTTCCACTCGAAAACTATCGGGGGTAATACCACGATTGCTCGCAATACTATCGATAGTAATTGTGTCGGAAATCAACAAGACCAACTTGCTTGGTGTTACCTCAAAGCAATTTGATCGAGTTTAAGATTTGTGACAGAATTAACGATAGTATTGTGAGCACGAGTTGTATTTATTGAGATAATTTCAAGAGCCAACGAAGTTAGGAAAACGTATATTCTTGTTCATTTAAGTAAAATGAATAACAGCTGTCAGACTGACATTTATAATGTCATCCTTGCTAGCAAGATATATCCTTCATTGTTGTTTGCATGCGTGGTTGCCCATGACGACGTGGTATTACCGGCTCAAAAGGAAGGATACAGTGAAGCTCCGTTTTTATTGATTCTCATATCGCAGGAGAAGCGAGTTTCATATAGCGAGTGAAATTATCAGACGAACTTGGTATAACAAAGAGGTCCATTGAACGAATTTTACAAGATTTTGAATACCATCCATTTGAAGTTCTCTTAGAGCAGGATAGAGTCCCTGCGCTATGGTGATGCCAACAGACGACCAAGCCTTTCTAACTAAAATAATTTGGGGTGATGAAGCCAAGTTTCACAAAAATGGTGTTCCCTCCGATCAAGTAACACAACCTAGACGAGTAATACTCGAATAGTACTGAAGGTACCATCTTTTCATAATGTAATCAATCCCTCAAATTATGACATTGTTGCCATGTCGCATTTTTTTAAGGAATCAATAAGCACGTCAACTAGATTTTGATTTCTGTCGGGTATATTTATGGCAACGAAAACCCAAAAATACTGTCTTGGATGAAATATATAACAATAAGAAGGCATTTGAAACGTTCATTGCAGCTTGTTGGGAGCATGTAAAAAAGATAGTAATTCTATCGCCGAACGGAGATTATTCGCTGTCGTTATAGTCTGGTCAGTACGGCAACGCTGCATTTGATATTTAACAGAACAACAACAAAACATTTCTGTTTGTTTTCGTCTTTGGCTCAATGGAGTGTTTTTTCGTGAAAAAAGAGCAAATTCTGAATTAATTTGTGTTAAACTATGGTTAGTTTTTATTATCAAGCAATGGTGAAGAATTTCTGAAATATGCATAAGACCATTTGATGCTGGAAATCAAAATATGTCATTCGGCTGTTCTCAAAATCCTGTGGAGATTATCCGATCATGATTTCAGGTTTTCATTCCATATAGGGTTTTCAACAAAGTTTAAGGCATGAGCGGCGAGTTACTCATCTAGGTTGTGTTATTCGATCGGAGGGTGTTTCGAACACTTGTTAAAATAAGATAATTTGTAAAATTTTGAAATTAAGTGAAATAGTTGAATTTCTATCTTTTTTAGCGGATTTTAAACTTATACAAATTTCCATGGGAAACTAGATTTAAAATTTGAATATCAATTTTCTCAGCTATTTATCAATCGATTTCAAATCGGAAAGAATTGGTGAATTTAAAATTAAACATTCTATAAGAATATTCGAAAAAATGTAATGCTAATTTTATACTGCAAAGTGTATACGGTTCATGAAATCGGTAACGATTTGTCAAATTAACAATAAATAAATTATATTCGGCTTGGGGTACATTCGTACCCCGCGTGGGAATCTGTGTCATCTGTTGGCGGCTTTGCAAAGTTATTACGCGCATGTGGCATTTCTAAAAATAGAACATAGAAGCTTTAGTAAAAGAAAATATTATCAGGCGATATAATGAGGGAGTACGATTGAGTAAGACATTGAAGCAGTACATGCAAGATGTTTTACCAGAGTTGGCGCCGGTGAAGATGCAAATAGAAGCAGCCTATGAAAGACCTTCAAGTGGACGTTGCTATTTATGGTGTCGAAATAAAGATCGTAAATCAAGGCAATTTTGCAAGCAATGCAAAAGTTTTGTATGTGCAGAACATTATGTCAAAAAAGTAATTTGCATTCAATGTCAAAAAATTCAGACTAGTTTTCGGTCCAAGAATGTATTTTTTATTTTGTTTAATTTAATGACAAACATTATATTTATGTTCGATATACTTTTTAATGTAATAAAATTGTGTGAATTTAAGATGTTAATTAATTTTCTTATAGTAAAAATTAAATACACCAATTTGTTTCTCTGGGGTACAAATGGACCCCACATGGGACTTCACGTAACTTTACCGACATAGGAAGACGAAGGTTAGAGTATCATCAAAGCTGAAAATTATAGATACTGTTCCAAATAAATATCTAGTTTAGGAACTAAATAAATGGCTGAATCCGAGGCTAAATCAGTTCAGGACTCCCTGTATACAGGGCTTTCAATGTCACTGAGTAAGTTGAAGCAAGGTCAGATAACAGCTCCAAAAAGACAAACATAGCAAGCAGTAGTAGTTGATCCAAATCTGAAAAGAAATGCTGGCACTGTCATCTATATTGAAAGGATGAGCAAAAGAAACATGAGAAATGTTCACCCGGGGTGGTGCTATAGGATTTCCGGGTATTCCTACAGCTGAAAAGTGACCACACCACCAAAAATATCCGTAAGTCGCCCCGGAGCGCCACGGCAATTTATAATAATAGTAGCCGTCCTCTACCCGCACAGGCTATACCTTTGGGTATACTCTATGAGTGTTTATGAAGGAGTTTTTTTTTTCTTCCATAAGGAATGTACCAGTCAGGCCCTATCTCCGGAACTCCGACACAACCTGAGGGCGCGCTGGTGTGTCATTAACCCCAGTAAACACTCCCTACGTCCGTGAGGTAAGTGACTACTGGGTCCGAGAGTCATGTGCCCTGAGAAGGCGGAGTGAACCAACAATAACGGCCTTCTGCATCCTTCCTGCTAAGTTTTCTGCCACATCATGGCAAGCCGGTATGATTTTCAAGTAATGTGTCCATCATTCCACAAAGGACCCCTATCACCATCATGACAGAATAATTTGAGTGAAGCCTGCGGAGTTCAAAGAGTAGATCTCGATATTTGGTCCGTATTTCCTCCTCTTTTCGCACGATATTCGTTTCGCCAGGAGCGGTAAACTCAATGACAAATATCGTCCTACTTTGAATGTTCAGGAGGACAGGCTTATTGGCTTGCATTTGTCTGAGGGTGGGGAATGAGTAGTTCCAATAGATTCAGCCACTTCTCATTCTCCACAACGGACTCAATTTCCCCCGAAGCATAAGGCAACACCGGTGTCTCATCTATACCGTACGAATGGTACAACACTCGCAGCGCCGCGTTATGCCTGTGGCTGAGACCACATAAGCTGGACAGGCTGATAGCAAATGCATTATGGTTTCAGCTGCCCCACGACACGCTCTGCATCTAGTGTCAGGGAACTCTATACCCATCACGCGACTACGGTAGACGAGGGTGTTGAAGACACCATCCTGACAGGCCATTATGAATCCCTCGGTTACCGACTTTAGCCCACTCGACCTGAGAAAAGCAAATGTCAGGTTCCTGGATAAGCCAAAGTCTTCAATGTTACTGAAGAAGACCCCATGCATTGGCTTATCCTTATGTAGCTGTAGGAGCCTCTCACACTCAGCAGCTTTCACGTGGGCCTTTTGCTGAATAGGTTCCAACTCGTTGACAGAGTTTAGGTTCGTCCGTTCAGTGTCGAATACGAGACCGAGTTCATCGGCTGCACGGGTTGCTGCCTTGAAAAGAAATGCTCCAATTCCTGTTTTTTCATGATCGCATACCAAGCAGAGAAGGGGATCTGAACTCCTGATGTCTTTACAGGCTCCATCCTGTACTATTCTGTTTATGTAGACACTCCAAACTCAAAAGACCACGACCTTTCTGTTGTCTGGGGAAGTATAACCGTGGAACAGACGATTTAGGATGCAAGCTCCTATGAAGATGCATCATTTTGCGAGTTCTTACGTCGAGTTGTCGCAGCTCTTCTTGAGTCCATTTCATTATTCTAAAGGAGTAGAGTAGAATCGGAACGGCAAGCATATTAGTTGCAGCAACTTTATTCTTCCCCGGTGGTTCTGATGACCAGAGTCGGAGTTTGTGCTGATACTTGCCGCGGAAAGAGTTTTTAACTGTAGATACCTCTTGGGTGTGGCGTTGTTCCACCCCTAGGTAGGTATACGTATCTCCGGCATCCAGATGATATAGGATGCTTCCGTCTACAAGCTGAACGTTCTCTCCGTATTCCTCGCATCGTCCTCGCTTGAGATGAACCGTTGCACATTTGTCGATCCCAAACTCCATTCCGATAGCATGCGTGTACTCTTGCACCACCTTTAAGGACTGATGAAGATCCTTTTCTTCAGAGGCACAAAGTTTAAGGTCATCCATGTAAAACAGATGGGTGACTTTATGCCTCCGATTGCTGGGGGTGCCGCAGTTGTACCCGCGGGTTTTCCGTAGTGCAACGGACAGTGGCAGTAGTGAGATGCAGAAGAGAAGAGGGCTGAGGAAGTCTCCCAGAAACACGCCCTTTCTAAAGAAAACCTGCTCTGTTTAGATTCTGACCAGATGTTATGGTAAATCGAGTCCTCCAGAGCGGCATCAGCTGTTCAATGCATCTCACTATTCGATCACTCTTGAAGGAGTATTATTATTATTATTATCATTATTATATTTCTCGGAGGACCTTATACAATACTTGTTCCCATAATGCGAATATGTACTTAATGGATTATGGTTACTTAGAATGCTTTGGCAACCTTTTCCATTTTCCAGAAATAGCTTTGTTTTCAGCTATAATATACCAAGGGCATTGACAACTGAAGAAATAATTTTATCACAGATTTCAAAAGCACGTTATTTGGTAACAGACCGACGCCTAAGGCAATATTACTATTGACAGTATTTTTTTGGAGTATTTTCTTCAATAATTTTGTCAATTGCCTCATCATTTTGAACACCAAAGCGAATAAGCGGCATATTCGAAATAAATTGAATCATTGAAAAAATCTCTGACATTTCATGGTATACGTGATAACTACCTATGAAAACTTTCCATAGGTAGTGAATTAACCCAAACGAATTATGGACTGTAATTACGATAATCAATCGACTCACAATAATTACTGCTATTATACGAACTAGTAAAAGAATTAATTGGATTTCCGAACTTGTTCGCCAATAAATCGATTCTGCCTGATTTGTATCAGACTCATTGAGCGCGAGGCGCCAAAAAAAAACTCTAATCTTCATTTTTTACAGTAGGTACGCGATAAAAACCGCGAAAGTAGGAAACATATTCTATTTTATCGTTGCCATTCAAATACGAGGTAACTCGATAATTATTATAATTTTGAATAATTTTACTAACTTAAAACTAATATTGAGGACGAAACAGGTAGTTATCAGTGTAATGATGGTTATTTCGAATCACATGACTAGGAATAGAAGAATTTTATAGGGTATTTCTTCTATCAAAACATTTTCAACAAAAACGGTGAAGACTCACAGTTTTGCTAATATTCAGCCCTAAGCTTTATAACTTCAGTTATGTATAACGGTGAACCGTTACCCTAACTCAATGGTTGTGCATAACGACTTCCGTAACGTTCTTCGGTGAAACCCGTATGCTGTATCTGTATTTTAATGGTTACCGTTTTGTCGTCCACTATGCCGTAATTGTTATTTCGGAAGAAAGTATCGCTTTCTCAAAGAGAAAGTACGCTATATAAAAACATGACGTGTAAGAGTGAATACGACGAGTGCTATCAATAAATTACATTCGCCGTATCGTATCGGGATGCAGTTCATGAAAGTCACCCTGGCTTTTGGTTGTTTTTGTGTAAGATGAGCCCAAATCATTTGTAAAATAGCTTAACTAGAAGATTAAAAAAAACTACCAGACAGCGATATATGGAGACCTAATCGTTTACATCGAAAATCACAAAATTTTCCTTTGAAACTGCAATTTTCATAAATTAGTTGGTCTATTATCTGACCCAAATTCACACTCCACTTACTTTCATTTAAACAGACAACGCATTTCTTCGTTTTCCTTGTTTTGAAATGGGCCTCAAAACTTCAACCAAATGCCTCATAGAACTTCTCGAAAGGTGAAAATGCTTTTGAAAGTCAAATTTTGCCAGTTCGAATGGCTTGTTGCTATCGCATAACATTCTTTATTTCAAGTTTGGTTTATGTCTTGAATCAAACATGTTACATACCCACTAAACCTTATGCAACAAAAAACCGCTTATTGAAGTCAAAAGTCAACGGAAAAACTCATCTAAATTGCATTCTCAAAATGTTCGCGTGAAGCGTCACTCAAAATTTCTTCGAAATTAATTTTTCATGGAAAATAATTAGGAAAAACAAAAAACAAACCTTTGGGCAGTTATGGTCAAAACGGATGGCAGATACGTCAAGCTAAATTATGATCGTTATATTCTGAAATAACGGAACACGTTACGGTCACTGCGGTTATCGATGATATAGCACACCGATCTTATCAAAATAACGAAAGTGGCGGATAACGTTGACGTTATGTTTAACGGAAGTGATACAGCATAGGGCTGAATGTCGCTCTAGAGTGGATATGCTTTTGGAATATGACGTTTTTCGGAAAAATTCAACTTTGCCTTGAGATCTGAAACCTACTTTTGCAAGCGATACTGGAAAACATGTATTATTGGACTATTTATTACCTGTTTGACTCTTCTTTGGAAGAAAAATCCTCGCACATCGACATTCTCCTCGTAGTCTGGAGTTCCAGTAATTTTGTCACACTCCCCGACAGCGATGTTTGAAGTCCACGCTGAAATTAGTGGAGTAATAGCAATTAAAAGGAATATTGTTGAGCGAAACATTTTACCCATAATATAACGTTCGTCATAGATGAAAATTACTATTTATACGAATTGATTATGCATGTATGTCAACAATTGCATTGCATCTTTCAACATATAGGTATACTTGGTGCACTCATGATATTTATTCAGATACTTTATTACTATTACACATAAGAAATATTTGACTTTTGAAAACATATTGTAAATCATCTGATCACATAGTATACATTTCCAAATACAGTTTGTTTCATTTCAACAAGTGGATTGGTTTTCATGAGACTATTATTCAACGATTTCTTCTAGACGAAGTGTCAAACACATACTCATCAAATAAATAAACTGAAGGAATGTGACAAAAACTCACCATAGTCTCATACTTTTCATTTAAAACAATTGATATTTCCGTCAAATGGCTGCACCCTTACGAAAAACCCTCAGAAGTCATCGAGAGACTTGTGCGAGCCAGGGAAGACAATATTCTCACATTTAAACGTGTAATGCCATGCACGATTAAATAAAATAATTTCCCCAATCGACGAGCATGAATTCGAACAGAGTTTGAAAAGTGTGCCGGAGGAATTTCAAATATATGAGACGAATATGGAAAATATTGGGCAAATATCTGACAAAGATCAATTTCCTTACGTTCCTTACGTTAATTGAATAATATCTGCCATTTATTTGTGCGATGTTTCCCAAGCAGGATGTAAGTGCTAATTGTAATGAAGCCTCATTACTCACATTACGGCAAATAATAATAATAGCCGTCCTCTACCCGCAAAATCTATGTCTTTGGGTACACACTAAGAAAGTTTATGAGATACTATTATTATTCATATTGCCATTTGTGTTGTCTTCTGTGTATTTCATAGTTGTTTCTGACATTCCTATTGTTTTTGTCAAGTTTCCCTTCCAATATACCTGTTCTAGGTTGAATTTGAGTTGTTAAACAAGTGTTTGGACAAATAATGAACAAAGGGAAATGCATGGTGTCTTATGTGAAAATGAAGGAGAAATTCCACAAGTGACTTAATTTATGAAAGTATAAGAAGTTTTAGTGAATTGTTACAGCTGAATTGGACAGAATTAAACAATATAAAGTCGTAATTATTTCTAATAATGAAATTCAGTTACCAACTAATTATAACAAGAATGTATTCCCAAATTAGATTTTCCAATACTGCAATGTCTCAAACTGAGAAAATCAGAGGTGAACTGAAGAGAAATACACTTACTGAATTGATTAGATTTTCCCATCAATAGATTTTTTCAACAAAATATGAAATGTTATGTATCACAAACTTCAGTCTTCCTTTTTTCTCAAATCCTACCATGTTTCCTTATTTAAAATGAAGTGAAACAAATATAGTGAATCATTTGGCAATTTGAATTTTTCCACTTTTCATTTTTGTCTCTCTCGACATTCGATAATCAATTTGTTAGTTAATTGCAAAAAATGCCATTTGAATTTGATGTGATTTAATAAAAATTTTAAATGGACGGAAAAATTACTTTTCAACATAAATAGTGTACATGATTTCTCTCAATAATAACAATAACAGTCAATGAATTTGTAGAAGTCGATTTTTTATATCACATAATATGATTCAAAATTACCACATATAGTTGGTTCTTAAATGATTCAACTCACATCATCCTTAACATAAGCATTCGTAATCACTTTAAACATCTAGGACAGTATACCTAAATTACTCCAAAATATTCCTGAAATCCATCTTCAGTATTTCGAATTTTGAAAATAAAAAATATACGTACACAACCAAAATTTTGCTAAAAAATATTCCTAATACTTTTTCTCCATATTTGGCGTGCATTATGTGATCGTATAGTGGGTCGTGAAAAGGTGACTCATGAAACTTTTTCACCTGAAAAGAAAAAGCATATCGAGAAGTTCACACTGGAATGAAAAAAAAAATCAATAATCTGAAATCCACAGAAATACAGGAGTGGGGCTTAGTAAAATACAACGTACTGTATATACCTTGAGAAAGGGATTTCTTTCTTTCTGATATGGATTTCAAGTATGAGCGTAAGGCTAATGGATATATTTTATTTTAGTGACATACAGGCTCTATAAGTGGAATAGATTCATAATAATGTAAATGATTTTCCCCTGCTTTGTTCTAGAAAGCACAAAATCGAGGACCTGGGATTCTATAGGGTATTTTCAGATAGAATCAAAAAGGAAACATTATTTTCACGAAAATTTATAGAAGACACTCTGTGTACGGGCATATATTAAGCTATAGCCCGAATGATCTTTGCATTATGAAATGCAATTTGTCACCTCATCCTGTTTTGCTTCACTTGATATTTTCTTTTCTTTTATCACCTATCTAAAGTTTTCATCTATTTGAAAAAGGAAGATTAAATATTTGCATGTTTTTGCTCTAATTGAACTAGATTTGTTAATGTGTGACTATGAGTTTGCTGAAATTTTGCAATGTCAAACAGATAGAAGCTGTAAGAACTGACTATATCTAGTACCAGGCTTGCTTTAATGGGGAGCTGTTAACTAGAAAATTCAGATCCAGGTTGGATTTGACCAAAACTCTCAGGAAATATTCTATTCGTAGCATCATCCCTATTTGCCATATCAACGATATTTATTTTTGAATCGGCCAAAAAACGTTTTGTTATCTGTTTTTAGAAGCTGAAGAAAGGCAAACAAGCGTTTGATACTAGAGTAACCAGCCAGGAGATAATATTTTGGCGAATAACTTCACGGCTCATCTAGAAGCAGTGACGTATTTAAATTTTTTTCACGTAACTCTACTGATTCATTCATTTCTCGCTCACTTTTGGAAATAACTGGTTGATATTGAAGATCTAACGTGTTCAATTGATGATCTTCTTACTTGATAATGGTTTAGCAAATCGAAACCGGTCGTAACAATAAAAAATCTTAGTGGAAATTAGACGAAAGTTATCTTCTTTATCCTTCAAAATCATACATAATCACTTATAGCTTTTTTTAATGGCATTCAATATAAACTCGAAATAATCCTCAAAATTTTGATATTAATCTGGAGAATATCATGTAATAAATCAATGTTTCAGACAGAATATATTGCTCAACTAATGATGACAATTATACAGAGTACATATCACATAATTTTAAACTTGTGAAATCCCACCTGCTTTGGAGACTATTATGGTATTTTTTGTTTGGAATTTTTACATGAACTGTAACTTCGACCAGTTGGGGTTGTATTCTTTTCAAACAAATAAAAATCATCCATTCAGTGTTTTCTAAGAAAATCCAAAAAAAACATACAATAAAAATGAAATTTCGCCAATTTCGGCTTCAAAGCAAACTTACGGTGATACATATTCTCTTCACTAATTTATTTATACTGGTAATATTGAAATTCGATTCAATGCATTGGGATATTGATAACGGTAAGAGATAGACAGATGGTTGAATGAGGAAAACTATTATATTTCAGATGCCAATTAAATTAATAAAAAAATCTTATTTATATTCTCTAGTTCTTACGAAGGTGTAGAAGGGCCGACCCCTGACTTAAATCTCGAGGGTCCGATATTAATCTCTGACTCGATTTTAATCTCGGAAAGTCAGACTTCAATCTCGGGTAAAGAAATAAAAATTTGCCAAATAACTCCATAACGACTCAACTTATCCCAATGAAATGTATGTAATTTGACAGCAATCGTTTCAACATACCTACCAATGCAAATAATATAGTGTTTGTTACTTTGAACAGTGGCGTATGTCAGATGGTTACCCATCTATGCACCACCCAAAATTTGACACCTGGATTCATATAGATTTTGTCTTCTTTTTCTTAATCCCAAATATTTTCTGTACAAAAAACGAATGAATATCATTATCGAAAATGTCAACAATTTGCGAGATATATGAAGTTGAATGAGGGCGTGCGTAAGTAATTTGGAGACTTTTTGTTGATTATTTTATTTCAAATTGATTGTGTCTACAATCGTACAACACGTTAATTTTCAAGAAATACTTAACAAAAAAAATTAAAGCATTACTTAGGGATAGCAATTTACTATCTTGAGAGTTTTTCAAGAACGCAATATCCACCGAATTATTGAAGCAGTTTATGAAAATTGAATTCATTCAAGGAATGAAAAAAATAATAAGCGTTTTCAGAATGTGGAATTAAGCACAAATAATAGAGGTACCCCTTATCGGCCCTTCCCTCTGCCATACGCCCTTGTTCGAAGATGTGAATGACATTGAAATATTAAACCATATTGACATATAGCAAATTACAAAGAGAATCCCATAAAAAATCGCACCCCCGAGAATAAAGTCGGACCCCCGCCTTCTATGCCTTCGTTAGTTCTAGAGTTATAGAGGAAAAATCGAAAATTTCAAAATTTATTTTTTGAGTGTATGTTTTCATTTTGCTAATACTTTTCAGAACTTTTCGCACTTTTCCATAGCAACTTTTTATAGACTATCCAAATATATAAAGAAAAAATGTATATGTACAGTGTATCGTATAAATTGGGCCACACGCAACTGTTTATTTTTAAATACGGACCTGTATTTTAATTGGATTCTTCAAATACCAAGAGTTATGTTTCATATTGGCGTATTTTCATCCAAACTACAGAGTGTTTTGGAAATATAGAACTATTACTAGTATTATTTATGTTTTTTATATATTCCGTAACAGCCGCAATTGAAAAATGTCAACTTGTCAATGATTCACTTATTTTTCTCTGATATTTCTCAATCACTATTATGTAATTAAAAAAATGTTGGAATTCTACTAGTGACAGTTCGATATTTGCAAAACACTCAGTAGTTTAGATGAAAATAATACGCGAATATGAAACTTGACTCTTTACATTCAGAAAAATACAGTTCCGTGTTTGAAAATAAAAAGCTGAGGGCGGCCTAATTTGTATGATACTTTGTAAATTATTTTCATTCACTTATTTGAATAGTCTACAAAAATTTGCTGTGGCAAAGTGCCAAAAGTTTTTAAAAATGTTCACAAAATAAAAAAATAGCAAACAAGTAGGTATTTTGAAATTTTTTGATCTCTTTAACTCCAGAGCTGAAGAAGATAGATCAGATCATTTTTCAAACGCTACTTCACCCTTATTTAACCACCCCTCTATCTTTTACCGTTTCCGAGTTCCCAATGCATAGACTCGATGAAGAAAAGTCTTGTATAACAACCATCTCTAATTTATTTTCACAAATTGATTATCGCCTCAGGCATACAACATTGTCTTCTTCAGCCTTATGGTGAGAAGTGAAGAACGCTGGAAATTTCTTAATATATATATATATGGGTACGTAGTTTCAATTGCATGCTACAAAATATATCGAAAACATTTGGCAACTCTTCAAAAGAGTCTTATTGCCATTGCGATTATACTTTTTAGAAGGCTTATCAAGAATGTGTTCATCATCAGCGACACTTCTTTCTGGAAAAGCGTAATGGGTACCTACTGAATAACTCAGTCAGAACCCCCATGAAAGTATGCATAGGAACATATACCTAGTGATAATTTTAGCTGTCTAAAGTCTACTGATTTTCCATTTTCAATAACCATTCAAATGAAATGTGCATTTTGCTCGAGAATTAAACGAACACTTGTTACTATTATCAGAATAAAAGCTTCTCTGTGGAGTAATTTCGGTAGACTGCAGCAATCGAATTATCCATGACATGTGCTATTTTCAGAAAAACTACCCAATTGATGGGATGATTCTTTTGTTCGCCCCCTTCATCTCATCGAATCTAATCTTCCCAGAACGGTTCACAGATTGAATCGGGGTTCGACGAATGTGATGCAATTGCCACCGGGAAAATTTTAACGACGTCCTATACTGTTTGTTCTGGTTCACATTAATCACATTCCAAAGCTCCATGTTAAATTGATAAATCTAATTTTAGGTTCATGATTCGTCCTTTCAAACAGGCTTATTTACTTCTTTTCCTCTACATAAGGGTGGAGAATTGGACAGTCCCTCTAATTTTCGTCCTATCTCCCACATTCCAAATATCACAAAACTTGAATTCTTGGATAAGCACAATATCTTAAATGACTAACAAAAATTCACACGATGCAATATTCTCACTTCTGAATAAAGTTTATTCTGAAATAAATGCCGGTGAAATGACAACAACAGTGTTTTGTTACCTGTCATAAGCATTTGACTCTATTCATCACAAAATACTGCTGACAATGATCTAATTGTATGAAGACAAAATGTTTACTTTCAAATGTTTCGAATGTTAGCTAACAGGAACGAAACAAGTAGTCGAAACAGCGGAACTTTCAGAATGAAGGGACATTGATTCGGATGTTCCACAAGGATCTATATTGAGTCCTACCCTTTTCTTTTTTTACCTGAATGACTTCACCAATATTGTAGCTTATGGAGTTGAACATAACAACGAGAAGTGAGCTATGAGAGGATTTTGGGTTATGGTGGAATCGATTTTTGAAGAAAGTTAGAAAAAAAGTGATAGAAAAGTTACTTGTACATTCGTTCATGACACCACTTGGAATAGTGAACCCTTGCGCGTTGCATATTATAGTATCAGTTGATTCAAAAAAGGTTGAAAAAAATATTGTTTTTCGAATGATATTCGCCTTAATTTTCTGCTTTGTTGAACTCAACGTACTTAAAAACGGTGGTAGATACGAACAACCGAAACTTCGTCAACATTGAACCGTAAATAATAAGCTTCTCTTTTTTCTAGGCAATGCAGTTTCAAAATAATTTCACTGAAATCAAAAAATTGTCGACCAATCTCAAACAAACACCTGATATAGACCCGACACCAGCGACAATTTCCGAGGATACGAGAAGACAATGGTCATAACTTTCTGTATTTGACCAGGTAAGTTACTCTTCAAGACCAATTGAAAACCATTGCGAACCCTAGATGACCTTTAAATTATCGAGTTTCGAAAATGAAAGTTGTCACTATCCCTTGGAAAATAACAGACCATGAATAGATGTCAGATGTAATTCAATGTTCGCTAAGGAAAGTAGTTGTTGTTTGACTGTTATTCGTCTCAATTTTTCGCTTATTTGGACTCACACAGAAATGCTTGTAGATACTAACAATCGAAACATGCGTCGTGACTAAGAACCGTCGAAAATTCTTTTTTTTTTATGTAGGCAATGACCAAAACAATATCACTCAAACTGTCTATCAATCTCTGTTTGCTTATGTCTCACATACAGTGTAAGTCTCAAACTTGGAATAAATTCAGTAAATATATACAGTTCGACTATTTTATCTTTACCCTTGCGTCATCATCACAATACCATAATTCTTAGCTTAGAAGACAAATGTGAACGAATTTTGATTCGCTCATAGCGGTTGTTAGAAAGAGATGTTCGATATAGCGTATGTGATTTCTTCGATCATAAATTGATGACGCATGGGTAACGATACAATAATCGAACTGTACTCGGACAGGTCGATTAGTATTCACAAATTCGCTCTTTTTGATGTAAGAAAATGATATATAGCGTGTGTAAACTTTGAGATATGACTTCATCGACTATTTTCTCTGATAGCAATTGTAATTATTTCATGACAGGTTATATCAAGTTACTTATGCGAACTAACTAACAAAGGACCCCGCACACCTTATATGGGAAAATGGCTCTCCGTCAAATTTCTTGAATTTTTGATATGTTGTAGAATTGATCATTCCGATGAAATGTTTCAACGGGCGCAACACGATCGATCCTATGACTAGTTTTCGAGATACAGGGTGTTGAATATCACTCTGTATCTGCCAAGTTACGATTTAGTTCGGATTTATCTTTTGTGGGATCATCATCACATCCGTGTATGATGAATTCATGAGAAATTCATTTCCAAATCTTTTCGTAGTACAGGGCGATTTCACTTGAAATCAATGCTATTTTGAGACTTTCATAATTTAGATGTTTTATAAAGAGAAAATGCGAGAAAAGGTAGAATTATTACATATTATTATAAATTCATTTCATCTAGCATCACAGTTGATACAATTCATACAAGGTGATTCACAAATATGGAAACAAAACGAATTTTGGTTTTTGGGACACCTTGTAGTAATAAACCAAACTAAAATGACAAAATTCACTTGAAGAATGTTAAATGATATGTTTCATCGTATACAGAGTCGAATGATATCAATTTAAGAAAAAATTAAAAAATTTGTTATACTTTAATAAATAAAAACCTTGATTTTTTAAATCACCCTATATCTCATAAGGGAGTTTGAAAAGATAGCGATATTTTTTCACGGGAGAACTCGAAATACTTTCATTCATATCGTACAAAATTTTCATCAAATTCCTATGACAGGTTTTTCATATATAAGGCGAACAATTTGTGAAAAAGTCCATATATTTCACTATTTTACGCTAATAAATGACCACTCTACCTATCCATTGAAGTCTCCTGATGTGATTGAGAAGATACTTATTTGATATTTATTCAAAACGTAAAAGTAAGGAATTCAGTGAAGTGAAATCAACATTATTTCAACTCATAACAACTTGTACGGCCTTGCCAGATGGCACACATAATATGTATCCCATGGCTATTGGGAATTCAAGATAAGGGATACTCCCTCTGGTGTCGGGTTTTGAATCTATACTTACGTGAAAATGAGGTTGACTATGATTTTGACATTTTGAGCATTTCTACAACAATAGCACAGAGCAACCATAAAGCTGTCCTGATGAGTGGGAAACCACGAAACAGCTGTCGACAGATGATGGTGGCTCTCGGAATCAAAACATAAATCACTCTATTTACTTCTATATCTATCTTTCGGATATTGGGTTGGCACGAGCATGTGCATGACAATACAACAAGGAAAATACATGATGGATAACTGAATTTTTCCCTAATCAAAAAACTTTATCAAATACGAATTAGAAGGAGATTCTTACCAATAACCAATAAAATTAAACTATTTCTGGACCGATATCCATGTCCTCTGGAAGCATTCTATTTGCAGCATCTCCTATGGAATCTAAAAGACGATTGGATGGAAAATGTATGTTTTCTTGATATCTAGCGTACCCCAAAAACCATATCACGCTAGCAACATGCGCACAAGTTCCTAAAGTCCTAGCACCGGACTTACAAGTACAATAATACCCCGTAATGGGGAGAGCAGGATCTTCTAGATTTTCGTCACCTCTTTCAGTGAAAACAACCCAAAGCATGTGTTTAGCAGCATTCCTGAACCGAGAAAATATTCTGAATCTTAGGAAATTGGGTTTCCCATGTAACTCTGCGACTTCTAAAATGTTGTCTACTTCACCATCTCTACGAGTTGTATCTTGGATATATGACGCAGCCAAGTGTAGATGATATGTTCCAGTAAGTAATTTTAAATATTCAATATCAAGGCGAGGAAACGATTGTATATGATATTGATTTAGACGAATCCATCGACCATTCCTAGTTCGGAGGTTTTCAGCTTCAACTCGTGCCTGAACAATGTTGACATCATCGGAATCAACCAACATTTGTGTGGCCGTATCCAACGTTCCAGGCATATTTATCAATGGATGGAATTTATTTATAAGAGCACCAGCAATCAGGTAATAGTCATGTAGCTTCGCAGCATGTATTGCTGTTATGGGTTGACGAAAAAATTTGAAAATTGACTTAAAATGTCCATTTCTAGCTTCAACAATCCATCTAGTAGTGGTTATTAAACGTGCCTGATTAGCTTCATTTGTCGTTAATTGCCTTTGATTCGGCAGTAGAAATGGTGGCATATAGTAATGCAAGCCAAGTTCTTGTAGACTATTGATTGAATCTCTATAGCCTCTATCGACTATCACAATATCTCCTTCTTGAAACCATGTTTTCATTCCATTCAAATCAACTTGTAATTCGTGATTCAGAACACTTGCATCATTATTCCTAGCATCTGCGAAGTACGGCCCGTTGATTGCTAAGATATATCCATCGGGGGCAACTATGTTCTCTGGTTTGACCAAGTGTTCATTCTTGTGGAAACAGTATGATTGCCTCAATACCCGGAAGTTCCTGCTCTTTTCTATTTTATTGTAGGTACAATCTATATAAACTAGTGCTTTGGGAATATCTGGTGTGGGATTGTACAGTTGATTCGTATAAGGGGATACATGACTGTTAATATAATTTTCTCTTGTTATTGAATTAAATCCAATATTGTTCGGTACGAACCTTTGTAAAAGAGATAATCTCACATTAGAAATAATGAAGCTTGCTGTTTGTCGAGAAGGATAACTGAACAATATTTTCAAAAACTCATCTGAAACTCCATTTTTCATTTTTATCAAAAATGTCAGCAAATGTTTTCTTTCGACATTTCTTCTCTTGCCACCTTGTTCAACAATATCACAAAATTCTAGTAATTGTCGAAAATGATTTTTTGAGATTGATGTCAAATACTTAAATTCGTCTTCAGTGAAACAATTGATATCCTCCCAGTTACGGAGTGGCCTGTTTCTATTAGCAAATGTCCTCATTCTTTGAAGAAAATGTTGAAGATTGGAAATTATGTATGGTTTATTCACAAAATTCAAACCTCCATGCAAGTAATTTGGAAGGAAACCTTGATGATCAAGATGGTGACCACAAATTCTCAAGAAATCTGGGACATAGATATCAGAAGCAACAAAAATATTCACTCTACATTCTAAAGAAAGTCTTTGAATATTTTGACGAGCATTACAAATAATGCACGCACGACTTGATACGCGGGACAACACATTGAGACGAAGGCAATTCGGGTTATTTTCCATAGCAATAATGTCATTCATTACTGTGATATTACAATTGAAACATATTTTTGTATCATCCTGAATATCAATAGGTGGATTTCCCGCAGTTTGTCTTCGATATGTTGCAATTTGCAAAACATCAATATTATCTCCTCTATTCAAACGCATTGAGAGTCTAGGAATAACATTTCGGTCACAAACATAACAACTCACTCTATTTGCGAAGGCCATATTGTTCAGCAAAGTTCAACAAACACTGAAAATCACATAAACTTGAACAGTAAAAAAGAAACTTCAATTAGTCCAATAACCCAAAAAGAGTTCTCGGGCTTTATGACAACAAGAAAACGACTATTGACATAAGAATTTTGTTGATTTTATCCTCTTTGAATTGTTCTCCATGCCTACTACGAAATAAGAGGAATATATTAATAAGTAGGTATTCGAAGATGATTCAGATGATGTTTCAAATACAAGAAAAAGAAAGAGAAACGTTCTCTGAAAGGGGGTATGTACTATATACAAACATATATACGATTCGAAGATACAAGAACATAATTGAAACATGAAACGTTAATTTGGTGTAAAAATATGCCGAGAATTTGATTTAATATATATCTATATAAGCCGATAGAAATAATTACATACAAATTATGATTTTTTTCTGATTTATCCTATGTGGTATTTTCGTTATGTGACAAATTCATGAGATATTCATGTCCAAATCTTTTTGTAGTACAGGGCGATTTCCATTGATAATAATGCTATTTTGAGACTTTCACTATTTTATTGTTTTATAGAGTGAAAATTCGAAAAAACGAACTTCTGCGGATGTAATGAGTATAATATAACTTCTGAGAAACACTAAGCATGAAAAAATAACTTTTCCATTGAATCGCCTACTAGACGATGCTGATGCAGATAATAATTCGAGTTATGGCTTTTTTTCTAGGGATACGGTACGCTATTGTACGGTATAATAACTGATCACTATTTTATTGAAATATTTTTATTTCGAGTAAAAGCGGCCGGACGAGGAAAAACTACAGCAAACCCGCCGAAAACTGGAGTGAAAATACATTTTTCGCCTTGTATATGAAAAACCCGTCATAGGATTCCGCTGAAAATTTTGTACAATATGGATGAAAGTATTTCGAGTTCTCCCATGAAAAAATATCGCTATCTTTTTGGACTCCCTTATGAGATATAGGGTGACTTAAAAAATCAAGGTTTTTATTTATTAAAGTATAACTAATTTTTTAAATTTTTTTTAAATTGATATCATTCGACTCTGTATACGATGAAAAATATCATTTAACATTCTTCAAGTGAATTTTGTCATTTTAGTTTGGTTTATTACTACAAGGTGTCCCAAAAACCAAAATTCGTTTTGTTTCCATATTTGTGAATCACCTTGTATGAATTGTATCAACTGTGATGCTAGATGAAATGAATTTATAATATTATGTGATAATTTTACCTTTTCTCGCATTTTCTCTTTATAAAACAACTAAATTATGAAAGTCTCAAAATAGCATTGTTTTCAAGTGAAATCGCCCTGTACTACGGAAAGATTTGGAAATGAATTTCTCATGAATTCATCATACACGGATGTGATGATGATCCCACAAAAGATAAATCCGAACTAAATCGTAACTTGGCAGATACAGAGTGATGAAAAGTGAATGTTTCTCATATTCAACACCCTGTATCTCGAAAACTAGTCATAGGATCGTGTTGCGCCCGTTGAAACATTTCATCGGAATGATCAATTCTACAACATATCAAAAATTCAAGAAATTTGACGGAGAGCCATTTTCCCATATAAGGTGTGCGGGGTCCTTTGTGCCACGGCAAATAATAATAATAGACGTTGGGAATTTCCCAGTCAGCCACTGTCTCCGGAGCCCCGACACTTCCGGAGGTCACTCCAAATCATTTATCCACTCCCCACGCCGTAGGGTAGGCGACTATTGGGTCCGAGAATCGCAGTGAACCAAAAATTACGGCCTTCTGCATTCGTCCGGCTGAGATTTCTGCCATATTACGGGAAGCCGGTATGATTTTTCAGTTTGAGAGCAGAGTGTGTCCATCATTACACCAAGGACCCCTATAATCAGAATCACCATTTTGACAGAATAGTCTGGGTATAGCCTGCGGAGTTCAAAGAGTAGATCTCGATATTTAGTCCGTTTTTTCTTCTCTTTTCCGACGATGTTCCGCGGAGCATAAAGCAACACTGGTGTCTCGTCAATTCCGTACGAATGTCACACTCGTAGTGCTGCGTTATGCATTTGGATATAGGATGAGACCGCATAAGCTGGACAGGCTGACAGCATCATGGTCTCAGCTGCCCCACGACACGCTCTGCATCTAGTGTCAGGGACCTCTATACCCATCACGCGACTACGGTAGACGAGGGTGTTGAAAACACCATCTTGACAGACCATTATGAATCCCTCGGTTTTTGACTTCAGCCCACTTGGCCTGAGAAAAGCGAAGGTCAGGTTTCTGAATAGGCCAAGGTCTTCAAATGTTCTTGAAGAAGACTCCATGCATTGGCTCTTCCCCATGTAGCTGTAGGAGCCTCTCATTATTTGCAGCTTTGACGAGGGCTTTTGGCTGAACGAGTTCTAACTCGGTGACAGAGTTTGGGTTTGTCCATTCAGTGTCGAATTCATCGGCTGCCGGGTTTCTGCCTTGAAAAGTAATCCCTGCTTTTTTATGATCGCATACTAAGCAGAGAATGGGATCTGAACTCCTGAAAACGTTACAGGCTCCATCTTGTACAATTCTGTTGTGTAGACACTCCAAGCTCACAATTCCATGGCCTTCCCAGTGCCTGGGGAAGTAACCGTGGAACAGATGATTTAGCATACAAACGAGTTGTCGCAGCTCTTCCTGAGTCCATTTCATTACTCCGTAGTAGTAAAGTAGAATCGGAACAGCAAGCATATCAGAAGCAGCAACTTTGTTCTTCCCCTACAGTTTTGATAACCGGATCTGTCGGAGTTTATGTTGATACTTGCCGTGGAAAGAGTTTTTGACAATAGTTACGTCTCTCCGGTATCCAGATGATGTAGGATGCTTCCGTCTACGAGCTGAACATCCTCTCCATATTCCTTGCATCTTTCTCTTTCGAGATAAACCATGACACATTTGTCGATTCGGAACTCCATTACCATGCATGTAGCATCCTTAAGAACTGATGAAGATACTTTTATCCGAAGGCATATAGTTTGAGGTCAGCGATGTGAAACAGATGGTAGGTAATTTGTATCAGGAGCGAAGGCTATATAATTTGTTTGCTATCAAACCACTCCATTATTCTTTTAAATTTTTTTCGTCTACTTTTTTCACCAGTTACCAATTGTTTGCTTTATATAAACTTTAGTGTCATCCACACAACTAACTAGTTTACCAGCGTTCTCCAGACTGAACAGTCCATTCAGGGATATATCAAACAAGCGGTCCAAGTACTGTTCCCTGATGACGCCGTAAGCTATTGTTCGATATTCACTTTGTGTCTCTGATATTTTGACAATCTGTATTCTGCCATTCAGGTAATTCTTGGAAAGCCTGTAGGACATACCTGTAAAGCCCATTTCCTCTAGCGTATCCAGGAGCTGGGGAATAGGAAAAGGAAAGATGATTTTGACAAATGTACTAATATATTCATACAAATTATTTCAAATCTGATTGACAAAAGTATGAACAGAGTAAAAATAAAAGAAAGTGAAGCAAGAAATGATATCTGGACCAAAGGCCTTATGAAATCTGTCGGGATGAAGGAAAAAAAGTCTATACAAACTGATTCGAAAAATTAAGGGATCTGATTCAACCCAATGAAATAATTCAGGCAGTTCAATAAAGGAATGACAAGAGGTATTTGTTCATAATTTTTTGTCAAACTGGGTTGATGCTGACAATGTCAAACAAAAAAGTTAAATAGAAACAAGTACTCAAGGAGAGTAGCATCGTATCGAATGAGGAAATTTAGCGAGGATATAACGACAATGAATAAAAATTTCGTAGTCATATGTAACTTGATATACCCTATACCCTTCAAGAGTAGTCATGAAAAAATTTGGATTGCTATTCAAAAGAATAGTAGATGACGTTATATCTCGAATTTGGAGTTGGGTGGTTGGAGTGTCATCCGACACATTATCTATTGATTCTGGTGTTCCGCAGGGATCCATTTTTGCACCAACATTGTTTTTTTCATCACATAAATTATTTATTGATAGCTGTATCCTGCCCAGTGCCTAACTTAGCGGATGATGTTATCGCTTTTACTGCTTTCTCTTCCAAAGATCCGATATCAGCCCATGAAATCAGAAAAGAACGAGAATGGAACGTGAATAATTTAAATATAGACCGGATGCAGAAATACAAAAAAGATACAATCATATAACACCATATTAACGATGGTAGAATGAAGATATTTTTCTCATACACGTTTGCTCATATAATCTTTCCAGATATTCTGTATACTTTGAAATATATCGCAGAAGCTTCGAAAGCATCGTCTTGACTGTTTTTCTGGTGAGAAGTTGAACCGAACTTTAAGACAACAAAAAATTATGCAAATGAATTTGTTTTTTGTTAGACTCCCAATGGAAACTGAAATTTATCTTCGTGCGAATTATGTCACCCCTTTATGCATAATCCTCTGAGGGCTTTTCTTGTTGGTTAGTCCAGACGATAAAGAAAGATAATTCAAAATATCTTATTCTGCAAACAGATATTACTCGAATGCTGACGGTTTCGAATACAGTATAGATAACTTCTAATGTCTGTTGTAGAGTGACTGATGACTTCTGAGCGGGGCATTTTCAAAATATTCCATGGATTGTTTTGTAACAGTAAACAGGAAATGTTGCCACCTTTCAAGATAATGCTGGTTGTAATGCGAATGGAGATAATTCTTTTTGAAAATTATACTGTGCTTGTATTTCACAGGTTTCTGTTTGATATTATCCATTTTCTGTTCGTATAAACAGTGTCACCAATCTTTCGAATACTGCTTTATTTGGATGATTTATAATGAGATTTCATTACTATATCTAGTTAATTAATTTATTATTATTATATCTATATAGTTATATCTTCATATATGTGACATATTTTCAATTTTGAATGTATATATATTTTGATTCAAACATAGTTATCTAAGATTTTATATATCCGAATTTTTTTTTTAATCATTGACAAAATATTATAAGATGTTCATAGTTATAAGGTTTTTTTGACAAGTTCTACACTTCCATGAGGTATGTAATTTCATAGAACAAATAAAGACTCTCTCTCTATATTTTCAGTATCGCAAAATTCATGCATGAAAGTAAAATGCGGTATATTAGGAAATACAAAATAGTGTCAAAAATTCAAATATTCCTCGTTCTAATTCTACTCTATAAGAAGTCAATACCATTCAATGGCCCTAAAATATATAATTTCATCCCAGAATCAATGAAAAATATCCAAAATTGAAATTATTCTGCAGATAGCTGGTCTTATTTATTATCCTGAACCCTAAAACTCTTGATACAATAAATATCAAAAATATTTTTCATTATATTTCATCAGTTTATAATAAAAAAAAATCTATTTATCTTTCTAATACCCTTTTATTTTTCATATTACACACCAAATGTTCAAAATATTCTCCATTAGTAAGTATTATATTACTCGTCAGCATGCAGGCACAAAACGATCTCATCTCGAGATCAGGTGCAACAAATTTTTTTCAATGATATTGTCAACTTTTTTGATGAATTCAGTAAACAATAAACAAACAGTTTTAAATTGACAGTATTGTTACCCCAGTTCAGGAAACGGGGGAGGAGAGTTGAATTTAGCAGGAAAACACCTTATCGTGCGAACAAAACTGATCTATTTGAGAACATTCAGTGAATATGAATACCAATCCTTTAAAAAAGGTCCACCTTGTAATTACATCTCTGAAATGAAACGAATAAAATTCTACACACAATTTCATAGTTAACCGCTTGGTCAGACTATTCTGCAGCGGCAGAAAACGTACAACTAAAAACCTGTCATAAGCACCACAACCATTACAGAAATTTATGTACACTCGAGCATTGTTTTGTACCGCTATAAAATACCCCAAGTATCTGAAATAGGGAGGTTTTATTCGAACTTCATAGACCACCAGCATCGAATGGGGAGAGCTTTTATCCTTATTAATTTCGCGCAAAATCGAAAGTTCATTCGAACGCGAACGTGATCGTTGTATTGGAAATTGAATAAAATAAGGATTACAGAAGTTCATTCGTACTTACCGACAGCTTCTTTCTTGGGAATCTATTGAAGACTTTATTCGACTTATCAATCTTCAATACAAACTTGTTCGTGTTCAGCGGACATTTTCTAGATGTGGAAGCTTCGTGAAAAATGTGTTAAAGGCAATGCTGAAGAATAAAATCAGTCTAGCGTGTTCAGAATTCGTTTAGCGATAAAACATCTAAGTTATGTTTATACATTAAGGCGCTGTTCGGATGATTTTTTGGGTTAGAAGTTCAGACACAAGAATATCTATGGAATTCACCATTACAGTAGATACAAATCGGGCAATCGAGATATTTGAATACATATATCTACTATAAAAAATAATGACATCCTACCAACATATGTAGTAACCAAACAATACCAATAAAAACTGTTATTAACAAGGACGGTGGTGTTTGCAATTTCCTGAAATCAACTATTAGATGCAAAATCATAACAACTCCAATTTGTAATGAAGAATTACATTCCGAATTCTGTGCCTTAGAGTCTACCTTGATGATCTCGATGAGCTTTCATCTGTGTCATCTAAAAAGAAATTAAATATTATTTCATCCAGTTATTTAAATCCAAATCAACGGAAATGATACAGTTCACTACAATTCTAGAATCCAATGGCCTTTAAATTACTATACATGGATTCACAAAATTCACGTTGATTTCGGCATCTTGTATCGATAATATCATTACAGACATCACCCCTGAACATCGAACAGTGGTAGTTTTTGATCCGTGCCATCTGTCCACATGGGTCAATTCATTATCACACCTTTGTAAATAACTAAACCTAGCGTACTCTTTAGCAGACATTTTTCGAGCAGAGCAGTACCAAATTTCAGAAAATCCATTATTGAAGCCAATTGGCAACTTTTTTACGAATCATTGGATGTCAAGATACTCACTTGGCTTGTTGTAATTTGGTGAAGGAATGAATGCTTTCCTCTGAATAAACCACCAGTGAAGTGGTTCAATGAACAACTGGCTACTAAGCGAAATATTCTATCATCAGTCAAACATGGACGTATAAATTAATAATGGACTCCGCAATCCCATACTTGCAATACAGTTTGTTTTGAAGCCGCTTGGTTCGTAGGCGCACGGGTTGCGGTGAAGGAGGAGACTTGCGATAGACTGTAACCTACCCTCCAACGACAGTGGCGTATGCAATTTAACTGATATAGATATTGATAATAACAAAAATATGTGGAATTTCATATATGATTATGAAAATTTCAGCAAAACTTGTTAGATACGATCTGATGTGTTCCTAAAATACCCATATGTGCCTTCCTTCATATAAAGAAACAAGATTTCAGTACCATTTCATTTTGTATGTATAGAAATTTGATACCCACTGTGACGCCAATGAAGAATATGAACGTCAATCTAATATTTGTAAACAATCTATATACTTACTTATCAAAGCTGAGATTCTGGTTGTTAGAACAATTGGATTGCTTGCAAACCCAACAGTAAAGCACCATTATTAGTCTCTATCTATTTTTCTTTCACTATTTTAATCCAAACGCAACAAAACACCAATATTTTTACAATTACCGAATATGACAGACAATGTCAACATAAAGTGGTGAAATTTGTGAAAAACCAAAAAATTATGAGAAACAAAGCGTACTTCAACAGCGTTGCCGCACGTGTAGCATTTCAACGGACAGTACAGAATTTTTTGGAAGTTCGCACTGATTTTTTAAATTAATTTCACTAGTTTTGATTCTGGAATGTATAATGCCGAGTTTAATTTTATAAACGGATCGAAATGTTCAGTTACTGACTGGAATTCGCTGGCAATTGAGTTTAAGCTAGTGCTTATAATTGATGAAGAATTACCACAGACTCGATGTGGCAACGCCCAACTCAACAGCAGGACCTTAGAATGGTGCCTTTCAGCGACTTCACTTGGAGATGTAAATAACTGGGTTCATTATTCATTTATACGTCCATGGTCAAACTAATTTCAAACCAAACAAATGAACTTTAACACCAGGCATTATTTGGACATTTGAAAACCGATTACCAGAACTCATCCATCTTACTTTTTTTCTAATTCTATGAACTCAATACTTTTTTCAGTAGTATTTCAGAGGAAATCATAAAAAATTTAACGTAGAGTTCCTTCACCACTTACGACCTATTGAGAGAATCTCCAAAGTTCAGTTTTTTCTAGCTCCAATTACCTCAAACGAGGTACTATCAGCTATAAAAATATTAAAGAGAAATTTATTACTGATAAAGGAGACATCCGATACCCTGCTTGAACCACCAGTTGCTCTTATCAGTAAATATTTTGATGATAGCATCTTCCCATAACTATTCAAAATTTTACGTCTGCTAAGAAAAGATGACCCTGAAATTTTCAACGATTTCCTCTGAATCTCCATAATCAGTGTTTACTCTAAACTCATGAAAATATTACTTCAAAATACACTATTTTGAATCTATCTGACAATCAATTTGGCTTTCGCCGTAACGAATTCACCATAAGAGCGTTACTGAAAATCGTGGGGGATATTAACAGGGGCCTGGGAAAAAAACATCATATCATCCTTTCGATGCGCTCTCTGTCCAAGGCGTTTCATTTCATCGCACATGACCTCCATCTACAGAGGTTAACGTATTATGGAATCAGGGGGTTATCACTCCATTTATTTTTGTCATACAAAACGAACAGGCAATGACTAGTTAAAATGAATGCCACAACATCCAACCTCATAACCGTTACACAAGAAGTACCTCAGGCTTAGGTCCTTGGGACCCTACTCGTTGCCATTATCCTTTTCGCAGATGACACTCCGGTCCCCAATATTTCTAACATTCTGAACCTCAAAACTATAGCTAAAATATCAATAGAATCTACTGAATACTGTCCGTCCAGGTTCCTTTTAAGTCTTTTTAACACGAAGGATCTTAGGCTGATTGGTCGTATCAATTTAGAGTGTGTGCCTGTGTACTTTTGGTATGTATACAAAGCTGAAAATATGAATTCTTAATTTGGATGAAATAAACAAGCGTCAAATATTTTCTGATAAACTATCAGATTAATATGACTCCCAACACACTATAGAGTATTGATTGATCATATGAAAGATATTAGTGTTTTATTGAACTCATACGGCGTTTGTAGCCAGAAACATTATGACTTTATAGTATACCAGCTTTGGATGAATATATTTTCTGTAAAACTGCTATCAAAAGAGACATTTTTGATTGCCGTCAAGAGTATTGAAAGATGACGTTCACAAACTAGTGTGTTAAAGTAGATATTCACGATACAAGTGTGAAGTGGATGTTTAAAAGACGAGTGTGAATGTTTGCAGAATTAGCTATGTTTTTTTTGCAATTGATACCAGTGTTCAAACCCTTTTCACAAATGATCATTAAATATTTTTTTATGCGGAACTCTAATTAAAAAAAAAACAAGCGAAATTGCCACTGTAATCCATTAGTGTAATGGAAACAGAACAAGATATCACTAGATGGAATGGTTGATGAGAAGATTCAAGAAATCGTTACAATCGTAATTAGAGCTCAGTAAAATACACCAAAGGCAATTTTCTCACCTTTTGAATCAATTTGTATCCATATTTTTTCCGTATTTCTGAGAGAAGTGACGACAGAGTATTTGAGATGAGAGCTTATGTATAAAAAAACTCCCTCCGGCTCTACCCAACCTGTCAACACGCTCAAAACAACATTCTTCAATATCAAAATTCTATATCGTATTATTCATCCAAGTCTCACTCATCCCCAGGATATCCAGATTACTAGATTGGCTAATATTTTTCAAATGGATAAAAAATGTTCAATACATGCTCCGTGAAGTACATAAAAAAGTAGCAATGTAAATTTGGAAATTATTACACTCAATAAGGAACATATTTGTTTATTTTTTTTTCATTTCTCATCATGTCATCATTTTAGTTTCACTGGTTCAATACATATATCTGTATTATACAGGGTGGCACACGAGGTTTTGGCCAATATGTATGTCGAAAACTATTGGAACTATCGTTAATGAAATTCGATGTGTATTCCCAAGACACATGGATTGGGAGAAATGGTACAATACTTTGGCCGGCTCGTTTGCCTGATATATCCCCGTTAGATTGTTTCTTTGGGGGTATTTATTTTTACAGACGAAAATCAAAACAGCTTGCCAATCTGTTCCACCAAAAAGGATTCAAACAGCATGCACAATAAATTTACGTAGACGATTTGAACGCTACATGAATGAAGGTGAACATCAATTTCTAAGTACCTATCAGAAAAAGGGTATCTCATTAAATATTCTGAACATGATACCATGTGACCCGAAATATGACGTTGTAACAACGTAGCTACTTGTTTAAAAATGTGTAATACTACCCACAGTTTCTACCTGTCAAATTTCAGTAAAGTAGTTCTGATAGTTTTCGAGATACGTACCGACCAAAACCTCGTGGGCCACCCTGTATATTTTATTTTATATGATGTATTTATTACGTTTAAATTTATAACTTGTTTCTAATGTAGTTGTCTGGCTGATATTGGCTGCGTCTCCATGCACGTTCCAGAGTGGTTTATTCATCCAATTCGTTGTAAATACTATTTTTACGGATCCCGAAGATTTCTCCTCTCTAAATATTTTTCATTCTATTCCTCACATAACTGTGAGTGCACGTTCACAAAAAATCACCAACGTTCACCCTTGTACTACAATTTGTCGGATCAACTGTTCTTTCGACTTGAAATTCCCCAAGACCGAAATAACCTCGAGGTGAGTGATAATAAAAGAATCCTGATATAAAATTCTACGCTTTCCAAATTATAGATCCTAATCCAACACTCCGAAATCACATTCACGTACAGCCTTACGATAAATCACAAATTTATGAGATTCTCCGCATAGCACGTGTATTTTACACAATGCCTGGAATTTCGTTACTCTTGCAGGGTAATGGAATTTCAGGAACCCCGCCGAATCTGGGCATAATAATAGCCGGACAAATTCATTGGCCAATTATTCGCTTTTCACATTAATAATCAATGATTAGTTGGCGAAGCTCAACAATAATATCTATTCATAGTTGAAGTTCCAGTTAACGTTTAGAACCCAGGTTATTGGAATTATGTCACGTGCTTTAATGATTTACAATAGATATTGAGTTATAGAGGTGTTGTAATCATAACTTTTGTCAACTTGATTCCTTCATGGTATCCACTGATTGCTTTTGAGCCACGGAAACTAGGTGGTCGTCATACATGGTAGGATTTTTGATATCTTTCTTGACTACCACGCAAAAAACTATGGTAATATCAATGTTTTTGAACAGCATTATTTGTTTTTACTGAGTGACACTGGCCCATTTTAAGAACGTAAAAGCGGTTTTTAACACCTTAAGATCAAAATTGAGAACGATATCTATTGAAGAACCGTTTCAAGAACACAAACAAACCAACGATATTGATGATAATGATATTATGCTTGCAGAATATTAGAAAAAACCCAGGAGCGGTAATTTCAAAAGAGATTGTAGAAAGAAGCCGTCACTACTTACGTATAGGAGAATGGGATAATCTATTGTATCCTTGAAAAAGCTTAAACAGTACTATTTCCACATTGAACATGATTCGTAATGACTGGATATGAGTGCAGATAACCTATCAAAAACTCGTTATCATTGTCAACTGAGCGAGACCAAGGAAGCTCTCAAGTGATGTTTCCACGTTCCTGGAAAGAGACGTTTTAGACAGCAACTCCATTTTCAGCTGATTGAAGGTATTCAAGTGTTCCAATAGATTTTACCCAGCAGAAAGACAGGTGGAGTTTTGGAGGAGATTAACGAAAAAACAATTAGGTCAATGAGACTTTGTGAAGGGTAAGGAAGAGTTTTACTGGGGTCAATGTCGAGAAGATGTAGAAATATGATATAGAAGATGCCTGTATAGTGGTACAGCTGAAGATCCAGAGATAAAATGAAGCAATCCTTTATTAAATGTATCGTCATTGATATAGCTGAGACTATTCATGTTATGGATGTTAGCAACAAATATATTCTTATTACTATGGGCTACTTCAATAAATGAGTACAATACAATTTTGGACCAACAAGCATCTACAATAAAAAGATCATCGGTGGACAGCAAGATTTGCATTCTGACCGAAAAAACAATTCAAGCTTGAAACCAGAACATAGCGTTTCACCATCAGTTGGGTGGTGTGGTATGATTCGAAGCATGGATGAACATCTTTCCAATATTATATATAGAGAAACATCAGTATTTCTGATGACAGGTCTTTGAAAGAAACCTCGATTGCCCTGTGACTTGGTGTTCTGAATACCAAGAGTCAAAGAGACAGATGGAAATAAACTAATGGACACCTAGATGGAAATCCATGAAATAGTTCGGATATGATATTAATACTAATAACGTAGAGAGGAATACTTACCTAGGGGTGGAACAACGCTGCTGCTAAGAGGTAAACACTTTCAAAAAGTCTCTCCGCGGCAAGTATTCTTTCCTTTTCTGATATTTTCAAGGTTTCTAAAGTAACACCTATCTATAGAGAAAGAACTTTCAACAATACAGAAAGATACCGACCGATTTCTATCATACCAGGAGTAGGAATAATATTCTCAAGGAATCGTTATGTGCGCATTCTTTGAGAAAACCGAACTTCTATCAGTAAGTCAGTTCGGTTATAGAACAGTCAACGATTTCAGCCTTATGTGCTTCTTATAAGGCCATCTCAGACACTTTTGAGCGTCTTGAATTTTGCAAAGCAAGATTTTAAGATCTTCGTCATGATATTCTGATCACAAAACTTGTGAGAAATGGAATCAGGGGGTGGCCCTGAATCTTATTCCATCCTACTTGGAAAAACGTACCTAGTGTGCAAAATCCAGTCCAGTCGATTTTGGGGCTCCATAAGGGTCTGTCATGGAACCCCTATTGTTTATATATATCTCTTATAATGACCTGCCATACAATTTAGATTGAAAACACATTTATTTTTTACGCTGATGACGCTACTTATACCTATAAATAATGAGATCGACCAAAATAATGCATAACAGGCACTCAACCAAGTGGATTCATTTCTGAAAACTGGTATAACTGTAATTACATATTCCTCAACGAAAGTAAGACTTAGAGTCTCGACTTAAGCACCACTTCTTCTTTTGAAGAGCACATTAAGCTTTTAGGTTCAACATTAGATGAAAGGTTAGGTTTGGCTCGCCATATGGACCATCTGAGAATGGCATATTTTGCAATGTTCCATAGCGTAATGACTTATGCGTTGACAATCTGGGGAAACACGTGTCATAGTTGTAAAATATTTGTTGCTCAGAAGAAGGCTATTCGAATCATAATATCAAGTATATATGACAATCATTGTAAACCTTCGTTTAGAAAACTCAGTATACTACCCTCACCATGCTACTACATTTTAGAGCGCCTACTTCATACTAAAAAAAGTCTCTTGGATTACTGTTCTAATAAGTATCAGCACTCCACTATGATTTTTAATATTCCTATTATAATAAATAATAGCTAACTCATAATCATCAAATCTGACCGAGTCAATATTATTGATATCGCACCATATTTTGGAAAGACGCAACATATCTGTTTCATTTTGTTTTAACATGGAGTGAATTCTGTTGAATTTGTTGATCAATGACTGACAGTTAACATTAAGAATACGATAATATACGTTTGGTTACATATACATAACACAACGCTCCCAAACATATTTTTTTTTATGGTTTTCTGCACTTGGGGTGGTTTTCTGGACTATAGTTGAAGAAACATCTGGAAATGGTTATATTATTGTTGGGTCCATTGCATTTTAGAAGTTATAGTTGTAGACACTTACTTTGAAAGAGCTGTAGAGATGTAGATATTTTGAGTTTAGGGCTGTTACAACCACTTCAGGAAAGAGTGGTTTGACTATGTCATTCAATTCATCAGCAGTCGTATTGGAGTCAACCCTATACAGAGTAACCCATTTGAAAGGGGGTCACCTCTCTAAAACAGTCATTTTTTTTAACCGATCCGAAATATATTTTTTTCAATAGTTAACGTTGAGAGCAATACATTTTTTCAAGGTCAAAAATCCATAAAACATACTAGCGATTTTTTTAAATGAACTTTGACGACGCTACTGGATGCGTTTAAATAGGTGTGACTAAAATTTCACGATGAAGTTATTTTTTTAAATGAATATAGCATGAGTAAAATATTTATATCACTATCAAAATAATTGTATTTCAAATCACAACTTTATAAATAATATGGTTTAAAACACTCCTTCAGAACAGAACACTCTATGTGCGATATAGTTATGTCAATTAGAACACTGCAGTTTACTGTCAAAGAATTAGAAATGCACATCTTCACATCAAATAATATAATAACCAATATTAATAACATTAATGAACCACTACAAAAGAACTGTTTAACAGTTCAATTCGATACATTCATCGTATCGTTTTCTAATGTTAACCATAACATTCGTTAATTGGTTTGGGGTGAAATCTCTGTAAGCCTATCTTATTCTTTCACGCAGTTCCTCTTTGCTCATTGAGCAAGTTTTGTATAATTTTTCCTAAACGAAGCCCCTTGAAAAAAAAACAAGTGAAGTCAAGTCTGGGGATTTCGGCGTGTCCAGGAGGATATCAAAGAAGATATCCAAGTCTGGCTGTATAATCCTCATATGGAGGCAGGAGTAAAAACCCAACGCAGGCCTCGTGTTAAGATGACAGTTATCTGGTATAACTGAACTCCTCTGATGATAAAACGGAAGCTTTTGGTAGAGATGATCGAAACTAAATACGACACTGCATCAAGCAGTATTATTAATTATCATTCACTTTGTTCATAACCATCTTATGGGCTGATTCAATTAATTTTTAAATTTCTTACGCCAATTATATGGTTGAGTGAAAGAGTGAGTCTTTTGGGGAACCTCATCTTACTGACCGAACTGTCCCTAGGTAGGTCAGGAAAAAGTCCACATGCGATATTTCCTTCTTCCATAGTGTTATATATGCTATTGGTATGCTCGAATAGGGCGGTATCTATACTCTTGCCAGCCAGAAAACCATGTTGAGAATTGCTGAAAAGACTTGAGGTTTTGAAGTACTACACAAGTCTATTGTAGACAACCAGCTCAAAAAGCTTTGAGAAAGAACTGAGAAAGCTAATAGGGCGATAGTTGTCAAAAATGTCTGGATTTCCCTTTTTGAGAGAGCATGATTCCAGTCATGAGAATACTTCCCATCAGTTTCTAATGATTTATTATTAATTGCATAAATATAGTGGGTCAACTGTACTGTCAAAGCACTCTTTTATTAGAAAGACTGACACTTCTTCATGACCAGACCTCTTTTATGTTCTTCATTTTTTATATTCTCCCCCACAATTCTCTTCGAGTAACAGGCTCAAAGAAAAAAGTATTTTGATATTCAGGTATGTTACATAAGTAGTCAGATTGACTCGACAGCTTTTCATTCATTAAGTTAGATGCTTTACTTTTGAAGAAATTATTTTGTGAATTGGTACAATGAAAGGGATCTTCATAGAACGATCTGCTTACCATGTTCACCCTGAATCTGTAATTATTTGCCATGACGATTTTGATTTGTTTCCAGAGTTTTGAAGTCTGTCCTCATAAGCATTTCACTATGGAGCTTTTTAGTCATATTGTAATCATCATCGAATTGAGGCAAGCTCAGAGACAGAGTTTGGTGTAGTAACATTATATTTTTGCGATGTGTTATTTCTGGATTATTGAACTTGAAATTAGAATTATTTTGCATTAAGCATTTCAGAGGAAAGTGTGTATTGAAGTATGTAAAAGGAAAGTATTGATGAATTTATTTTATTTGGATGAAACTGTTTCAACGATGTATATATTTTTCTATATCTGTACAGAAGTCATTTATACTGGAAAAAAAGTCTTGCTAGCTAGCCGCTAGCCCCGGAAACTACCTTGATATGTAGTTTAAAACAATTATGTCATTCCATTATCCTGTTTTTTCAATCGTCAACACGACGAAAATTAATGAAGGAGTTAGCGAGTCACGAGTAACAAATACTTGAATAGCATTTCATCAAATCATCGTGGTGTACAAATAATGAAATGATTTGATACGCTTTCCACTAAGGACTGAATTTCATGCCAACTCAGCTCCGAATAAGACATTTTAATTAACCCCCAACCGCAATGTAGCAATGCCCCAACTTCGTCGTCAATGTACTAATTGGGTTCCATCGATAGCCGTGTTCAATGATCGCACCGATAGTGGTGGTGTGTCTGTGTTAATTTTCATTCTGTCTGAATGGCCGCCCTCGAGGTGAATAGATCATGTCATTGTTATGAATTTTGGCATATTCGACGGTGTGGAAATTGTTGTTTATCCTAACAAGCGACACCGATATTTTTTGTCACGGCTAATCATTTTGGACGAGGAAATTGAATTTGAAACTCGAAGTGTTGAGGATAGTCGTCCAGCCATGATAACCCTACGTGAATCTTGAATATGATTTCTGTTTTTTTTTTTTGTAAAGGGCGGTTACTTCAAGAAGAATCATTCTGAAGCCAAATATATTGACAAAACAACTACAGACGAAAACTAAGTCTCTAACATCACTCCCAACAGAAAATATCTAAGTACCTAAGTAAGTTCATGGCATCGCACATTAAAAGGTAAGAATAGAATAGAATTGAAATTTGTTAACCAAGTCAGTTACAGTTAGTAGATACATATTGCACGTCATAATATAGTTACAATGAATAAATCAGGTACAGTTAGTCATAATATAGTTACAATAAATAAATGAATCATATAAAAAAATAGATACTATACCAAAGTCTAACAAAATAGGTAAAAACCTTCCTAGAAATTTCTCTTGATAAATTTAAACATTCACAAATATTAATCATTGTTGATACCTAAAATCAGATGAGGTCGAGATGAAATAACCGTGCTACTGGTACATAATGTGGCATGTCATAATGTATATACTTGCAATAATTAAATGAAAACAGGAATACTATATCTATACAAGAATAGAATAAGGGCTGCGTCTTCCCTAGCTTGGACAAGTATTTTGAAGACTTTTGAGGGTTGTACTCTTAAGGGTGTGCAGCTGGTTGAGGAAAATAACAATTTTATAACAATTTTTTTTCTGAACAAAAATGAATTGATTGCCAAAATAATTTATGGTGGGTACATTCCGTGCATGGAGACAATGTTTTAAGAATAATCTCGAAGAGGAAAGAATACAAGCACTTTCTGATATTGTTGATGATATCCTGAAAGCTGAGAATAGCGGAAAAATATGTTTTTCTACTCATATATATGAAAATGATCATTTTTCATCCGGATACCCTACATGAAAGTGATAGTTTTTCACTCTAGAGATAAAAAAAAAGCAAATGAACATTATCATGCTGTGCAATGGGAATATACTAAAAACAATTTGATGGATTTTTGATACTAATGACAGTTGATCTCATTACTTAGCACTTCAATCAGCAAACGAACGTAATTTCGTTTGACAGTTTATAAACATTTTAACAATTTTATTTGAACTTTTATCTATGACTATATAATTAGTATGGACTCAGCGAAATTCCAGTATTTTTTAAACAACATCTATCGTAGAAAAAATTGCATTTGATACTCGAAATGAAAGCAGTATTTCCATTTCTTGTTGAAAAATATTTTCGTACAGCCGACGTTGAAAATGACGTCTATTGATATGTAAATGTTTACTTCTTTTCACAGTGAACAAAAGTCGTTTTTTCACTGTGAAAAAATACTTTTTCCTACGACCACATGGGAAAGTAACGTATATCGCACGTATAGTTACACGGAAAGAGGCTTGTATCACAAGCGTGCGAAATATTTTCCGCACATGCGCGGAAAGTAACTTTTCGAACGCTCTGTTAGCTCAGTTCGTAAAGCAGTGGGAATTGTCTCCAACGACACGCATAAGCTTCGCAGGAGGCGTGTTTATTATGTCACCTACAACCCTCACAAGCTCTACAGCTCGACCAACCGCCAACATCAGCGGAGGCGGCTGTCAGCGCCCCTTGATCGGGGCCCTAGGCACCACTTGGCACAAGCGCTCGCCCTCCTCCCCAGCAATGGGGTGGAGGGGGAGGCGGCTCTCCGTGCGTCCAAATCCTCATTTCCCGACATCCAAGCCTACGTGAGGCGAAGAAAGAAGGCAATGAGATTTGTTATGATATGTGAAAATTGGTGGTATATTGATTGTTAATTTTAGAAAATATATTTTTATTTATTTTATATTGACTTCTGACGAAGAGTACGCGGGTTAGATCCTCGCCCGCGGATGCTTTTTTTGATTATGATATTGAAAATAATTACACTTTTCAAATAGATTGCTTCAAATATTTTGTATTTAAAAGTAATTATTAAAAATAGGTAAATGAAGTCAGAATGGTTCTCAGTCGGACTATTCAATACATTTTCTTGGACATTATATTGTAAGATAGTAACTTCTGGCACTGAGCCGACAAAATATCCACTTCAAGAAATTCTGAATCATCTAAACAAAGCAAGGATTTTTCAAAATATATATATGTTCCTTTTCGTTGAATAGTTTCATATATCAATTCCCTGTACCTTGTCAGGCAATCATGTGATCATCTTGCTGAATATTTATTATATATAAAAATCAGGATTTGAACAATTTATGTCACACTTCAAAAGTTATTTTAAGTATGTAGTGAATGTTAGGTGCATTAATTAATTGTGCGTGGAGGCAGCAAAAATATCCTTCCTAAAAATCCTACCAACCAACAGAATCCCCGCTGCCTACCAACTGAGTAGAAAAAGTTCTTGTTCCTAATGATAGTTTGTCTTACTTTTTAAAATAAACTATTTTTTTTATATTTATTTTCCTTGTTCAATATTACATTATATAGGTATAGGAATAGTAAACTATGTCATCTTCATAATAATTTTATACATTATTTGGTAAAATTATCATGTGGTCGTAGGAAAAATAGTGTACTCGTATGAGGCGGCCGTAGTGCTCTAAACTTGCGATATATCCCAATATAATCAGAATTTGAAACAGTAAACATTCTTGTGCAATCGGTCTTTGTATCAGGTATTTTAACAATCAATATAGATCCAGCATCTTAAATAGCATCAATAGTTATATATGTAATAATTCTTCACGGCGAGAAGCACCGCTGATACTCAAAATTAAGACAACCTACAAATAAAAAATCGATGCCCTAATTCGCAAACCAGCTAACTCCATTGATAAAAAGTGAAGTTAGCGAGTTTGCGAATTAGGGCATCGAAATATTGAAATTACTACTAATCTTACAAAATTATGATCATGACCTTAAAAAGTAAATTTGTTTCGTTATCAGCATTTTGAATAAATTTATTGATATCATCTCTTGATGAAACTTTAGATTTCTTTCCCTGGTATCCGACGCCTTTGTTCTTAATGAGCGGTACCAATTTCAAAAACTTCCTTATATCAATATTTTCACTAACATTCAATGTACTTTTCAACATTGAGTAGATACTCCATAACGTTGGTTGGTTTTTCCTAAAAATAGCATACAAGCACATTTTCAGAAACCTTTTATACATGTTTCTTGTCGCACCATTCACGAAATTGCTAATATGTTTCCTCATATACTAACTTGGACTTCGCCAGTAACATATTATATACTATTATCAAACACGCGGCGTGTCAACCAACCGTTTCTATAGTTACGACACAGAAAGACCACTGGATGCTGTGAAATTGTATTGGAAGTATTGATAACATTGAGGATAACATGTATGGAAAAGAGAAATATTATTTAGTTATTTTTGTAGTATTGTTCCCTTGTGTGAATTTTCATTTTATCGGACGGTTTCCGACTATTTCCAATATCATCCATTAAAATGATTGTGTGGCACGCCAGTGATTTGTTCTTTGATTGGGCATATGTTCTAAACACCCCCATTGAGTTTAGCGTTCTTCCATTTCAAGAAAGAATATTAATTTATTGTCGAAGAACCAGCATTTATTGAGCTGAAACAAGTGACGAACACCATTGACAACATTTTATATTTCATTAAAAAAGTAGTGTAACTTACTTCTTGAGAGTACATCGCCCGAATTATATGTTTGTCACTAATTTGCATTTCCCGAACACCTGAGGTTTTTTTATTGTCAAATTGCAAATAGTCCTCACTATACTGAAATTGAATTGAATGGAGTTAGTTTGGTACATGTTCTATTTATTTGCGTTGATGGTAATTATATTGAACTTTATTTGCATAGTTGATGAAAATCAAGACACGACAGCCACAAGAATGTTCGATTCGAGTATTCTTTTTGAATGTCAGTATTTTTTCCTAAAACTAACAAAAAAATTGATTTACACCGAAATTCATTTTTCATGGTGGTAGATGAGACGGAATAAACGGAATAAACGGAATACAAATAACTTCTCATAACTATTCAAGACTATTTCAAAAATGAAAGTACTTTATTCTTGCATGGATTTCATATTTTTCAGGAAACCTCGTATACGATTGAGAAAATTTGATATCTGATGTCTATGTTTCGGGTTTTACACCATGCAAAACTTTTCATAAAGAGTAATTTTTTTTTTTTTTTTTTCGTAAAATTGATAATAAAAAAGTTTCCTACATGCAGCGAACTTAAGTTTCGATAATTTGACAAATAGACTATCCCAAATAAACAGCTTCCTATAAATGCCACATATTTTCTCATTCTCAGTATTTCAGAGGCCAATGTAAATTTATCGTTTCGTCTAATTCCAGACCCTTCCCCCAAGTGTTTTGCTGGCGAATGTTAAACCCTGGTTTCAGAAAACAAACTCGAATTTGGTATGCAAATGTAACTCCCAAAGAAAACTGAATCTCCTCTTGATGAGAATTATATCAGATCAGAGTTTCTTGAATAATGCTAACTTGGTGGACTTTTCTTCAGTAAGTTGTTCCAGACAATCGACAATCAGGAGTGGAATTTTGTTTTCTTTGACACATGTGTCTACCGGAGGAGAAAAATGCTGTACAGCGAGATTTACAAAAGGTAATTATATTAAAAGTGACTCAGAATTATCTACCGCACTGCTTGTAATATAAAAAATCTAAGAGAATAACCCTAATGAAGGTTTGTTCAACTTACGGAAAAATTGTCACAACCTAGGAATGAGCAAACAAAGAGGACGAAGTTCATTTCCTTTTATAGGTTGATCCTACTACAGAATCCTACCACTCATGAGATATCTTTTCACCTTTTCTTCTACTTCAAGTTTTGTTCCGGGCATATACAGGATGTCCTACAAATACTGAGCCATCTCCATTGAACATGTTCTATGAGTAAAAATTATCCTGGGAATTCGTATACATTCGTGCAATTCAATGCAAACTTCAAAGGTGCACATATCCAATTCAGGCGAAAAAAAAAAACAAAAATTATCTTTATAAATATCATAATATAACTGTACTGCAATTTTTCTGTGTAGAAAAGTCTCTATGATGGAGAGAAAAATAAACATTTTCGAGAGAAAATAAAAATTGATTGTTAATATCCGTCCTTCGCCATATTTTGAGTACCAGATCAGTGGCTGCAACCCATACATTTCTTGATTGTACAAAAAAGTTGCTAGGAAAGTAGTTGGCATTGGCTTATTAGGAATACTAATAATAGAAGAATATGGTAAATCACCTGATTTGTAACGCTTGAAGTTCACATCGAAAAGAATTTTGACAAAAATTAACAATAGCATACATACAGTGTGGTCCAACGAAAACTTAACACCTCGATTTTCCGGCTTTAAAATGAAAATGTGGAAAATCGCTCGGACCCGTCAATTTCTAATACGGGGGGGAACAACTTTTCCGCTGTTTTCATCCCCGTAACTTCAATCCCCTAACGGGGGTGAGCACAACCCCTTGATTTTGAATAGGGATGCGGGGTGTTGCGATACCTCATTTTGAAGATCTCATCGTGTACTATCTGACCGTAAAATTTCACTTCAAAATATCCATTGATAATGAAATAACAGCGAAAATAGTGAAAGAGGCAATATGGAATTTATCTCGAGAATAGTATTCGTATCCGACGCATTTCAAAGGTATTGAGTCGTTAATTTTTTGTCCAAAAAAGTAGACGGATCTTGTTTTTGTACCTTAGTCTATCGTGAATGTTTAAGAACGGTACAAGTGTGTCAAAGCGATTGTAAATTGGTAGTGGAATTAAAATGGTGTATTCCGTAGAAGAAAGGGTGGAAATGAAAAAATTATTTTTCCGAAATAACGACTCTGCGCGCACAACAGCGGCTTTATTTAACGAACGACATCCTGGAAAAAATGTATCCGCTGCTTACGTTGTGCAACTGGTTGCCAAATTTGACGCTACTGGTTCAGTTGGAAACAAAAAGAGGGTCATGAAAGAGACGAAGCGAGGGACGTGGCTGTCTTAGGTCATATAGCAATGGATACGACCGTTAGTACTAGGAAATTGTCCGATGTATCTGGTGTTTCACGCACAACAATCATGAGAATCCTGAAACAACATAAATTCCATCCTTATAAGATACGATTGGTTCAGGAACTGAATGAGGATGATCCCGATCACCGACTCCAGTTCTGTGAAGTGATCAGTGAAATAATTAACGGCAATCAAAACTACATGTTCGATATCTGTTTTTCGGACGAGTGTTCATTTTACCTTAACGGAATTGTAAACCGGCATAACTGTCGGTATTGGTCATATGAAAATCCAAGATTATTTCGTGAGGTGTATACACAGCGCCCCCAAAAATTAAAAGTTTGGGCGGGTATATATGGAAATCACATAATCGGCCCTTTTTTTATACCCGGTAATCTCACAGGCCAAATTTATCTCGATCTATTGGAGAACGCTATTTATCCAGCCCTCGTGCAAGTATTGGAGAATGCAGAAGACCATCAAACGATAATTTTCCAACAAGATGGCGCACCACCTCACTTTGTTCAACCGGTGCGTCAGTTCTTATGTGACAATTTTCCTCACGCCTGGATTGGAAGAAGGGGACATATTGAGTGGCCACCCAGATCACCTGATCTGGCTCCACTGGACTTTTTTCTATGGGGTCACCTGAAATCCAAGATTTACGCTACCCAGCCTGAGTCACTGGATGATTTGCGATCTCGGATCATTAATGAATGCCGTCAAATTACACCAGAAATCTTGAGTGAACATTTTCAGCAAAACTTATATTACTGCATGGAAGTGGATGGTGCCCATTTCGAGCATTTAATAAAGTAATCACAAAAGTACGTACTCTTCCACTACTTTACCTGTCCTTTCGTTATCGATGGATATTTTGGAGCGAAATTTTACGGTCAGATAGTACACGATGAGATCTTCAAAATGAGGTATCGCAATACCCCGCATCCCTATTCAAAATCAAGGGGTTGTGCTCACCCCCGTTAGGTGGTTGAAGTTACGGGGATGAAAACAGCGGAAAAGTTGTTCCCCCTCGTATTAGAAATTGACGGGTCCGAGCGATTTTCCACATTTTCATTTTAAAGCCGGAAAATCGAGGTGATAAGTTTTCGTTGGACCACACTGTATATTCTCAATTACCAACAGAGTTCAGTTATAATGGTTATCTATGACAATACTTTTATAATATTAATATTTCAGATCTGTCTTTCAACATCAAATTTCCACCTTCGTGGTTGAAATCCAACATTCGCAATAACAATGTGCAGTACAAGACTCAATGTTTGGTTTCACATGCATAATGGAGCTAGCTCATTCACATTTTAACAAAATTTTTTCTTTGGAGCAGTTTTAGCGCTTTGACAAAAATTTGGCGGAGGAACCGATGTTTATGATCAGTTAATTTAATTTTTAAATATGATTGCTATTTTCATAAAATGTAAAAACAGTAATGGAAATCAAAGTGGTATATGAAATGAAATAATATATTCAGTTAATTCTATAGGGGTAGTCCACCTCTGATGCCATAGGTGGCGTAAAACAGTTGTGGTATTTTTCAAATGACAGTAGCTGAATCAATTCGAATACTGTTGAAATTTCCAATTTTTTTTTGTTTTTCTATAAATGATTGTTTTTTTTTTTCATAGTACCAATTGATCATGGAATTGTTGACAATACGTCAAAATATTACAGGAAAGTGAACTGATGCATACAATAAAATAATAATAATAATAATAATAATAATAATAATAATAATGTTTATTTGAAAAGAAAAGTACATATATGTTACATCAAAATATCTTAAAAATTATAATGATAGTGATAATGTTATTCATGATATAGGACAACAGATATTATTGATTCAACAAAAGTAAATGATAAATAAACATAGGTGAGTCACAGAAGTGTATAACAGTTTTTAGCTGTTATACTCCTTGTGCGTGACTATGATGATATAATTATACCTACTAATAATTAATTTTGTTTTTTTTTTTTTTTTTTTTTTAAATTATAATTTACGTCTTATAGTATATTCCAATAAATAATTTTGGCAAGACGATCGAGTCAAAAGGGACCCATTAGGACCGCTTAGGTTGAGTATGGGTTTTTGATCGTGTCTTACATGTCTTTATAGGTTTATATGTATGAACGAAGCGTTGCGAAGAGTTTGCATTATTCTTGGTAAGTATTAATTAAATAAGACATCGAGTGAATCTCTTTCTAGTGCCAGAATATAGTTTTTGAATATTTTTTTGATGAGACCAATTGAATGAATTTTTTCTATGTATGTTTTGTACATGTCAGGAAGGAAATTATATATTTTCCTGGATAGATATAGGAAGCAGCGTTGTCCAATGGACTTATAACATAATGGTATTTGAACATAGTTTTTATTCATAGTTCTTGTGAAATATTTATTGTCTACTTTTTGAATTAATGTTTTATTTTTATACATGTTGATGATTATATTATATGTATATAGTTGCCTTAAATCCAGTACACCCGCTGCAGCAAATAAAAATTTTGAGGAGTAAGTAATTTTTTTGTTATAGATTATTTTAAGTATTTTTTTCTGAATCATATCTAATTGCTTCATATGATTATTTGCAGCCCCTCCCCAGCTCAATATTGCATACTGCAGACGAGACTCCACTAAAGAATAATATAATATTTTCAGCTGTGTAACGTCGAGAATGTTTTTAAGAAATTTAAATTTCGGTAAAAGACATCTCAATGTTTTGGTGACGTTTGAGATATGGTAATTCCACCTCAGATGTGAGTCAATGGTGATTCCTAGATATTTCGTTTGATTGACATTTCGTATATTGGTAGTGTATTGTTGTTCTCTAAATGTTAGCTCATCATAACTTGGTAAACCGTTCTTGTAGCTGCAGAGTGGAAGAAAAAATGTTTTATCGAAGTTTATGGTGAGTAATTTATGCCGGAACCAATTTATAATGTGTATAAAATCATTTTCAATTTTTTCTTTCAGATCGATCCAAGAGTGGGAGGAAAACAGAATAGCTGTGTCATCAGCAAAACTTATTACTTTTCCAAATGTTTTCATTGTCAGTAAATCATTAATATATATGGTGAACAACAATGGACCCAATACAGTACCTTGCGGTACACCACAATTCACCACTCTCTCATCACTTATGTTGTCTTTAATTTTTACTATTTGTTTCCTGTCTTTTAAATAATTAGAGAATAGGGTGAGTGGGACACCCCGGACCCCTAGATCCTCCAAGGCCTCCAACAACTGCGAGTGATTCACAGTATCGAAGGCCTTGGCTAGATCCAGGAAGATACAAATCGCAGGAGTCCCCTGGTCGACCAGATTATACATATCTCCTGTCAATTTCGAAATTGCATCGTTCGTCGATAAGCCTTCCCTGAATCCAAACTGGTCAGCAGCAATAATATTAAATTTACTCATGAAACTACTTAGTCTGTTTTTCAGGCATTTTTCAAATATTTTTGTTATTACTGTAATCACAGATATCGGTCTGTAATTATTCATTTTGTTTTTTTGTCCTTTTTTAAATATAGGTGTGACTACTGCCAGTTTAAATTCATCGGGACATATTCCTGTACTGAATATTTTGTTGATCAGATGAACTAATGGACGTATTATGAACTCGGAAATATTTTTCAATATTTGCGCCTTCATAAGATCGTAACCAGGAGCTTTCTTCGCTTTCAGTTGATGTATTACCTCGTAAATTTCTTTGTCATGTACAGGCTTCAAGTAAAACGAATGAGGCAAGATATTTTTTGCTGGACGAGGCGAGGAAGGTTTTTTTATTTCATTAGCATACTTTTCCCCCACTCCTACAAAAAAATCATTGAATGCATTAGCAATTCCTTTTTCATCCTCGGTTATATGACCATCATCGGTTTCTATATTTTTAATGTTATCATCCCCAGTTGTTTTTCCTCCAATCTCCGATATAACTCTCCATAAGTTTTTAGAATTATTTTTATTTTTATTTATTTTATCTCTATAATAGTTATATTTTGCTTTTTTGACCAGTTTGTCTGTATATTTTCGATATTCAAGATAGTACTGTTTTTTTTCAATGTCATCAGGATTTTTTTTGCAATCTCTATATAATTTGTTTTTATGGTTTATCGATTTTACCAAACCTTTTGATATCCATTGTTTACGTTTTTTTCCATTTTTGTTTATTGGAATTCTTTTTGAGTTTTTTTGTATATATTTTTTTAGTATTTTCACTAAATATGTGGCTTGTGACTGTACGTTATCTAAACTATAGTATATGTTCCAGTCATGTTTGGAAAGATCAATTTTTAGCTTTGTGTAATCTATGTATTCAATGAAGTTTCGTTTACTTACAGGGTGTGTACTGGATTTATCGCAAGGGTTGTCTAGAAAAATTGAAATGGCCTTGTGGTCTGTAATATTACAGTCCACTACCATAGAGACACATTTTTCTTTAAGATTGGTTTCTTCGGTTTTCAAAAATATATGGTCAATACAGCTTTTTGAGTGTCCCTGTATGCGGGTGTGCTTATTGATCATTGAGGTGAAGTTGTGTGAACTATAATTATCCAGGTAATCGTATACTAGTACATCTTCATCATTCAAATTGATATTCATGTCACCTACAATAATGTGGTAGTCTACAGATACTCTGCTTGTGTCTTGCAGATACTGGTTCAAATAGGAGATAAAGTTTTCAGCATTGTTTGCGGGAGGCCTGTATATTGAAGTTATTAATATTGATTTTTTTTCATCTATGTTCACTTTAATCTGTATCGATTTGCAATTGTCAATGGCAATAATTTTTGATGAACATGTATATGTATTTTTCAAATATACTAATACTCCGTCATTTTTATTTATGTTACCTTCGCTGTAAAAACTTGAATAGCCGTTCAGTTCAATAAGACCTTTATCTTCTATTTGAAACGTCTCGGTGAGTACAATACAATCAAATTCAAAGGAGAGTTCACTCAGAGCAATCTCCAGTTGGTCTAAGTTTTTCATAACACTACGTATATTTTGGTGAAAGAGTTTGAAGTATTTTTTGTTTGCTAATGATTTGTTATTGAGTTCATTCATATTACTTATCTCTAAGGCTTCTATAGGTTCATAATTACAATCGCGAAATGAAACAATAAAAGTAATAAATTCCTTAGGGAGAGTCCACCTCTGGTACCATAGGTGGGATATAATAGTTCTGGTATTTTCTAAATGACAGTAGGTACTCAGTTGATTCGTACACTGGTAGAATTTCATGTTAACGAAATAATTTGGAGGTTACCAACAAAAAAATATTCCTCGCGAGGCACTGTTAAATGCCGAATAACTTCAAAAATGGGCGCCCTACGAGAAACTTTTATTATTATTATTATTATTACTCATACTACATATTTCCCAAGCATTGTGAATTATTTGTGGTTTGCTCTTCATAATACAACACTTCATTTTAGAGTTTAAATCCAGCGGCATTTTTCCTCTAATACTAGTTCACATCAGGATTTTCTCTAGCACGGATTATTCTCTCGACAAAATGCTGGAAGCCATCGCAATTCCTCTGAGCTTTCTATATCCTCATTGAAAACAGTTGGATTTTTTTTTCAGGGCTTACTCGTACACTTTTTGTAAATTATGGAGGATGCGTTAATTTAGAATTTGGTGAAGGGGCACTTTCAAAAAGTACGCTGTTATTTTTACCAAAACGTCGAGTACTTGTGCTAACGAATAGAAAAATGTTTCAGCATCTTTCTTCTGAGAAACATAATAATAATATAATAATAATAATACTCTAGCATGTGAATCCAAAGGCGCAACCTGTGCGGGTAGGTATAGAAGACGGCTATTGTTATTAATTGCCGAGTCATTATTTATGTATCAAGGAAATTATTCTCAGGCAATTGGGGTCCAATAATTTCCGTGGTATATATATAATTTAATTTTCTGGCCGATCATTCATTTTTTAAACGGAATGAATGTTTTATCACTTTTCTGGTATATTTGAATCAGGTACCGTTGATTATAGGAGTTTTGGTCGTTGCCAGGTTGTTCCATTCTGCAAATGAGTTAGAATCGCCGGTCTGGAGTAGTTAGTTGGAAGCAGAGCTGTCCCAAAGCACTATGCTTAGTGCTCGTGAAAGTGCTTAAAGCATTTTGGTGCTCGTTAGCACTGTGCTCCCGAGTAATTTTTGGATTCAGTACTTATTGCTTAGTGCTTCGAGCATTTTACGAAAGGCTTAGTGCTCAGTAATCCCGAAAAGTGCTCCGACACTGCGGTGCTCGGGGGCACTAAGCCTTTTCTCAGCTGTGGATCAATGAATGTTGTTGAGAATATAAAACGCGGTAAGTGGCACCCCCACCCCCAAGAACTACTGATTGCGTCCTTATATTATGCACATTCTAGATTCGAGGGCTCAGTCTTGACAGAAATATAGTTAAAAGTGTTTTATGTGTTATTAATATTACTCTTTTTTTGTAAAAGTAATAAGGTGAAGGTTTGAACAAGAATAATTTATTATTTATTTGTTTTACTTGCTGAACTTTTTCAAATGGAAATACCTAATTTTGCTTAACTACACTAGATTATGTAGTGCCATACGCAATAAATAATAAATCCACCAAAAATATAGCCACTTTTTTTTAATTTCAACCGAATTATTTATTATAGCTAATCAATATAAAGAAATAAATTAAAGAAACTGAAAAATCCGACTGCGGTTTAATCTAAAATACAAAAAACAAGTATTATGATAATCTTTTCATAAAGAAAAATTGGAAGTAGCCTAGACCCATTCTATTTCTATAGATTTTTTTAAGCAAATAAGTCCCGGCTGCTTCCAGTTTTTATTTGATTTGAAAAGATATTACTTCTTTTTTTATTTTTACTTTAAACCACAGTCGGGTTTTGTAGTTTATTTATCCGCTATTCTAATTTTTCATAATTTTAATATAATAAGTGTCACTTACGGTATCAAGACCAATCTAACGACCGAAAATTCTTCAAAATCGGTTCAGCCGTTTAGTAGTTACAAGGAAAAAGCGACTTTGTTTCACAATATTTTAATTTTATATTCGAATTGTTACCTTGAACAAAGTTTACCGAATAAATATATAAATTGCCTTACTCCGCTGAACGTGACGATCCGCCTGCCTCTCACCCCGATTGGGAGGCCCGCGGTCCACAAAAGACTCTCAAGTTATTGACCGTCAGATAATGACAGATTTTGCTGACTTATTTTCTCTTTGCTGGGATTTAAACCACTGAAAATTATGTCAGTGTTGAGCAGATAAAAATTAATTTTTTAAAATCTAACGCTTATGAATATGAACATTTCATTTTCTTGATCTGACTATAGTTCTGCCTGTCTAGCGTCTACCGATGGTTATCAAAATCACATTCCTATTTAATTCTTACGGCAGCATCCTCTGACACGAATGAAATATCTATACAATGGTGCTTTCTATCCAAAAACTGCCAAACTAAGAAATCAGTGAGAATGTTGGTAAGGTAGGAACTATTTTCAATTTACCGTCCCTTTTGGAAATCAAATTAATCTCCCAAACGACATTGTCTGAATATTCCCTATCAGTTGGAAGTTGCACAGTTTTTATGGGTCTTTCTATTGAAATAAAACAAAAGCAATTATTGACTCATTTCCTTCAATTGCCTACCAAAAAAATCTCAATTTTTTATATCAGAATCAATGTCAATATATTCAATAATTACTTGAATCATTTCTGAGTGCACCTACCAAATTTGTGTTTTTCAAGTGAAACTGTTTCCAAATGCAATTTGAACTTGGAATACACGAAAATGAACGCCCACCTTAACGGTCTCACCCTTATGAAAAGTGCTTGGTGCCTAGTGCTCGCTACTATCGAATTACTTTTTGAAAATGCTTAGTAATCGCGAGCACTTCATAAAAAAAAGTGCTTAGTGCTCGAGACTTTCGAGCACTTTTCAAGAGTGCTTAGTGCTTAGTACTCGAAGCATCTTTTGTCAGTGCTCGGCACAGCTCTGGTTTTTGGTAACTAGCTGTTAAGAGTAACGCTCCTTCGTCTTGAATGTCCTCAAGCTTGATTTTCATAAGCTCCGCTCTGCGAAGAGCACTGGCTAGAGCCAAATTGGTAGCAACTTTAAACATGAGATATATCTCATCAGGAGCTTGCGTAAAATTGAATATGTCTTCTTTGATAAAAATATGCACTTGAAGTGGTCGAAAACCAACATTTTGCTTTTTTAGGAACTATGTCAACTTATAAAACTTGCTTATGTATAGGTTTTATTTTATTTTATCTAAAAATTTCAACATCGAGTAACGCGACTATAGGGTATTATTTCAGTACCTTACTGCTCGGAAAAATACACCAAAGAAACCTTTTCTCTGAAGTAATTCACTCGTTTTTCCTTAGTGTGAAACACGTGCAATACTTTCTTGTTTCAAGTAAATTTAATTTACTTTGAAAAGGTACAGCTCAAAGATAATCGCAACCAGTATCGAAAAATTGGATTATTGAATCGGTCACCATCTCAAACAACACTGGGACCAAGGCAAATAATATTTGCTCGTTAATTTGAACGCAAATACGTTTGTCCTGTCGAATTTGATATCTACGTCCAGAGTGACAAGAACTTTTTTCATGTTGTCAACTACTCTGATGAAGCTAATGAAAGAGGTAATTTCTAAAATATGCAGAAGAGTACCTATACTCGGAACAACGTCTTAATGGAAGTGTTTCTGATCCTCCGCGTTGAACTTAGCCTGTCAGTTACACTAGGGGAAAAAAAAGTTGTTTTTCATCAGTACGAAACTTTATTGTTTATGAGATCTGAAATAACATCGAAATCAGCATTTTACTTAATATCGTTTTACCTTTTTCATGAAATTAATAAACAGTTTTAGTTCAGCATCAGCTACGAAATTTTCAATTTTATTTTCTGGAACAAAACAGATAATTCTCATGAATTCAAATAACATATTACTTCACCATGCCCAAAAAATAATGGATATATATACAGGCCGTTCCTTTTATCATGTGGTAACATTGCTATATTCTAAACCGTAATAGATACAAAGACGATGGGAAAAAATGTAACTATTTTGGTGAGCAGTACATTGGTCAGAGAAAATCTATGGGGACTCTCGCCCTTCCCGACAGGGAAAACTAAAAATGCTGTTTTCGGTTTTTAACGAATAGAATGGTTATTTCAGAAAATATAAAAAAATGAAAGTAAAAGTTTTATTGTTTTAAAAATGTACTAGAACTACGTAATGATAAAATTCTAATTAAACGTTTCGTGTCAACACGGCCACCATCAACAATTTTTTTCATCAGTGACAACAATTTTTAATTACGGTCCGTTATTTCTTTTGTAAATTGTTTTGATTTCTTCAAAACTTATTTAACTGTTAGGATACTTAAATGAGTTGTTGATATCTGTTAAGAACTGTCAGACATTTAAGCACTCGGTTACATATTAAAGATGCATTCGAATGACGAAAGGACTGATATGCTATTTACTTATGCAAAATCAAATAGAAATCCTCTTTTGTCAAGAAATATGTATGGTGAGCTATACCCGAATCGTCGCATTCCAAACATTCAAATGTTTAGACAATTAGAAATAAATTTGAGGTACTGGTGCAATTGACAGAAATAAAACTAGAAAATGTGTTGTTACTGGAAGTATAAGGAACCAAATAAATGTGTTGGATAAGCAAATATTACCTTATAAAGACTAAAAAGTGAAAAATAACATATTTTTTTAAATCTAGGATTGGTCAGTTACAAAAATATTTCTAATCAAGATTGTTCTTTACGAGAAATTGCCCACGAACTTGGGATATCTGTAAAATCTACCTGAAATAAATTGAAAAAGAACATATACAAATGCTACAGGATACGCAAAGTTCATCACCTTAGTGAAAGGGGTTATGGAAGGAGAGTACGATTTGCGAAATGGTTGAGACGTAGAAATAGGGAAGTTCGAAATATTTGTAAAAAAATAATATGGACGAACGAATCAAAATTCACCAACAATGGTTGGATTAACAGAAACATCCATTATAGGTGGAATAATACGAATGAACATTTACATAGAGAAACCAATTTCCAGGAGAGGTTCGGAATAAATGTTTGGTTGGGAATTTTGGGGACAAACATACTAGGTCCTTTCTTTTACGATGAGCATTTGAATGGTGAAATGTATTTAAATTTTTTATCCAATGAGATTGAAGGCTACTTAGATGGATTGCCATTGAGCACCTGTCGTGAAATACAATATTTTCAACAAGACGGTGCCCCTCCCCATAATGCAACAATAGTAAGGGAACATTTAGATGCAATATTCTCACCAAAGTGGATTGGAAACAATGGACCAATTGCCTGGCCACCTCGATCCCCAGACCTTACTCCTTTGGATTTTTTTTGTCTGGGGATACATAAAGGATAAAGTTTTTTCGACACCTAGTACCGATATCGACCATCTCAAACAGAAAATAAGAGATGCATCTAATAGCATTACAACCATCATGCTAGAAAATTGCCACAGAAATTGTATGGACAGACAACTTATGTGCATTCAACAAAGAGGTCGTCAATTCGAGCATTTAATGTAGAATTCTTTTTCTGTATTGGTTTTATTTTCTTCCACAAATTCATTATGAAATAAATTGTTTTTCTGTTTGTTTGATTTCTTCTCCTCTTAAGTAAGTTTATTTCTGGGGTAAATTGCTATCGTTCGTCTCTGAAACTGCAGAAATCTTTTATGAATTTTTATATTATAAATACAATTTTCATAGATACAATCATTCAAAACGTCACTGATAATTTTTATATCGAAGCGTTAGAATCTGTGGAATTCATAAACAAACTAACGACAGGACCGTAATTAAAAATTGTTGTCACTGATGAAACGTTATAAAAATGTCGAGTATGATATACCACTGAATTGTAATTTTATCGCTCTATCAATATTTGTGATGAAATAGACAGGTCCGTATTTGAAAAAAATTGTTGATGATGGCGGTGTTGACACGAAACGTTTGATTAAAAATTTATCGTTACGTAGTTCTAGTACATTTTGAATACAATGAAACTTTCCTTTTTAATTTTTTTGTATTTTCTGAAATATCAATTCTATTCGTAAAAAAACGAAAACAGCATTTTCAGTTTTCCCTGTATAAGTTGGGAAGGGCAAGAATCCCCGTGAATTTTCTTTGACCAATTTACTGCTCACCACAATAGTTACCTTTTTTCCCATTTAATCGTCTTTGTATCTATTACGGTTTAGAATACAGCAATGTTACCACATGATAAAAGAAACGGCCTGAATAGTATATATACTATGCACGATTTTGAATTCATCTTAGAAAGAAGCTCTTCAATTGTCAATTCAACAATATTCTAGGAGTTTATACACAATGATCGCAAAAATAATGTTCCTTCCACAGAGCTAATATCTCTGATATTATTGAACAAATCTTGAGTATTCTCGGAAAAATTAATCTCGACAGAATATCCCATACAAAAACTCCTCCATAAATTCCAATAAGAAAGAATCTAAACATTTAATAAAATTCTCTATTGAAATATCGCCCAAGCTGAGCTTGGAATTCATGGCAGGCATTATAAATGTATATCTTATAATTGAATGTCCCTAATTCCAACGAAATTAATTAGGTTCTCTCACCCTGAGAGGGCACAATAATTCGCTTCATAATCATTTCAAAGTATACAGTATTTGTGGACAGATGGTGGAAAACGAAAGCAGACTACTGTGCTCCTTTTGTGTAACCAATTTTTTTTATTTGCTTCTGGTGGAGAGACGTAAGCGGTATTTATCTTCTAGTCCTAAAAACCAACAAATTCACGATCCATCCACTCAACTGAAGGTAGTATTTGTAAATTCAAAACCGATAGATGAAATCAGTTTTTATCGATATCGAGAAGTTTGTTGAATCACTCCATCAATATCTTTCTTTGTCTTCAGAGTTCTGTCAAGCAACCTAATAAATGAGTGGAAGAAAACAAGACACCAAACATATTGGGACCAAATCGAAGGGCATCGACACAGCACAGCCATGGTGAGGCATTTAAGCCAAACACTGACGGCTGACATTCTCAACCTGAACAGACCTAAGATACGCATACTTACCGGCTTACTAACCGAACATTGCGCCCTTAGGAAACACCTGCACACCATGGGAATAAACAGAGAAACCGTGGAGTGCAGACTTTGTGGTGACGAGGAGGAAACAGCCTCTCACATCATCTTCGAATGCGACGCGCTGTACAACTAGCGTTACAGAATATTCGGACAGACCAACCTAGAAATAGGCATGAATTCGAAACACCTAGTGAATAGATTACTAAACCTGATAAAAGATACGGGCCTATTTAACTAGGAACTACTGACGACAGAATACAATAGACCCCAGTTGGTCTCAGTGTTAAGGGTCACCCTCACGGGTAAACCCTGCGTCTGGTTCGTCAGCCTCAAACCAACCAACCAACCATCTGCCAAGCAAATGACATCAAAAGATATCCAAGTAAATAGAAGGGTATCAAAAGATTATCAAGGATATCAGAGGATATCCTCGTGATTATCAATAGCATCAGGATACCAGTATCAATACGAGAATGTCTATGTATTGCTAAGTACCCAGTATGAGCTTGAGTGCATACTCAGCTTTAGCAGCACCATGATTTGACAATAAATCAGAAGTCATGACAATGTGCAATGGAAGTAAAAGCTGGTGCTTTATCAATCTTTAATTGAGAACACTCCACTTGGAGAGATATGAAACTGATACATCTGACGAAGTGAAGTTCCTGTCAAGAAGTATTTTCTATTCTGCTACTCTAACAATAACAACAGAAAAAACTTAAATGAAAAATTAATAAATTTAGTTTTCCCAAAATAACTTGAAAATAAAAAATATTTTTGAAAGGTTCATAATAACATTTAGATGACCTCTCTGTTGCGCAACTTTTTATCCATTTAACTAAAACTTTATAATAATACTAATAATAAATTCTTGGTTCACTCCGCCTGCTCAGGGCACATGATTCTCGGACCCAATAGTCACTTACCCCACGGCGTGGGGAGTGGTTATTGGGATAAATGACCCAGCGCGCCCTCCGGAAGTGTCGGGGCTCCGGAGACAGGGCCTGTCTGGGAAATTCCTAACGAAAAAAAAATAAATAAATAAATCGGCTTTATTATTACAAAACAGAGGAAAAAATCAACAAATGACATAAGATGGTCCATAATTTTGGCTACTATTACCATTTTAGATATCACTGTGGTGGACAACCTTATCTTGGACTCACTGTATACACTGTATAGAATGACCAAAATCATCCTCAATCAACATATTTCCTTTTTTTTTTTTCATCAAATATACACCATGTTGTATTAGGGTTTGAATTTATCTATACACTGCACGAGTTATTCTGATACGAGCTTTTCCAGAATGGCACATGCTCATACGAATCCAGTCGTATCATTCAATTTAAATGATGAAATGTTTCTTCGAAACTAATTCAGTATAATTTGATGTCAGAATTGACATGAATTGAACGAAACTGAAGAAGTCCCCGGAGGGAACGTCTTTGCCAATATAATTGTCCTAATAAATTATATAACCCAAGATATTCTATAGAAAACAATATATATTCCAGTGAATCATGGATCATACTGTAGCTGGTGATGAAAAAGTTCATAACCTATCAGAAAACCACAACTTGATATCTGCAAAAACCTTTCGATTTTCGAAGTATTGGAAGGTTTCTAAAAAATTCAATTCCTAACAGATAATTTTTTTATGTTCCAAGCTAATGAGGAGCGTTTCAGGTCAATTCTCATTTTTGATAAATATGACTGAATAGTAGTTTCAAAAATTGCATAACGCAGATTTTCGATAGCAGTCATATACGGTATACAAAAAAAATTCTATGATTTGGATCATTCAATTCTTCAAAATTTTTAATATGAATCTTTCATCTTCTTTTGTGTCAAATTAATTTCCTACGAAAACCCGGATATTGGCCTTAAAAACTTGCTCGTTTTGTCCTGAAAAGGCATAGAAGTTGCCATAATGGAAAAAAGTGTAGCTGAGTAGAGTACGGGGGTAGGTATTTTACCCAGCAATCAGGATTGCAGTTTCGTTCTAAATGGGTTTATTTTCTATTTTATCGAATTGTGAGCTGCACTTTGTTGCTCATTTGTCATAGCGACTGATTAGCTGATGAATCTCAATCAGCCACTTGTACTGATCAGTTAAATGAACTTTCATGGAAAAAATGTCCGGTCTAAATATTTTCCTACTTGTCTGCCGTAATGAGCAGAATAAAGCAGTAGGCACAATGGAAGTTTTATGTAATAAGTTTTAAGTTTTGGGATTTTGGATATCCATTTTACAAATAAAACAAGATGCAAAACAGAATTGAAAAATGAAGCTTGAATCTTATCAACAAGATTGTTTATGAGGCGTGATCAGGATAATAATGGCAATGATAGTTTCGCGTTAAAAAATATCCAAAATTCTGAAAATTGAAACTAAAAACATAAAACTTCCGTTGTGTGTCAGCCTTAACCCACCATGTTGAAACCACATGGCCTGTCTAACTTTCAGCGGCACATCTTCCGGTAGATGGGTAAATTAGATTTGTGAAAATTCTAAATAATTTGAGGAGTTCAAAGTCGGTGAAAACTCTAACGGACCAATCACGTGGATTTTCAAACTACCAACTATAGAGGTTGTGCATATTCAAAACACCCCGACGGTGACATGATGATTGATTTTTCCATAATATTCTATTGATGAAATCTGGGTCTTGTGGGTTATTGCTCTTGTTATTTTCTTCAACCAGCTGTACCCTTAAGTCTTCGAGAGACTTGAGGGAGCTAGGAAAGACGAAGCCTTTACCTTTTAACGTGTGATACTAAGCATGGGACCCGTGGCCGCGCTGGGATTTGAACTCATACACCTGCGGATGAAATGAAGAAAGGGTTCTGGGACACCCTGTATATCCACAATTGAAGAGAGAAATAAATGAAAATAAAGTTACCATACCAACCACGAATAAATCGTTCCTTTGATAGAAAAGTGGCACAACTCAAAAATCAATAAAATTCAGTTAACCCCTCAAACGGTATTCTAAACCCAGTATCTGCCAATTTACACCATCCATTTGTCAGTTTTCTACATAGAAGTACTGGGTTTAGAATGCCGTTTGAGGAGTTAGCTGAATTTTGTCGAATTTTTAGTTGTGAAACTTTTCTATCAACGGAGCGAAATGTAAAAAACATGCATTTTGTCTGAGGAAACCTGCAATTTCAAGTTGATCATCACTCTTCGTGATGGCTCCAAATATCCACAATTTGAAGTCAAGTGGATGAATAATTGATCAGCGCGTTGGCTGGAATGCAGCACTCATCGAGTTTCGTCACTCTAATCGTCGAAACAAAAACAGTATCGTGAAATGCAATCAGCAAACACAAAACTACCATAACCGAATGTGTAAATCAAGCATGCTCTGAAAACCAATTACATTATGTATGTGTGTTTCGCCGCCCCGAGCGAAATGGATTCCGTTCAACAAATAAAAGGTCCATTTCATGTAGGCTGCAAGAGGCCTGTAGTTAGATTTATAAGCAAGAGTTATTAAAAGGCTCTTTGTAGTGTAACTGCGTAGCCATTTGTTCTCGATGTTTATGCTTTGGAGACGTTACGCCACCTGCGCTGATGATTATTTTCTGGCTAATTTCTTAGTCGACGTCACATCGAACGATGTAATAGTATTTCAAATTTTCTACTTCAAAGTGGGGGTCGGAACAAAGGAATATCCAATGGGTGAAAATTACGATGTGCTAATTATTTTCCAAATAAATATCTACCCTAGTGATAATCTTCATACTCAATTTTGACAGTTTCACGAACATGTGTTCTTGAAAGTTTGTTTGGTTCGAAATGAAGACAAAACATTTGAAAGCGAATATTTATTTATGTCAAATTACGAATGAACTCGAATACGGACATGACATTCTGGAAAATGGGACATACATAAAAGTAGATATAAAATTTAAACATAGAAATATAAAATACAAAATATTGATAACGAGTTAAAGTACAAAAATATAAAATATTAAATATTAAATATAAAATTTTGCAACTAAAATATAAAATTGAAGTCTATAATATAAAATTTGAAACGTAAAGTAAGTCCTTAGGAATATAAGCATATGATATGCACAGATAAATATATTTTTCAGTTATTTTTAGTGTCTATAATTTTGTCTATTTTTGTTTTATTTTCTGTTACGAATTTTTTTAGTAGTTTTTTGAATTTAAATGGAAGATGTATATTTATCATTTAGTTTGGAAGCGAATTCATAATTTTGGGGCCTAAGTAATTTAAACTCCTTTGTCCAACAGTTTCATTCATATGTGGGACAGAAAAGGGATATTTTAGTCTCGTGTCATATCTGGAGTTGTGAGCCATCTCAAGAGTGTGTTTGTTTTTAAACAAGTAATGAGCAACGTTACAGAAATATATTTGTCTAGGATTGAATAGCTGAATTTCATTTAGTAACTGGTCTGAAGAATAATTTTGGGGGTTTCTTAAAATAATTTTATAAAAACGTTTCAATAAATTTTATAATTGGAGCGAATGGGTTTTCAGTATTCCACCCCGAGCAATTATTCCGTATGTGAGGTGTGGTACTACCAAGGCATTATATAGGGAAATCAGATCATTTTGGGAAAGAAATTTTCGGGATTTGTAGAATAAATAAATTAATCATCTAAGTTTTTTTGTAATGAATTCTACATGACTATCCCATTTCAAATGACTATCGATATACACACCTAAGTATTTTACGCTCGTGGCTGAATTTATCTCAAGTGTTTTGTGACTTTCCTTGATTTCTAGAGTGTTGAAATTTGGCAGATTTGTTTTGTATGAGCTAAAAGGGGTAAAAAGGGTTTATCCAAATTCAAAGTTAGAAATTTATTTTTAAACCATTTTTCAATTTGGAGGAAATCTTTTTCTACTTTTATTTTAAGTTTTTCCCAGTCTGAATCGTGATAATATATAACCGTATCGTCTGCAAATGTAATAATTTCCCCACCCAACTGTATCCAAGAAAAATAAGTTATTCACGTACAGAATGAATAGCATGGGACCTAAGACCGTTCCTTGGGGTACACCGTATTTTAGAGTTCCTGGAGCACTGAGAGATCCATTTATGTTCACAAATTGAGTTCTGTTCTGTAGATAGTTCCGAAACAGATTCAGTTGTAAACCCCGTACTCCAATATCCTGTAAGGATTCGATCAAAAGTGAAAAATTTACTGTGTCAAAAGCCTTCACTAGGTCTAGAAATATACCTAGCGATGGTTTCTGTTCATCCAGATCATGATATATTTTTTTCATCAGGTGTGATATTGGGTCCTGGGTTGAGATTCCTTCTTGGAATCCATATTGTTTGTCGGATATTATTTTAAATTGTTTTAGATAACACCACAGTCTTTGTTTGATGATTTTTTTCAAATATTTTAGAAAAACCAGTTATCAGGAATATAGGCCGGTAGTTAGTTGTAATTAACTTATCACCTTTTTTATAGAGGTTTTACCACTGAGATTTTGCCTGGCAACAATTTTTCGAAAAATCTGTCAAATTATTTTCACTTTATTCTCACTCTCTTGGGATATTACAACTGAGTTTTGTGTTCATGTTCTGGTATGTGGAAAAATTGCTTACGTAGATGTTGTCGAACACAGGATCAGTGGTAATACAATTGTCTGATATCGAATATTTTCGTTTCTATTTATCAGGTGTTTGTTGGATACCGGGAATTCTTTGAAAAAATTAATTTCAGAAACCTCCTCTGCAAGACTCCTAAAGTATGGAGATAAGGTTTTGCACCTGAGCCCCAAACAAGTATCCCGTAACGAAGATGTCTTTCAACTTGGGAATAATACAATGTTTCGAGATAGATTTCAGGTAATAGCTCTTTGAGTTTCCTAAATTTGTACAATATGGCTCTCAGTTTCTTCAGAAGATATGCTATATGCAAATCCCAATTCATGTGAGAATCAATAATTATGCCTACTTCATTTTTGTTTGTGGGTAGATGGTGAAAGTCTTTAAACGAGAATTCATATTGAACTGGTCGAAGGTCGGTCTAGTTGAGGAGTTACAGGTGAAGTATAGCTAAATGTTTTTTTCCATGTTCACGGTTAGTAGTTTGAAGTCCAGCCATTGTTTAATTCGTGAAAAACCAGCTTCCGCAGTAGCTTTCAAATCATTCCAGGTGTCCGCTTCTTTAAAAGATAGCAATGTCATCGGCAAAACCTATGATGTTATCATTTTTTTCTAGTGAGAATAGTCCATTAATGTATATGTTGAAGAGGATAGGACCAAGTACAGTACCTTGGGGAACTCCATATTCAATGAGCATCTCATTGCTGAGAGTATCCTCAATCCTGACAACTTGGTGTCTGTTCATGAGGTAGCTTTCGAAAAGCAGCAGAATATTATTGCGTATTCCAATGTCTTTTAGGCAGTTTATGAGCAGTTGGTGACTCACTGTATCGAATGCTTTCGATAAATCGATGAATAAACACAAACATGGCTTGCTGTCATTGAGGCTTTGGTTTATTCTTGTAGTTAGGGCGATTACAGCATCCTGTGTCGATGTTTTTCCTCTGAACCCATACTGCTGCTTGGATAATATTTTGAATTTATTCAGAACTAACAAGGCGTTGTTTTATAAGTTTTTCGAAAATCTTCGATATATGTGTAATGAGGAATATGGGTCGATAATTATTAATATTGTTTACATTGCCTTTTTTGAATATAGGGGTAACGATAGAACTTTTGAAGACCGTTGGGTAAATTCCATACTCTATGCAATTGCTGAATAGATGTATAAAAGGTTGCGTGATGTATGGACTGATGAGCTTCAGTGTTTCAGCTTTTATATTATCTATTCCTGCTGCTTTACCGCTTTTCAATTCGAAAATGGTTCTCTGTACTTCATCCGCTGTGGTGGGTGCGAACACAATTGTATTGGCTGTAGTTTTTATTCTACTCTATAGTTTTCATCTTTAACGATTTTACTGGCTAATGTTTAACCTATTTTGCATCGTCTGGATGAAGGGTTTTGTTGCATATCTGTACCTCAGAGGCAAAGTATCTTAAGTCCAAAACTTGCATTTTACAGAAGAAGCATTTGTAGATTTTTATAATGAATTATGTTAAGTTAATGTCTAACTATTTGAGATAATATTTTCAAATTTGAAGATATTCAAGGAAATGAACGTGTCTTTAATATGAGATAATGACATTTTAAAAAAAATAGATTTGCTTTTATTGCGACTTAACATATTTTAGCTCAGAAAAAAATTTGTTAATTTCTCTAAGCTCTCGTTGTGACTTAACATATTTCTGAATTGTCTAACTTTTTACTAGAATTGGGAAAAAATACAAAAAAAATTCAAATGGAAGATTATTTTATGTACATAAATTCAACATTCTCAACTTGATTTGGTCATATTTGACATAGTTTGCCTCTGAGGTACACATATATGTGTTAGACTTTCTGATTTAAACGGTTTATACACAATTAAAATAAATTAGTAGAGAAATTGTGCTAAATTTAAAGCACAGGCAGTGGAATAAAGGATATCAGAATTGTATTCTTCAAGGTTAGTACAAAAGTTATTCGATTTCTGCGGTATTATCCGAGAAAAAATCCTTCCGTATAACAACATGCCACCGGATAAATATTCTCAACTCTCTATACTATCAATATTGATCATGGTTAGGCACAATAATCGTTAGTCCTATGGCAACACAGGGAACCAAAAGTTCAAGCCGACAAGATTGCCGTACTGATACTCGCAACTTATACTTTCTCCAAATAAGTCTCTTATCTCTGGGGCGTTGTCGCAATAGACGACATACCATGCAGTGTCTTCTTATTACCCGTATACATCAGAAACTCTCAGACATGAACGAACATATATTACTCGACGAAGTAAACTCATTTCTCCAGATGCGAAAGTAAATAGAAGAGAACTAAAGGTGAATGATGATTATGTTTGTCGCTGGGGATTTTCGCTTCAGAGTTAGGAGTTCTCATGAAAAAAATGGGATGATGGACGGCTCTTCTGTAACGCAATAGGACATTCTGTTTCCCTTTATTACACACTTTTTCATGCAAATTCCTAGATGCTCATTTTGGTATCCTCATCAGTAAGATAGCTGTTATATTTCGTAGAAATCCTAGGATCGCGCATTCAAGTAATCGTAACAATGTGAAAAAAAAAGGTGTTCAAGATGAATGTAACCTACTTTTATGATTTTCATCATCATCGTCAGTTCTTCATTCGGTTGACGTTTTAGAATGGTTCATTCTAATGAAGAGAGAGTGAAATTGATTTCATTGAATTTTAATAGTATATTACGTATCGAGTGTTGTTGAAAGCATATTACGCACGAATGGAAAAATTACGCACGACGCCGCGGCGTAATTGCATTACGCACACTTTACTTGCGGCCATATAAGATATTTACTTGGAATAGGCTTTAATATTCATGTTGTTTTTTATATTTAGAGTCGATGAAAGCATTGAGTAAAAGGCCCATAGATGCAAATGAATAAAAGACCCAAAATCTCTGCACTATAGGTTCGGGTTTTGGCCGTATCCAGGACGAGGAGTTTTATACCACCTATTTCCAGGAGGCGGGACAAACCCACCTACATCTTCATCATGCAGAAAGCAAGGAAGTTGTACCATTATGGGATCAGAGGTACTGTCCACAATTGGATAGAATCATATATCTCAGACAGAATGCAAATGGTCAAAATAAAAAAATTAAAAATCTGAAGAATCAAAGATCTATTGTTGTGTTTCTCAAGAAACAGTACTCGGCTCTGTTCTCTTTCTATTATATTTGAATGACTTAGCAAGTATCAATATCTCAGGGAAGTTCACAATGTTTGCCGATGATACAACCTTGACATAGATGCGCTAAAAGACAATATCTATCGATTTAGAAAAGGTAAAAAATTGGTGTAATGCCAATTTTCTGTGTTTCAATGCAGAGAAAACTAATATTCTGACTCTCAGATTTAACTATGATAGTTTGTATTTAGAGAACAGAACAATTGTTAATAAGTCGAATATCAAGTTCTGGATGATAAATTGAAATTCATATATATATTCATATATATCAAATCATATATAACGTCCTTGAACAAAATATTTGCTAGCGGTTGTTTTGCTGTTGGAATAATTAGAAAAGAACTTGAGTTTTCGATTTATAACGCATCTTATTTTGCATTGATTGAGTCACAGTTGCGATATGGCATTCCTTTCTGGGCCAACAACTGTTTAATTCTGTTTTTGTAATGCAAAAGAGAGCGATACGCTATTTATCCGATTCACTGCAAACCTCTATGATGAAAAAGACACATCTAAACTTGACAAGTTTTAGAACATACGAAACCCGACAAAACAATAACATTGCTTTGTCAATTCCCAAATCCTCCTTGACAAAAAAGCTCATTGATGTTTGAAAGTAAAAAAATGTTCAAATGTCTGACTTATCCTCATTCCAGAAGGCAGTTGAAGATATATTGTGTACGAAAGCCTACTATTGCCTACAGGAATATTATAGTGATAAATGGTGATTTATATTTTAATCATTCATTATTTTAACGTGTTTGTAATATAAAATTTGGTATTTTATATATTTATCCATATTTATTGATTTTATATTTTCAACCAATCTTTATATTTCTAGATTCGTCGTTTTACTACTTACATATTGATCTTGTCATCTTTATATATAATAGTATAAAGAGGAAATTATATCGACCGGCTTATTCTTTAAGAAAGTGTTAATAGTATAGTTTAACGCTTTGTCAGTAAGAATATTTTCTTGGACAATAAAGCATATTGTTGATTGATTGATTGGTTACGTGGGTTGTTCGCTAGCATCAGTTCATTGGTGTATATCATGGATGTAATCATCTTAGGTTCTGAAAAAACTCAAAACCGATTCAGACATTGTGCGTCTGTCTCGTACTCGCCTTCCAGTTGTTCATGGAATATATGCAACGTCTGGTATTTGAAACCACTTATACTTTCATAGGAGTATTATAGTATCTTCTGATCCCGCTGATGTCACTGGTCACGAGAAATCCAAGGACGAGATGTCTGTAGAATCGGTCTGAAATCTTCCTCATGTTTTCGATTATCCTTTCTACCTTGGCCATATTATGCAATGTGACTAGCCAAATTTACCTATCACCACGATAGGAAGCACTTTATTTCACATCCTCTCCAGGCGCATCATTTGGTACGTGGAGAGGCTACAAAATATTTGACAAGCATGGGTCATCGATGGCCCAATGACCTGTTTATAGATCCACAACTTATTTTCTCTCGCCAGTCCAGACGGTGTCGGAGACCTTCTGTATCTCCAACAGGACCATCTTTGTGTTGAGAAGTTGGTGGAAAACCTCCCTGATCCCATGAATTGATCTGGCCACCTGAGAGATTGTAAAATGGCTTCTTCGGAAGCAGAATTGCTCATCTGGGGTGTGTTGTAGATCCTCAACTCTTTTTAGCAGGATCCTGTCCATCAATTTGTTTCTTCGGGCTTTGACGGGGACAATCTTTGCATGTTTCAGACATTGTGGGTTGTGCTGTCATTTTCACTTTGTTTACAATATGGATCAACTGGAACAAAGATTTCCTTGGAAGATTCCTCAGCAGAATTTCTATTGTGTCCTCCCGAGTGGGTATCAGGTTTTCTTTGGCTTCGTCTGCATCGGCAAGTATTCTTCGTACATCTCGGCCTTCCCCTGCTCTGTCTTCGCTTGTGTTCGACCATTTTCTACGGCAGGGATGACCATTCGTGGTATCTGCTATCTTCTCTGTCGTTCAACTGTATGAGGTCTAAGATGAAGTCCGGAAGTGGATCCCTATCTCTCGGTTTCCTACCGTGTGGTAGAGTGTGGTATATGACTCTTACCCTCTTGGGGGTTTGCTTGCGCCTCGGCTGTGACACCGTTCAGTGCTCTAATATGCCAATCACATAACACTTTCGACAAAAAAATCATGCGATAGCAAAGGCAATTGTCATGTGTCCGAGAAGCCTTCATGCTCTGATTATAGACAGACCAGATTTGATCTAGTTACCCCTTTTCGAATTTTAGTCATTTAATTCAGAGGATGATAAAAGCCTCGAGAGATAAGTAAACATAGTGAGCAAGGTCATACTTGCAGCTTACGAGGAGAGCTACCCTGAAAAAACGAAGCAACGGATAACAAAATAGAAAGCCTCAGAAGGGAAATGCGTAGGCTAATGAATTATGTAAAAACCAACCAAGACTGGCTACAATAACGCAATGCAATGAAGAGATCGGAAAAGCAAAAATGCCATTCTGTGATAAGGTAATGGATACTCCATATGTTCTAGAAGAATACTGCCGTGCTAATCAAAAACGGCGTATCTGCAATTTTCATGTTTTTAAAAAATCATGTTTTAATATTATGTTGGGGGCAATTTTTGCAGATATGGCAGTTTTCATAAAGGTATTATATCGGCTAATTTACAATTACGAATTCACTCCTAGAAGGATAGGTGTGAAATGATGCAGACAAGCCAAAAATTACCTTAATTCATTAGTCACAAATTTGACCTAAACAAGGACGATGATACCTTCGAGGAAAGTATATCAATGCTAATCGAGGCCCACTTTCTTGGCGTAAAAATTCCGAATGACCCAGTAGCGGTGAATAGTCTGCAAAGAGAGCAAAGAAGGCTGCGGACTGGAAACTAGCTACAGAGATAACAAGGTCAAATCGGTGGGCAATAAGTGAATTTCAACCATACCAATCTCCAGGAGAGGATGGAATATACCCAATACTACTCTAGAATGGGCAGGAAATATCACTTCCATATCTATGAAGAATATTTGAGGCTTTTATAGCAACTGAGAGACAGAATGGAAGAATAATTCATCTAGCAAAGGTGGAGAGACTAAATGACAAATCATACCATCCTTTCAGTCTAGTGTCCTTCGTGCTTGAAACTCTGGAAATACTAAAAGACAGATATTCACAAATAGATATGAGCTTTCATTAACGAACCCCCTCAACGAGTGCCAATATGCTTATTAGCCAGGAAAATCAATAGGTGATCTTAACAGGCCACTAACAAAGTCCCTGGAGGACAAAGAGATAGCCATTGCGATATTTATAGACATTGGGGGGCTTTTACCAATGCATCTACAAGTTCAATCACCGAAGCTCTAAAAAAAAGTGGATTCTAACCCATCTGTCTCGGAGGATGAACGCCAGCTAGAGGGTAATCATATCATCTATTGGCGAAACCACAGTCACAGCTAGAGCAGGCAGGGGCTGTCCACGAGGAAGAGTGCTATTACCTCTCCTGTTGGCTATCCCAATGGACCAATTATTGAAGAAAATAACATCCAACGGCATTCCTCGCTTAGGGTACGCCCAAGATCTTGCGATCATTGCAAAAGGCACATTCGCAGAAACAGCCTCGGAGTATACACGAACTGCTCTAAACATAACTAACAAGTTGGGCCAAGAGAAGAAACTAACTGAGAACCCGTTTACAACCACGATAGTAGTTGAAATTCCAATAGGTTATTAGAGCAATGATAGCGTATGGTTCCAAATACGGCAGGCTGAGGCGATGCAGATTAATTCAAAACCCGTCTGTGATTACTTGGAAACAGACAGTCCTCAACCTGGGCTTTAGGTCACACAGGTAAACGTCAAGGAGTTCCTATAAAACCAGAACAGATGAACAACCAGGATCCTGGCTCTGCTGAACATCAAATTGGCAGACACAACAATATTCCGGTTTTGCCAAGAAGATGAGGAAACCTGTGCACATATACTGTGATTCTGCGAAGGTCTGATCAGAAGGTTTGCCACGATTGGGGACCCCTTCCCACCCCTTCCTATACATGGTGGACCTGAGGTCTGGCTTATAGAGTCTAGTTATGTGGACGGGTATACATAATATATCTACAAAAGTTGCAGTGGAAAGGCTGCTAGAAGCACAAGCCCATTATTAGTTTTGATCCTAACATACCAGTCACACTTCCATTCACCATTTGGTCGATAGTCGTGGGCGACGTACCGTTCCAGGGGAAGTGGGTTGGTGTATCTAGGAAGTCGATAACTACATTATTGTAATGTTGTTATTCATCGAATAATCCCTCCTTTCATTTGCACTGGGGTTATAGGCACAATTTCTCTCAGGTCACCTTGCATTGAAATTTCCTTCTAGCAGCACCTTATGTCCGCTATTGCAAAAATTGCCCAGGTCCATTGGCTTCTTCCTTTGTCCTAGGAATTATACCGGGTGGCTACGGAAGTATTGCCTACGGAATATCTCAGTTATTGTATGAAGTAGGTTTGTGAAATTTGGAGCGTCGATATAATGACAAGAGCTAGAATTTGAGCATATTGACATGTCGAAGTTAACTTTCGGTCTGACCGGAAGTAACATGACATATCACAAGTTGGTATCTAACCAGAAACTAGATCAGAAAAAAATTATTATTGAAATTCACCGAGTAGGCCGTGGAAGCAAAATGAAAGCCAAAAATTGAAAAGTTGGCTATGGAAACCATACGTCACTTGATAACAGTTGCTACTACTGTGATATTTTATTTTCATTCGTCGGCGTTAGAAAAAGACGCCAAAAAAAATGTTGGAAAATTTGGGAAAAAACAATACTCTGTAGGTCCATAACTTAAATAGGAACATACAACGTTTTCTTGCCTGTACTATTCAGCATAACCATTCCTTTCTAATGATATAATAGAAAGTAAATTTTTGAAATGAAATACCAAAAAATCCAATTATTATTATTCAAATAACAAAAAAACAGATTTGTCGAAAAAAAAAATTCAAATTGATAGGATTAAAGATAAAATAAATTCAAAACAAATGTTCGAAATGCATTCCCTCAGCGTCAATACATTTATTGACTCTGGTGATATTTTCATGTAAAACGTTTCTCAACATTTGGGGCGTGATATCTTGGAAAGCTCTACGAATTTTTACTTCTAGCTCATGTAGAGTTGTAGGCTGTGTGGAATACACCCTATTGTTAAGATGCCCCCATAGAAAAAAGTCGCACGGAGTAAGATCAGGTGACCGTGGTGGCCACCTGACTGGACCATGGGTTGTTATAAGTCTCTCTTGAAAGCGATTTTGAAGATAATTTCTCGCTATTCTTGAATTATGCGGAGGGGCGCCATCTTGCTGGAAGTACATTCTCTCAGTTATTTCCGCTGGTAGGTTGTTAATGAATTCCGAAATTTCATTCGTTAAAAAAATTAAAGTATCTCTCTCCGGTTAGTTGGCCTTGAAAAAGAATAGGGCCAACAATATGAGTTCCAACTATTCCTACCCAAACATTCACACCAAATCTCTCCTGGAAGCCACCTTGTCGAAACCGGTGCTCGTTTTCTATCGCCCAGTACCTGAAACAAAAGACCGTTCACACTTTTAGCACTTTACACTTCGACTATCGACAATAATCCAAATAAAGTACAGTACCTACCTTGTATTATTCCTGTTAAATAATCCATTGTTGGTAAATCTTGACTCGTCCGTAAACAAGATATAATAGTTAAATAGGTGATTCTCAGCATTTTGTCGAAGAAACCAATTACAATATTCCAGGCGCCTTTCACCGTCATTTTCATACAAATGTTGATGCAACTGATACTTGAAGGATTTAAATCCATGTTTTTTCAAAATTTTCCTAGCAGAGTCCTTACTTATAGCTTATTCGGCGCCAATCTGCCTTGAGGAAATTGTGCTATCATATTGTACTAAAGCTAATACATTAATTTCAGATTCCTCATCAATAACAAATGCTTCTTGGTCTTCGTGAACATCAGGCTCAGTTCTTAATTTTTCTTCAAGCCACTGGAAATACCTTCTTGACGGTTGCTGCCTCCCTGGATATCGCTCTAAATACAATCGTTCAGCGGCATAAGAATTTTTTAAACATTCACCATAAATGAGAAGCATGTCAATTTGTTCGGTTCGTGAATAACGGGGCATTTTTTGAATATTCCACTAACTGATTTAGATTTCCAAACCCTTTTAAAATGGCAGAATCAAAAACACTACTTCGAACGTCAAAATAATATGGATAGCAGCGTTCGTGAGAGCTCTCGTTTCTTTTTTGTTTCATTCCAAATACATCTTAATCAGCCTACTTGTTAATATTTTGGTTCGAATGATTATTGCAATGGAATGATTATTCTGAATGGCACAAACATCGTCCATAGGTAGATATTAGAATATCTATGGACGATGGCACGGACCAAGTACGTTTATGTTCCTATTTAACCTAGAACCTACAGGATATAATTTATCATTCCACATTATTTTTAATGTTATTTTTGTGTATGGCGATAATAGAGCAAGAGCAACTGTTATCAAGTGACGTATGGTTTCCATAGCCAACTTTTCAATTTTTAGCTTTCATTTTGCTTCCACGGCCTACTCGGTGAATTTCAATAATAATTTTTTTCTGATCTAGTTTCTGGTTAGATACCAACTTGTGATATGTCATTAGAATGGGAATTGAATGCTAAATAAAGCGAAAAGAAAAAAAATAGGGTTTCCATTTAAAATAAGAAAGTTGATGTTACTTCTGTTCAGACCGGAAGTTAACTTCGACATGTCAATATGCTCAAATTCTAGCTCTTATGTCATTATATCGACGCTCCAAATTTCACAAACCTACTTCATACAATAACTGAGATATTCCGTAGGCAATACTTCCGTAGCAACCCAGTATATCGCATGCATCCTAGTACTATTCTTGAGCTGAATGCTGGCAAGTTCGATGGAATCTAGCGATGGATGCAGAGGTGTGCACGGCATCTTATAGCTACTCCGCCCCCTCTCAGAGTATGGGGCCTGCCCGCCCTTATGGTGGTGAATTCCCTGTCAGAGCTCGGTCTGTGATAGGAGTATTTGTTGACAATATTTCTAAGACGGAGAGATGAACTTGAAGAAAAACCACATCACAATCGAATGCAAATTAAGTCTATTCTTCACAGCATCAGCTGTACTATTGTATGGACGATAGCAGTTGATACAGAATGTCCCTGAATAGAGGAACAAACTCTCTTGGTAGAATCTTCACTTCATTTCAAAGATAAAAGTTGTAATGAAAATATTTTCCAAGATCATTACCAACTGAATCACTGAGTTAGAGGGTGTTGAAAATGGAAAATATGTTTTCTAGAAACACTACATAGCTGTTCAACTCTCACTAATACAATTTGGTATACCAATAATTGATGGCATTCAGTTTCGAATTCTAATGTGAATCACGTGCCAGATTTTCACAGATCACTCAATTACTATCCATTTCGTTCATTTTTCTTCAACCCTCAACATGTTCTCAATCGAAAGAGATGGGTTTCAATATATAAAATGTCAACGATTTCACTATAGACCACAAGTATTATCTATTTTTCGAGCCAGCTCGCGAAAGCGAAATTGTTTAAATTGTCATTTCTGTCAAACAGTTGCACCCTTACGATCAACCCCCATAAGTCTTTGAGCTAGGGAAGACGTGGCCCTTACCTTTTGACGTATGATGCCAGAAATGGGACCGGTGACCACGCTGGGATTTGAACCCATATCCCTACCGGTTGATACGTACCATCTAAACAGAATTGAATGGATGAGTTTGGGGAATGGGTTTGAAAATTACAGCGAATATGAATACGCAAATAAATATATTCTTTGCATGTGCTTTTTATTTTTATTTTTTCTGTTTTTCCTGAAAAAACGTATCCAAAATTATTGTGGGTGGAGAGTTTTCATCAGAATGCACTGTATATGAATATTATAATTCATCATCTTAACAAATTCCATATTTTGTCGGATTAGTATGCTAATTAATCATAACTGAAGAATATGGTTACAGCATAATCTGAATTATTTTGTCTAAACTCTGCAATATTTCAAGTTATTAAACTTCTGTCCGGAATTATAACGATGAGCTGTCTCGACGCTTGTAAAACGCAATTAAGTATTCAAATATTTGTACATATTCTGTTACATCTGCCATTCAATTAAATTGACTGATTTTCTTTCCAAAGGCTTATATTCATGGGTATTTTGATCAATGTTTTTGCAAAGTTAGCTCGTTTTTTTGTTGAACAACTCAATTATCTACTAATAATATTAACTGGTATTATAAGAATCTCACAAAGACATAGCCACTCTGACTAGATATCAGCTATTATTATTATTTACTGTGGCGCTCCTAGAAAATTTGATGAGGAGCCGAAAATACTGTTTCGAGATTGATAAAAGCCCCCTAGCTGCGCCGCTGAGTCCATTCCGCGGGCGCCTCATCGATAATCAGTTCCAAGAAGTGTTTATTCGGATGGATCATTTTCTGTACTGCATGAATAGTCTAGATAACGGAGCTACCGCTTCATCGCTCAATTCCTGGAAATGTGTAGAAGTTCTCCGTTTTGAGTATTCTCGAAGTCATCGCGAATAATCCAGTCTACACGATGAGTACCTATATAAACGCGAGACATTTGACTGGGAGAAGAAGTTTTATGAAGAGTTTTTTTATGAAGAGAATTATTTAAGAATGTTAGAAACTGATAATAAGCAGAAGTGTTTGGAATATTTAGCTAGTTGTATTGTTGTATAGATCTAAGTGTTGTATGTTTGTTTATAGTGAAGTTAGAAAATAAACAGTTTAGTAGTGTGCTCAGCCTATTATTTAGCAAAAACGTAACAATACAACAGCAACTATTCGACGTCAGAATATGTGTAAGTAAATAAGTTCTTTCTGATACTTCCATAATATTTTTGATAAATATAGCGATCCCACTCCTGAGAATCTTTCGAATGGGAATACTTATCATTACTTCTCTTTATTGGAAATAACATGTTTTCTATGAATTCCCAACTCCAACAGTGTTTCAAGATTGATTCCATTGTTCCTTGAAATATCCATAAGGATTATTTTGTAGCAACTCAGTATGAATGAGAATCAATCTGCGGATAGATAGGAATTGCACGAACCATAAAATAATTTTTATATCCACCGTCGTAACTGTAACTCGGACTGATGCTTTTCAATTCTCTTTTTCATTACCAGATAGTTTGTCTATTATAGAAGCGAGGCTTTCAGAAAGCTTCGCTCTGATTAAAATCCATCTCGTCATTTCTTTCAGATTATAATCGAATATTTTTATGGTACAATACGAGTATCAATCTGCACTGAAAGAATCAAGTTCTAGGAGGAGGATACTGAAGTTTGTTAGATTGTAGATGAAATGGTAACTTGTTCTCACATTCTGAATATCCATATTCATAATTTGTTACAAAACCTCCATATCTCACTTTCTTTGCAAATGCGTTTAAAACAGTTCCAAATAATGTTTTGATTATCTTGATTATGTGCTTGGTGTATCCAAGTATTGATTGCTTGATGAGTAATTTACTATTCTACAGGATATCCCTGAATAAAGGCGACAACCTCTGATGGTAGAATCCTCACTTCATTCAACGTAGAAAGGTCCAATAAACATATTTTCTAGGACGAGCAGTAACTGAGTTGCAGAGAGTTGAATGTGGTAAAAAATTATGTATTTCCATAATGACTCAATGAGGGCTCAACTTTTCCTTTGAAATTTGGCGTGTCAACATTGAGCCTAAACTTTCAATGCAAATGGAGTGTTTTTATAGATTCTTCTTTTCTACACAAAAAGTTTCCTCTTCTGATCTGACCAGATAACTCTAAAAGTTGAGATTTGAACTGACACTTCAACATTTACTTCAAAACTTCTCTGAAATCGTATTAAGTACAACATTCATGCACTTGAATACTTTCAAATATGTTAAGACTCGAAATAATAATGTCTTGCTCGGAAGAATGTAGCTTTAGTTGCCATCGTGACCAATACACTTCCAGAAATCCCCATGTCCAGGAGGGAAACTACTGGGTGAGAAAAATCTTAAATAATCCCTCTCCCACAAAAACCCCAAGCAATATTCCTACTGAGGAAAAATTCCGGAACCGATGCATGTGCAGAAGAATACAGCGTTTTAGACGTCCACGAGCATCACAGGCAAGGACGCGAAGAGCGATAAGAACGAGGCAACCAATTCGTAATACCAGAGGGAATCCAGGAGATCTCCCCCTGACAAAAAGCCGAAGAGCGAGACTGAAAGTGACAACTTTAAGATACCATCCTAGAGGTCAAACAGCATTCGACAATGAGTGAGGGAAATTAATACTGGTCTGGAGGAAAACAAAAGGGCGATGAGCAGAACTTTCAGTGCCTCCTGTACTTCCAGCAGGAGTGAGTCGGAAATGAGCTATTCCGAGTCCAGTATAGTCGGAGATGTTGAAAAGGCCCCTGGGTACTTTTTAGCAAGGACACTATCCCACTTCACGATTGCGTTGCCAGAGACCACCTCCAACAACAAGGACGCTAGTGTCAGCAAATAAGAGGGGAAGATCAAGGTGGTCAAGGCGGAAAATGCCTGCTGAACACCGTTGAGATCATAAGAAAGAGTGCAAGCAAACCTCATAACAGCACAAATACGTCTCTGCAAACAGAAGGCACGAGCATAATCTAGAATGAACAGCGGAAGGATATGGCAGTAGACCCCCCTTTGAAAGCGTCCAAGCAGGAAACGCATTATTCTGCGTCACAGTCAAGGGACAACAGATGCGAGGTAGAATGCGGGAAATCAACAATAAGCAACTAAAGCGGGAGAGGAATAGATTCCTGTAAAAAAGGATGAGTATCTCACCTTCGCAATCGTCAAACACAGGAAGCACACTTTCCCCCAGTGAAAAGTCCAGTGACAGCGCAGAACAGCGATGACTATGTTCAATATACACAAATAACAGACCCGGAAAGAGAAAGGGAGATTGGTCGGCAGAGAATATGAGGAAAACGAGTACGGGTAACAAAAAACGCTGGATCTACAGGCAGCCCTTGATCAGTAACTTCTTTGAGGTGATTGCAGAGAACCAGCATGAAATAGCCAAAGAAGATGCACATGAATACGAAAACCTGCACAGTAATGGAAAGAAACTCATCCCCCAATTACTGTGGATGCCACTATTAACAGTGTGCTATGAGAAATAAGCTGCAACAGACTATAAAAGGAAAGGTTTATCTACGAGTATACGAGTGAGTTTTTTCTTATACAGATAATCAGTGCAAAAAACCGTCAAATACTGAAGAACATACTGCAAAAAGCGGATGTAGAATAGTATGCAATCACCATGCCTGCGGAAAAATGCATGCGTTTATGCTCAAGGGGTTGAACCACGAGCCGTCTGAGGAGACAATTGAAGACGATTCGGCATTTAAACACGATGAGAAAAATGTAAATGTTCTCACCCATACGAAAGTAACGATGATATTCCTAGATAGACTGATGGTAAGATGGAAGTGAGGCAGAACAACCGGCATATCACTCAATGCATCCAATGCCAGGCTTGGGGTCACACCCAGTTAGTCTGTAACCTTGCGGTCCAAGGCATGCCTCGAGCCCAGGAACACGCAATCAATCTGTTGCAACTGTGGGAGAGCGCACACCTCAAGCTTCACGCAGCGCGAGACCTACCAACTGCATGTTGCGAACCTGTAAGTCAAGAAGACGCGAAAAGATCCCAAGTCGGAATATGTTCCAGCCCTAGCGATCAAGAAGAACGTCTGAGAGAAAAAACTAGCAGCAGAAGCCAGCAGTCAAATCACTTTCTAACCCTTATCCCAAAATCCAAGGCCACACAAATTAAAAGCCCGGATCGATAGCGAAAAATTATTTATCCCCTTCTCTAAAGGTGTATACTACTCTGAATGTGGGCGAAATCTTCAACAAAATACCACTTGTTGCGGATTTCGTCCATTAACATAAAATTGACAGGATACTCCTGTCTGATAAGAAGCTACGATAGGAACATCAGATAATTTCCCATCATCAGGATGGACAAGACGGAGGACTTGAGATGAGGCAGTATGGCGATCCTTGTCAGGAACAGTATACAGCATATGTACTTGTCGCTAAAGCAGAGTTCAATAGAACACGCTGACATACGGCTGGAAAATTACACAATCCCCAGGAAAACTAGATGACGTCACTATATTTGGACAATCTCTGCAATAGCAGGAACTTTATACAAGGCGGCCTAAGTGGAACTGGGTCTGTAATCCCAATACAAACGGCAGAGACAATCAAAACATACATCGAGAAGCTCTCTTCAAGGAGTTCTATCGATACTTTATCCTTGGAAGCTCACTTACCAGGGACATTACGAGAATCAAAAGCCTTCAAAATGCCCCGAGGAGGCATCAGCCGCTGGATATGTTCCATGAGCCATTAGAGGACAAATAGGGATAACGCAAAAAGTACCAAACCCAGTTTTCTCGTAGTTTTTCCTGAAACTCAGCAGATGATTAACCCCAATAAACTGATGTTTCCGAGTGAACTGAACATCCCCTTTGCATAACTTGGAGAAGGCATGAATGAAATCCGTGCTGTGACCAAGGCACTTCGAGCACATTATAGTCCACATAAAGAAGTGGGGTATACCCACAGACGGTTTGCCCGCCCCTGGAAACAGAAGGCAGGACTAAACCCCTTACCTCGAAAAGCGTTCAATACCAGTTTCTTATCCCCTCATTGTGGCTGTATGGGGGAGTTTAAAGCTATTTTTTCAGATATTTATATGTGCGTGAACGTGTGTGGTAATTTTCCCAGAATTTAATCAAGATAAAACATTCTTCTTTATCTTTTTTTTAATTGAAAAAGAACTAAATTCAATTCTGACACTTTCCAAGGAAACAGCCCCGGCACGTCTCTAATTTTTTACGTTGAAGTGTGTTTATAACCAAAGGAATACTTGGTTCAATTCTTTGAAATGTGACTTTTATTTAAACTTTACGTAAAGATGCTTTCTATTTATGAATAATATTAGTCGTTTATTCTGATTAAAATGTCCAAGTGACACTGACAAATAAAATACTTCAACCATAGCTCAGGAAATCTAATTCACTGATAGTTCAGTACTACAAATTGTATTCAAGAAATCGAAACTATCCAAAACAACGTTAATTTCACTCGACGCACGTTTCGCTAACAGAAAAAAAAAAGGATGTACGCTATTTCGAGCTCATGTGAATTCCAAATTTACGTTGTTTTCATATATTTGGTTAGTTTCTGTTCCTTGAATTTTTTTCACACCAAATGTTCCAAATTTTCATTAATTTGAGTACATTATTTTGTGTGTCTATAGAAATTGTGCATTTTGACATTCCACATAAAAAATTCACGAAAGTTATTGGGGTTTATCTATTATGAGAAGTTAAACAAATTTTTTGTAGTTTTTGGGGCAATAACGTGATGATGCATCAATGAAGAAAAGAACGAGCTCTATAAACTAATAAATGAAAATCCCGATAACTTACAAATAAAACAAGTATACAATAATTACAGACGAAACTTATATATATATATAAACTTACGAAAGAAGCAAAAAAACAATATTTTCAAAACGAAATTAAGAAAAATAAAAGTAAATCAAAAGGGCTCTGGGAAAGTGTCAATGAGATTTGCAATAAAACTCGCCCCAAAACAAAAATAACCAAAATAGAAATAAAAGAAAATCGTACCACTGAAAACAAACAGGTTATTAGTGATGAATTCAATAAACACTATATTGAAATAGGACAAAAAGTAGCTAATAAAATCGAAAAACCAAATTCCTTCCGAGATATTACAATTGAAATAAACAAAAATATGTTCTTATACCCCTCAAACACTGAAGAAGTATCACAAATAATCAAACAACTTAAACTCAAAAAAAGTCCTGGGCATGACGGTTTTACTGCAGAAACGCTGAATCAAATAGCCGACTTCATAACAGTCCCTCTCACTCATATTATAAATAGCTGCATTGAAAATGGAATGTTTCCGAACATTTTAAAAACCGGTGTTATCAAACCACTTTTTAAGAGTGGGGATAAACTGCAAATTTCAAGTTATCTCTTTGATATCAAACATAGCAAAAAAATTTGAAAAAATAATAAAAAAGAAAATGACACATTTCATGAAGAAACATACTATTCTATCCGATAATCAGTATGGGTTCAGAGAGGGGAGGTCAACCGAAGATGCAATACTAAAACTGACAACGCACATTTACAAATCACTTGACATTTCCAAACCGTCACTATGTATCTTTGTTGATCTTTCCAAAGCCTTTGATACTGTTTGTCACAAAAGGCTTCTAGAGAAACTGGAAAAAATTGGTATACGGGGTAAGCCGCACGATCTTTTGAAATCATACCTGTCGAACCGAAAACAAGTAGTAGATATTGATGGTGTGGTGAGCACTCCGAGGACAGTCACTTACGGGGTTTCTCAAGGAACGGTCTTAGGTCCCCTACTATTCACTATCTATATAGACAGCCTGTTGAAAATAACAACTGTAGGTACTATTATAAGTTTTGCTGATGACACGGTAATAATTTACAGTGACAACACATGGCAACAGCTGAAAGAAAAGACGGAAAAACACTTCAAATGGTTCCAATACAATAAATTAACTATGAATGCAGAAAAGACCAAATACTTACCTTTTACCTCCTATAGCAACAACTTGCCGAATATGGGTCCATTAAATATAAATCAAAATATATCCATTCCAGAAGCCAGCTCCATACCTTGGTATACAAATTGACAGACACATGAAATGGAACTTAAATATATCGTATCTAACAAGACAACTACGTGGATTCATATCAAGATTCAAACTGTTGAAAGAATTCCTTGATATTTCTCACTTGAAAACTATATATTATAGCCTAATTTAATCCCAACTCATATACGGTATTATAGGATGGGGAGGTGTAAATAATACACATTTAAATAGTCTCAATATTGTGCAGAAGAAAATTCTCAAAATAATTCTTGGCAAAGGAAAGACGTACTCTACTGACAATCTGTATAACGAATGCGGCATTTTTGATATTAGATTAGATTATTAGATATTTCCAAAATATGTTACAAGGGATTTACAAAAATAAAATTGAAATAACGCACCCAGATCATCCATATAACACAAGAAGGCGAAACCACAGCACTGTGGTACCGAAATGTATTAAAACAGTGGGTCAGAGGCACTGCAGCTTTCTAGGTACAAAAATTTGGGAATTATTACCTGAAACAATACAAACAAACCAGCCGAAGCAACGAAATTTTTGAAATAAAAGTTAAAAATTGGCTTAAATACTATGATAGACAGATATTACAAAAATTAATTTAGACCCTCAAAAAAAATGGTTCTTCAAACTTATAATAATTTCATTGTAACAAAAAAGTGTTCATCAAACTTACAATATTGTAATGTATATGTATGTGACCCTAAACCCCGATTATGACACTCACTTTATGTGAAACCTACCTGGATGTGACCCTTTTACTAAGTGATATTTAATCTTAGGTGATACTCACATGGGATAAAAATCGTTTGACTGTGATATATGTGTATATGAGACTCTGAACCCCGATTATTATTACAAATACTTTATGTGTAACCTACCTCAAAGTGACACTTTTACCAATTGTGATATATAATTTTTTTATGTGATACCACTTCTTCCCATATGTTTTATAATTATACTCTATTTTATTTTAAATTTATATTTTAATCTTAAGTATTTTTATTAAATTTAGAGGCTATATCACGCACAAGGATTAATCCACTGCGATTGCTCCTTCAGTGATGCCATTGTTTATTTCACACAGTATAAAAACTATACTTGATTGTACATTTATGATGAATAAACATATATTATTATTATTATTATTACGAATCTAATGATATTTCTGACCTATTTTGACTCCTAAAATTTATCAGAAATTTTGATAGTTCCATGATCCCTTCTTGGGCGTTTTATTATTTTTTAATGTATCTATCGATTCTGTGAATACAATTGCACTGTATATCGTATGACCCAGTCATATATGCCCTAGAAACATATAAAAACTATGTCTATTTGTAACATTTCCGTCAAATCCGGGTTAGAACACCCATCTCAAAAATTATGGAAACTTCACCAACAAATTTGTATATCCACGTAATCTAAAGCTTGTTCATCATGTGGAAAAGGTATAATATCAGCGAACTAAATAATGCAGGTGAGAGGATCTGAGAATACTGCCTAAAAGGCGGTGGATATATAGTTAGAAAATCCGCGAAACGCTGCTTTCCTTATCCAGTAGGTCGTAAACTTAATATCGTTTTATATTACCTATACGAAACGAGAATTTCTAGCTGAAAAGTTTTATTGACCGCAAACAAATACGTTATCTGGTTCACTGATGTAGTATAACGAGCTATTCGTTGGAAGTATATCTCCTTTTTTAGTGATTGAAGGTTTTTATTGGCTATCTAGTGGGCTTCTTCATGCCGATGGGAGCAATTTTTGAAAATTCTTTCTAGAACTGAAATCGACTTTTTTTGAACTTTTTACCTGATTATAAGACACTGGCGTCTTTTCATCTAACATGAAACTAGCCTGAGCACAAATTATCCAAAAAATATACTAAAAAGCGTACTTGATTTCTAATTGAAAAAGCTTTCATTACTCATAGCTCTCAAGAAATATTGAAACATTTTATGAAGTTTTTGGGTTTTCAAAAAAGTGATCCACGTATTCCCGGATAACTGTCATTATTACCTTTGGCCAGAAATCAGCTTTAGAATTTCTACTTATTTATCACCCATACAACTATTCCCTAGTTCAAGTCCTAATCTCACAAATTGGATAGAATACTTTACTTACGCAGAAACAAGTAAACCAATGAATATTTTAAAATGCCTTGATCACAGAAAAATGTTACATCGAAAAAGCTGACTACAAATACAAAAATTGACGAGATTTTCTTTTTATTACTAAATTATATTCAAACCCCTTTCCAAACCACCTCACATGCATGATATCTTGAAAATATACCTTGTTAAATAACTACAAAACATTTTGGTTACCACTAGGTTTTTCGATTTGATTCATATCTAGGCTCATGAGGACAGAGAGTTTTTTATATACTCGAATACTCGAATACTCGAGTATTTTCTATCAATTTACATTACAGTATCGAAAGCATTGCTGTAATCATTAAAGTCATAAAATCGATAATTTCACTCGCTATATGAAACTCGCATCTCCTGCGATATGAGAACCAATAAAAACGGTGCTTCACTGATAGTACGTGCAGTTCCTTCCTTTTGAGCCGGTAATACCACGTCGTCATGGACAACCAGGCATGTGAATAACAATGAAGGATATATCTTGCTAGCAAGAATGACACTACAAATGAACAAGAATATACGTTTTCCTGACTTCGTTGTGTCTTGAAATTATCTCAATAAATACAGCTCGTGCTCACAATACTATCGTTAATTCTGTCAGAAATCTTAAACTCGATCAAATTGCTTTGAGGTAAAACCAAGCAATTTGATCCAGTTGATTTCCGACAGAATTACTATCGATAGTATTGCGAGCACTCGTGGTATTACCCCCGATAGTAATATACTATTTCATTGTTGGTGTCGATGATATCATCAACATTATGAAGGACAGTTACTTCAAGCAATAGCGGTGTTGGGTCGGACGACTGTGTAATTCTGTTATAACCTCTCACTGAAGATGCTATGGCATTTAACAATTTTCAATGGTATGACGAATGAAGTTCCGGTGTTCGTGATGGTATTTGATATTGAGGTTATGATGAATCGCAGCAACATATAATTACATATCTCTCGTTCATTTTCATTTGACTCAATCAATTGAGTATGCTAACAATTTTGAATTTGGATAGGCATATGGCAATTAGCTAATGAAAAAATATATTTCATTAGAGTGGATCTAAAGCACTTGTTACCATAACAGCAGAAAACATACTCAATAGACGACTGGGTTGAACTTATCACCACCCAAAATTTGAATACTGAATAACGTCACTGATAGGTATTTCCACTTGGGACGTTATATATGTTAATCACGTCATTCAGGTGAAATTTAATTTGAAGTCAAAGCTTCCCACTTCGAATTATGTCTTTGCCGAGCAATTATCTCTCGGGAGAAAATACGTTGTCGGATCACAGAATTTGAAATAGGACAGAATGAATGAGACTGTCAGTGGTGGGGAATTTTATGAATTCCTGGCAAATTACAAATTCCGGAAGTGATTGATAAGGCATTTTTGAGGGATACTTCTGGAGTATTTATGAAAGTGATGTCAAGTATAACGATAATAATACGATAATAATTATAGAGACGTTTTATTTCAAGAAACGTTGAAATGCATGGAGATCCTTTATTGAATTACCGTTATTCAAGGGGAAACTTGAACATTACCTTATTTGATTATTTAATAAAGTTGTTTGTGATGTTTCATACTGAAAAGTGTTTGAATTTTTTATATGTTTCATTGACTAATTTGTGTTAAAGAAAGTATCAAATATATTTGTCATAATTTGAAACTTTTGGAAGGTCCTCAACATCAATTGCTACTCTCACCAAACTTTGATAATAATAATAACCACAACCGGGTGTTTATCCAAATATAATCACTTTTATCGGCCATTGAACAATACTAAATACAAATAATGATATTCAGCCCTAGGCGAATAACGGTGACGTTATTTTTAACGGAACAGATACAGCATAAGGCTGATTATAAGCTCGAAGCTAAGTTTTCATGTACACGAATTATTTATTTTTCGTACAAAATCTGTCAAAAGCTGTTCAAATATATTTCGTAGCGGCAAATTTTAACTGATGGTACGAATAAATTCAAGAAGTTGAAATAAAAGCTGCTTTCCAACTGCCAGGGGTAGTAGCCCCCAGTGGAGCTTGTTACCCCTGAACTGAACCTGAAGTGAACCGCACCTGACTTTATAACTGGGTTTTAATTGGAACATAATTTGTCGTGATCTGTCAAATCACTTCAGGAGCTATCCGGAGCTACTCCCTGTGGCCATTGGAAAGCGGCTAAAGTCAACTTGTCCGAAATTTTAAAGGAGAACAATGATCAGTGCGGTTATGTCTGTTTGTTTCCAGGCATATTAAAAATTTCAATGTCAAATATATGAACAGCAATCTCATGATTAATAATATAAGGATAAGAACAGCCGTAATATTTTATATTTAACTGATTTTGTTAACGTATTGAAATTTTTAAATGAAGAAAAAAAAAAAGGGCTCCCAAACGTTTTTGGATGAGATCTATTTTCAAACTACGAAAATAACCACAGCATAATCAACGAGCTGAGGAGAAAATGGTCGGTAAATTAGGGGGTTGACGTTGAATATTTCATTTGAAGGCATTTCGCACAAATGAAAACCGCTTAAAATATCATTTGTACGAAAAAGTGACATTTCTTTCAAATTTACAACGAAAAACCGAAAATTCGGATGCATGAAAACTCAACTTAACAAATGAATACGTTGACAGAATTTGGGTTCGTCCGTTCAGAGTCGAATACGAGACCGAGTTCATCGGCTGCACGGGTTGCTGCCTTGAAAAGAAATGCTCCAATCCCTGCTTTTTCATGATCGCATACCAAGCAGAGAAGGGGATCTGAACTCCTAATGACTTTACAGGCTCCATCCAGTACCATTCGGTTGTGTAGACACTCCAAACTCAAAAGTCCACGGCCTCCCAGTTGTCTGGGGAAGTTCAAACGTGGAACAGACGGTTCAGGATGCAAGCTCCTATCGAGATGAATCTATTTGAGAGTGTTTACGTCGAGTTGTAGCGGCTCTGCCTGAGTCCATTTCATCACTCCAAAGGAGTGAAGTGGAATCGGAGCGGCAAGCATTAGTTGCAGCACAATGTTATTCCCCAACAGTTCCGATGACCAGTTCTGTCGGAGTTTATGCTGATACTTGCCGCGGAGAGAGTTTTTAACACTAGTAGGGTGTGGTGTTGTTCCACTCCTAGGTAAATATACGTCTCTCCGGCATCCAGATGATGTAGGATGCTTCCATCTACGAGCTGAACGTCCTCTTCGTATTCGTCCTCTTTTGAGATGAACCGTGGCACATTTGCCAATCCCAAACTCCATTCCGATAGCATGCGTGTACTCTTGCACCACCCTTAAGGAATGATAAAGATCCTTTTTCCCCGAGTCATATAGTTTATCATCTTCGAATAGTGTGATTCTCATGGCTGTTATATTTAGACGTGCCATTCTTCAGATTTCATTTAAAGTTTGCGCGGCAGTAGTTTATCGTCTCCAAATGTGCTTATCCCTTACGGTCACATAATTTTTACATATCGTTGCAGCAACTTCAAGACAACTTCCTGTTTCTAAATTATTCTTCACTCAAGTATGGTAATACTTCTCTGAAATATTCCAATAATTCAAGAAAAAAAATGGTTCGATCGATTAGAAAATTTTGTTTTATTCCTATTTACAATGATTCAATAATATCAGAAATTCAAATAATGCACACGAATTATTCACTCATCAGACGAATCTTCTAGCAACGGCTCCGAGTACCCCTCGAATATCTTCCATATATCCTTCAGCAGCGTCTTGGCATATCCCAGGTCGAGCAGATCATCAAACATGGCGATTCTCGCATCGTCTTCGCATCCTTCAAGCAAAACAAAAGTCACAGCCTCCGACCAGAGTAGATCGAGCCCTGATTCAATGGACCACCGATAGATGGCAGCCACTGTATTTGACGTCATCCGGTATTTCACGATACATCTCATGAGCGAGCCACAAAGCTTACTCGCCAAGAGGCGGTCGGTAAGGGCGATCACATCCAGCAGGAGGTCGAGGTCGCTTTCCTTCACCAGCTGGTCGATCTTTTCTGGATGCTTGAGCAGGTCCAGCACGAACCTTAGTGAGTTATTCGCTACTTCGTGCAACGCCACCTCTTTCTGTTCGCTCTCCTTGAACTTGCCGTTCAGCAGGGTTGAGAAGTACCAGGACTCCTCTATCAGCAGTTTCAGGTCAGCCTGCACAGAGGAGCCGTCGTCCAAGTGGAAGGTGACCATTCCTTCTCTTGCCGTTGCAGTTTTGACCGACAACGGTTCTGCTGCTAGTGAGAGTTCAGATTTGGTAATATGTAAGAGGTAGTTTGTATTCAATCTCTTCGAAAATAGGACATGGAGAGCTTTGATACTGCTTTCTTTCAGGGGATTTCCTTCTTCGAGTAGCTGTAAGATGCTGTTCAAGCCTTGGTATTCGAACAGATGAATGGCGAGGAAGGTTTCATTTCTGAAAAATAAAATATGTTCAACTATCACTTGAGGTACCTTAACAAAACCAGGGAGAATTTATTTTCAAATCTTTTGTTGAGCATGACAAATAGTTCACGTTTATTATAGGAAACAAGAAAAAAATACCTAGACTGTATTTCAATATTATTGAAATATTGATTAGCTACAGCTCATCAACAGATTCAACTAGTGAGATTAGTTTGAGTGGTTCATTTTGGAAGAAACTGCTAAATATCCAGAGATTTCTTCAGGTGACTCGCTTGGTTTATTGTCGTATTTTATGGAAGAGACCGATTGTTTACGTGATTTATTAGTTGGTACATTCACTTCACTTTCTGTTGAAAGTATTGTTTTTTTGAATGATGTACTGAAATTTCGTACTTTTTCTTATCTGCTTCATAGAAATCATTTAACGATGGGTGTTGAGTTTTAAGCGCAAATCTATTGCGGGATCTCCTAATATCGTCAGTGACCCATTTGCGATTAGGATGATTGATTGTTTCACTTTAGGAAAGTGTTTATCAAAATGGAAAATGAAAATATTTAAGAAGTATTGAAAGGCATCATTCACATTTTTTATGGTTGAAAGAAATTCCCAAGTTTCAATACTGATATCGAGTTCGAATGAGGTTATTGCATTCGCGGAAAAGTTTCTTATAAACAAATATTGTAAGTGGCTGTAAACTAGCGAGTAGTATATTTCAATGAGCGCATAGAATGTAACGTTTAGCGTGTAGCGTAGTATGCAGGGTTGGGTACTTTACCCAAATGTTCTATGTGGGAATACCAAAATATACTGGTCACATGTTTTCTCGGGTATGATGACATTGGACCCACCCTTTTTAAATCGGAAATGCATGTAAACTGTTTTGTCAATAATCAGTTTTATATTATTTCTATTACACCAGTTATGAAAAGTATCGACAACATAAATAATACTTTATCATGGCGCCCCTCAGAGGTATGTGATGAGACCACTACTAAGAGTCGATCTGGCAAATCGTTAATAACTTTAGTGAATAGAAGCGGTCTCAGCACAGATCCCTGAGGAACACCCATATTTATATGATATATGACAGACTTTTTTACTGATTTTTCACATTAAAACGTCTTTCAAATAAATATGACTCTAATAAGTCCAATATTGATCCCCCTAATTCCATAAGTACACAGTTTATCCCAAACAAATTCTATATTTAGACTCTCGAAAGCTCTGGTTACAGTCAATCATGTATGTTCTGAATGCAAATATATTACTTGCAAGTATTAAGGTCCCACCATGTGCTTTGTTATTTCTGGTGTAGCTATAGTTCTCAGTTCAAAACAAAAAATCAAGTAACGCCTAAATTTCCGAATCGACAATTGATACTCACCGAATAATATAGGGAATGGACAGAGCCAGTCGAGCTTTTCGTTCATCTCTGAGGGTTAGTAATCCGTCAGTGATTTTCTGATCACCAATTTCACTATGTGATGCTGCTTCGAAACCCTGAAGAATGGCCAAACCAAGATATTTAATTTTGGAGCACAAACTGCACCCTGGCCTGGTATTGATCTCCCACATGCTGTAGATCTTCTCCACGATGGGCGTACCCATCAGATGAACCATATAGAAGGGAGACTGGATGAATTTGCGTACGACGCTAAAAGAGGAGTCTTCTCTATCATACCGGTGTGCTTGAAAGTACACTGAGGTGTTCATGAGCGCAATGAACAATTCTTGAGACGCCACTTCTGGCATATCTGGATGATAGTCGATGTAGGCGTTTATCAGACTTAGTATTTCACACAAGAGGGCATTCTTCATTACGTCGATCAAATTTTTATCTGAAATTAGTTCTTAGATTAGCTGAGAAAGTTTTTTTAAATTTTTAAATTTTTTTATGTTTTTTTTAACCTTCAGTTTTATTTTTTTTAATTACTAGTGTAACCTCGCCAGTGTATGACACTGTCCCTAAAGCTAAGCTGGCACCTCTCTATGACATTTTTAAATAAATATAATAACACTAATCTATTTTGCCTTCAAAACAAGTTCAACAAAGGCGAGAAGAAAATTCTGAGAATTCTTTCCTTTTTTAATTTCTGAAGTTTCTAAAATGTTTAATTTAATTTCGTTGTTTTCCACCCACATGGAGTATTTCATAATCCTGTTCAAAAGTATGATTTTCTGTGAGCAAATAGGCAGCAAAGGTCGAATTTCTTTTGCCGTTCACATAGCAATTCCTATGTTCAGTTATGCGTTTTTTGAAGATTTTACCAGTGCGTCCGATAAAAAAGAGATAGGATAAATTCCACAAGACATTTTATTGCCTACTTTTTCAACTTCATCCTCATTTCTCTCGATTTGCTTACCAAAGGTTTTATTACAAGACCTTGCTTCTTTAAATATTTCCCAATTTTGTTACTAGATTCTCCAATATATGCTATAGCTTTGAACTTCTGTTTTTTATTACTATAGTGAATTCAAATTTCAAATACTCTCGATGTAAACAGTGATGAATGCATGCTTGCAGCGTGTCCACCTCGTGATCGCCAATTCTCGCAACGCTATTGGTTGATAGAACATCAACCTGACACAACACCAAACGAAATGTTTTTGCAGAGATGTATTCAGCTTGGCTGCGTTACAATTACTGAAACTGCTATTTGTTCGAAGTTGCAGCGTTGATTTATTTTTGTGTTTTTAATTACATTATTGATTATTTATTTCGAATATTTGTTTTGGTGTAAAGTTCTGGGTTGGTTTTGGATGATGTTACATTTTCAAATCAATTTCATTGGGTAAACAAGCTTAATGCGTCTCTATTCTAGTTTGGTGTTCACGTGCTTTGGTTGACATCGTCCGTATTTGAAATATGAATGCACTATAGCATGAAATTCTTGAATTTCAGATAAAATACTATCTATTAAACTATCTATCCGTTGTTGACTGCTATTCGCTTTATAATGTTTATTTATTTTTATTAAAGGAATTGTACTGATGGAAATGTTGATCAACCTTATGTATCGTACTATTGTAAGCTGCTGTCTTATGTTGATATTGGTGGTTTGAATTATCATGCGTACTCAGTTTGAGAAGGTTTATGAAAAATCAAAATTCATGTTTATTCGATTTGGTAATGGTTTGATCCAGAAAATGTATAGCATTATCCTTTTCTAATATTATTATAGTTTTTTCTTTTCCTTAATAGACAGCATTTTATTTGAGGAATTATTCAAAAAAAAACAATCAAAGAAGTGTATCCTACCTAGTATTGAAAACAAACAGGAGTTCAAAGCTATAACATATTGGATAATCAAGTTCCAAAATTGGGAAATATTTAAAGTAAGGTACTATAATTTCTAATAAAAATATAACATTGGGTAAGCATATCAACAAAAGAGATAAAATTGAGGGATTAGAAAAGAATAGGGTCTATGAAATAATGTGTGGTTTTTGTTCAAAATGCGCAAAATAATCAAAAGCACCTCGTATCATATGTACCCGAGTTTATCTATCGATTCCTTATAATTTACTATCGCGTTTTTATATTTGAAAGAAATTTTCCAGATCATTATACTTCTTCAATTGTTTTTATGCATTTTACCGGGATAAGTAATATTCAGCCCTATGCTGTATCACTTCCGTTAAAAATAACGTCAACTTTATTCGCCATTTCCGTTATTTTGCTATGATTGAGCTATTTAAAATATCCTGTATTTTGAAATCATTTTGATGTCATTGTTCAGCATTGCGGACTATAATGCCATATATACCAACGGTGATTTTAATAACCACGATAGTGTTATCATGTATGTAAAAAACAACTTAGATTTTTCTCACAATATTATAAATCTGGATCAGTCAAAATCAATTGAATTGAATATTTTAAATTTCCAGGAATCCATAACGATAACTGGTACAAATAGGTCTCCGAACACCTGTCCAAAAATATTCAAGGCGGATCTCTTGGATTATTTAAAAACAAACAATAATTATAAAAACCATGTGATCACTGGCGACATCAATATCAACCTAATGGCAAACACAGATTATATTGACGATTATAAAAAAAATTTAAATTCATTCGACTTCATATCTTACATAAATAATGTCACTCATAAAGCTAGTATGACTAGCTTGGATAATTTTTTTGTAAAAAATTACTCTGAAAAATAGGAAAAATTAATTTTCACATTTTCCCGCACGATTTAACATACCACAACCCTATAATTCTCACTATATCCTTTCACATAATGAAAAAATACTTTCACACTAAAAATGTATTGTACAAAAAATTGAGAAATGCTCTAAATATATAATCATGGAGTACTACGTATACATCTGAAACCATAGATAAAATAACCGATTCTTTTATAGAAACTTTGAAAATCATATCAGAAACTGTACAAATGTCGTAAAAATCTCTTCAAAGCATGAAATCAGGAAGCCCTGGATTACCAAGTGTTTGCTAAAGTCTATATCAACTAAATATGAATTATACCATAAATTACGGAAAGATCCGAACAATATCATTTTAGAATTGGAATAATAATCCTATAAAAACAATCTTAATAACTTCATACAGAAAAATTAAAAAGATTATTTCAAAAAACAAATTAATGGTAATAAGGGATCATCAAAAATATTGTGGACGTGTGTGAAAAGAGAGAAGGAAACAAAACTTACAAAAATTATTTCCGATAAAAATGAAATTATTACTGACGAAAAAATTATGGCAAATGAATTCATCAATTTTTACTTTGATCTGGGTGAGCGCTATGCGACTAAAATTGAAGAACCCATCCAGTTTCAGGACAATATTTCCACTTTGAATCATACAATGTACCTATTTCCATCAACCAACAGTGAAATAATCAATACAATAATAGTCTCAAACTTAAAAAATCCCCTGGAATAGATGGACACATCTTGCCACAATAGAGCAATAAATAAAAGAACTTTAGCTTTGAGTATATTTATAGACCTGTCTAAAGCGTTTGATACCGTAAGTCATGAGATATTACTTGGAAAACTACATTCATACGGTACTAGAGGTAAAACGTATAATCTATGTAATGTTACTTAACAGATCGACAACAAGTATGCCTAAATGAAACTACTAGCGAACCGAGAACTGGCATATTCGGTGTTCCTCAAGGCACTGTGTTGGGACCCTTATTATTCACATTGTATATAAATAGCCTCCTACATATTGATTCCCAAGGGACAGTTCTCAGTTTTGTTGATGATACGGTGCTATTTAAAACTGCTGGTACATGGAGAAATTTGAAATTCAAAGCAGAAACTGACTTCCAAGTCATTGAAAAGTGGTTTCAATGTAATAAACTCACTTTAAACCTGAATAAAACCCATTATTCCCCATTTAGAGTGAAACGACAGGCTTTTTGTTGCAATTATCTTCATTTATATCCGAAAAAATACCTGAACATAAGCAGCCTGCCTTGTTTTTTGCCTCCGCAGTAGATGATTCGCTTCTGGTGTTTGATAGAGAACTGTGTCTGCAATAGCATCTGGTGTTGTCGTTGCTTGAAGAGGTCACTATTCTGCGATTCACACAAGAGTATTCTTCCTTGAGCATCGGACTGGGATGAGTGCAGTTTTCCTGCGAAAGAAAAATGAACGGTTTTTAGTATAGACGAATGTAGAATTGTTGGTGATATGCTGTTTCCAAAACTGTGAAGTTACAATCGGGGATTTTTTTGGCAAGAGGCAATGGAGCGATGTCCACCATCAAGTAGCACGTCACTTCGCAGCCAAACGGAAGCAGATGGCCATGATTATATTATTAGCTGAAAGTTATTTTTATTGTATTTTGTACCAAGCCATTTCGTTACACAGTGGAGTATGAAGATGATTCACTCAGAAATGGAACAAGATTTTCCTACAGGCGCATTAAAATCCTTTGTAGTACTCTTGAACAAACTTTCGCGTGCGGGAATGGTATAATACATTACGAGTGCGAAACGTGACATTTTTCACACGAGTGGGAAATATTGTAGCACGCAGCTATCGGGAGTAGCGACCTACCTTGCCGTACACCGACATCAAAAATACACATGTTCCCCGACACTCACTTACCCACTCATATATTGCAGAGGAATGCGAGAACTAGAGGATCTTCCCTCAGTGAGAGCCAAATGGATGCATCAGGCTGATAAATCACCTGCAACCGCCGCTCCGCCCGTTTGAGAACTATCCCTAACAGGGTTTTTACAGGAAGTTCGATCTAAGGAACTCGCTGTGTGGACTGGAAAACTTGGTCTCCGATGGGAGCCAAGAAGAGGCATCGGATGGGGTTCTGCGGGGCTGATAGCCGATGAATGAATTGCCCACGATCGCAGCACTGCCCGATCGAGAAACATCCCTACCAGAACTTTCATGAGGAGACGGATGGAAGAAACTCGCAGCGACTACTGGAGAACTAGTCGTCAGTGTTAGCCGAGGAGGGGCCTTGAATCGGATAATACGGGATTGGTAGGCGGTGATAAAATCACCCACGGCTGCCTCACCACCCGACTGCGAACCAGCCCTACCTGTCAAGGGAGCCCTGATAGGGCTTGAGGAGGAGAATTAATGAAATTCGCTCCCTTGACAAGCACCTACAAACTACACACCAACAGACTTTTAAGAGAGCAGGGGGAATCTATAGGTAGGTGAAACACCATGCATGAGACCAGCAGATGGCAAAAGGGATCCATATGGGGGTCTACTTGCTTGGCTGTGACAACAGCCTCCCTATAAATGATACTACTAATAGCTTGCGGGTATAGAGTGAATCAGGCACGCTTGTGAAAAAAAATCTTACCAAACGACGGGCAACTTTAGAGAAATTATAGGCTTCCCTCTTCCCAGGCCTCTGGTGCTTGAGGTCCAACGTCGATGTTTTCTGGCCGGCTATCCACGTCAATTTTTCGACCAACGTCTGAACGAGGTCGCTGCCCAGGATGTCTCTCGCGACATTTTCGTCTTCGCAGCAGTATTTGCTGTAGGTCATTATTATCAAAATAAAACACTCTACATCGTCGTAGGAAAGATTATTGACAAGTTTGAGAACGTTCATCAACTTTGGAAGATACTTTTTGTGCCGTTCATCACACGTGTGCAGCAGCATGAAGCAAAGGCAGCTGATGTGACCCACGTAAACATCTTTTGAATCTGCAAGAGAGTTAGGTTAGTACTGAGTTATGTAAACAAACGCATATATTTAATTAATAAGACCAGAAATATAATTAAAAAAAAAATTGTTCTTTTCCGTTAAGCAGCTGTCATCCCCTACGAAGGACAGACCTCAGAAGTCGAAACTTGTACTAGCCAAGGCTTAAAAAGGTCTTACCTTTTAACTTGCGATATCCAGGGACAACGTGAAATATTGTCTCCGGCCGTAAAAACTTATACTCTAAACGACCATATGTTAAGTCTAGTTTTCAATTTTTAAAGCCCTTCAAAATATATGTACAAAGGATCCTTTCGATAAATAAACACTTGTGCGTTTATTTTTCAGTATTGGACTGTGAAACGAAAATCTCATAAACAGGGACATTTCAGATATAAATATTTATGACCAAAAAGTTGATAATTATGTTAGACGCAAAATATCTTAATAATCAAAATTTGGATCGTGCTTTGCATAATGGTTAATCGTAGTTTTAACTCGAAACACTCCAGATGTAATCTTTTAGTATATTATGTAGTGTTGTGTAAATGCAGGTATCTCTTTGTAAGTCTTCTGATTTCAACTCTGATATCAATATGAGGAAGAACTTAATTTTCATTATAAATTATTTAGTTTCATAAGAAAATCTTTCTCATTCCTCTGGAAAGTTGATTCTTTCAATCAACTTTCATATCAGCCATAACGATTCTTTCATTCAAGTTTTAGTGCATTAAACGTATTTTGATTAAACTAAATTATTGTTTTACATATCCTTGAGATGTTATTAACTTATCTTGCCTCATTTATATTTAATTCATGATCAGTTCTTGATATATGTTGATATCAGTTTCAATAACAATTAATTGCTGAATGTCTTTTAATAAATATTTGATTGTTTATGTTTATTTTATTAATTAATTCAATATAAATATTTAAGTGTTGTCAAATTCTGTTTTTTATTTATAAAAGTTCATACACAGGCTCTTCTAGTCTTGATAAGTTAATAATATAAATTTCAAGAGTGGGAAACTAAGAATTTATCAACTTTGCGAATGTAGTACATTTTTCGATGAGATCCAATTCTATCCTGTGAAGAGAAAAAGTAACAGCATATCATCCAAGGGAGACAAAACGATTAAGAAACTAAGGTGAGATAATAGTTATTTATAATATAATAATAATAATAATACTCCCTCATAAACACTCGTTGAGTGTACCCAAAGGCATAGTCTGTGAGGGTAGAGGACGGCTATTATTATTATTTGCCGTGGCGCTCCGGGGCGACTTACTGATGTTTTAGGTGATGTATTCCCGGAAACCCGGAAAACCTACAGCACCACCTCGGGTGGTCGGTGTGCAATCTAAGCTAGCACTAGACGAGATTGGCATCTAGACAACTCACAATACACTTGCTTTTCAACAAGGCATGCGGCCGCCTATCGATCCGATATAAAGTAGTTGAGAAAAATTCTCGTACCTACATCGGATTCGAACCGACTATCGCTATGCTGGAGTTTCGAACGACCTGTGCATTAGACCGCTGATCCACCGAGTAACAATGAATGTGGAGACGTGTTAACATTCGAGGTGAGCGAGTACGAGTCGATACATTCAGCGGGAAAAAATCTTTTCCCGCTGCCGACACTGTAAACAGTCCATAAATGCTTAGGAACAAAACAGGTAAATGGCCTATATCATTCGTTTTCTAATTCTGCCGTGTGAAGATAAAGAGCAGTATGTGCAAAAGTGATTATTTTGAGTTACTTATTGCCATTCTAGTATTTTCTGCTCTATACAGTTTATTTTTATTCCGATTTCAAGTCAAAGAGCATTCACTGACATTATTGAAGAAGTATTATTTTTCCACTGAAGAAAGAAATCTCCCACATTGCCTGCCGAGGTCTGCAATATCTGCATTTTGTCAAAAATGTTACTTAATTACCTTCACACGGCAGAATTCATCTTGACAACGGAATGTAAATAGTGTCATTTACATGCCTAGGGTAATAATGACTTTGGCTTTGACAAGTAATACCTTCAGCTTCATTATATCAATTTTTAGGTTATGAAACTTTTCGAATATTATTGTTATCTATTTATTCGGTAACTTAGTTACGCGCACAAGCAACTTAGAATGAAATAGCGGAACGAATAATCATGAAGAAAGGGTAAGAAAGCAAACTTCAATCCAGGCAAATGTTGAGAAAGGTGAAAAAGCAGCGGGAAAAACGTAATAAGTAACACGGAATGTATAGATTGTTAACATCCTCGGCAAGCGATAAGCCCCGGCTTTGCCTCGGCTCGTACTCGCTCACCTCGAATGTTAGAGCTTAGGATTGTTTTGGTTCTGAAAATTATCAGTCCTGGGACGTCAGGATCATGCGCAGTGGACGAGAAGTGTGCTCTTTAGGTTCATATTTGCTCACTTTTTCTCAACTGCACATAATCCTGACGTCCCAGGACTAATAATTTTCAGAACTAGAACAAAGCTCTTGTGGATTTTCTGATGGGCTATGACGTTGAATATATCTCTCACTCACACTCATTGCTGATACGTAAATGTGTCCTCTGCTACGGTATGAGTCATAGCCCATAAGAAAATCCACAAGCTTCTAACACATATTTCTTTACATTCCTTGTTACTTAAATAACTATTAATTTTGTGAGGTATAATTCAAATTTCTTGACATGAAGGAATCCTCTCGGTCGTATTTAATGTGACAAAACGCTAATGATTTTAGTGAAAATCAAAGCGTGAACTATGGGTGCTCTATATGGGGATAAAACTCAAGTATGTTCATTCATATATCAGGGGAATATTTTGTTGTTGAACTTATATCAAGCGGAAGATAGATTTTTGAATAAAACTTGTGGATTTGATTTTGTGAATTTTTCCCTACGTAACTAATCCGTATCATTAGATATAAGTTTTTTGAATTACGAAGTCTCATTAACATTCAGGATTCGACGTCTATGAGACATATATTGAATAAAAGTTGTACATTCATACGATGAAATATTACACTTGTCGGTCATAGAAGATATCTATTTCTGTTTTTTTTTTCAATCTTTCCATCAACTCATATAAAATAAACAAATTTCGAAGTTTCGTATTGGAGAGTTCAATTCAATGAAAAGAATATTTCGACAAAAATTCCCAAATATGCGGCAAATATATGTCAGAAAACAACTATTCCTTCCTACGGACATTAAATTATATTGCAAGTGCTAGTTGTAATGCAAAGCGTTGAAGTCTCAAAATTTTTTGATTTTTTTTCTCAATAGCTTTTAGGTTTTTAAGATATTGACATCTAACAAAGGTTACGTTTCAGGACTAACATCATCCAGCCTGCTGAGTAATTATAAGAATCTACAGGGAGATATTTCTTCAGGGGTCAAGCTCATTTTTGCCCCATAACATTTTTTGTAGGGAGCCGCTGGTAGATTCTTAAATATTAAATGAAGTCTTTGCTTTGTTACTGAATTTTCTTATCTTTTGTAATTTTTACACATCTACAATCATAATGGATAACAATATTCAAATAATTTTTTGTGATTTAGTATATTTATTTGAAATCTTCCAAAGATATAAAGATGATATAAATATTTCCCAGTAGATTTTTACAATCACTTGGCCTGCAGGACAAACTGAGTCCTATGACGTAATCTTTGATTCAAATTTGAACTCAATATCACACAAACTGAACGAGCTATGAAGAAAATCTTCATACTTTACCGCTCTCTATCTAGATCGGTAACGAAGCGTTTGCGGGCACATGTTAATGGAAAAAAAGTTCTTATTTTGACCCAAATAATACGCCCCTGAAATCTTGATACTGAATTTTGAAACACCCTGTATTGTGTGAGTCCAGGTATAAATATCTCCAGCCCGTTTGAAATGGTTCTAGGCGGCGCAGCGTTTAAGTTTAAAGCCATCGATAGCTACTTAACTGCATTCTACCGGTGAGAACTCGGGACTCCGCGCGAAGCTTAATAGGGCACTATACACCCGACGCAGCTGACTGAAATATTAGTTTCATTGAACGTCGTCAGAGGACTCTACTGGCCTCTCTTTTTGTATTTGGAGGATAAGAAGTGGAAACATTAATTCGACTCGGAGAGGAGACATTCTGAGAGGTTGTTTGAGCCCGCATTTTATTTTTGAGATTCAAATATGTATAATACCTATATCTGTATAAAAATATTGTCGGTATTCTAGTTACCAAGTGTGTAGGTCATATATGAATATAACATCTTATTTTGGTGAAAATTCAGGAGTACCTGTCTACGTACCAACTGAACACACAAGCTGGGTGAAATAATACCCACAGTTAACATATGAAACTTAACTTATGCCATTACAGTTCGCTTACATTAACATTACTATAACTTTATAATATTGCTTCAAAACCAAGGTAAATGTTATTTAGCATATGTAACGTTCAAACGAAATTTACGGGTACATTTATATCAAATTATTATAGTAACATTATAATATCTACTTGGAGAAAGGTGATGGCAATATCAATTTTAATTTCGTGCGAATTCTTGACATACATATACGCCGTGCGGTCGGTTTAGTAGATTGATGACATTGCTGTGCTTATCTGAATATAATCAACACTTTTGTGCTTCAATTGAATGATTAATAATAATATATAATACAACTTACAGTTGATGTCCTGACTGCCAAACGCAGACCATATTACTCTTATATATAAAGCGTGTCCCAAAACTATGGTGCCAAATTGAAACAGAAGATTCCTCTTGAAAAATAAATAGGACTTTCCTAATATTTCTTTTCTCAAATGTCGTCCGTTGTAGAGATACAGGGTGTTGAACATGAAAAAATTAAAGTTATTTTTATTCATAACTTCTACAGTTCTAAAAATTTCTAAAAATAATTTAAAGAATATTTGTGTTCAATAGGTGCTTCATTTTTAAAAAGAAAACACACTATCAGTTGTTACCAGTGGCGTACTAGAAGGGCATCATGGTCCCTTTTCTCCCCTATTTTTTACACCACTGGTGAAATCAGTAAAATTAATAAGTTTTCGCATTCCCCTTTCAATTTTGAGTAAAAAATGTATACCTGTTTCATTTCAGAAAAATAAACCGTTTTCAAGATAATTGCGCTTTTATGAATACAAACATAACTAGTAATGAAAAAAATGTTCGGCTGAAGTGAATTTTACAATCCTAATTACTGGTTAAACTTACAACTTGTTATTCTATCAAAAAAATCAATGACATTTCCACATGCATTTTTTCTTGCAGAGGTACAGGGCGTTGAAACTGGAAAATAAAAAGGCAACTTTCATAGTTACAAAAAAAACAACTAAATTTGAAAATATGCCTTTCTTCAATGGGTGCTCTATTTTTGAATGAAATCAGTTAGATTTTATTTGGACCAGTAATCAGGATTGTAAAATTAATTTCTGTCGAACAAATTTTTCGTTACTAGTATGTTTTCATTCATAAAAGCGCAATTATCTTGAAAACGGTTAGTTTTTCCGGATTTAAACAAGTATACATTTTAACTGAAAATTGAATGAGAAATGCGAAAAATATATAATTTTCCTGATTTTACTAGTGGCGTAAAAATAGGAGAGAAAAGGGACCATGCTGCCCTTCTTGTACGCCACTGGTAACAACTGAAACTGTGTTTTCTTTTTCGAAATAAAGCACCTATTGAACACAAATACTCTTTAAATTTTTTTTTGAGAAATTTTCAGAACTTTGGAAGTTAAGGGGAATCTTTAGTTTCAATTTGGCACCATAGTTTCGGGACACCCTGTATAATAGACAGTGGCCAGCTTCAGGTCTATTCTAGATATAACAAACTTATTGGAAGCTGCATCAAGAGACTAACCATAATGGGTATACTTAACAATTGAACAATAATACTAGGCCGTAGTACTTTATCATAAGTCACTTTGAAGAACATAGTATTTTCAATAAATGAAACCTTTGAAAACATTGATTACAAAAAAAATTGGTAAACGAAACATAGAAATAACTTTGCTTTCAACCAAAAATTTGTTAGTTTCAGGTATGAAGACTTGATGGAGGATGCAATGAAAAAAATTGTATAAATGCAAAAATTGCAAAATTATATTTAAACATACATGGAATTTTTGCAGCGGTGTGCAGATATGTGAGTAATACAATAATTAAATTAAAATAGTGTTTTTTAAATTATTTTCAAAGATCTGGTTTCAACCGTTCACACTGAAATTTCATCAACCAGTTAAATATCGCAGAGAAGAAATAATTTGAATTTTTTACCTCAAAAATCTCAAAGCCAACATTAAGGTACGTTCAGAATAGTTGCTTTTCGTGGAAACCCTGTCTTCTGAAACACGTTTCAGCAAGTTTAGTACATAAAATACAAATTGTGTATTTTCGGCAATAAAGCTGGTCCATATCTCTTTGTGTTGGCAAACGTTCCCAAGTATTTCAAAAATTCTTCCTTCTACGCTTTCTTCTTCAGGAAAACGCCTCAAAATGTCATTCATCAGTGGAAACAAGGTATCCTTGTAGATCTGTAATATCAAAATTTCATTAGTCTGAACAGAAAATCTTTTTTTCTATGTCAGCGTTTTTGTTTTCAGCAAAAGTATGGCTGTAATGAAAAGCAGCAAGGCAAATGAACAAAGCAGCATTTGCATGTATTATACCGGGTGACCCGGAACCAATTTACTCCCCTGTATCTTCGTTGTTATTTTATATGGATGTTTTAAATTCGGTACTTCGATTTGATGTTATGAATGTACAATTTAGCAAGTATCAAACGAAATATGACACTTCCGATTTGACCGGAAACTCATCCTATTTTTATGTTTCAAATAGGAAGAATATATATTTATTGAAAATTACGATTTTATATAAAATTACCTTTCCAATGATATATCACAATCATACTTCCAATTCACAATCCGCTGATATGTTTGCAATTCAATAAATAAACACTTTTTGTATTCCCTCCGTAACACAATGAATTTTATGCATACTAACTTTTATACAATTTTATTTTTTCTTAATTTTTCAACAGAATACTAATTTCTATTTCTTTCAAACGCTAACATGAATTTTCAAAGTTGGTTAGAAATTTCAATACATATTGAAATACAAAACATAAAAGAATCTCCATATATGTTTGTTACATATTTATTTTTTATGGAGATAATTTCCATGCTATACTTACCTATATTTGTATCGAACCTTTCAACTTCATCTGAATTGGCTATGATATTGAATTTCTTCTATAGGTCTGGGATTATTTTTGAAACTGCAAAATCGGACGCAATAAAATTTTTATATCAATAATTCTCCTACAAAACAACAAATAATTAAAGTCACTGGCCATAGTAGTTCAAATGGTTTCAAATACAACTCGTGTTATCGACGATTAACGTAAATTCCTTCTCTTTTTCGAAATAAATTATGTTGCTTTAGGCAACCACACTCGCGAAAGTGCTCGTGTGGTTGCCAAGCAACATAATTTGTTTCTCAAAATCGAAGGAATTTCTATTTCGATAATCTCATCTACTTATTCATCGTAGTTTGGAAGTTATAATTTTTTCAATTTTATCAGAAAATTACTTTTCCCTCAGTCTGTAAGGGTTGTCACAAAATTTTGTTATACCACCCTCATAGATCATTTTTTATATATGTTTTTGTGAAAATCGCTTCGACTTATCGTAGTCTAGAAGATATGATTTGTTCAACTACATTTGAAAAATGCTCTTCACTCAATCTGTACGAGTTGTCACGAAATTTTGTTATACCACCCTGATAAATCATCTTTCATATATGTTTTTGTGAAAATCTCTCTGACTTCTTCATCATAGTTTGTTTTCAACTCTCTCTGAAAAAAGCCTTTTTCACATTATAAACGGGTAGTCATAAAATTCAGTTAAATCATCCTGTTAGATTACCCCTTCAAGATGATATTGTGAAAATCTCTTTGACTTATTAGTTTCAAAAATATTGTTTTTCCAATTTGACTTGATTTTTTTTTTCTCTTCCTGTTCGGGTTGTCATGAAGTTTCGTTTTATTACCCTCCTTATTTAATCACTCCTTCAAGTTGTTGACGAAATAGTATTGACTTATTCGTTATAGTTTGTAACATAATTTTTTCACTCTATCTAGATAAATATTTTGAATTTTTTATATTTGTCCTAATTCATAATTGAAATATTTGGCGTCCGATTTTAAACGTTTTGACTTAATACTTTTTTGTCTCATTTGTTCTGGTTTCTCAGTCACGTGATATGGTTTCATTGAAAAATGCACTCGATTTACCGAATGATCTTTAAATTGGAATTTTCCGAACAGTTCGATGTTTTCTACATAATACATTTAATTTTTTTTTATATATAAAAATATAATTCAAAATAAACAATAACAATAATAAAATGTATAAAATAAAACTAAATCTAATCTCAAAAGAGTGATTAAGTACCATCTTGCTCATAGAAGAGTACATATCGTCGTTGATACTGCAATACGAGCTATGTCACAAAACAGAATGTATTGTACGAAACAAATCCGCACGAGTTAACATAGATCCTATTGCCAGATAGTATCATCTATATTTTCGGTTTTGAGTACTGACATAAAACACATAAAACATATTGCTATGCATGGAGCGCAGTTGGTTGCATACTTACATTCAATAAAGCAAATTGCTGAATATTGTGACATAGCACGTCTTGCAGTATCACCGACGATATGCTCTTCAGCTCATCAAGGACTCTGGAAGAATCGGGGAAACATGAGAATCGTTATACTCGTGCCACGTGCCTCATTATGGATGCTTATAGTAAGCAGTATAGTGTCCGCTATAGGAAGACCCGCTGTGATTCAATAAAGCGTATAAGTTATAACTTTCTCTATCTATCTAATCCTTCAAGTGGAAAATGGTGACATCTAATTTTCCTCGAAGTCTGTCTGTTTCGGAAAACCTTTTCAAGTGGATTATCAAAATTTTCGGTAATTTATGAAACGTAAGAGATTTTGTGCATTTCCTTATTTCTTTGCAAATCGAACATGTCGGTTTTTCATCACCATCCATAGTTTCTTCCTTAGTAAATGAATCCAAACATTGCGACAGACTAAGTTGCCCTGATCTTGGTGATACTGATATAGGAAGAGAAATGTCCCAGAATGTATCAAAAGTGACTGACCGTTGACCACAAAATGAGCATTTCAATGTGGATATCAGCTGACCAACAAAGTTATCGACTATCTTGGAGTTGTCCATACTCAAGTATCTCGACCATGACTCTCTGGCTTTTTCACTGATGCTCAAACTCTCGACAAACTCGGTCAAAATGAGTTTGGGCTTATCGGTTATACTATTCACGTCATCATGTAGTCCTTCCACCAGGTATCGTAAAAAAAAACTCCTGAGCATCTTGCTGGGCGTAATTGATAAAACGTGGCGCGAAGCTTTGGATTTGACTTTTCAGAGAAACTGTATCGACCACTTGATTATTATGTACACTCCTATGTAGTTGCAAATTATCCAAAAAACTGATGATGAACATATCCCAAATAATAAAAAGGCTGTAAATATAATTGATTGCAGCATAAGAGGAAAGGATAAGAGGGAAGGATTTAATGTTGTGTTTTGTGAATTGTGGCTACTGATATATTTTTTGTAGACTTGTATTGAAAATGGGTTTCGGGTAGAAAAAAAAAAAACGAATATAATGGAAAAAAATCGATAGAGGAAATCTTCTTTGGAGTACTTTCAAAAAATCGCTTATTTTCGTAACCAAGAACTAGACGGATTAGTCAACCAAAGGGACAGAGACTCATTATTTTGTATACAGGGATTAAATTTAAATTAGGCACAAAATCAGAGGATTATCATTCAGAAATTAATTCTGAAAATTATGGACAATGGTTACAGGATAAGTAAGTATTGAATTTACCTGTAAATTCCATAAACTTAACCATGATGTTCAAATTAATCCAGCACTCAACTCTAATTCTAGGAAAGCTGATACTGTAATTCATTTAACCCCTAACATTATACAAGTTGATCAAAAGACATAAACATAATCATATTAAATCACTTTCGACGAATGGAAAATGCGTTGCCGATATGTAATAAGTATAAGCAGAAATATTTGGAAAATGAAACATTTGCAGATATTCTAAAAGAAGATAATTCAGTGATTGAAGAAAATTATTATTGCGATAATGACTGATTTATTTTTCGAAATATGTCTACATATGTTCGATGAAGATTTCAAATTATCTGTACTACTGCCAATAATAAATATGAAAAAAAAGTATGTCCCATTTGCTACCCTAATCTAATATCTACACCAATCAATAGTGCATAAAATAAGTGATTTATAAAAAATACTAATAGGATATCGACTTTGCCATCACATGAAAGACAGTGCGTAGTTAGTTATACCTATTCTGTCAAGGGCGGATCTAAGGAGGGGTAATTGGGGTAATTAACTCCCCAAACTGATTTTTAAAACATGTACTTTAAGACAATATTATATTTATCAACAAGAGATGATAAAAACTGTTTTTTTTTTTTTGTGAGGTGACAGTTTGTTCACGAGCGAAGAGGAGCAAGTATCAAATGCTATTTTTTCTACGATAGATATTGTTTATAAACTACTGGAATTAATTATAATTATACAGAGAAGTTCAAATATAATCGTAAAAATGTTTATAAACTGTCAAACGAAGTGACGTTCGTTTGCTGATTCAAGTAGTGAGATTAACTGGTATTAGTGTCGAAAATCTATCAATTTTTTTTAGTGTATTCCCATAGAGTCACGTGATAATGCTCATTTGCTTGATTTTCATCTCTAGAGTGAAAAACGATCACTTTCGTGTAGGGTATCCGGTTATTGAAATATTATCATTTTGCACGCCCAATGACTATGTTTTAACCCCCCTCCCAGAAATGTTGCCCAGATCCGACCTTGTATTCTGTTATGATTTGGATTCGCAGCTGTCATTTATTAGTTTGTTATATACATTTAAAAACAAAAAAAGGTGTTTCATTTCAGTTTTTTCTTATAAAATGAAAACTTCTGGTTACTCCAATGAGAGAAATTGTAGATAATTGAAATACAAGCAAAATGAGATTTTTTACAACCCGATCGGATCATTACTAACAGAGAAAAATATTTCCATTTTAAAAAAAATTTCAACTCCGCCATTTTTTAAGTCTTGTGTACTTTGTGTGTGCACAAATCAGGCGCTGTCGGGTTATTAGTTTTGGCACAACTGGAACTTGAATTTTTCTTTCCATGTGATGTCAAATTCGGTGTCGTACTAGTATTTTTGTAACAAAAAAATTCTCTACTGATTGGCCTATCAGTATTTCAATGGCCGGCAAGTGGCTCATTTTCATCTAATGTTATTCAGCCGTGGCGCTTTAATATTTAAATTATATTCAAATTATCTGCCTTCAACTAGAAGAACTGTTATCAATAGTGGAAACACAAGAGAGTGTATATTCATGGTACTTTGTTCTTAGTGAAGTGAAACGTACTCTGTCCGTTCTTCAAATTGAGTATGTATTAGGAGACCATATCCGGAAGTATCGTTGGTTGGAAATGAAAATTTTATGTTTGGGAATTCTGTCCGGTAGTTGGTCTTTCCGATGCAGTGGAGAGTCGAGGTTGATAGAAAAAAGTGAATAAGTTCGTGTGAAAAGCTGTAATTATCGACCTGAGATGGAGAAGTTCATAACTGCAAAAAGGCTTTATAACATCGCTTAGTCGGCAAACGATGGATTTTCCATCACTATTAAATTTACATGAGGATTCTTCAACTACTCAGAATACTTCAGAGCCATCTGAGCAATGAAAACCCACTACCCCAAGAGAAAAAACATAAATACGAATGGAACCGGCGCTTTCGCCAAAAAAAAACAATAGACTCGCTATTATAGTCATAGACCGCCAGATAGTGACAGATTTAAATTCTCCATTTTCGCAAACAAGCCTCGAATAGGGATGAAAAGTATATCGAATAAGAGTAAAATGTAGCTAAATTTACGAGTGGCCTTTGGGGATATCATATCGAAAATTCGATTTTTCATATCAGAAAAAAAAGTCTACTTAGCCATTCGCACCACTCAAGTCATTATGTTTTTTGGTCTGGTGAAAATGTTATTTTTCATACTTCCGATGGGCTTGTGTGAAAAATTTTGTCACAATCTCGATTTTTCTTTACTACGCCCGTGTTTTAACCCTTCAGCCACCTGTAACACTCGGCCATTGGTATTCAGGTCAGGAAGTCAGGTTCTATCAAATAATAATTTGGACCACACGGCTTTTGTGAAACTATGGACAAAATAATCCTTTTTTTGAGATATGAAAAATCGAATTTTCGATATGTTATCCTTAAGGTCCACTCGTAAATTTCGCTCCATTTTACTCAAAATCGTTATACTTTTCATCCCTTTTCGAGGGTTGTAAGCCAAATAGGGTACCTAAATCTGACACTATCTGACGATCTATAATAGTTTTGGAATCTCAACAGTGTTTCATGTTAGCAAGTTTTGTCAGGCATATAGAAAATCGGACTAGAGTTCTCAGTGAATTTTTCAACAAAATGTTTACTGCAAACGAAGGTATTGCACTAATACTGTCTGTACAGTGTTAACTTTCCATTGCCACTTCGTTTAATCCATTGGAGACATTCAATTTCTACAGTGCGTATAAAAACATCAAATTTTTTAATAAAATCAAATAAATTTTCTAGTGTTTCTACTTTTTCAAACAGGAAAGGGAATTAGGGAAAAGGGAAACCAAAACCACAAATAACCTACAAAACGAGTAAAACGACTGCAAAATTAATAAAATCAGTGTTGCCACAACAAAATGTCAAATTATATGTCAAAAAAGTTTTTTTCATGATATTTAAAAATTGAGACACCTTCAGGCCTTCTTTTCAGTATACTGGAAATAGCAATCTCTATACAACGAAAGTCGAGTCTTTAAGAAAAAAAAGGCAGTGGTGTTTCATATTTATCTTTTAAAGGTTGGTGGCCATGAACGCACTCCCCCATTGTTACCATATTCGCATATATGCTTGAACTTTACTGAATCCCAACATTCGAGGGGGATTTATTTTCACAGTCCGAATAAATAAAATATATTTCACTTACCATTCTTCGAGCGAAAAAAATGTCCAATGTGCACCTCGCAAAAATATGCAAGTAAACATCGATGATATCTTTCCGTACCGGGTTTAGATTGTTTCTTACGTGTTTCAGAAACCCTTCTGTCCGTACCAATGCGGAGTTCTGAGATCGTGATACGGTGACATTCTCTCTGTTTTTGTCGACTGCTCTTTTAATTTCATGCAATATTTTCAGGAGACTTTTGTATCCTTGCACTTTGTTCATATCAGAAAAGACTCTTTTGAAATCACGTTCCATAACAGACGGACAATGTTATTTAAATGTATTTATATTTATGTATATGTAATACTTTGAGAAACTTTATGAAAAATGTTAAATTTATGAATTCACCACATGAACATAAACGCTCATTATTGTCCCACAAAGCACACAACACAAAACTGAATATTCTAGATGCTGTACAGTCTACATACCAATACCAAGCCAAGGTAGATCTAAAATAGTTTTCATTAGTGCCATCCATCAAAATATACTTCTTATTCATGAAAATACCTTATTCATGAAAATCCAAACAGTATTCGAATGTTCGATTGTAGCGAAGGAATAGGAGATAAAAATATTCGAGAAAAAAAATTTGTTATTATCAGAAACCAAATTTTATAGAATGGAATTTGATAAATATGAACAAGAGATTGTTCACGAATGAACGAGTTGCTTATTATTTATTGATGTGACTAAGCCTAAGGGGCGCTATACTCGAAAAATATACTTTTGTATACACTTGAAATTGTATAAAAAACTTTGTGAACTTCATTTGATTGACTCCTGAAATTACACGGAGACTAAGTGAACTTGCCATCCTTACGCTCGTGCGAAAGATATGACAACATCGCTCTCAATGTTCCCAACAAATCAAACGAAAGTTTGGTAATATTTAGTGACTTTTCAATTTTACTAAATATTTTGTGGTAATGATTTAATTTTATTGCTAAAAGAAAAACAGCTAATATTCGAGAATTATTCAAACTTTCAAATTCCAGAACTTAAGAAATGAGTTTTTTTTAGAGTTAGTTTCACGAATTAAAAAAAAATCTGAAATTGGTTCCCCAGAAGGAAAAATTAATCGGAAAAGAAAAATGAACTAGGACTAATTTGAAGAACAAAGTCGACGTGCCTTTCAAATTTATTACTTGATCGGATGAGCGTGAAGGGCTGAAGTATGGTCGACCGACAACTTTGGGAAGAGAGTTGAAAGTCCTACTTGGCACCCACGGAACCTCTTTTCACTGATTGACTTCACCCTAACAATTCGAATTCTTGTTTAAGAGCCACCATCAGCGCGTCACACCGATCAGTCGAATTTATTCCTAACCCCGCGCAGCAAAGGTTTGTAGGCATATATACAGTGTGTCCCATTTTGGGCAGCCACACCCTCATATTTCAAATTGTCTTGGTCTCAAGTTTCATTACAGGGAAATACCTACCGTTATGTTCACGGAACCTTTGTATATCAATTTTCCACGGCTAACTATGACCAACTGAGAAGTGAAAAATTACGAGAATCTTGTTCACAATATTCTTAAACCCCCAGATTTCAATGCTTGAATCATTTGAATATACAGGGTGTTATCTGAAGCTAGCAGCATTATTAACTCTGATTCATACATAATGGTTCGTTAATTTCTTGTCACAGTATTCCCAAAAATACTGCAAAAAATTGCCACATGTCATGATAATGCTTGTTCAGTTAGAGATACCTCACATGAGTTTAATTTGCGAAATCCGACTAGACATCCCATCGATTTCGGAACTGATGGGTACAAAAAAAAAAATTGGCGGGAAAATTATTTTACATTTTTTTAAAAAGCTAAGGTTAATTTTTACAATTCTTGTTCCAGACCAAAATTTATTTTCACTGAAACGTTAAAAAAAAATAAAAAATTGGCGGGATTTTTTTTTTCATAATTACCTTGACTTGAGAAGGTTGATTCAAGGTCGAAGGTCAAAGTCAAGGTCAAGGTAGGTCACTTTTTCACTTTTCAAAAATTTCGAATTCTACCAAAATTTTTCATGTCACTGAGAGGTACAAAAAAAATTATAATTTGGCGGGAAAAATTATTTCACTATTTTCTTTTAAAGCTAAGGTCAATTTTTAAAATTCTCGTTCCGGCCCAAAATTTAATTTTACTAAAATGTCCAAAAAAATAAAAAATAAAAAATTTGCGGAAAAAATATTTTCTTAAATGCCTTGATTTGACAAGATTGATTCAAGGTCGATGTCAAGGTCAAAGTCAAGTTCAAGGTAAGGTCAAGGTCAAGTCAAGGTCAATTTTGAAAAATTTCGATTCTTGCCAAAATTTTTCGTGTCAATAGATACTAAAAAAAATGGCGGGAAAATTATTTTAATATTTTTTTTCAAAGCTAAGGTCAATTTTTGAAATTCTCGTTCCGGAACCAAATTTATTTTCACTGAAAAAATAAAAAAAAAATTTTGCGGGAAAAACATTTTCATAATTGACTTGACTTGACAAGGTTGATTCGAAGTCGAAGTCAAAGTCAAAGTCAAGGTCAAGGTAGGGTCAAGGTCAAGTCAAGGTCAATTTAAAAAAAAATCGATTTCCATTAATATTAATTTTTATGAAAAAGTTAAAAAAAAAATTGGCAGTATTTTTTTTTATAATTACCTTGACTTGTCAAGGTTGATTCAAGGTCGAAGTCAAGGTCAAAGTCAAGTTCCAGGTAGGGTCAAGATCAAGTCAAGGTCAATTTTAAAAAATTTCGATTCCTACCAAAATTTTTCACGTCACTGAGAGGTACAGAAAAAAAAAAATTGTGGTAGAAATATTTCACTATTTTTTTCCAAACATTGAAAAAAATAAAAAAAATTGTTGGGAAAAATTATTTTACAATTTTTTTTCAAAGCCAAGCAATTTTTGAAATTCTTGTTCCGTACCAAAATTTACTTTCACAAAAGTTCAAAAAAATAAAAAAAAATTTGGCGGAAAAAATATTTTCATAATTACCTTGACTTGACTTGGTTGATTCAAAGTCGAAGGTCAAAGTCAAGGTCAAGGTAGGGTCAAGGTCAAGTCAAGGTCAATTTTGAAAAATTTCGATTCCCACCAAAATTTTTCATGTCACAGAGGAACAAAAAATTAAAAAAAAATATGAGGGAAAAATTTTATCTCAATTTTTTCCAAACATTGAATGAAATTATTTGGCGGGAAAATTATTTCACAATTTTTTTTCAAAGCTAAAAAATTTCGATTCTCACTAAAATTTTTCATGTCAGTGATGGGTACAAAAAAATATAAATTAAAATTGTCGGGAAAAATATTTTCACAATTTTTTTCCGAACATTGAAATAAATTAAAAAGAAATTGTCGGGAAAATATTTTTATGATTACCTTGACTTGACAAGGTTGATTCGAAGTCGAAGTGAAGGTCAAAGTCAAGGTCAAGGTAGGGTCAAGGTCAAGGTCAGTCAAGGTCAATTTTAAAAAATTTCGATGCCTACCAAAATTTTTCATGTCACTGAGAGGTACAAAAAAATAAAAAAATTATTTAGCGGTAAAAATTATTTCACTATTTTTTTCCAAACATTGAAAATAATAGAAAAATGATTTGGCTGAAAAAAATTATTTTACAATTTATTTTCAAAGTCAAGGTCAAAGTCAAGTTCAAGGTAGAGTTCAAGTCAAGTTCAATTTTCAAAACTTTCGATTCTTACCAAAATATTTCATATCACTGATAGGTACAAAAAAAAATTGGCGGTAAAATTATTTTAAAATTATTTTTCAAAGCTAAGGTCAATTTTCAAAATTCTCGTACCGGACCAAAATTTATTTTCACTAAAAAAAAAAAATTGTCGGGAAAAATATTTTTATAATTACCTTGTTGACAAGGTTGATTCGAGGTCGAAGTCAAGGTTGATTCAAGGTCGAAGTCAAGGTCAAGTCAAGGTCAATTTTCAAAAATTTCAATTCCTGCCAAAATTTTTCATGTCTAAGAAGTACAGAAAAATTAAAAAAATCGCGGGAAAAATATTTTCACAATTTTTTTCCGAACATTGAAAAAATTAAAAAATAATTTGTCGGGAAAAATTATTTAACAATTATTTTCAAAGATAAGGTGAATTTTTAAAATTCTTGTTTCGGCCCAAAATTTATTTTCACTGACAAATCCAAAAAAAAAAAATTTGCGGGAAAAATATTTCCATAATTACCTAGACATGAAAAGGTTGATTCAAGGTCGAAGTCAAGGCAAAGTCAAGGTCAAGGTCAAAGTCAAAGTCAAAGTCAAAGTCAAAGTCAAGGTCAAAGTCAAAGTCAAGGTCAAAGTCAAGGTCTGGTCAAGGTCAAGTCAAGGTCAAGTCAAGAGTCAAGATCAATTTTCAAAAATATCGTATCTTGCCAAAATTTCATGTCAGTAAGAGGTACAAAAAAAATAAAAACATTGAAAAAAAATAAAATGGTAGGAAAAATTATTTCACTATTTTTTCCAAACATTGAAAATAGTAAAAAATAATTTGGAGGAAAAATTATTTTTCAAATTTTTGAAATTTTCTTTCCGGACCAAAATTTATTTTCACTAAAAAGTTCAAAAAAATAAAAAAATTTGGGGGGAAAAATATTTTCATAATTACCTTGACTTGACAAGGTTGATTCAATGTCGAAGTCAAGGTGAAAGTCAAGGTCAAGGTCCGGTCAAGGTCAATCAGGGTCACGACAAGGTCAATTTTGAAAAATTTCGATTCTTACCAAAATTTTTCTTGTCACTGATGGGTACAAAAAAAGAATTGGCGGGAAAATTATTTTACAATTTTTTTTCAAAGCTAAGGTTAATTTTTAGAATTCTCGTTCCGGACCACAATTTATTTTCACTGAAACGTTTAAAATAAAATGGCGGGAAAAATATTTTCATAATTACCTTGACTTGACAAGGTTGATTCGAGGTCGAAGTCAAGGTCAAAGTCAAGGTCAAGTCAAGGTCAATTTTCAAAAATATCAATTCCTGCCAAAAATTTTCATGTCTCTGAGGTACAAAAAAATAAATAAAAAACGCGGGAAAAATATTTTCACAATTTTTTTCCGAACATTGAAAAAATTAAAAAATAATTTGTCGGGAAAAATTATTTAACAATTATTTTCAAAGATAAGGTCAATTTTTAAAATTCTTGTTTCGGCCCAATTTTTTCAGAACATTGAAAAAATAAAAAAATAATTTGTCGGGAAAAATTATTTCACAATTTTTGTCAAAGATAAGGATAATTTTTAAAAATTTTGTTCTGGCCCAAAATTTATTTTCATTGAAGTCCAAAAAAAAAAATTTGCGAGAAAAATATTTCCATAATTACCATGACTTGACAAGGTCGAAGTCAAGGTGGAGGTCGAGGTCGAGGTCGAGGTCGAGGTCGAGGTCGAGGTCGAGGTCGAGGTCGAGGTCGAGGTCGAGGTCGAGGTCGAGGTCGAGGTCGAGGTCGAGGTCGAGGTCGAGGTCGAGGTCGAGGTCGAGGTCGAGGTCGAGGTCGAGGTCGAGGTCGAGGTCGAGGTCGAGGTCGAGGTCGAGGTCGAGGTCGAGGTCGAGGTCGAGGTCGAGGTCGAGGTCGAGGTCGAGGTCGAGGTCGAGGTCGAGGTCGAGGTCGAGGTCGAGGTCGAGGTCGAGGTCGAGGTCGAGGTCGAGGTCGAGGTCGAGGTCGAGGTCGAGGTCGAGGTCGAGGTCGAGGTCGAGGTCGAGGTCGAGGTCGAGGTCGAGGTCGAGGTCGAGGTCGAGGTCGAGGTCGAGGTCGAGGTCGAGGTCGAGGTCGAGGTCGAGGTCGAGGTCGAGGTCGAGGTCGAGGTCGAGGTCGAGGTCGAGGTCGAGGTCGAGGTCGAGGTCGAGGTCGAGGTCGAGGTCGAGGTCGAGGTCGAGGTCGAGGTCGAGGTCGAGGTCGAGGTCGAGGTCGAGGTCGAGGTCGAGGTCGAGGTCGAGGTCGAGGTCGAGGTCGAGGTCGAGGTCGAGGTCGAGGTCGAGGTCGAGGTCGAGGTCGAGGTCGAGGTCGAGGTCGAGGTCGAGGTCGAGGTCGAGGTCGAGGTCGAGGTCGAGGTCGAGGTCGAGGTCGAGGTCGAGGTCGAGGTCGAGGTCGAGGTCGAGGTCGAGGTCGAGGTCGAGGTCGAGGTCGAGGTCGAGGTCGAGGTCGAGGTCGAGGTCGAGGTCGAGGTCGAGGTCGAGGTCGAGGTCGAGGTCGAGGTCGAGGTCGAGGTCGAGGTCGAGGTCGAGGTCGAGGTCGAGGTCGAGGTCGAGGTCGAGGTCGAGGTCGAGGTCGAGGTCGAGGTCGAGGTCGAGGTCGAGGTCGAGGTCGAGGTCGAGGTCGAGGTCGAGGTCGAGGTCGAGGTCGAGGTCGAGGTCGAGGTCGAGGTCGAGGTCGAGGTCGAGGTCGAGGTCGAGGTCGAGGTCGAGGTCGAGGTCGAGGTCGAGGTCGAGGTCTGGTCAAGATCAAGTCAAGGTCAAGTCAAGGTCAGAGTGAAGGTCAATTTTCAAAAATATCGTATCTTGCCAAAATTTCATGTCAGTGAGAGGTACAAAAAATATAAAAAATTTGGCCCAAAAAATATTTTAATAATTTTTTTCCAAATATTGAAAAAAATAAAAAAAATGGTGAGAAAAATATTTTCATAATTACTTTGTTTTGACGAGGTTGATTCAAGGTCGAATTAAAAGTCAAAGTCAAGGTAAAGGTCAAAGTCAAGGTCAAGGTCAAGTCATGGTCAATTTTCAGTTCCATGCCAATATTTTCCATGTCACTGAGAGGTACCATATGGGTTTATTTACCTACCTGTTTTTCTCTTTCGCCATATATTGAGTATATGATCAAAACATTGATTTTCAAATGTCAGATAACAGATAACATACGGTGTAGAGTAAGCCTGTAGTTTGACTAAGGAAACGACCCAATTACGTCAATGAGAGATATAACCTAAAGAAATATGTAGACATGCATTGTCTATTTAGCACAATACCTTCCAGGACAATCAGAGTTTATAAGCAAGGCCGCTATGGTCATTCTTTCACTCTGGTATTAATGAATATTGGAAGGCTTATAATTTTTATTCAAACAAACAAAATTAACAGATTGAAATATATACAGATTTGTTTCAACTCTACATAGGTACGAAAAACGTCAACTACATTGTTTTGAAAAATAATGTTTATGATAACAATATACTCATAAATATGTTGTTGTATCATCCCGTTGATCGAAGTCATAATCAAACTGTGGATTATCTTCAACGCCAATCAAATCGGAATCTCCACTTCTTACACTGAAAGAAAAAGTTACAATGAAATAGCTCTTACTCATGTTGTACCATACTGAACCAAAAAAATGTCAATATCTCACGATGGAACAAGTTCCTGTATTTCAAGTGTGGTCCTTCAGGACTGTATACAAATAGAAGTCAGAAATATATCGGAAAAGATGTGAGATGAATCTCTATTGAGAGTAATTAAAAACTTTGACCTTCTGAAACGACCAGAAAACAAAGCATAACCGATGCCAATGGAATGGAGGTTTTCCACTTAAGTAAAAATTTTAAAACAGTTTCTATTTATTTGGGTTTCAAAAATGCTTCAATGTGTTCTATAAACTATAAGTTCTTAAAGAACACTTATTTTTTAACAAAGAATTTAATGCACTCTTTAATCAAAATAAAAATGCTATTTGCTATTAATGTCCTATTGATCTTATACTGGTTTTATGTTACTCTTAACATTGGCGATTTTAAAAACGATTTGCTATTATTAAGATTTAAATATCAAGTTGGTTTTAAAACAATCCGTTCTGGGAAAAATAGTTTTAATGCAGTTTTATGGAGTACCCTTGATGTATTCTTTAAAACCCATTAAGTCAAAGTCAAAGTCAAAATCAAAGTCAAAATATACTAAAACTATTTTGTCCTAAGACTATACATTCAATTCAATACCACATTAAATCCAAAAACATAATTTTTACATGTTATTGAGTACATTGAGAGTATTATAATGTTTAAAGCATATTGGTTTTAAAAGGAAACGTTAACAGACTCCTGCGAGAGTCATTGGATTTGAAGTGTTGAAATAAAATAAAATTTTGTGAGATTCAAAACATTTAATAAATCAACAATTGGTTTTACTCTAGATCTCGCCGTTTTACTGCAATAAAGACTCCGCCTATTTGGACATTTTCAATAGTAAACAAAAATAATATCATTCTAATAATTGCGTCTTGGATCTTCTTAAAAAACTGAATAACGGTGTGTCGAAATATGCCATTTAATTGAAAAAACGGTTTTAGATGCTTAGATGCAGAATAAAATTTGATATTTTTTGAATATTTGTTAAATTAGTTGCGCGCGAGTTATGTTGAAGTATTTTATTATATTTGATCAGAAAAGTGCCATTCGTTGGTGAATTTTTCACCAGAATAGTTTGCTCTCGAATAATATTTTATGATATGGATAGTATATGTATGCGGTTAAAAATATTACCACTCTGCCGGCCATTATACACACGACTTTAAAGTTGTCGAGTGTTAGTAAACAAAATAAAACTCTTTTAGCATTAATTAATAATTTTTAAGTGAATTTAGTCCGCTGTAAATTAATTTTAAGAGCGAAACGTCAGATAATAACTTTTAATTTATGCGTATTTAAAGTTGCCTTGAAGAACTCTTTAATTTAATAACATAGAATTAAAAATTAATAGTTTTAATACAGTTTTAAAATTTGGTCTTGAAGGCCTTTTTAGGATGGGCCCTTTTTGGCTAGAAGCTGCTTCATGGTAGTCCCAGGGCTGTCTTGAAGATCAGTTGATTTTATTAAAAATTTTATTGCGCAGTTTTAAAGCGATCTTGAAGATCGGAATAAGAGCGTTAATGTTAGTTGGGCAAGACTAAGAAGTGTTTAATTGAATGCTGGAATAGGTCTTGCTTCAGATTGATCATCTGCATAAGGGAATTACCATTCGAATTCACTGATCACTAAGAAGTCGTAGAAGTTTGTTCAACGGTGCAGAGGTCTGGTTTGTATGCAAAATTGTTTTTTTTTAAATTGAGAGGAGAGTATGCTGAATAATAAAATATTTTGACCATCGAATTTTGTTTGATTTTATAGTAGGCTACAAATTGACATATCGAATCCGAGCTTGTCTCCTGAAAAATAGCATGGCAATAGGATTGAACAAACAAAACTTTCCCGCGACAAGAGGGACACCAAGTCTGAATTCAACGCCTGCTCGTTTTGTTAAAATAAATTTGGTTGGAATATAAGTAGATGAAACTGCGTATCATCCGCATAAAAGTGAAACTTGCCGTGGAATTTATGGGTATATAGGAAGAATAGCACGCGACTCAATATTGAACCTTGTGGCACACAAACACACGGTTTTTGGGTATTTTGGTGAGTGCAATTGTTTCAGCTTCCTTCCAGACAATCGGAAAGAGATTTTCATTAATGCAGAAGTTGAAAACACGATAAGTTACGATGACTAGGCAGCAATAAAATTGCTATATCGATTTTATCGTCTTCAGTGGCTTTCGTGACATACAAGATAACTTATGAAGGGAGCATATTCGGAAATGTCGATCCAGATCAGCTCTGAAAGTCAGAGGAACGTCCACACTATCGTGGACATTCTGGCAAATCAAATTGAAGTTAAAGTATTCTGGGTGTTAGGGCATAACGAGACAGCGAGTGTAAGAGAGACAAACTTTCCAAGTTGAGACATTTAACTTCTAGTTCCTGAACCAGTTTTCATTGAACTGATATGTGTACTGAGGAGGTGCATGAAATAAGGAGGGGAACGAAGCATATGGTCTGTGTTGGTATAAGTGTAGACTTGGGCTTGAATACATGCTTTTACGGCCTGCGGGCGATTGGATCCATCATTAACACTCCAAGGGTGTAGGAAATTCATTGTAGTTGATGCAATACCTAGTTTCTATATGAGGTACTGCAAGTAATTTATTTTTTAAATCCTTCAAAGAAGTTACAAAATAAAACAAATAAATGTATCTATGAATTTAATTATATGGAACCAACTATCGAATTATACAAACCAAATGGTTTGCTTGATCTGAACTCTATTAATAAGCTGACATTTTTTTATTTTATCCACTCAATTAGTGAACAGTATTCACAATAATAATATCTGACAAATTTTGGAAAAAATCTGTCCATCATTATGTCACAGTTTATAATTCTATATCAAGTAAAATAAAAAATTACCATTCGTTAATGAAATTTAAAAACAAATTAAAGACATTTGAAGTGATTTATTTATATATTTAATGAATATGACCAGTTGAATTTCAAATAATTTTCGTATATTTCATTGGAACCTGATAATTGTATGCATACATTTTTTTATACACCTATATTATATTGTATTTTGAGCAAAAGTGGTCAATATTGATGAAAAGAATATTATTATTGACTAATGACATTTTCTGTACGTTTAGTTATGTTAGTTTTAGCCGTAAAGTTATTATAATTTATTTTTTATTTTTTTCAACCTCATCTATAAACATGTAATGTTTCTTGGGAAATAAAGTTGATTGATTTCCGGAGTATTTCACTACAAATTTTCCTATCATTATTCTAAATGCACTGAAACCAGCAAAGAAAGGGGAAGAACGTGCACAATCTTCTGAAAAAATATCAAACCGTTTGAAATATTCCTCTAGAACACGGTGAGTGAAAGTATGGATGGATATATACCCTTACGACAGCATGACCAACCATGGGGTTATTCTTAGACAATAAACAGTTTCACCACATAAAAATTGGTTAGGAATTGAAATTTTTCAATGAATATGTCTTGCAAAGACTTGTTCCCCTACGTAAAATATTATGAAGCAGCAAGAACTTTTCATAACCACAAAATCCAAAAGTATTCAATGTGTGAAACACAAATTTCGAACGAATATGAAATCAGATTTTTGCTTCGTATAGAGACTGAGTACGTGTACACTTGTTGGTTTTATAACTACTGTTTATAATGATAGAATTTACATACCTGTGCGTTTCGAAATCTGCCATATCTTTAGGCTTCTTCACATATGTATCTTCTGCGTTGAAAATGGGATTTGAGCCTTCAATGGCATGCTTATTGGTAGTTGGCGCAGATATTCCCAGCCTATTCATTCCAGATTCTTGAGATCCAAATTTTCTTGCTGTTAAATTGGAAATCCTCCTGTTCAATCTAGAAAAATTACAAGAATGTAATAACGATATATGGTTTTTGAAAATAGTGCCTTAAATCATTCGACTTCTGTGTAGGTACAGAGTTAATAGCATCTAAAGACCATTGATGTTCACCATTTCGGAGTCCGAGAAAATAAGCAACTTTTCCAAACGACATAAATGAAGATTATTTCATAAATTCAGTCATTATATATGTTTTGATACTAATAACATGACTCATGGACTCTGGTGTATGGATGTCATCAAGATATTATGTTGGTGTACCAAACATTATGTCTAAGAAAGGTTCGTTCAGTTCTTTAAGCAATTATTCTTTACCAATACTGAATAAGAATCTAAAGGAAGAATAAGAAGAAGCAAAATAACATTTGTCACAGTTAGATAGAAGTAGTGTAATTGTTCGCAAATACGGTATCGCCTCGGATTTTGATCCGGAAAGTGTCAAAGAAAGATAACTTGAACGAAGTATTTCAAGTTTCATGAAACAATCGCGAATACAATGTACCAGATATGATGAAATAAACTAGGTCCGTCCCTGAAGTCAAAAGTAATGATCCAGTGCCATCTGGTTTGAATAAATATGGATGAATCCAAATATTAAATATACTTGATACAAAAGAGACAGTCTTTAATACTTGTATATAGTACGTTCTGGAAGTGGACTAATTTGTATTATTGTCGAATAACCTGCCTTCAAGTATAATACGCCTTGTTATAATAGATATCCACCATTTTGGTTGAAGTGTATACCCCAGATGAACATTACTTCAATAGCTACTAAACAATATATCTCTCTTGATGCTAGAAGGTAATATCGCACGCAATTGGAAAGTTTGGTACCGACATTTGAAGATTTTCATGAGAGCAAGCAGTTTAGAAGATTCAGATGATCAAAAAAGGAATCCTCAATTTTGTGTCATATTGGTATGAAGCATTGTTCATTTTCAATTCATTCGGTATCGATATGGATTCATGTTCAAGTATGATGATGAATTAAATACCAAATACGAGGCTAATTACTTTTACTCTTTGTAGGAATCTTACACTAGAACGTTATAATTTTTTTACAAGATTTCAAAAGGGTTCTTGCGAAATGGCTATGCTGATAGAGAGAGAGAGAGAGAGAGAGAGAGAGAGAGAAGGTTTATTAATCGTGGGACTATCGAATCAAACAATAAAAAAAGCTTCTGCAATAAGTCCTGGAATGTATGACAGATGTTATTCAATATCCGTAAAGAGAAGTAGTAGAAGTAAATGCATTTTTATCTGACCTATCCTAGTACTATTGAGAGAAAAAAATCTCGAAACATGCATGCATGCAGGTGGTCATCCCAACAAAATGAAGGATAATATGCAATGGCTTCATTACAATCGGCACTTGCAATAGTGTCCTCCACGAGGAACATTGCACAACTGGATGACAGATGTAATTCAATGTCCGTATGGGAAAGTAGTTGTTTTCTGTCAGATATTTGTCTCGTTTTTACACTTTGTGGAAATATGTGGAGAGAAGGGTAATTTCGACCGTGGTCGGAAGTATTTCTTTTCATTTATTTGATACCTCTTCGTATACACACTTTTCAAACTTTGTTCGATTCACTGATAATATTTTTCAAATCTTTACTTCATGCAAATACATCAATTTGATTTTGCTGGGCATATCAATAGAAAAAATACGTAGGTTGTGAAATACGAAATTTCTGAGATCTTTTAAAATATATCTACATATAGAAAAATAATGATTGCTATTTTCTGATTTACTGAGTTACTATGATAATTTACTTACTGCCTGATTTTGAAGATGAATAAGACCAGTAATACAAAACATAACGCAGCCAGGACGGCTGATGTTCCAATCAACCAAGCTTGCAACTCACTACTGTCACTAGTACCAGAAGCCGGGAAAGGTACTAATATCAGCTTGTAGTTTCTCAAATCTGTCTGTAACTTGTTGTACGTTCCGTACTTGGATACAATACTGAAATGAAATATTTATTAGTGATTTACGAAGAAAAAGTTGAAATAAGCTTCATTGTCAAGAAATCACATAGAAAAACGACATATTGTGAATTATAACGATGATAATCTCGTTCACCTAATAGATATAGGCGCCAATGAAAAGTACATCTGTTCTTCATGTGGAGTTAGACAACATGATATTCATGAAAATTATCGTTAGCTCAGTTTCAGGAGCCTCCGCACACTTTTGGGACTATCCGACAATTAGATTGCCCCAAAAATTCAATTCGACAGTATCACCACTGATTTTATATATTTTTAATGAGGAATTTCGAAAAGATTTGCTGTGCAGGTCTAAATTGTGTGACGTCATAACTCGGATGATTCAGACAGATATACGAAGTCTGAATGTTACGTTATATTATTTTTTTCTACAAGCGTGCTCGATTCTTCCTTTTCCCGCACACAATTTAGTTTAGAAAGTGTAATTTGCCCAGTGCTTCGCGAGACCAAGACCAAGACTAAAACTGATCAGTCTTGGTCTTGGTCTCGAAAAATAAATGTTGTCTTGGTCTTGGTATTTGTCTTGATAGTCTTGGTTTTGGATCGTCTTGGTCGTGGATTAAAATTTGTATAGAAATTTCAATTATTCAATTTAATTGTTCAACACTTTATATACATATAAAAGTTATTTCGTATTTCTCAGTCTTCAACAATTGTCAATTTGAAAATATCAAATTTGACCCATACAGCACATAGGTCAACGCCCGACAGACCAGAAAAAATGTTCAAAATTGTTGGAATTCTAATAAGGTTTCTATTGATCATTTCACAATAGTCTATTGTGTGATGAGCAGTAAGATGCGGTTGCAGCAGAGTGGTGGAATTGGAATACCGAGGAAATTGCAATACTTATTATCCATTGCGACCTTATAGCTTACACCTATTTGTTGTAAACTGTATAAGTGCAATACAAATTTTGAAAAATTTATTTTTGATTTTGAATGAACAAAATTTAAAAACGTACTATAAGAAAAATAAATAATTGAAATAAAATGCCATAACATTTTCCATCAAAATGTTCTTGTTATTGAGTATATTTAAGTTCACTATTGTTCTTTCGAGACCAAGACCAAGACCACTATTGGGGGAGAGTCTTGATCTTGGTCTTGGTCTCGAAAGTCAAGTCTTGGTCTTGGGGAGATTTATCAAGTCTTGGTCTTGGTCTTGGTCTTGGTCTTGGTCTTGGTCTTGGTCTTGGTCTTGGTCTTGGTCTTGGTCTTGGTCTTGGTCTTGGTCTTGGTCTTGGTCTTGGTCTTGGTCTTGGTCTTGGTCTTGGTCTTGGTCTTGGTCTTGGTCTTGGTCTTGGTCTTGGTCTTGGTCTTGGTCTTGGTCTTGGTCTTGGTCTTGGTCTTGGTCTTGGTCTTGGTCTTGGTCTTGGTCTTGGTCTTGGTCTTGGTCTTGGTCTTGGTCTTGGTCTTGGTCTTGGTCTTGGTCTTGGTCTTGGTCTTGGTCTTGGTCTTGGTCTTGGTCTTGGTCTTGGTCTTGGTCTTGGTCTTGGTCTTGGTCTTGGTCTTGGTCTTGGTCTTGGTCTTGGTCTTGGTCTTACATCAACTTGACGCTTGCTCGGCTCGACTCAGCTAATATGAGCGAAGAAGATCGAAAAATAGGTTTGCTAGCTACTTATACTGGCTCATTGTAGTATAAGCGTAACATTTTGACGACATGGATGTGATGAATGCGGAAAGGATATCTAGCTTGTAGACGGAATTATCCTTTATCATCTCGATGCCATAGAGCTAAGAGGTAACCACAGTTTGAAACTCTATACAGAAATTATCAGCATAAACTTCTACAGATCTAGTCATCAGAACTGCCAGGGAAAAGAAAGCTGCTACAACAAATATGCTTGTCTTTCCAATATTACATTACTCCTTTCGAGTGGTGAAATTAACTCAATGCAGTTGCATGAACGATTAAGGATAGGATAGATAAGATAACAGGAAGGCCGTGAACTTTTGAGTTTGGGGTGCCTTCATGACTTAATGTTACTGGATGTAGCCTGCAGTCATTAGTAGTCTAAATATCCTCAGCTGCATGATTCTCAACCATGAGAAAGCAGGTATTGGGGCATTTATTTTTATTACTGATGCCGAAGGGTCAATCCAAACGTCGTCAACGTATTGGAATCCACTCAGCAAAAGACCGAGAAACTATTTATGCTGCATATAAGGATAAGCCAATGCATGGAGTCTTCTTTAAGAACATTGAAGACTTTGGCTTATCCAGAAATCCAATTTCGCTTTTCTCAGGCCAAGTGGGCCCTGTTCGAAGACCAAGGAACTCATAATCCAGTCAGGATGGTGTCTCCAACACCGTAGTCGCGTGATAGGTTTGGTCTCTGCTTATGTCCATAGACATAATACTGCGCTATACGAGTGTTATACCACCACCACCACCGTCACTCGTACGATATAGACAAGAAACCTGCGCAGTTGCCTTATGCCCCAAGGGATATTGAGTCTGTTGTGGAGAAGAAGTGCCGAATCTATTGGACTACCCATTCATGCTAATGCAAGCAAACATGATACGATAAGAACTCAACCGATTTCAATTTTATGGGTGTGGTTAGAAGTGTTACAATATACAGTGTCTCATTCCTCGTAGAAACACCTCCATTCTTCCGTAATTTTTGACGTTGTATTGTGGAATTTGCATACATAAAACATTTTCAAAATGAACTTAAATGGTTATACAAGTTATAAACACTACACGCCGGTAGCGATGGATCCAAATTCGTATTAGGAACCATTTTAAAATTTACAGTTTCTGAAAAAAAATTATGTGGTTCTATTGCTAATGGCACGTTTTCGATAATTTTTTTTCATTTGAAATGAATCGATTCTAATACTTTAACAATCCTACGCCAAAGTAACGAGAGTTAAGGAGGGGCATTTCAATGAGAAGTGAGGTCAAATGAGGTCAAAGTTGATCACTTGCACTGGTGCGATGATAATTATTTTTTACAACTCCATTCTGAGTACTTGAGAAAATTTAAATAATTGAAAACAGTTCAGTCCACTAATCCATCTTGAAAAATTGATTTATTTGCGCTATTGGTCCAAGTCCGAGTCCGAGTCCGAGTCCGAGTCCGAGTCCGAGTCCGAGTCCGAGTCCGAGTCCGAGTCCGAGTCCGAGTCCGAGTCCGAGTCCGAGTCCGAGTCCGAGTCCGAGTCCGAGTCCGAGTCCGAGTCCGAGTCCGAGTCCGAGTCCGAGTCCGAGTCCGAGTCCGAGTCCGAGTCCGAGTCCGAGTCCGAGTCCGAGTCCGAGTCCGAGTCCGAGTCCGAGTCCGAGTCCGAGTCCGAGTCCGAGTCCGAGTCCGAGTCCGAGTCCGAGTCCGAGTCCGAGTCCGAGTCCGAGTCCGAGTCCGAGTCCGAGTCCGAGTCCGAGTCCGAGTCCGAGTCCGAGTCCGAGTCCGAGTCCGAGTCCGAGTCCGAGTCCGAGTCCGAGTCCGAGTCCGAGTCCGAGTCCGAGTCCGAGTCCGAGTCCGAGTCCGAGTCCGAGTCCGAGTCCGAGTCCGAGTCCGAGTCCGAGTCCGAGTCCGAGTCCGAGTCCGAGTCCGAGTCCGAGTCCGAGTCCGAGTCCGAGTCCGAGTCCGAGTCCGAGTCCGAGTCCGAGTCCGAGTCCGAGTCCGAGTCCGAGTCCGAGTCCGAGTCCGAGTCCGAGTCCGAGTCCGAGTCCGAGTCCGAGTCCGAGTCCGAGTCCGAGTCCGAGTCCGAGTCCGAGTCCGAGTCGGAGTCGGAGTCCGAGTCCGAGTCCGAGTCCAAGTCCAAGTCCAATTCGAAATATAATTGTTAGAAATCGATGGACACAGTTTCATTTACTTATATCTTCTGAAATTTATCTTAATGACGAATTAATTTTGAATTCAAACTATAATGACGATACTTCCTCCCATCCACATATCAGTCCAGATGGAACACCACCGGGGCAACTTGACAATACAGGTAAATGTACGAAAAAATCCAGAAAAACGCACAATACCACTATCGAGTCCTTCGTGAAGAGGAGATTCAACAAAAAATGATACAAATATTTAAAAGAATATTATATACGTAGGCCTTCATTCTTATAATGGGTTTTGAGAGCTTTAACATGTCGAAAAAGAAGCCTTTCATGAGAGAAGTATTATAATGTAGCTCAAGACTGGTTTATTACACTTCTTATAAGCATTTTTTATAATATCTTCGATATCCGGTTTAGTTGTTAGATAGTTTATAGATATTATTCAAATAAGTCCAAGGACGGATGTAACTGATATTCAGCCCTATGCTGTATCACTTCCGTTAAAAATAACGTCACTGTTATTCGCCATTTCCGTTATTTTGCTATTGCTTGGTAATAGCAAAATAACGGAAATGGCGAATAAAGGTGACGTTAGTTTTGACGGAAGTGATACAGCATGATTATCTAGTTCAGGTTTAGATATATTTCTACTGGCACTTGAGAAGTGATCCCTGATAATGTTGCGAAAAAAAAATTATTGAAAATTAAATACAACAGTAAAAAAAATCAACATGAAAAATAATTAATAAGCGCTCCTGGACTACTTGAATGAATACGGTGGCGCAATCGCTTTTGCAGTTGCAGAGAAACCCGCTTTAGAGATTCGCTCATCATTGCTAGTTTTCTTTGCACGTTTGAATTTTTCAGATGTCTGTTTCAGCACTTGATATTTTTCAGAGTATTAGTAATTTTCACATAAGTTATTCAACTCACATAGTTCAATTCTCTGACCTCATTAGTGATATAAATTAAGATTCTTTTTGGTCTAGAAGCAAGTGAGTAAAGCCCTTTTTTCCCTGTCGATCTATCTATAATGCTTCAACATACCGTTGAACATTGTTTTTTATCTATGCAAGATTTTATCTATGCGTAGTTAAGGTCCGATTTCATAATAAACTTAAAGTAGTATTTAATTTAGCTGCTATACCGTGAATACAAAATTGAGTTGCAGTTGGCAGGTTGTCACAGTCTGACAATTATATGAACTAAATGACACTTTAGTTCATCATGAAATCGAACCTAAGATGGAAATATTGATAAAAACTAAATATCTTGTAGAATCACTACTGAGAGTCTCAGCAAGTAAAACTACATCAGACAGATGGTCTCCTAGGATATGAGATCATATTACCTACCTCATGATCTCTTCAGAGTCAACTGCCATTACTGAACTTCCAACTTGATAATTAGCGTCGCGGACAACGTCATTGACAGTTGAGTTGATGAAGTATAAACGAGCTATTGTTAATAATCCATCTTCGTTTGACTGCTCCAGGAAACTTTGTCTATAAGCTTGAATCTTAATAACATCGCTCATAACATTCAACATCTGAAAAAAAAACAAACGAAAAATACTTTACTGGTAGTAAAATTTCCAAACAACTTAATATATTATCTCAAACCAGACATGAAAAGTCTTAATTGAATACAAGAGTACTCGAACCTTATTGAAATAGTTATTTATTGTATGAAAAATGAAAAGCACACCTAGCTGCGCTCTCGTGTTGCTTTTTTTTCGTGTTTTATATGGCTAATATTACATGAAACGCAATACAATTTTTTATCCACAGCTGGTATGCTATATACATGAAGACTTTTCGTATTTAACGTGTCACATCATTATTTGCTATTTTGACAAATTGATTAAAAATTAGTATTAATTCTAAATTGAATAAATTGTATTTACAACAAATAGAATAACTGGAATTATTCTTTCTCTTCCATAACTCAAAAATCAGGCAGTGTTTTATGACTAACAAGATATGCAATAGTGTTTTATTGATGTTATAAGACGTTCGTTAACAGAAGCATTAAGACTTCATAAAATTCCAGCTGCAGAAAAAAGCGGAATTGTTATATAGAGATCCCATTTAATGCCGTATTCCATTTGACAAAGTTTCCAATTATTCGCCAAAATTTGTCATTATTTTATATAGGTTATTGCTACGGACTATTACTAAACATCTGTCATCACTTATTTACTGGCTATTTCTAAACAACTCCCATTATTTCCTTAGCTATGAATTATTAACAAGTGAGTAAGTAAAGTCGAATATTCCTGTAAATTCTTTGGATTAGGTGGCTATTAACAAGCTATAGCAAAATAATTATTTTTTTGATTTACAAAAGTGCTTTGTCCCTCAAAATGGCAGATGATTGCCGTCTTCGAAATAAACTAATGACAAGGCAGAATAGGTACAATAGGACAATACACTGTTTTCTTCGTAGGTTCTATTACTACCATTCAATTAATGAAAATGTTAATTTTTTTTGCCATATTTACATGTCCTTCATTTTCCTGAACTTCGGTGATGTTGTTGTAGAATCTGAAATCTACTGTTTTATCTTCTGTTATGATGAAAATGGTCACTTTTGTGCAAACAGTGTGGGGTACTGAAAAATAATTTTTGTTAGTAAATAGTAGATGAAATGATGATTGATTCTAAATTTATTCTGAAGAAATTGATGTCGGTGTGAAAACGGTCAAACCAGAGTTTGACATAACATTCCACCACATTGAATTTGGAAATTAAAGCAGTTTGTAATATGTACGAAATGAAATATATGAAATTAGTTAAAAAAATATTGGATTTTTTCATGGTAAAATAATGTAAGAGCTTTTTGATATTGAGATAATTATGTATTTCAGACACAAAAAGTGCAGTTTTTTTATATCTGTTAAAAAAATATATACCGGGTGACCACGAGGTTAGGTACGCCCCCCAATAATTTTAAAGGTGCAGGTTTCAAATTTGACCCCAAACTTTTTTTTTCAAATGACACCCTAAACAATTTTTTTCATTATCCGGAAGAACACGCAATTTGCGATAACACTATTCTTCAAAATTGAAAATCGGTTGAAAAATGGCGGAGATACAGTTGATTGTTCAATCGAACAAAGTTGGCCATGAACATCAACTCAATCATCACAACTGACGAACGGCGTCAACATTCACGAGAGGAAGGCGAGGTGAGATACAGCTGAAAATTGAGCTTCTCATGTAATTACAGCAACCATATTTTCCAACCATTATCAAAAATTTCCTCGAAACGGAGTAGTACCCATAAAGAAATGCTCACAACTACCATTTCTCAAACGGCAACATACTCATTTCACATTGTCGTATTGAAAAATTATGAATTATTAGATTACTCGAATGAAAAGGTTTGATTTTTTGATAAGCTTTCGTAGGTTCAAGCCGCATGCATTTGTTTAAGAATATTCAATTTTGAGAACACTCATTATGGAACATCCCGTATCTTCGATTACTTTCAGAATGCTCCGAAACTTTTAACACGATTATTTGGATAATTCATAACTTTCCAATACGACAATATGAAAAGAGTATGTTGCCATTTGAGACATGGCAGTTATGAGCGTTTCTTTATATGTACTTTTCCGTTTCGAGCAAGTTTTTGATAATTGTTGGAAAATATGGTTGCTGCAATTACATGAGATGCACAATTTTCAGCTGTTTCTCACCTCGAACCTTCCTCTCGTAAAAATGGCGCCGTTTGTCAGTTTTGATGATTTGAGTTTGATGTTCATGACCAACTTTGTTCGATTGAACAATCAACTGTATCTCCGCAATTTTTCAACCGATTTTCAATTTTGAAGAACAGTGATCACAAATTGCGTGTTGAACCGGAAGTGGTGAATTTTTGGTAATGGAGTCAAAATATGCGTATTTGAGTAATATATCGATGTACCAAATTTGAAACCAGTATCTTCAAAACTAAAAAAAATTGGGGGGCATACCTCGTGGTCACCCGGTGTATTATAACCGTGCGGAAAACTTTTTTTCAACTTTCAGTTGAGTAGTATAGCAATTATAATGAAATCTCACTAAGTCGGGTGTCCCACATTTTATGTGACAGGCAATATCTGGTTTGTTGGAGGAGATATACAAAAATGTTTCATACAAAAGTTTTATGAGTTCATGAGAGCAATATTTTGATATAATTTTCAAATATACAGGGTGTTTGGTGTAGGTGCTACAGACCAAAATGCCATTTTTCAAAATAGAACGTACTGTATATCATTACATATTCAGATTCTACGCTTAATTCTGATATCATTTCATGTTTAGTTTTTGAAATTCGGTTATGGCGTTGTTGAGTTATTGCTTAAAATGTAAAGTCTTGAGAACGACTATTATTTTTAAAAATATCTCAATAAATATTCTCTCTGCATCAGATCACATGAAAATTAGTCAAAATTATGGGTGTTCGAAGAAATGGTTTCAATTTTGAGTTGTGGAATTCAGTCAGGAATCATTTTAAATATGAAACAATTGCGAAATTGAAAGAGGTGTATTCAGGAACAAATCGTCAATAAAAATGTAATATAACCTGATGAATCATTTCATAAGAATAGTACCTAGATATGTCATGAAAATTGTTCAAAGTGACGCCCATTAGATATTATACAGTCTTCGAAACGTCGAATTACTTCTCGAACAAGTCGCTCTTATAATATCAGGCGTAATATCACTGCACGTTAGTCGAATTTTCATTTTCAGATCATTCACATTCAAATAAAATGAAAATAATACCTTTTAATAACCCCATAGGAAAAAATCAAGCGGTGATAAATGTGGGGAACGAGCCGGCCACCGAATTGGACCCTTATTACCAATCCATCTATTTGGGTACGTTCTATCCAGATATTCAGTAACAACCTGTGAATTGTGAGGAGGAGCACTATCTTGTTGCCACCAAATGCCTTGTCGTTCTGCTATGGGAATATCTTTCATCAACTGGATCAAATCATTTTCTAGAAAATGTAAATATCGCAATCCATTGAGGTTTGTATTGAAAAAGTAAGGTCCTATGATGCAGCCATTGAACGATCCAAACCATACATTAATACCCCAAGTAGTTTGAAAATTACTTTCGCGGACCCAGTGGGGATTTTCTTGAGACCAATAGTGACTGTTATGTCGATTCACAACTCCATTATTGTGGAAAGTTTTTTTGAAACCTTATATTGAACCGTATTTAAAGTGCAATAACTCAACAACGCCGTAACCTTATTTCAAAAACTAAACAAGAAATGATATCAAAATTAAGCGTAGAATCTGAATATGTAATGATATACAGTGCGTACTATTTTAAAAAATTGCATTTTGGTCTGTAGCACCTACACCAAATACCCTGTATATTTGAAAATTATATCAAAAAATAGCTCTCATGAACTCATAAAACTTTTGAATGAAACATTTTCGTATATCTCCTCCGACAAACCAGATATTGCCTGTCACATAAAATGTGGGACACCCGGTATACAATAGGTATCATACGTCGCACAAGATGATGATCACTTACTATTTCCAAACTGATCTTCTTTATCTTTGACGCAAATATCGAATGAGAAGTATCCCGACATCGTATTTTCCACTAAAAACTTCAGAATGACTCTGCCCGTGGAGGATTCCACTTCGAAAGGTGGTTTTGGTATATTAGTCAAGCCTGTTCCAATGATATCAATTTTGTTATCTTCTATCCAGTACTCCAAGGTAGTCTGATCTACGAAATCAGGATCCTTTGCCTGAAAAAAATTTAAATGAAACGGTTATTGATTCAAATGTGTTAATTGGATCAGTAGATATGAAAGGGGAGGATACCAAGGTCGACAAAGTATATAAAATTGGTCCAATTCTGCAAAAGTGCTTGTCGAGGAGTGTGGTAGAAATGTCGCACTTACTTTGAGTTCGATCCTGAAAAGGTTGAAAAGAATGGCAAGAAATCCAAAAACTGTCCAGATGGTGTAGTACGATCATTGGCAGTTGAATTTACACCACTCAGTGATCAGAAAACGAGCGATAGAAATTGTCTGATTCAATATCACACGAGCCAGATTATGAACATTCAAGTTTTCACAATATCCTGAAGAGCATATGGGAAAAAATGTATCATCAGAGTTACAAAAAATACGTTATAGGGGATCGTTTCTGCAAAATGAAAAACCTAATAATAGATTTTGACATATGTCATCTGACTACCAATATTTTTTGTAAAGATGGCAAAACAGTTATTTGAGAAAATTGTTTATAATTTAATTTTAGGCCTAAATGCGGAATTTGAAATATCTGTTCTATTCTTTTTTTGGTATCAACTGATTTTCAGGAATCATTTAAAACCTATATGTATTTAATAAAATGGTACTTTTTAGGTTTGTTCCCATTTCGAAAACCAGTTTTTACTATGACTCCTGCTATTGCAATCGTTCATATCTTCCAACTTCGTTCAATTTTTTTGAAACTTTTTGAATTTGAAGAGTCAAACACTTTTCTAGACTGTAATAACAGTGTGAAAGAGATATCGTATTTGGCGTTAATTACCCCCTCTTACTGCAAAATGTTCGGAGAGAAATGCAGTCAAGGACAATGTTATGCATGTAAGTGATATTTCTGTTCAATGATAACACTTGAAATAAAGATAATTACGGGTGATAATGATTAAAATTTGCTAATTAGTGTCCTAGTCCTCAGCAATCTGATAGAAAAATCTTGTGTTCCTTTTTACTTTTCATGTTTGTTCTGGTTCCTAAAATAAAACATTATTTGTTTATTTTTCAGTTTATTGAAAAAAATTATTTGATGGATTTAAAAATGAGAATATTTTTGAGGAAATAATAAAAATGAAGTAGATAAATTAGAAAATCTCAAGTTTCTACGTTGTATTGCGGAATACATATTGTTTTCCTTATTTTTCCACAAAAATTGATTACGGTCGAAATAAGTGGTCTATGTTGACTTTTCAAGTTCAAAAAGTTTCAAAAAAATCGATCGAAGTCGGAAGAAAGGTGTTAAGGATCAAGATATTAGACGTCAGTTTAAGTGTTTGACAAGACTATATAGTTAATGTTGTCATTTTTCAACATTGTAGGGAATTATCTATTGTAATGAAAATAAAAACTAGTAGATAATTGAAGTCTTTCTAATCGTATCAACACATTCAACAATATGAACCATTGCAACAGCAAGAGTCATAGTAAATACTGGGTTTTGAAATTTTGCACTTCCATTTGGGAACAAACCTAAGAAGTACCATTTCATCAATTACATAAGTTTATAATGATCCCTAAAAAATGAGCATTTTTTTAAACAATAAAAACATATTTGGAAAAAATTGCAATTTTAAATTTTGTATGAATCGACTATGGAGATGTCGATAGAAAGAGACATTTTAATAATCATCGTTGAGGGATATTGAACTATACTCTAGTTCCTAAATTGTAGATAGTGACTCATCGTACATTTTCTGATTTTTACGGGATTTGAAAATGCGGGGGATGTACGAAAGTGGCAAAGTGAAACTTGATTTAAAGCCAAAGTACATAGGTACAATTTCTGTTTTTGTTAAGTACGAATATCCTACACTGCATTTTCCTTTATTTTTTATTGCAAATATCTTCATTGGATGAAATTACCATTACTATGTATTTTTTTTAACCTAATTCACTATATTACTCAGTATAGAGGAGCTTATAGCAACTCAACAATTTCCACTGAAAGTAATTCATATAATTCCATTGATACTCACCTCCGCTGTTATTATTGGAGTACCAATGATAAAACCTGGTAGAATGGCACCAAAGAAATATTCAGAGACGAATATAGGTGGATTGAGATTGGCTGGGAGGACCTGAAAATGTAATATTTAGTAATTCGGGATATCTGACTACTGAATAAACATGTTATGTTGCCTAGTATGATAACTATTTATTCCAGAATCTTTAGTATGGAGTTGGATCTAACGTTCTTATTCACGATACTGAAATACATTTTTGAAGTTTCTATTGCCTAAAGTTCTTCTAAAGAAAATTTTTCTGTAATTATGTACAGTTGACTTTTATATAAAGTGAAAAATTTGTTGATATTGTTTTTAAAACATGTTCCCCAAATGTTTATGACATAGGTAATTCTACTTGTGATATGAGAATGTAGAATCATATTTGCAATTTGTGGACATATAGAATTTGTTTCCATAAGTAGGTATTTGAATATGTTTGACCCCCTTCAAATTTTCAACAATCCTTATACCTTATACCTTATCTGAGAAGTTCGCTTTGAAATATTCAATTTTCAATTTAATATAAATTTTTAGTTTATTTAGTTGGTGAAAAAGTATGTACTTGATCTATAAGAATTTTATCATTTACTTCGTATGCTTCTAATTAGCACCACTGTTTATTTGAGAAACGAACCAATTGATACGTTTTCTGAAAAGTTTTTCAATGATTTTTGAAGATATGCTCAGTAATGCAGAAGTGGTCGGTGGACCAGTGACTAAGTTATCTAGCAGTGGAACTTCTGGCTAGCATCAGGCAGACGTTAGAGGCTCCGGTACGCGAGAATATTTTTTCTCAAGTACATGGGTCTCTTTAGATGGCCACATGCCTTGTTCTGAATCAAGTGTGATAATGTGAGTTGCCTAGATGCCAATCCCGACGTCTGGTGCTAGCTTGAAGTGCGCTCCGACCACCCATGGTGGTGCTGTAGGGTTTTCGGGTTTTCCTACAGCTGAAGAGTGAATACACCACCTTAAACATCAGTAAGACGCCCCGGAGAGTCACGGCAAATAATAATAATATCCGCCCTCTACCCGCACAGGCTATGCCTTTGGGTACACTCTATGAAGTAGTATTATTAAAATGCTATGGGTCCATAATTTTGAGAATCACCACATTTGTATATAGCTCTAAATGAAGCAAGTTTCAATTAATATGGAAATATTCATGCCGAGAAACATGTATTGATAAATTTTGAAATGGGTTCAACTGAAATATTTTTTTATTCTAAAATGTCTTTGTTACCAAATCATCTGAATCGGGGTAACTTATTCTTATATGGATTATCAGATGAATTCTGAATGGATGAAAACAATAGGTGAACAAAATAATAACATGACACTAGTAATATGAAAGAAATATATTTACCTCAACAGTTACACTCAGGAATGAGTTTGGTTTGCTATTGCTGGGGCTGGAGTCATTTGATGCTAGAATTTGAAATTGAAATTCTTTATTAACGTCGTAATAGAAAACTTTCACTGTAGTAATATCTCCAGAGAATTCGTCCACTTCAAAAGTATTTTTGACGGTGCTGTCTTCGGTTACCATAAAATAATGTATAGGCATTTCTTCATCATCGTTGTCGTAAATTGCTTTCTTTGTGAGCTTTAAGACTTGGGACTTCTTCCCTTCTTGCGCCTTCAAAGATAGGTTTGTGTAGGTGAAATATGGCGTCTGAGCGTTATCGGCGAACTTGATATTTATATTCGCGACAGAAAAAGTTGCAGCATTATCTGCGGTATCATCCCATAAATCATCGTCTTTTGTGTTTATTTGGGCCGTTATTTTCAGCTGAAACACATTTAAATTCATTCTAAAAACAATTCACAACAGTTTGGAAGATTAGAATGTAGTGAGAACTGAAAGTTTGTTTAATTATCTGACGTTGTTACATAGCTATTGTTTTATGTGTTCTATGAGCAAGATCCTATGAGTAAACATCTCTCATATCTTTAAAGTAAACTAACATTCAGCCCTATGCTGTATCACTTCCGTTAAAAATAACGTCACCGTTATTCGCCATTCCCGTTATTTTGCTATTGCTTTGAGGAAATTTTCGATTTTCTGTTGAATATGATTAGTTGCTCATGATACGATTCGCCTAATTTTGGATGGAAAATCGTCATTCTTATTGTTTCGATAAAGTCTCATATTTTGTGTTTTTACAGTTTTGAATTTGGGCTAGACTGTCATGGTAACAAATGAACTATTTTACCAAATGTCAGTATGAAAGTAAATGCGTCAAAAACAGTAACAAAATGCTTATTGAATGTCTCAATTTACGAGAAAAATTTGAAATAATAATGTTACTTTGGTGATGGTGCTCGAAGTAGCAGACAAGTTGCTAATGAATTCAACAGGAGACGCAACGAAATCGTATTCGACGACATAGAACGGCAGCCTCCGTGAATAAACTTTTCACTCAAACCGGAAGTGTATTGAAAGAAACGTCCAGGTATTGTTTTGTTTGTTGTTGTTTTGTTGTTGTTTAAAATGTTTTTTTCCTTAACTAGCTGTTGTCCCCCTACGAACGACAGCCCTCAGAAGTCGATACTTGTGCGAGCCAAGGATCACCGAGGTCTTACCTCTTCACGTGCGATTCCTAGCACTTTCTCATTCCGTTAGACAATAACATCATTCAAAATAAAACGACTTTAAAATATCTTGAAGTTTATCTGGATAATTCGTTGAAATTTGAAGAGCATGTTAAAATATTATGTAAAAAAACTCTCTTCGGGTTCCTACGCATTGAGAGTTGTCTCGAATGAATTAGGATTTTCAGTTTCTAAACCAGTATATCCTTCTCTTATTCAATCTCATCTACGATATGGTATTGCATTTTAGGGAATTTGCTGTAGTCATCGTTTACAAACAGTCCTAATTTTACAAAAACATGCTCTGCGATATTTATGCAAAGCGAGATATCGGGATTCATGCCGACCTCTCTTTCTTAAACATAAAATTCTTACAGTTATTGCAATTTTCATACTTGAAACTGTTTGTTTGATACACAAATATAAATCAAAGTTCACTATTGGCAGTTCTGATCATAATTCCAGACAGAGTAATGATGGCAAACTTCCACTTCCTAAAAGTACACTCATCAAAAACTCGATATTTTATAATGGATGTAAGATGTTTAATCACCTTCCAATAAATATCAAAAGTATCACATCACTTTATCGTTTCAGAAAAGACGTGAAAAATTTATTATCAGAAAAAGCTTATTATAGTCTACAAGAGTTTTATGATGATACTATCTAAAAATCATAATTTTTATATCATGAATCGAACATAGTAAGTAAGCGTTACCAATTTTTTTGTTTCTCTGCTATTGATTAACATTTTTTTCTGCTTTCTTGTACATACTCTCCATTTGTTCATAAACTGGAAATCCCGAGCTGGAGTTGCAGAGAGATGCAGATATGAAGAAGTCCTTGTGTAATGATGGATGAGCATGTATTATGTTTTGTTTCATTTCCTCATTCGCTAAGGACTAAATGTTGGTACTGTAGGTTTTTCCTGCAGTTGAAATAGCAAATGCGCCATCAAATTTTCAAGTCGCCCGGAGCGCATATAGTGGTGGTGTTCCTTCATCTGGGATGATATGCAGATAGTGGGGAGTATCACCATTATACTTTTTATCATTAATTAATTGAATTAAATTTTAATATTAACCTAAAACCAAAAAGCTATAAGTCTATAAGTTTTTTATAACTTCTGACAATGAAGTATATTTTGACTTTGACTTTGACTTTGACTATACTGCAGTTGCTGGGTTTTGAACCCACGATAGGCAGCCAGAATGAAAAGGGGTGATTCTAACCACACGGCTACCTGGCCTAGCTATTGACAGCCTTCATCGAAAATGAAGGTACCATGATGATGATAATATCTTAGCTTTAGTTTGTGCCAATCCCCAAATAAGTTTACGTGAAAGATCTGAGCAATTAAATTCGAGTAGAGAGAAAATCAGAAGACGTCTCGTTCGTCATAAAATCAAACCTTTCAAACCAAACTCCTTGCACACATTGGAAGAAGGAGACGAATATAAACAATTAGATTGATGCTACTGGATCTGGGAAATTTTTTAAATTATAGAAATTTCCTCAGAAAATTTTCGTTCACTGATGAGACTACGTTCGTTCACTATCAATGGAAAAGTGTTGCAGATTCTGGTCTACCGAGAATCCACACTGGGTTATAAACTGTAAGGAACAATACTCTCAAAAACTTAATGTATGGTGTGATATTTTAGGCGACAGAATAATTGGACCGTTTTTATTCAATGATACGTTCAGCAAAAAGGAGCTTCCGTTCATAATTCTTGGGTGGTCGAGAGTGGTTGAAAGAACATTTTCCATTACGTTGGATAGTAGACATAGCCCATATGAACAATGACATCCTCGCTCTTCTGACATAACACCAATTGATTTTTACTTCTGGGGAACTGTCGAGATTAAGGTTTACAAGTCTAGGCCACGAAATCGACAAGAAATTTGTGAGAGAATAAGGCAAGCCTGCCGTGATATGAGTATTGCAGAACTTAGGAGACAGTTGAGAGAGATAATATTTGGAACTGACTTCCAATATTAGTGTTTATTTCATTGCCTGTTCGAATTCGGTTCAATAATAAGTATTTTATTAATTGTCATTTGATTTTGACCGATTTTATCGTCTCTGTGGCTTTTTAGTAAAAAATAATAACCAAAAATTTGAATTTTTTCATAATGAATATTAGGTTTTTCATTCTTATTCTTATAATATTACGAATTTATTGCTCTCGTAGCTTCTTTTAATTGACAATCGGACTTGACTACGGAATTTACAAAAAAAATTCAAAATTAAAATTTTGCGTTTAAAGTCGGTAAAGTGAAAATTGGTCTTAACGTGCGGGTGAGTGAGATTTTATTTGACTGTTTATTCCAATAACATTGCACAAAAGATTTCCGTGTTATACACTCATGATACCTACCGTGAAAATATACCTTAATAAATACAAAACATTTTGGTAACCACAAGGTTTTTCGATTTTTCATATACTTGATGATATTTGAATCCGCACGATAAGACCGATTTTGACTATATCTAGAGTCAAAATCGATTTCTAAGCAACTCTTTCAAATAACCTTTTTTTTTTGGTATCTTCAACGTGAATTTGCCCTTTTCGCGGGATCGCAGTAGGCTGGGTTGAAGGCTGTCACTATGGCTGAGTACAAATCTCATTTCAACTCAAACTCAAATTGAAATACTCATTTATTGTATTGCCAGTACCCCAAAAAACAAACCATTTAAAAAATAACACATACCTACTAGAATTTGAAGGGTGGAGTTGAAATCATCAACGACTGGACTTTTTGGAATAATCGTTAACACTATCGGAAAGAATATATCTTGGATATTGTGGTTCAACGAGAGCCTAAAGAATAGCTTGCTAAATTTTGAGAGAGCATTACAATTTCTCCTCGAATAGCTCGAAGCGATACTTTTCTATCAGCCGAGGTTTGGATGTGGAGAAATATATTTACTATTTATATTGTGAATACCTAATAAATTTCGTATATGGAATATACTGGCATAGAAACAAACCAGAGAATTACACATACTATCAATAACATTTCGAAGAAACCTTCTCAAATTATTAAACTGAAATAATTACCTTATATTGTTCAACGTCTAGTACTTCATCTGAATCGAATCTATCATTGATTTGTAGCTGGTAGATACATTTTTTTAAATTCACAAGATTGAAGATGGTCTCAGCTGCTGAAATAGAAAATAACATTTTCTAACGTTTCCCAGATACATTTTTTAAATCAATAATTTGATAAGTACGTCAGTTGATAATCCTGAAATTTATCAACTATAACAGGAATATAATTTTGGTGTGAAGTCGTACGTTATACAGTGCGAATATATTGATTCAGAAATGTATTCATGAGCAAGAATAAATCATTCTCATCGCAATAATGCATAGCTATGGGGCGCCGTTAGTGTCAACAGTAGTTGTTCTCATATATTTCATTTCAACTCAAATGTATTTGTTGATGACCATATATTTATTAGTTGACACCAATATATTTTGAAACCGAAAGAATATTTCAATTTGAGTCGTCAATCATTCATAAAAATATTGTGGATACATTTTAGCAGCGAGGAGCAATATATTTATTACTACTTGTTAACAATGCAACAATAATGCATATATAGAAATGAGCTTTGGAGTTCACAACTAGATGGCGCTAACATCATGTTTAGGAAAAAGATCTGATTTGGAAACGTGTAATGTTGATCTGTATTCCATTAGTTCTTTTTGAGAATGCGTAATGATGAAAACTCAACAATTTTTCCTATAATTGTCAGCATAGCTGCCGTGTTACAAAGAAAGAGGTTATATAGCGCCATCTAGTAGTAGAACTCAAAAGCTCATTTTCATATATGCATAGGTAACAAGTAATAAATATACTTATTGCTCTTCACTGCTAATATGTATTTAGTATAGTTTTATGTGAAAGAACGCTCAAATTGAAATACTCTTTCGATTTCAAAATATGTTGGTGTCAACTAATGAATATATGGTCATCAAGAAATATATTCAAGTGAAAATAAAATATATGAGAACAACTATTTTTGACACCAACGGCGCTCCATACATGGCGGACGAAAATATGTCCAATACTTATGTCAATAACCATGTGCAAATTATTGTATTATCCTGGGTTCGTATTACAGGCATTAAATTCGCTGGCTCCGACAGAGTATAACTCGTGTAATATACGTGATGCAATGATGTTAATCATTTGTAATGAAGATTTAACTTGAGATAAGCTCAATTTTCTATTATACCATAAATATATTTATATATATATTATAACAGATGTCAGGAAGGTTATGATATGAAAATAGAGTGACATAAGACACTATTGTTTTATCGATTACATAAGACGATTGTAAATAGAAGCATTATGACTATTATTACTATTTTAACAATTTCAAGCTTTGTGGTATCACGATGATACCAGCTTTCTAAAATACATTGAGGATGCAGCAGAGTGGTTTTAACGCGATACCCCATATTCTATAGCTGTAAGGTGGTGACATCTCTTGAAAAAAAATTACGACCTGGCGATTCTACCGCTCAGGAGGTCACAGTGCTCTGCTGTTTCACCGCTCTCAGTGAATTTCATGATTTCTACAAGGTGTTAATGAGTTGATAGTTTTCAAAACCTGTTTTCGGAAAAAATGAGCGGTAAGAAGGGTTGCTTAGTAGATTTTGTACGAGTAATTTTTCAGACTATTGTAGTGGTTTCAAACGACACCACTAAGCAGCGAACACCGGAATATTCTGAAAATTTTAAAAATTAATATTATGTCGTTTCAGGGAGAAAATCTCGAAAAAATGGAGTTACGTGGAGAATTTAATTTTCGAAGAAATTCCATCTGGGATTGAGTCGGAAGTATATGAGGAATATGACGACGGAAAAAACAACGAACATGACGGTACTCAAAATTTCATCAGTGCAACCGTTGGTAATGTTGAGAGGCTGCCGCAATGAGCCTGGACATCGTTAATAATTCAGGTCAGGATCAGGATAATGGTGATGATGGTTTCAGTGATGAAGACCGTATCATAGCAATTTCCATAGACCCGACCTTGCTGGTACAGTAGATAGAAAGAAGAAGAATAGAGAGAAGGAGACTATTCAGTGCCCCCTTATCGTGAAAGACTATATCAGCAATATGGGTTTTGTTGACAAAGCCGATCAACTGAAAACCACATATCAAATCAACAGAAAAAGTTGAAAATGGTTGCATATAGGATCGTATGGCACTTCCTGGATGTGGCTAAAGTCAACTCTTTCATAATTTTCGCAGAAAGAACTGGACAGATGGGTATGGACTTGAAAAACTTTCGAATTGCCATTGTGAATATAGGTTAGTTAGTAGGGGCAGGCTCTAACAAACCCAGAAGGGACAGGCCTAGTGCTGAACATATTTCGAAAAATTTCAAGAAAAATGTTCCCTTGGAAAAAAGGTGGGACCAGGCGGTACACATGCCCATTCATTGTATCAATTGTGTGGTGGGGCTATGCCTGACAGATAAAAATAACTGTTTTGTGAAGTTATATCAAAACAATGATTTTAAACAAATATTGTTGAATATAGTTGAAATTTTTCCTCATTGTTGTCGAATATAACCAAATAAATGTTTTATTCTTGAAGTTAGTTTACTTTGTATTCCCTGCTTGGTGGTACTCTGGTGAAACCAGTCCGTATTTTTTTTCAAACACAAAGAAAAAAATTATTTACATACTTTTCTTATTCCTCAAGCTACAGCAAGTTGATTTGTTTAGTAAAACCTAAAAAAGTACAATTTTGTTAAATCTGCCTTGAAAGGATTAACATGTACCTACTTATTATTTTGTCATTGTTTTAATATATTTAAAATGTGACCTATTATTCATTTTACTATATTCTTTCTTTATAAGTATATATTAAGATTACTCAGTATGATATATAATTAATTCTCTCAAATAATTTTACATGACCATAGACAAGTTTCTAACTTATTTGATCATGTTTCCATGATAAATTCATTACTTTCTATTATATTTGAACCCTGTATTTGTCATTTTCAAATGAATAAATAAGATGCCAGCTGTGAGTGAAATTTTTTGACAATGATCTCTGTGAAATAGATGGGTATAAAATAGCGAGGAATGACCGCACACTAGGTCGGGGAGGTGGTGTCTGTATATATGTTCAAAACTTTCTGACTTTCACAGTAATTCGAACTAATGAAGATATTGAACAACTCTGGATAAATGTAAGACATGTCAAAGGTAGTTTTGCAGTAGGTGTTGTGTATAAGCCCCCCGACTATTCATCAACTGAATTCATTGGTAGACTGGAAAATGAAATATCGATACTGGTTTCTCTTCACGATGAAATTTTTGTACTGGGAGATTTCAACATCGATATGTTGAGAACCAATACTTACTATACATGATAAAATGACGAATATGCTTGAGGGCTTGGGACTTACACAAATTATCCAATCACCCACAAGAATTGCAACTTCTTCTATATATCTAATTGATTTAATAATTACTTCAAACATTGAAAACATTGTAAAAAATTCAGATGTCGTTTCTGTAAATCATATATTTATGTAGAATTAGATGTCGCTAAAAAGTCTCATACACCCGTATATAAACATATAAGGGATTGGAGACTCTTTGATAGTGATAGATTTCAAGACGAACTAAGACAAATAGATTTCCATGAAATTCTCCTCATAGATAACATTAATGATAAGCTGTGTTTTTTTAATGATAATATAGTTTCTCTTTTCAATGCACATGTACCTTTAAGGCGGATCAGGATAACTAAACAATATTCACCTTGGATTACAGACAATATCAAGCTCCTTATGTCACTTAGGGATAATGCTCAGAAAAGATGGAAGAGAACCAAATTGCAATCGCATCATGACTATTACAAAATGCTCAGAAATTTCACCACATTGGCGTGTAGAAATGAAAAGAAAGCTTATTATCAATATATTTTGCGAACACAGGGAGTTAATAAAATGTGGAAAAATTTAGATCACCTAGATATTCGAAAACATAAACCAATATTGCCAGAAAATTTCACAGATGTGAATGATATCAATGATTTTTTTGTTAACGGAATTCCGAACGGCCCAGCTGATCAAGGTGCTATTGATTTTTATCGTGAAAATCACTTGGGAAACTTGGACGAACTCAACTTCCATACAGTTTCGCAGAATGCTATTCAGAAGTCTTTATATAACTTAAAATCGAATACACATTTATACATATATACATATACCATTTATAACACATATTGTAAATTTTTGTATTATGAACAGTGTCTTCCCGGATGACTGGAAGCATTCCCTTGTTCAACCACTACCAAAAAAACGTTCAGTAGAAGAGCTTAAAGATCTCCGTCCCGTAAGTATTCTTCCTACCCTGTCGAAAGTTCTCGAAAGAGAAATCGATTTGCAATTAAGAGCATATGCAACTCAGTTTAGTATAATCCCTGAGGAGCAGTCTGGGTTTCGAAAGCAACATAGCTGTGAAACAACTCTTTTATCAGTTACAGATGATATCTTGACAGGAATTGACAAAAAGCAATGCACAATATTGGTTTTACTGGACTACTCAAAAGCATTCGACACTCTGGATCATGTTCTTTTATTAACAAAATTGAAATACATAGGTTTATCTTCCAGAGCGGTCGACTTCTTCAAGAGTTACCTTCGTGAACGAAGTCAATGTGTCAGAATTAATGAGAAAATATCACACCCCCTCCAGATAGTGTCAGGTGTTCCTCAGGGATCGATATTGGGTCCATTGTTATTTGCTCTTTATATATTCGATTTCAAAAATGCAGTGAGCCATTGCAAAGTTAATTTTTATGCTGACGATACTCAGTTACATCATTCATTTCTTCCTCGAGATCTTGATGTCGCGCTTGTTAACATCAATAGTGACATTTCTACACTTATAGGCAAATCTAGAACTCACTGTTTGAACGTGAATGCTGATAAAACAACAATAATGGTTTTTGGCTCCAAATCACAGAAAAATCTTCTGAATGACAATGTGCGAATAACTGTGGAAAATGCGGAATTAACACCTAAAAAATGTAGTAGGAATCTGGGGCTAATAATGGATGACGAACTGAGGTATAAATCTCATGTTTGCCATATTCGTCGAGCAGGATTTGCGAACTTGAAAAAAATTTATATCAATAGGCAGTTTTTGAACAAAAAAGTAAAATCTATCCTTTGTGAAGCATTGGTATTATCCCGTTTCAACTATTGTGATTCAATTTATGGGCCAAGCATCGACTCCGATGACATACGCCGCATACAAGTTATGCAAAACTCGTGTTTGCGACTCATATATGGAATCAGAAGACGACAGAGTATTATATCCCATAAATTGAATGAACACAATTGGCTCAATATGACAAAAAGAAGGTTTCTTCATTCAGCCTGTCTGTTTCACAGAATTATTGTCTCGAAAATGCCCCCATATTTGATGAAAAAAATAACATTCCGTGAAGATGTGCATAACATAAATATTCGGTTCAAGGGAACTATAACGCCCCCCATTCACAGAACAACAATTTACAGAAGGTCATTTTCCTATCAGATTTCACGAATTTACAATTCAATTCTACAACACTTGAAGTCTTTTAGAGGTGTTAGTTTTAAAAAGCAAATGAAAAAATATCTCCTGAACGATCAGATGCAATAGGATCATGAGGATGAGCTATGACTTGACTATGACTATAAGTATATCATATTATATTCTGGCACATACTTACATATAGAAGAATATGACTTTGCCCAGATATGTATGAAATTAGATTTTTTATTTTTTTTGTTCTTTTTTTTTATTTTTTTCTGCTTAAGAATAATAACAGAGGTTTATGTATTGTGTATTTATGCATGATGCATGACCACCTGATCTTCGGCAATTTCCCATTAATATATCTGCGTATTTTTTTTATGTACATTTTGTGATATTTATTTTATGGGAAATAGAGACCTATTATTATTATTATTATTGAATTCCATGTAATTCGGTGTACAATTTGGAATTATTGAGATATTTTTGTATCGTTCTACTCAGCCTTTGAGTATGTCTGTTATTAGTGTAGTTGGTACACTTGGTTTTTGAGACCGAATGATACAAACTATCATGGTTGGATGGAAGAGGAAGGTCTGATCATGGTAATCTATCATGGTCATGCATTGAATCCTGCCATTTGATAGGATTTTCCATTTTCATTGCTATACTTTAATTTTTATTTTCATATAGCTATTCCTGTCAATAAAATCTATTATTATTAATATTATTATTATTAACTTACAGGTATTATTGAGTTTCATGTTTTTCAAACTCTCTACCAAGGCACTTATGAATCGCAATTTTGGGATTAGAATGACCAACTTGTTTGTTGTTTTCTGACACAGGGTATCAATATAGGAGCACGCAGGTCTTCGTGGGTTGTTTTCTTTAAGAGTTTTCAATAAACCATATGAAGACAAGGGGGTTTTGGATCAATTATTGTTGACTTGGCTTTTTCATAACCAATTACAGTTGGTGTTTTTTATTTTTTATTTACTTTCCTTCCATAATAAAATACTCTGAAAAAACAAGAAAAATTTTCCGTGTATTAAATATCATTTTCCAAATGAATGCTAGAGAGAACGGCAATTAAAGTATTTAGAAATTTTCGGAGCAAATATATAATTATTATGAGCAATTATGAATTTCTAGGCAACATGTTCCATGGATCTAAGGTTGGAGTTACTAAATTAAGTTAATAAATACTAAATTTTTAGAGTAAAGCTTAAAATCTGTTTTGGAATCTTCAATTTTCAGATCGTAACTTTTTACCTACTCAGTAATCATTTCGTTTCCGAATATCATAGCAATTATCTCGTTGAGATTGTTATCTGATGTATCCAAATGGTAGCTGCAGAAGTTTAATGTCTCAATGAAAGTGGATGTGTGAAGGATATAAAGCAAAGGACTCAAAATGCTATCTTGTGGCACACCTGATTTTATTTCCTACCAATTTGAGGCTGTCCACGTAGAAGAATATTTTGCCTTCTATCGTGTTAGTAAGGTGATTGTTTCATTGAATTCGAAATAATTGAACGTGGAGAGAAGTATTAGGTGTTTAAGTTTCATGACTGCCGGTTATTACCATGTGTCAAGGTGTTAAAAAGGTGGTTTAATGTTGGAATGAAACTCCAGTTTATTCATTACTTCATCAAAGATTTAAAACAGTACAGTGCAATGTGAACATATTATTATTTATTGAGTTGTCCAAATGTTAAGTTCATTTGAAAATATTTTTCTGTGTTCTGAACTTCTTCATTCTGCATTATATTATTTCATTTTGGAATAATTTGAATGATTTATGAACAATGGCTATTTTTAGGAAGATTTTCATTCGTATTCCTCCTTGTGTTGGTGAAAAATCGAGAGAGAATTTTTTTTCAAATAAAATTCTAAAATTATCTTATAGTTACCAAAGGAATTGTGATCAAATTTCAAACAAACTCATCTCACCTGGGCTTAGTTGTTCGAGACTTAAACTTATGTCCCATTTCTGACAAGTTTCAGCATTTTCACCATCGCTAACACGAAAATCGTCAAGATTTTTGACGGATCTGAAAATTGCCAACGGACTATTCGGCTGCTGTGCCTGAAAAATTAAACATATTGATAATGGGAAGTTTTGTCAGCTTAGTAAACAAAATCACACAAACCTACAAGTAGATACAATCTAGATGAGTAATACTCGAATATTACTGAAGGTAACATCTTTTCATAATGTTATCCCTCAAGTCATGACATTGTTGCCATGTTGCAATTTTTGAAGAATAAAATAAGCACGTCAGTTGGATTTTGATTTCTGTCGGGAATATTCATGGCAAAGAAAACCCAAAATACTGTCTTGGATGATAAATATAATAAATAAGAAGGCAATTGAAACGTTCATTGCAGCTTGTTGGGAGCATGTAAAAACGATAGTATTTCCAACGCCGAACGGAGATTCTTTGTTGTCGATATAGTCTGGTCAGTAGGGCAACGCTGCATTTGATATTTGACTGAACAACAACAAAACATCAGTATTTGTTTCCGTCTCTTGGTTTATATGAGTGTTTTTTCTCGAATAAAGGGCAAATTCTGAGTAAATTTGTGTTTATCTATCGTCAGTTTTTGTTATCAAACAATGGTGAAGCATTGTGAAATGTGTGAAAGATCCATTTGAAGCTGGAAATCAAAATATATCAATTTATATGTAAGCTACCAATGTCGTAACTATCGAGAAAGGGAAACCTAATTGGAAAAGAGTGAAATAAAGAATTATGAAAAAAACGTGTTTTCAAAATTATGTGGAGATTCTTCCATTATAATTTCAAGTTTCCATTCTATATTGGATTGGAACAACGCACGACACTGCCGGTGAGGGAAAAGGTTATTGTTATCTTCGTCTATAATAGGCCTCTCTATCAGAAGATGTTCCTTACAAACAAAGTTCAGAGCGTAAGCGGCTAGTTACTCATATAGGTTTTGTTACTTGATAGGAGGGTAACTTCAACGGGGAACACTTAGCCTCTGAGATACAAACAATGAACAAGGGGATAAAAATCAATTACCAGTTTTATCGTGTTTCAATGGGCCCTATTGACTAATATGAAAAAAACATTTATTTCACAGCATCATGACTATTTTAATCTAATTCGTGAAAATATCCTTTTTGTATAACTGCCATTAAAATCTTCAACAAAAATAATTTGATGAAATTTGGTGGGAATATACAATTTGGTTCCTCAAAGAAGTGAATTTAATTTGAAAACGACTAATATCTCGAAACAAATTAATAACCAACATTTTTAAATTTAAACGCGTTTTTTTGCTGAATCCTCTACTTTGAAATATTGCAAAAAAATTATACTGATAATGAGAAAATCATTGTCAAATGTGGGAAAAACAAAATAAAAACTTTTTTCAAAGTCGATTTTTCTGTAAATGTCATTCATTCGTGATTGTTAATAGAAATGAAGTGTTGATAGTGATACAAAACGCTAATTTTAATTTACTATCTAATGAGGTAACTTCAATCAACCGTTTGAGGTTCAATTGTTGAAAAACAAAATGTTTAAACAATAATTATACCTTAAAATTTGGTAACAATGGACGGTTTTAGTCAAGAAAAATAGTTTTATGTTTCACGGGCACAAATACATTTGCATTCAAAACTTCACAAATCGCTAGTTTGATCGCGGAGGACACCGGCTTGGCAACCCAGGTCCCCGGACCTCAATATTTTACATTATTTCCTGTGGAGTCTTCTCAAAACATTACCTAACAGCACCCGCGAATCTATTAGAAACAGTCCTGGAATTTTCCAGAACGTAAATCCATGAGAAAAAGAGCAGACGCATGTACATCTGCAGAAGGCTCAACTTTTGAACATCTGATTGTATGTTTTTCTGCGTTCAAGGCAATTTTATGTTAATATTTACCGTTCAATAATTATTTTGCCAACTACATTTTTGTTTAAAGTTGCATACATTGTTTTTTCTCGAAATTGGTTAGGAGAGTTGCAAATGAATGTCTAGTTTTTTATGCGAAAAGCGTGCGTGAAACGAAAAAGTCAGGAGATGAGATTTTCTCAGAAACAAACAAAAGTATCGAAATTTATTCTAATTTTCTGTTAAAAATTTTTCGTTGCAAATCCCGCAGTGTAAAGTATTATAAACTATGAATATCTTCTGGTGCATAGAAGATGCGCCGTACTACGATATCATATTTTTTCTCTAGAGAAGTTAAGACTATTAGCACTTATGTTCGCTTGAAGTTTTTTTCTCAAAATGGACCCAAGAATAATCTCCTTGAATGTTGGAAAAGTCAACTTCAGTAACCTGGGTAATGTTTACTCTTCAAGTTAGTGCGTGAGTGCAGTGAAGGAATTGTATCAACATTACGAGTTCTACAATACACAGGGTGGGGCACCGAAAACGAAACAGATCGAATATCTTCAAAACCCATGTGTTGTGGAGAAAGGCAAAAACATGTCGATTTTTAATCCAAGGGGGACATCTTCCTATCATAACCTCAACTGTCATACCTCTCCCCCCACTCCTTTGTCACTATCAATTTTCGCTACCTAACTTTCTATTCTGGCGCCCTCTTGCGGGAAAAACAACTGATCCGTATTCCAAATTATGATACTTCATTTGCAAGCTAATTTGACATAAATTCGGTGACAATGCATTATGGAACTTTTCTAAGGAAAAAACAAAATGGCGGCTCCAAAATGGCGGACAAGATTTGAAGATATTCGATGTTTCGTTTTTGGTGCCCCACCCTGTATGTATAAAAATTACGAGCAATTCCATCGAAAAATGAGAAGAAAAATCATCCTATTTGGCCATTTTCAAACTAAATTTTGAAAACCCTTAAATACCCTGAAAGCTACCTTGACGGAATTGACCCCTTGAACCCATAACAAACCAAAACATATTATTAATTAGAATTTTTGTACCTGTACTCATGGTCTCTTTTTCGTACATCCATAACAAAATTAATGACCTTATGTGTTGTCACCAATGAACAATAACCGATAGTTTTGTTCAAAAATGTCATAAAAGTGAACTGAAAATTAGGAAGAAAGCGGAAGATTACAATATAAAAAATAATGCTGCCTTTAGTGGGGCCAAATTGCTATTTTTATCCTAAAGAAATTTCAAGATTTCGGAAATATCAAAATACTAATTCTTCAAAGTCAAACACAGGAAAACATTTTGAAGGGGGTGTAGGAAAGCTTGGAAACGACTTGGACTATTTGGAAATCGATGACAGTTTCCTAAAATAATAGTAAATAGTTAATTTATTTTAAGTTTTCCTAATACTCAGTTTGTATTCGTTTGATTCAGTATGTTGGTAATCGCAGTTGTCAGAAATGATTGAATTCTGATGATTATTTCTATCAAATGATAGTTATTACTAATGATTTATTGAAATAATTGCATTACTTTACAAAATATTTTATTTGCTCGTGTCGATTGTTAACTATATTATGTTTGTGAAATAGAAGATTCTTGCACCATCTTCTCGAAAAATTGGCAGGGAGAGAAAGCGAACCTCGATTTTTTCTGCAATGAAGCAACAATAAATGGCAAAAAATATAATGTTTTAATTTTTTCGTATTTACTATGAATACCATGAAAACAATAGTGCCAAAATCGGATTGAAAAAATATAGAAATAACCTGAATAATGTTGGCTCTCAACTGAGAATAAGTCTTTCATTTCATACCTTCGATGAAATAATAATAATAATAAAAAACACTCGTGAAGTGTACTCAAAGGTATAGCCTATTCGGGTAGATACGACTATTATTATTCTTTGTTTGCCGTGGCACTCCGGCTTTGTATATTTTAGAACGGTATGAAGACTTATTGGAAAAATATTTCTTAGATGAGTTAGAGTTATTCATGTGAAAAATCTCTTTTAAAATCTAAATTTCCACCAACAGCGGACAAATGGAAAATTAATGTTGAAACGTGGTTCAGAATGTTTTCATCCCTGAAAAAAAAGGGAGTCAGAAACGATTTTTTTTTAATTGGTGGAGGGATGTATGAGTGTATGTAGACAAAAATACTAAAAAAATATTCTTCAAGCATTGAATGCTCATTCTTGAGCATTTTTGTTCATTGTCACCATCAAAACGAAAGAATATTTTTGTGTGGTTTCATCTCAGTATTGCAGTCTATTATTTAGTTGAACGAGTAAAGCCGAAGACACCAAGGAAGTTTTATTTAATAAGTTTTAAGATTTGGGATTTTGGATATCAATTTTACAAATAAAACAAGATGCAAAACAGAATGAAGCTTGAATTTTACCAACAAGATTGTTGTGAGAAGTGATCAGAATAATAATGGCAATGATAGTTTCGTCTTGAAAAAATATCCAAAATCATGAAAATTAAAACTATAAACATAAAACTTCCATTGTGTTTCAGCCTTAACTCACCTTTTTTTCCAAGCTTTGATTAAAAAAAACGCGTTGTTTTCAAAAAAATGCCCAAAAATGAGGGGAAATATACTGTTCATTGATTTAATACTTGAAGATTTTTTTTTTATTATTCAGCCTTCCATCAATAAAAAAATCATTTCTAACTACATTTTTTCTAAGGGATGAAGACCCTCAAGAAGACGAGGAAAATAGTAATTCATCATCATACAATTTAAAACTCATGAAGTCTGGAAAAAAATTATACTTACGGACAAAAGGGTGAAAGTTGAATCCTTGCCAGGAAAAATGATAAATGGTGGCTCAAAATTGAACTTATTGATTGTTAATTTTCGACTGAAGGAATTGCTATTTGGAGGATCTCCTTTATCGCTGAGCTGAAATAAAAAATATTACAATATTTAATATCTGAGCCTATAAATACAACGGGCAATTCAGTACGACAGTGATCTGCAATGTTGATGTTTGTTGTCATGTTTTTTTTTATTACAAATCTGCTATTCCAGCGGACAGGCCGAAAACTTTCCACACTTCAAAATCGAAAATTCCTAGGATATAGACTGCAATATAGATACAACACAATATCTAGGAGTCAATAGCACAACTGATTCAGTCGATTTTGTTGCCTTCCACTAGATGGAAGGTTTATGTTAAGAAGGAGAAACATTTTATTCGGTGTGATCGAACTTTCTTGTATAGTTCAGTGGAAGCCAATGTCTGCCAATGAACTAGGCATATTTTCCGACCTGCGTTGCATATGGACAAAAACGAATTGAATTCTGGATTATCGAAAAAAATATTCTCTTTTCAATTTCATATTTTCATTATGATACGAGTGGAGGACTTTTTAATTTAATATTTCCAAAAATCTTGAATGGATTACTATTGAGCCCAAAATACATAAAATCTTCTTTATTTACTAGTCAGGTATCTAGTATTACACGTTGGCATGGACCATATAGGGGGTGGGGGCCAAATCCCTGGGGGTCGGTCCCCAAAGGCCTCATGGGGTATCCTCTGGGCAGCCCTGGGCATCGATCTAATGTCGTTACCAATAATTTTATAATGAATACTCATTTCTAGGGTTTCATAGACATCTAACTGTCTGTTGTTGTTAACTAATCTTCATGAACCAAAGTCATAATAAGCAATGTCTGATAATTCCGTTGTTCCGTAATTTACACGTGCTAAGTGTTCTTTACATCTAATTGTCATAGATCTTTGTGTCTGCCCAAACTATTTTCATTTATCATGTTGGGAATATACCAGTCGAAGTGAACCAAGGAATACGGCTTTCTGCATTCTTCCGGCTAGGATATCTACAGTGTCACGGTGGGCCGGTATGAATTTCAGATCCGAGAGGAGCGTATCCATCATCTACCACCATCAAGTATCCCTATCATCAAATCACTATTCCAACAGAGTGGTTTGGATGCAGCCTGCAGAGTTCAAAGAGTAAATCTCGATATTTATTCCTTGGCTGCTTCTCTTTTCGGACGACGTTCGTTTCTCCAGCAGCTGAAAACTCTAAGACGAAAATTGTCCTACTTTTATGGTTGACAAGGATTTCATCAGGCTGATTGGATAGTATTTGCCTGAGGGTGAGAAATGAGTAGTTTCAATAGATTCGGCACTTCTCGATCCCCACAACGGACTCAATATCCCCTGGAGCTCAAGGCATCACCGATGTCTCAGACCAAGGTGTTGAAGACACCATCCTGGCAGGCCATTATGAATCCCTTGGTATCCGACTTCAGCCCACCTGATATTAGGAAGGTTGAATTTTTGGATAAGACAAGATCTTCAATGCTCTGAAAGAAGACCCCCGGTATTGGCATATCCCTATATTGGAAGGAGGGAAGTTTTTGAATAAAATGTATAATTATGATTAATGCAAAGCGCTTCGACTTTCGTCATCTTCAGTGCTTCATGTCAGGTAACAGGAAGTTTTACAATAGAAGTCATAGACAGAAACATTTAGAAATGTGTAAATAACTGCAGTCCTCTAAATTCTTGACAGACCACAGGACTTTCTGAATTTCCAACATGTCTTTTTGTTAGAATTTCAGTTACTGACACTGACAAATTCACTTGATATGAAGCACCCAAGTATATTCAGCTTTCCACATTCGATCATCCTTGGGTAGCTACAGGAGTACCTCAGTATCCGCAGTTCTATTGTTAGCTTTTTTGCTGAACAGGTTCCAACTCGGTGACAGAGTTTGAGTCACCACGTATTATATATGAAACCAAGTTCATCAAAAAGAGATGCTCTAATCCCTGCTTCCTGATGGTCGAAGACCATGAAGAGAGGGGGATATGAACGCCTAATACTTTACATGCTCCATCCAGTACAATTCTGTTATGTACACTATCCAAACTCAAAAGTCCAAGGCCTCCCCGTTTGGGGAAGTATAACCGTGGAACGGACGATTTAGGATACAAACTTCTATGCGAGTTTTCACTTCGATTTGATTTCAGTTGATTTCATCGCTCCAAAGAAGTAGAGAAGAAATAGAACGACAACCATATATATCACTTGCAGCAACTTAGCTCTAACCCGACAGTTCTGATGACCAGATATGTTTAAGTTTGTACTGATATTTGCCGCGGAACGAGTTTTTTAACTTTGGTAATCTTTTGGAAGCGGTGTTGCATACGTCTCTCCTGCATCGATATGATGTAGGATGGTTCCGTTCATGTGCTGTACATCATCTCCCTTTACCTCGTCCTCTTCTGATATAAACTGTGGCACATTTGTCGATCCCAAACTCCATTGCGATAGCATGTGTGTACTCTTACACCTCCCTCTAGGAATGATGTAGATCCTTTTCTCCCGAGGCATATAGTTTGAGGTCATCCATATAAAATAAATTGGAATAGATCTTAAGATGAAGCCAGTCTTCCAAGTACATCCATTGTATGTACATATTATAATGTACACAAAACTTCGTATTGATATAATTATTATAACGAATTTCCTTATTTGATCTAATGGATGTCTTGAACTTTCATATTCAACGTCCATTGGTCATCCATTGTACATGTGTGGGATCTGAGCAAATGAATTATGAGCTCATGCGATGTTGTATCAAATGCCTTGCGATAATCGACCCAGGCCATTGGAATGCTATTCTTATACTGCACCGAGTCCTGTGTTATACATCTGTTGATGAGCAGGTTTTCTTTTGCAGCGAGCTCTTCCTTGAACCTTTTTGCTCATGTATCCATGCAAACACCAGGTCAACTGCAAAGGGTATTCGCACGAATAAACATCTTTTAGCACGAATTCAAGCATCTTATCGATCTGTAGTTCTTTGGATCTGACAAAACTCTGCTTTTGCAAATAAGCACGGCTCGCCTTTCGACAAACCAGTGTTGCTCCCTTTCTGCAATTGGTTGAAAACTCTTGCCAGATGGTGATGGGTGCTTACGAATTTTTTGCACCAACAGTTATTCAATCCACTTAAGCCTGTGGCAGCGAAGTTCTTCGAGCCTATAAGGGCCTGTCGAACTTCTTCGCATTTCTCAGATTATTGTGCTCAGGCTGACGAAGCTCTCGAACTGCGCCAGGGCTGGTGGCTGTTGAGGGGTTGCGGAAACGCATATATGTTTTTCTAGAAGCGGGCGTAATTCATCCTATTACCGCATACAATTCAGTTTGAGAGGTGTCATTTTCCCGAACGATAAAGTCACTTTAAGTGAGTTTTTGCCGCACTGGTGAGGGAAGAATTTTTCCCGCACGCATGAGATGCTTTTATGCGCTTGTAGAAAAAACCTTGATCCTAACTCAAACAGAAAGGTACCTACTGCCCCACACTCGTCTGCTTATCCGAACTCCACTTTCCGTCGTTCGGGAAACGTCAGTCGCATGCGAGAAAGGTGCTCTTTTCGTACTTGTTAGCATAATAACTATTTCTAGAAGGGTAGAATTGCGAATTTAAATCTGTGAAATTGTGTTACATACTGAATTTTGAATAAAGTGTATGAGTTGATACCCCTTGTACCAGGAATATCATAATCCCAAACATGTATGTTTTATTGATAACTGTAATTGTTCTTTGTTCAAAAGTACCGACTTCCCGTATATTTGGTTTTGAATGTAAGTTGATTTTCGGATATTTCAAAACTTACCAACATATTGATAGTGTATTTTCCATAATGACCCTCCAGGCTAGTGCTGGCAGTGAAATGTGCTTGCTTAAAGGTATCGTTTATCTTGTAATCATCCATAGCTGTGAGAGTGAACAGTGACGTTTTATCTTCATTCGTCTCATCATTGATTACCGACGTTAGCTTGAAATCGATTTCAGCATTTAGACCTTCATCAATATCTGTTGCCATAATGATGGCAAGGGTGTCATCCTGAAAAGTAAACGAAAGAATTGACAAATATTAACTATATGTGAGATATCTATTTAAGAAACAAAAAACCTAACATCCCAAAGAAACTTGAATACAACAATCAACAGTATGAAGGCAAAAAAGAAATAGGTAATGGATTCATTTTAAATCTATCAATTCATTTCTGTCTATTATACCTGCATAGACTAGTACAAATTACACATTAACAAAAAACACACCATATAGGCCAAATTATTCCGTGATTTCTGGAAAGTTCCCAGACGTACTACTGAAAGTTGCATAAGTGGTACCATTTACAAAAAGGGACCAAAACACGATCTTGCTAACTATTGGGGTATAATTGTTCTCTGAATCGTTGCAAAAACTTTCTAAAAATCTCTCTTCAATTCTATAGTTTTATATTTGAATAGCCAAAATATAATAACAACTAAACAAGACGGATTTTGTCGGGAAAACTCATATGAAACGGCCGCAATAGACTTCGTTCAGACTATATTCATAACAAAATGGACAAACATTTATACACTTACGATGTTTTCTTTGATCTATCACGGTCATTCGATTTCTTGAACCCAGTAATACTATGTGAGAAATAAGAAGTAACTGGAATCCGCGATCCCGTAAATTCGTGGATACGTTCTTATATTAATCATCCATTTTTTGTCTCCGTCGAAAACACTTTTCTTGGAACACCACAAGGAGGAGTATTGGGACCCTTGATTTTCCTTTCGTACGTTAACGACATGCCAGAGCATTTCAGCTATCAGCAGATGTTTTTATTTATGCCGATGACACGATAATGATCAAATTACCGGCAGTTACCCGAGAAGAAGCAATTAGAAAGGTTGAAGAAATAATTGTTTCGTTCAATAAATTGTGTTATCGAAATGGGTTGGTCCTAAATCTAGAAAAAACAGTAGTTTTCGCATGCGAGGGCAGTAGAATAGAACAAAGGGCTATGGAAATAAAACTGGGAGACAAAAACGTATTGATAAAATCATTGGGAAGTACACGATTTCTTGCAACATTTATTGACTAATCTTAATTTGAAGGAACACGCAGACCATATGACCGGCCAGCATCGATCGCCCGCGACCGTCCCGCAACGACCAAAAATTGAAAGGGATCAATAAAAACTTTCAAACACTCTGTTCAACCGAAATTTTCAGCAGATTGCAATTTTAAACATGGTCTTCGAAAACTGGTTGAAGACGATCATTCAGTGTGAGTTATCCGATAAGAATACACGTTTTGGAAATTTTGGTCGTAGTTGGACGGTCGGTCATGGTTGCTCAGTGTGCCTGCTGCCTATTTGTAAAAATTGATCAAAGCATACTTTATGTGGTGTCCCCTGAAAAAAGATATGGTAACTGCCAAATCGTTAATTATTGAAATTTACTATGCTTAAGTCTACTCGATAATTAGTCAAAATATTATTACCTGGGGTCATAATGCTCACGCATATTTACCATGTTGAAGCGCATACTTAGACTTATCTTCAATATGGGTTACACAGACAGATAATTATTATTATTATTTGCCGTGGCGCTCTGAGGCGACTTACTAATTTCTGGTGACGTATTCACTTTTCAGCTGTAGGAAAACCCGGAAAACCTACAGCACCACCCCGCGTGGTCGGTGCGCACTCCAAGCAAGCACCAGACGTCAAAATTGGCATCTAGACAACTGACCTATCGACTCCTATAAAATTGAGAAGAATTTATCGTTTACCAGGGATTGAACCTGGCCAAATGCTAGCGAAAGTTCAGAAGGCCGGCATCTGGACAACTTACCTATCGACTCCTATAAAATTGAGAAGACATTTTTCGTTTTCCAGGGATTGAACCTGGCCAAATGCCAGCGGAAGTTCAGAATGCCGGCTTCTAGACAACATACCTATCGACTCCTATAAAATTGAGAAGAAATTTTTCGTTTTCCAGGGATTGAACCTGGCCAAATGCCAGCGAAAGTTCAGAAGGCCGGCATCTGGACAACTTATCTATCGACTCCTATAAAATTGAGAAGACATTTTTCGTTTTCCAGGGATTGAACCTGGCCAAATGCCAGCGGAAGTTCAGAATGCCGGCTTCTAGACAACTTACCTATCGACTCCTATAAAATTGAGAAGAAATTTTTCGTTTTCCAGGGATTGAACCTGACCAAATGCCAGCGAAAGTTTAGAAGGCCGGCATCTGGACAACTTACCTATCGACTCCTATAAAATTGAGAAGACATTTTTCGTTTTCCAGGGATTGAACCTGGCCAAATGCCAGCGGAAGTTCAGAATTCCGGCTTCTAGACAACTTACCTATCGACTCCTATAAAATTGAGAAGAAATTTTTCGTTTTCCAGGGATTGAACCTGGCCAAATGCCAGCGGAAGTTTAGAAGTCCGGCATCTAACCGCGTCGCTGCAGAGCACATCATATTCGAAAACAGTGGGATTCTAACCATTTGGTTAATATATGCATAGAAATTTTCATCGTTAAATTTTGGAAAAATAATGTAACGCAAAAGTTGACCAACTTTTAACTTTGTGCGGTGTTTTATCTTACACTTCATACCTTACCTTGCGTTTTTATCATGAACGTGTCTACACGATTCCAATAGTTTAACTCTCTTGCGTTACCTTACCTTGCGTTTACATGAACTAACCCTACAAGGTGAATTAGAATGAAATATTAGTTATTTATGGTACAAGTGTGTTATGTTGGAAATAAGTCACGAGAGAAAGATTTATACCAGTGACTTAGGAAACATAACACACGAGTGACATACAATGTTTTATCCAACAATTGATGCGATTATAATCAATGAGTTTTAAGATCAAATCGAAGCTACTTGGGTCTCAGAGCCCTATACATGTCAGAATGACTTGACAGTGACTTTTTAACATTTTGGTCAAATCAGGTTGTTTGTTTGGTTGCCAAGGGCATGATACATTGTTAGCAAATGTTTAAATAAATTGTGATACTTGTCAGCTTTCTTTGCAGAAAAGGAAAGCTTTTTTAAAGAAAAAGACGTATAGAAAATGGAGGAAACCGATGAAAATTACGTTCCTGAGGATATCCTTTCGGAAGTGGAAGATGCCGCGACGCAGATTTTGACAGAAAAGTCCCGAGGTGCTTTCGACAAGGAGTTCAAAATGTTTGAGTCCTGGATGAATTTACGAAAGATAGAAGGTATCGAAGAAAATATTCTATTAGCTTAATTTATACACTTGCGAAAAAATTTGCCCAATCGTCGCTATGGGTTTGAAATGGGGATTATATAGCGGTGCTTGTAGATGCGATTTATTGGTCAATTTGAAAATAAAAAATATTCAAGACAAAGGAAAATATTTTCACTTCGTCAGACACAAAAACCAAGAAATCGAGGAGGTTCACCATACTCGAAGAAGGATTTTCAGTCAACCCGATCAATTTGTTTAAAAAATACATGTCTTTAAGACCAAAGAATACTAGTTCTAGCCGCTTTTTTGTTTTTTACAAAAATGGGAGGTGTACCAGCCAGGGTATGGAAATAAATACGTTGTCGAAGATACCTTCAAGAATTGCATTGTTTTTGAAATTGGAGGAACCAGCGCTCGACACCGGACACTGCCTGAGAAGACCGTCGGCGACTCTACTGGCCAATGGAGGGGCTAACATGACTACTTTGAAGCGTCCCGGAGGATGGAAGTCTTCAACGGTAGCAGAAGGATACCTAGAAGAATCGGTGCGTAACAAAATACAAATTGCAGAAAAAATACAAGGTTCTAATGTGTCGGCGTCTTCCAGCACTATCAGCAGCTGTACCGATATGGGAGCGTCTGGTTCCAATGGACCAACGAATTTTACAATGACTTCATACTCACTAGTCAGGCTGCGGTAGAAGTCCATGGTATCTCGAAGTGGTGTGTTGTGGAATTTACGAAGAATAAAAACTCAAAGTCATCTCCACAATTTAAACACACTAGTGTGTTATTTGATAATTTACTTGTCTAAAATGACATTAATAATGATAGTCATAACTGTCATGTGTTGGATAAATAATTAAAGTATGTACACAATGTAGACAGTAGAGTAGATAAAATAATTATGAGTACCAGGAGCCACTCAGATAATTATTGTAAATGGGATTGGAATATAATTAGTAGTTCAGTACACTTTGAGATCATGAGGATGTCAATTTTTTGGAGAAACGCGCGTTTAATGGAATTGATATTCAATTTAGTGATTTAGGTAGTTTCTATATCTTGAATTGTATTAATTCATTTATATTTAGCAGATTGACTGAAAAAAATCATTACAAATTGCGATAACTAGGTATACCTCAGAATTATTTTCGGATGCAGGTTCGTTTTCCGTCTCAACAAGCTCTGGAGTATGGTCGTTTTTATCAAGAAGAACGACTTCGAAAGATTTAACCGTTGAAAGCATCCCCTCTGATCTCCAACCTGAAACACAAGAATCGAACGTTAGAACCGAACGTTAGAATTTCCGTGAGAAAACATGGTGGATGAATATTAGTTCGTCCATAATCGATTAGTAACGGTTTCGTTCCAACTGTTTCATTAGTTAGGCAACGTAGGTACAATAATTAATATAAGAAGGCTTTAAATGTTTTGTTATGGAGCACGCACACGCCTTGTGCAAAAAGTCTTTCGATCAAATAATCCAAAACACAAATATCGTCCTTCGGAACATGTAGTGGCGTATCTCATATTTTATACTTCTTCAGGAGAAGCATTTAAAGTTTTTCACTTATAATATCAAAAGGCAATTGATAATTTCGAAATAAATTGTCGTATACTTTCGGAAGAAAGTTGCTTGGTAACAGCCCGACCGCACTCAGGTGCATTCTAAATTGATCGAAATGAATCTTAGACCTTTTTTTATTTATGCAAAATTAAACAGAACATAAAGTAATAATACAAAGTTGATAATTTTCACTTCCCTGGCTAGTTGTTGCTATGTGGAAGGAAAGCGTGAAAGTTTCTATACTCGGCTACTTCAAGAGGGGGAATACAAGAAACTGTGCAGACCTATTTTTGCAAGTAATTTTTTGTGCGAATTCAAACTTTAACTTGGAATTGATGGAGTTAGGTTAGGTTTGAACGTGAGCGGGCCCATATCAGGCCCTCCACTGCAGCCAATAGCCTATTGTGGCTCACCCTATGGTTATATTTCTCCAAGTATATCCAATCTCTTAAAAAAATTCAGGAGTGCATTGGGAGAACAATTTACCAGGTTCTCTGGTGTTACTGTTGTATTGCCAACTGTTGAGAATCTGGTTTTGGCCGCTGCGGGGCATGTACATAAAATGTGTTTAGCCGTTTAATCCCCCTCCATGCATAGACGGCACTCTGCATCTTGTGCAAGTCCGATTTTATGCATGTGGTGTTTGAATTTGCAGTGGCCAGTGAGCAAACCTACTATAACTCTGAGATGTGCTCTACTGAGTTCTAGCAGTTTGTTGGAGTCCTGTTTTTCCTTGTGCAAGCAATAAATGCTTTGGAATGGGCTAGGCCCGGTAGACTACGCCAATACTCGAGTCTTTTATTGTCTATCCAGAATGTTATAACATTCATGGCAGAGCTATGTGCTAAATCGATTACCGGTTCTGGCCCAGTGAACGTTATTTCGGCCCCCCTTTGCTAGGGCGTCCGCTATTTCGTTCCCTTCTAGGCCCGTGTGACCTGATATGAATAAAGACACATTATTATTATTATCATCCAGACATTTTTGCGTTATGCCAGTCGGTTTAAGGCTTCTCTGCAGTTCCATACTGCTCTGGATTTAAAGCAGTTGAATTCAAGCGCTTTCCGATTTTCCAGCTCCCTCGCACACTCGCACACATTTCAATGGCATATACCTCTGCCTGGAATACCGTAATTGATTTAACCATACTGAATGAGCATTTCACTACTGGGTTCATCCCGTATATTGCGGCTCCGACGCCTTCCAGAGTTTTGGAACTATCATAATTTGCCCTACATAGGTCAGTTTCATTCCGATCCCAGTCTTCTCTTTCAGGGAAAACCACAGTGTAGGGCGTGTGAAGGTTGATAGTTCCGGGCATGATGTCTGAGGGCATTCCTAGAATGTTGTGAGCCATTATGTCCTCCAGCATGCTGCTGCTTCTCATGGCCACTGTCTGCGGTAGACCAATGGCCGCTTGGTGGAGTCTGTATGTTGCCCATCTTGCCCCTCTCTCCAGAAATATGTGAAGAGGAAGTAATCCGAGAAGGGCTTTCATTGCTGCCGTTGGCATGAGGCGAATTGCCACAGTAATCGCCAGACACGCTTGTCTCTGTAGTCCGTTCATTTTAGCCTGGGCCATTTTTTGCTGGCCCTTGCTCCACTAGACTACAGAGTCATAACTGATTATTGGTCGTATGACGATCACGTACAGCCAGATTGATGGAGTTAGTGCATTGATAAAGGTTGGGAATGGGGAAAAGAAATGGAGCTTTATTTGGTTTTTCAAATGACAACATCGAGAACTGTTTGTTTCAAACTTCAATGAAAAGTTCCCAATACCTGTGTTGAATATTGTACATGAGCTGCAGAAAGTATCAGCTCCTAAACATTAGTCGTTTGGTAGAATTTGACCAAAAAAGTTGATTCTGTAGCTAATTCACACCTGTTAGGTATCATGCGTTTTAATGTCACAAGACTAAGAGACTCAAGCGACATCTGCAAATTGTAGAGCCACCGTAGGTGAAAGTTGTTCAATGTGGCAATAAAGCTCTTAGAAACACTGTACCATTAAATCTATGGAAGCTACATGCTGGAAAACAACTCTGTCCCAATCATTGATGAACCTTACAAGAAAAACTGTACTTTTTTCACTTCTTTGACGAGCGAATGTTCCATCAGTGTCCACATCATCATTCATAGATACACTTCTATCACTAGTGGTTGCCACAACTGTCTATGATGAAACATATTCATTGATGAACAGCGACAAGTTCCAGAACAAGTGATACGCGTGGCCAACTTAAATACCACTCTTAATTAACCTTTAAGAATGTCAAGGCAGCAAGATAGGCCCTGTTAAAACATTTCCAGATGAATCTGATTTTTACGTACAGTCTCTACAGAACTATCAAGTGTGTCCTTTCACATGTCCCGAATATTGAACTTCTATTAGGAAAGGGAGTGCAAAAAATATCATCATATTCGGCTGAAATGGAAAACAAATGAACAAAATCTTGATAAACTCACGTAATTGATTATCTTCGCACTTTATGGAACAACTGAATGATGGTTCTCCAAGATCTCTGTCAATATCCTTACTACTCTTTACTATCACCACATTTTTGATGATCTCGAACATTGTAGCACATTTCGCTTCTGGGTCTGGGAATTGACAATCTACAGTATGGAAAGGAACTGAAAAAAAAATTGTTGTCAATATTGTCAATGTTTCTGTCGAAAATTAAAATTCTTTCCCACAAAATTTTTCGCTTAATAAAATCAAACGCTCAAGCTTTGCTCTCTGAAACACTTATTCAATTCACAACTATTAATGCACTTGTAGCAAAAATGTTCATCCTAACTTATCGGAAGGGTACTTTTCCGCACTTGACTGCTTACCCGAGCTCCTCTTGTGTCGTTAGTCGCATGCAATGAAGACGATTTATCATTAATACACATAAAGATGGATATACTGTCACCATTACAATTTATAGGATGATTTTGAATGACATTTTGTCCCTGATATGTATAATATCAAAATAAGAAAGGTCAATGATTGATAACAGGTTTACTTACTATCTCTATCCGCATCATTCCGGCCGATACTACCCACTTCTAGACCTTTGTCCGGTTTTTCAATCAGGTGAATAGTTTCTTCAAAAGTTATTACAGGATATTTATTATTCCTGTCAAGGATATAGAATGGAACCTGAAAAGCAACAAATGTATTTATTTTCTAAACCTTTTTTAAATCATTATCTGGTTCAGAGGTGATGGAGCAAGATCCGTTTCGAAGACATTAAAAAACTAGACTGATTTCGATTTTCTGAAGGTGGTCAGTCTAATAAATTTGTATCATATCTCCTTTTTCTTCATTCGTGAAGCCATTTTTTGACAAAAATTCAATGAATTGTATAATAACAATATGTCAATGAGTGAAACAAATTGAAAGTCAAGGTTGGAAATATCAAAGTCGAAGCCTGTTATGATAAGATTTTATTTGACTACTTCCAGTTTTTCGAAATTGAATGATAACTTATGATATATCATTGAAAAGGTAATATCTGGTTCTATTCAAAACAGAAAGAATTCAATGTAGCGTCCGTAAGAAAAAGTGCGGGAAGTGGCGGGAAGACGAAAACGTCGGATAGCAAATCTGAAAACACCATTATGTAGCAGGGGAAAAGTGGAAACATTGAAGTACAATTTATTTTCCTCCGAAAAATAAATCCAGAAAAAATTAAGACCATTTTCCAAAACTTATATTTTTCGGAATATCTCCGGGTGTACTCCATAATTCAGAACTTTCTCAGGTAAATGTGCAACTTAGCCCCATTTTAACCATCTTCGTATCTCTCATAGTTTCCGAGATCCCAATGGTTAGGATCGAATTTTAAACACACTGCATATCTTTTTAATGTTCGATGTTTTTATCGATTCTGCAAATTTCACAGTTTTACGTCTATAATTACGGAAATTACGGAAGTGTTTCTATGAGAAGTGAGACATACTGTATATCTCAAGAATTCATAGTCTAGAAGTGAAATTTGGATATTCTGAAAGTGAAATTCAGAGTTTTCAACAAAGTGAAATACTATATTGCTTTTTTTATGTGTGCGGCAACTGTATACGGGATAAAGTTAGAGACACTTTACGTGTAATTTTTATTTTAGTTATCTTGTATATGTTTCCAACCGAAACGATGATTTTCACTTTGAAATCCTAAAAGTCTTGAAAGCTAAAACTTCACTCTCAGTTACTTACCGTCACGGGGTCAGAAATATGAACCGAATCATTCGCCGTACAGGTGTAGTTGAAAGTGAAAGTCATCTTTGTATCAGCGTCTATAAGTCCATCATCTTTAACAGTGAATGTTCCTTTATTTTCATCCAGGTCTAACCAATCGAAAGTCGGATCTTCTGGACTAAAAATCAAGATTGTATAAATGGATATACCTCGTGGAAATTTTTGATAAAACACATAGTTTCTCCAATATGGACAATTATTAAATATAAAAAATCAGACATACGCCGGTTTTTCTTGTCTGACCTACAATTTCCAGAATGAGAAACAAATGAATTCGTTGTTGAAGAAAAGAAGTACCGATTTAATCAGAAATGCCTCATAGATTCTAATTGGCTCAGCAGAGAGAGAAACTCACACTTTATCGAGACTCAATCCTGTGTGAAATTGTGTGAGTTCTTGGAGAAAAGATGTGATCACCAACCTCTTTCGTTTTCATCTTAAAATTATAGTGATCTGATTTTATATTCAGTTTCAGAGCCAAGTACAAAACCAAACGGTTCTACTCAAAATAAAATATATCATCGAGAAAATCATGGATATAATATCAATTAGGTATTCTACAAAATTCTTCTGTGATTTTTACAAAATAACAGGTCATACCTACAATTTTAAATAAGTTAACCCCTTAAAGTGTGACCTAGTTTTCAACGAGTTGATTTGTAAGATATATAATAAAATATTTTGGAGTCTGCTAAGGACCTGATATTTCTTATCTATGGTCTTTAGGTACTTGACTACATATTTTCAAATCTAGGTATTTTCATTATATCGCATGTAGAAGTTATCCATATTCAAAATAAAACATGGTCATGTTCCCACTTTCCCTTTTATTTGGGGTAAGTGCGACAATGAAGTTCAGCTTAGTCAAACTGTTTTATGATTGGGGAAAATGTGGATAATTTGAAAATACAAGAAAGAAATAATATTTTGGTGTTTGCACAATTTCAATTTTTTATTAGTAAGAAAGTTACAAACTTTTGGGCATCAACCCACGAGATGCCACTAGTATTAATACATTGTAGAACATTTTATAGCGAGTTGTCAGACTTGCCCCACAATCACACCTGGGTTTACTATATTTTCAAAAGTCATGGTTGATATAATACAAATCAGTAACATTTTTCATAGAGTTGAAGCTAAAGGAATATATCAAATCGAATAAGAAATTTCCGCGAGAACAAAAGAAAAGAAACAAATTCAAATTAAAGTAGAGTATTAAAATGAAGAGGAAAAAAATTAAATCGAAAATATTTGTAAACTACGGTAACAAATGCTAATGCATTTGTAATTCCATAATATTACTGTAACTGTAACTGTCCTGTAAACGCGCTCACATAAAAATATTCTTTGTATGTTACGACTTTCTTGAACGGATATTTTGTCCGTGACTAAAAATGAATATTTCTCGACTCTTGATCGTTTGATTTGTCCGTATTAACAAAACAGATATACGAACCTGATATTCATTTATTTTAATATCTTGAAATAAATAAAACGTAGGACCAGATCTGAGATTAGTAGTTTTTGAACGGAACGAATTGCTACCTCAGCAAACTTGCTGGGAAAGGCGATTAACTGCCATCTCATGAAAATGATGGGTCATCAAAAAAACCCTTATAATAATACCCACCATTATCTAGCGAAAGTTTTCAACTCATGGCTAGATGGGAAGCAGCAGATTCCGGATTGGTTTGTTGAGGGGCGAACCGTGCTAATCCCCAAAAACGGAGATTTATCTGATCCCAAGAACTACTGACAGATAACATGCTTGAACGCATGTTATAAGATGATGACACGCATCCTATACATGCAAATACTCTCCACAGTTGATCCGGTGTATGAACGGATATATGAGCAAAGAGGGTCAAGGCAAGGAGAACCTGCTGAACGACAGATGTATCACGCAGGACTCCGTGCAGTATAAGTGTAACTTTTCAATGGCCTGGATCGATTATCGCAAAGCATTCAATATAACATCGCATGAGCTCATCATGCTTTTGCTGGGATGCCTTGCGGTAACCGATCAAATAGTGACAGGCATTCAACAGCGGAAGCTGCTCTGGAGGACTCGCTTTACCTTAACATCTGGTCAAGTCACAGTCCAAACAGAGCAGGTTATCTTCAGAAGGGGCGTGTTTCAGGAAGACTCCCTCAGTTCTCGTCTGTTCTGCATGTCCCTAGTGCACTACGGAAAACTCGCAGATATAGCTGCGGCACCCACAGCAACCGGAGGCATGAGGTCACCCACCTGTTTCACATGGATAACCTCAAATTATATGCCTCCCGAGAAAAGGATCTTCATAAGACCTTAAGGGAGGTTCAAGAGTACACGCATGAGTTTGGGATCGACAAATGTGCCACGGTTCATCTCAAATGAGGAAGCATCCTACATCATCTGGATGCCCGAGAGACGTATACCTACCACACCAAAGAAGTAACTACTGTCAAAAACTCTCTCCGCGGCAAGTATCAGCATAAGCTCCGACAGATCTGTTCATCAGAACTGTCGGGAAAGAACAAAGCTGCTGCAACAGATATGCTTGCCGTTCCAATTCTACTTTACTCCTTTGGGTTAATGAAATGAACTCAGGAAGAGCTGCGACAACTCGATGTAAAAACTCGTAAAATGATGCATCTTCATAGGAGCTTGTATGCCAAATTGTCCGTTCCACGGTTATACTTCCCCAGACAACGGGGAGGCTGTGGACTTAAGTTTGGAGTGTCTGCATAACAGATTGGTACTGGATGGAGCCTCTAAAGTCATCAGGAGTTCAGATCCCCTTCTCTGCTCAGTATGCGATCATGAAAAAGCAGCGATTGGAGCATTTCTTCTCAAAGTAGCAACCCGTGCAGGCCATGAACTTGGTCTCGTATTTGACATTGAACGGACGAACCCGAACCTGTCATCGAGTTGGAACCCGTTTAGCAAAAAGTTCACGTTAATGCTGCGTAGAGTGAGAGTCTTCTGTAGCTACATAAGGATAAGCCAATGCATGGAGTCTTCTTCCAGAACATTGAATACTTTGGCTTATCCAGAAACCTGAACTTTGCATTCTCAGGTCAAGTGGGCTGAAGTCGAAAACCAAGGGTCTCATAATGGCCTGCCAGGATGGTGTCTTCAACACCCTCGTCTACCGTAGTCGCGTGATGGGTACAGAAGTCCCTGGCACTATGCTTATGCTCCGGAGGATATTGAGTTCGTTGTGGAGAATGAGAAGGCCGAATATATTGGAACTACTCATTCCCAACCCTCAGGCAAATACAAGCCAATGAGACTGATGTAGTCCTCCTCGACCATCAAAGTAGGACGATTTTTATCATTGAAATTTCAGCTCCTGGCAAAACGAACATTGTCCCGAAAGAGGAAGAAAAACGGACTAAATATCTAGTTCTACTCTTTGAACTCCGCAGGCTTCACCCAAACCATTCTGTTAAAATTGTGGTTCTGATAATAGGGATCCTTGGTGGAATGATGGAAACACTGCTCTCAAACTTGAAAATCATACCAGTTTGCCGTAATATGGCAGAAATCTTAGACGAATGCAGAAGGCCGTAATTCTTGATTCACTCCACCTGCTCAGGGCACATTATTCTCGGACCCAACAATCACTTACCCCACGGCATGGGGAGTGGTTATTGGGATAAATGATCCTGTGCGCCAAGGCTCTGGAGACAGGGTCAGACTGGGAAATTCCTTACGGATAAAAAAAATCATAAGAATAGTAAAAGAAAGGATTAAAAAACAGAATTTCCAAGCACATTGCTCAAGATTGTATGTGAGTAGAATTGGCTCCCTTAGACAATTTGAGCTAGTAGGAGAATAGTAAAAGGAGACACCTCCCACAAAGTTCCTTTGTTTCTTGTTCAGAAACTCTTTGAGAGATATGCTTTTGGTTTTGTTTATTTTTATCCTCCTTGTTTCAAGATTTTGTTCTTCTTCCAAATTAACTGACATATTCAATTAATTATTATATATTGTATATAAAACGAACAAAATGTGTATATAGTATGTATAAAGTGTGTATATAGGAAAGTTCAATTCTATGAAAAAAATTTTTCGTAAAACCGAAAAATATCTGTCTCTCCATACAATTCCACAAAGTAGAAATTAAGGCAAATATCTGACAGAAAACAACTACTGATATTGAATTATATCTGTCTTCTATTTCTGCAATGTTCCTCGCGGATACATCATTGGCTAATGGCTTTTTAACACTCAGGTGGCTGGCACCCCCTAGCAAGCCACATTCTTTTAATTTGGTTATACCAACACTAATAACCAAAAATCGTAGTGGTGAAAGCATTTTGAATTTGGTTGGTTAGTTTATAGGCTCTTCAAACAAACTACCAAGAAGTGGTTTTGGGGACTTCATTCTTGGAGACAGTGGAGTCAGTGAGTGAATCTGCAGGCCAAGAAGCCAGAGAGGAATCAGATAAACAAATTTGATTTCAAACCTAAAGGACACTCACTAGAATAAGGCGTATAAGAAAATTTAGAGTGGAAGTTGAAAAAAATCTGATGAATAAACCAAGTAGCCGTTTATTGAAATACAACGTATTATTATCAAGCCCATTTAGATATATGTGTATTAAGAACATAATAAAAATCATGATCTATAGTTTCTTCATTGTCAGAACCTATGAAAACCACAACGATTAAAAGGATATAATTTGAAAATACAACCTTGTAACTTTTGAGAAGAAAATAATGGTATCTAGGTCACTTCATAAAAGAAATCTGATAAATATAGAAGCTATAGAAGCTATATTGAAGTTCACAGTACCAAAAAAACAGATGAAAATAAAATAATTCTTAGGTTTGATTGATGATATGTTTTATGATCGCTATAACCCATCTAATACTGATTATGCTGACGTGGTGCGAACATTCAGAATAGTTGAAACCACAAAACAATTAAAAATAAAGTTTTAACAAAATATCATGGCATCCCACAATGATCAGTTCAGCCACAAAATTTTGTCTAAATCGACACAGTACCGTGTTGATTATATATAAATATAAATAACTATGTGAAACATGAGATGATTTTGCAATACTTTATTCAGTGGATGGAAAAAATTGTTCTTTTAGTTACTCACCTGCAGCTGTAGGTAACGATATCTGTTACATCAAGGTCTATGGCTTTTATGGAACCAACAGAAGTTTCAGCATCTGCATTTTCTTCAACTGTTCTGTTATCAACTGTAACGTCTAGGAAAGTTGGTACATTGTCGTTAATGTCGATTATACTTATGAGTATGATGGCTGTGGAACAAAAACAAATGTTGATAAGAAAATACAGATGTTTAGAGGATTATTTGTTACACAGTGCACGGCTGAATTATGGATCGAATGAATTTTTTAAAACCGTCGAAATTTATAAAATTCTTGAAACAAGTTGGGTTCAACCATCCAGTGGAAAAAGTATACCGTGTGACGTGTGACGTACAACATTTTATTTTATACTTTTCAATATTTTGCTACCTTGCAAAAACCTATTCAGTGGGTGAATTTTTCAGACTTTGCAAATTTCATTTAAAATAATTTTCACGTCTAATATTAACGAACACCAAAATTGAGTTATTTTTCAGCGTTTGAAGTGGATACCTATCCAGGGTGATTTACCACCACTTGCACAAACTTTAATGGGGTTCTGGTCTATCATGTGCGAACGCACCTATAAAATTTGGGAGTTATCTGTGATGATTGAACCAATTTTTTCGTACGTCAACCACAATCGATACGCTACTGCAGAAACGTGAGGCCCGTCCCGCTCGTTAGTCGTCAGTTTGATTTGACAGTGAGCGTACTTTACAAATTTGGGTGCGGCGCAAAGCCTTCGTGATACCAGGTCATATTTTCACGTCGAACGTGCAGTTATTCGTGCTGTTGTTGTTGATGAAGCAGTGTAATTATTTGGAGACTTGGTTTAACGCAAACTATGATATGGCGTATTATCCACGAAAATCTTCTGCATCCATACCATTTTTTAAGGGAACAAGTCCTCGAGCCACAAGAATTGCCACGTCATCAGGAGTGTTTTGAATGGCTTGTTAAGTGCACCAGACAAGATAACCAGTTTCCCCGCAATATTTTGTGGACAGACGAGGCTGTATTCACGTGAGACGGGAGCTTCAATTCGCAGAACAGTCATGTTTAAGCTCAGGAAAATCTGTATGTCCTGGCAGTCAGTGGCGGCGAATTCCTACCAATTAATCAGGTAATTTTTTCGTTCTATTATTGTAATTTCTCTTGGTTTTCAACTTATTTTGATGGGGAGAGCACTTTGACAAATTTTGTGTAAGTGGTGATAAATCACTGTACGCAGTACAGGGATATTATTGCACATGCAAATCGGATGCCACTGGTTGATGCTGTGCTAACATCGCTAGTGTGTCAAGGACAAAAATTGATCATAACAACATAATTCGAGTTTTTCGTGTTTCAAATTACTCAACTGTAGGTTCAGTTGTGAAACAATACCGCTCATCGGAATATCTTGAATGAAAGGCACAATTTTTGAACCTGGTGTATAAATTTTTATTTTTGATATCTTACCTGATGTACTCTCCTCATCTAAAAAGTCTGGATCAGTGTTTAAATCGGTTACTTTCAAAGTGAGATATAAGGAGTCGAATAGTTCAAAGTCTGGCGCTGGTATGGAATTAGTTGCGTCGTTCACCAGAAGATTGATTTCAATAGATCTGCCGCCGCCATCTGATTTAGCGAGGCTAAGAAATCTGCAAAAAATCAAAAAAGTAAAAGGTCGAATAAACAAAGATGCATTCCGGATTGAAATCGAACCTCGATGTGACTGTTCATGACAATATTGACGTCTACGTCACAGTTATATAAAATACATTCTATCCAGTAATTACAATGATACTCACATAGAAAATGTGCAATAGAACAGATATCAGTAGAGTATTACAACCGATTCTCATCCTCCCCCCACTTTGACGTTATCAGTGACCTTTCAATGACCTAATTCCTTTTCTTCAGTTCGTACAGTTTTGGTACGTTTATTTTAACATTTATAATGTGAACACTCTGTTTGTTTGAGATTAATTGATATTCTGCTTACAGTTAAATGGTAAGTATTTTGTCTGAATGACGTTTACTGAAAATATCAGTACAGTAATGTCGTGTTCTTATTATGTTATATTTTATATAATTATCACTTTGTATTTTGACTATGAAAGGAGGCGTGTCAGTTTGACATTATGAATAAAAACGAAAGATTAATTGTTCATTGATTGCAAGTTTTATTCAGTGTTTTCTCAGAACACAAATTGGCGACGAGTTTTTGGTAAAGATAAACAAAATCTAAGCCGTACAGAAATGGAAAATTTCAAATTCTTCCAAAGTCAGGATATTTGCACTTTTGGAAAAACCTTCTTTGGAAACTTTACTAGACAAAGGTAGATCATTTGAAGTAACTGAACTTCAGATGACAACAATTGAACAGACAGATACCGGAAATAGTTTGAGGAGTAGAAATACATGGGTTCAACGTAAAACACCAGAATTGAACAAGAAAATTTGTAGAAATTGTGGAAATTCTTGGCACAAACAAGATCCCCGTTTTTGTAGTCCTGCAAGAAGTTCCATATGTAGAGTTTGCGGTAAAAAAGGACATTTCGAGAAAGTTTGTTTATCAACCGGAAAAATTAAATTATCTGACATCTCATCTCCCAGGACTTAACATACGAAAACAATCACCAACGATAATGTTGCTGACTCAGCTAGGTTAGTTTCAAGTTCATCTTCTGGAGAAGCATTCATGTTACAAACAGTCAACGCCATTTCTAATAAGACAAAGTAGATTTATTTTTGAATGGACATGTTATTAATTTCACTGTGGATACTGGTGCCACGGTGAACATTGTCAGCACCGAAACAATTGCACATATTCTAGGATCTCTCAATGTGACCCCAGCAGTTGATAAAATTGTTGCTTATAATTCTCGAGATCCTTTACCAATTGTCGGGAAAATCAAAGTTACACTTGAATATAATAGAAAAAACAGATAACAGATACTTTTATCATTGATGGAAAAAACGACTCGCTTCTGAGAACTTTCAAGTTCACTTAAATGTTGATGAGTCATTTCCTCCAGTAGCTCAAAAACATCGGCGCATTCCATTCCATAACCGGGAAAAAGTAGATGAAGAATTGAACCGTCTTCAATTAGCTGACGTGATTTGACGTGGGTTTCTCCCATCGTTGTTGTAACCAAACCTCATAATCGTGTGTTGATATGAGGATGCCCAACCGTTGCATCAAACGGGAACGACACCTGACTCCAACCATTGATGATATCATTTTGACTCTGAATGGTGCCAAATTCTTCAGTAAACTGGATCTCAAAGACGGATATCATCAATTAGAATTAGATCAAGAATCACGAATCATAACAACATTCTCAACTCATCGAAGTTTATACAGATACAAAACATTGAATTTTGGAATAAATGCCGCTGCGGAAGTTTTTCAAAACGCTATAAGACAAGTATTAATTGGTATTAACAATGTTATAAATGTCAGCGATGACATTTTGGTTTTCAGTGAAACCAAAGATGAACAAGAAGAACATTTGAATATGGTATTCACACGTTTGAGTGAAAGAGGATTAACAGTCAACAAAAAAAAGTGCCTTTTAAACCAGTCGAGTTTGTTTTTTTTTGGGTATATTTTCTCCGACGAAGGTGTTCGTCCAGATCCAGCAAAAGAAGAAGCATTTGCAAGTTTGAAAGCTGCATGCAATCCATCTGAGATGCCTAGTCTCTTAGGAATGATCAATTATGTTGGAAAGTTTATACCCAATTTAGCAAGCAAAACGAAATGGTTGAGAGATCTCACGAAGAAAGACGTTGTTTATCAATGGACAACAGAACACCAACAGACTTTTATCGAATACTTATCGATTAGCTTATTTTGATATGAACAGGAACGTTCACCTCTTTGTTGACGCCGGACCAAATGGTGTGGGAGCAATCCTAGTTCAAGAAAACGGGGGCCGCCAAGAAGTTGTGGCGTATGGTAGTAGATCATTGACAGAAGTGGAAGAAAGATATAGCCAAATAGAAAAGGAGATGGTAGCTGTTGCTTGGGCGATGGAACATTTTCATATCTATTTATTCGGGACCACTTTCGTTCTACATACTGATCATAAGCCATTGGTCAGTATTCTACAAAACCCCCGAATCATTCCTTCTGCTAGAATCGAAAGACTTCTGTTGAGAACTTTACGATATGATTTTATTGCAGAGCACCAAAAAGGTACAGAAAATCCGTCAGACTATATGTCAAGACATCCTCTACCTTCGACCAAGGACAGATACGTTGAATTTCCAAAAGAATATGTGAATTTTATCATACATTATACGGTTCCTAAAGCCATTTCTTTGGAAGGGATTAAACAAGCAACGACCACTGATGAAAAATCGCTCATTTTGACGAAAGCAATCCAGTCTTCTGATGAAAATTGCTGACTATCCCAGAATCTCAAGGTTTTCAAACCCATTCGTCTAGATTTGACAACTAGTAATGACATCATTTTGAGAAACACAAAAATTTTCATTTCGAGGCCTCTCAGGAAGACTGTCATCAAACTAGCGCATCGTGGGCACCTTGGTATGGTGAAATCAAAACAACTTCTTCGTAGTAAAGTTTGGTTTCCTCAGCTGGATAAGTTGGTTGAAGAAGAAATAAAAAATTGTCATTTATGCCAAGCGTCCACACCTACGATTTCCAGAGATCCAGTTCAATCATTTGATCTGCCTTCAAAACCTTGGACAAATCTCGCAATGGATTTTTCTGGACCTTTTCCCAATGGAAAATACATAATGATTATTTTTGACGAGTATTCCCGTTTTCCTATATGTTATGAAATTTCAAGACTGGATTCAACAACTGTGATAAAAAGATTATCATTATTCTCAGATTTTGGAATTCCTCTCAACCTCTAAACAGATGATGGACCACCTTTTCAAGGTTAAGAGTGAAGCCAGAGAATCAGATGCGAAAAACAAATTGAAGTCGAAAATGTATGCAGATGGGAAAAGGAGTGTTAAAAAATCTCAGTTCATAGTAGGTGACACAGTTCTTTGCAAGCAGAAAATTGTAAATAAATTTACCTCACCATTTGATCCTCATCCTTATATTATAACAAAAATACAAGGAACAAAAATTACAGCAGAAAGAGAAAATGAATGTATAACTCGAAACTCATAATGATTATGAAAATTATGGATCGCAAATGTTGAATAATTCGGATACTATGAATTTCCACAGGAGGAACTCAAATGACTCTGAAAGAAATGATATCGTTAGTGCTGAAAGTCCTGTAAAACATAGAGCACAGCAACAGAACATTTCTATGGACAGATCTAACACCTCTCAATGTTTACGAGATGAAGATGCGCAGAATAATTTTCACAATTCGAACTGTGATTCCTCATCAAGCAATCATTCAGATAATACGTATACCAGAGTGTTACCCACGAGAAAAACATGGTCAAGACTACCATCAAGATTTTCTGATTTTGTTCTTGATAAATGAGTTAGGGAAGAATGTCGTGTTCTTATTATGTTATGTTTTATATAATTATCACTTTGTATTTTGACTATGAAAGGAGATGTGTCAGATTGACATTCTGAATAAAAACGAAAGATTAATTGTTCATTGATTGCAAGTTTTATTCAGTGTTTTCTCAGAACACAACAAGTACCACCCGAGCTGGTGCTGTAGGTTTTCCGGGTTTTCATACAGCTGAAAAGTGAATACGCCACCAAAAATCAGTAAGTCGCCCCGGAGCGTTACTGCAAATAATAATACCCGCACAGGCTATGCCTTTGGGTACACTCAACGAGTGTTTACGAGGGAGTATTATTATTATTTATTATTATTCATGCACTGGTTTATAGACTTTTCCACAAATTGAAACTAATTCAACTTTCTTGAAAAAGGCACTTCAAATGAAATGAACTTAATGATGGAACAATAATTATTCGAGAATGCAATATGCATTTAATCTAACTGTCATAATGTTTACTTTCAACCCTCAGTTTTTCTGTTTCATAGGTTTTTGCGATTGTTTTAGTAGAATTTTATGTCAGTCAATTGATTTGTTCAGTTTTTAATTAGCCCTAAAAATTTAAAAAATCACTTCAAATGAAAAGTTAAGAGGGACCATAAATAAAAATAATAAAAAAATCTTTGGATGCCATATTTTGGCATTTAGACATAATTGTAAAGAACTTTTCCCTAGAATATTTTGCCGAATTTTCCGAAATGAGGTTTACACCTGCACAAATTTTTGATATTTTGACCTACCCTGTTTGACTTGCAACCACTCTAAGGCACCTAATATGATTATCGAACTTGCAGCAACTTTGTATTTCTGTTGTCCAATTATTGAAAAAAAATCACATATGTTGCATACTTAAATGGCCACACTGTATTTGTTCCCGATCCTTACGAAGATTTCTCTGAGATATGGTAGGTGTACTACAATGTCCGGTTGTTCTTCTTTGGTTGTTTTAGTTGGAGTTAGTGGCTTGTCTTCTAACGTCCTCCCAGATTATTTCCGGATATCCGTTTGGTCGCAAATTTACTCCTTATATATTTTAGTCAAGATTGGAGTGCTTCCTGATCACTGCTATCGCCTTCGTTTTCTCGACGAGTATCTTTGTAATGCCTTTCTTCGTTGAATTTGGGTAGTTGGAGTCATTTGTCACATACTGTCCAATTTGAGTATCTTCCTAAATTATTGGAATCGTTCCTTCTCTCAACTCTTAAGATTAATAAAAGTAATGGATAAAGTTCCTTCTCAGTCGTGAACCTGATGATGTCCATCAAGCCATAAATACTAGGTAAATAGAAATCGGTAAAGCTCTCGGTCTATATGGTTCCATATTATAAATCATCCGTCCACATATTTCGAACATTGCTTGAGTTTTCTTCGACATAGTTCAAACTAATCCATGTGAAGTGATGACAAGGAAACGTCCTTATTCCTGGAAATTTGAACTACGGGGACCGATTTCTAATAGTTCCAGTATTACTTGAACCAATAAATCAGCTTTCTCGTGTAGTTAAACGTAATCCTCGAATTTTATCTTGATCATATCAATGGATCATCAGGTTGTAATTTGATGTCCTCAATGATGTCAACAGAGTATCCAAGAATTCTTAACGTGAGAGCAATTTTTTTTGTAGGAGTTCCGGAATGGACAGAAGATATCAACCAACAATTAAGATTACCATGAAGACGACTCTGGATAGAAGCAGTTGAAACGTGGTGACCAAAAACGATAAAACATGGAAGTACGGAATAAATGTACTAAAGTTTTATCATCATCTGCAACATTTAGACAAACTACAGATGTACTTGAAAAGTGTTACTTACTCGACCTGTTTACGGATAGTCTCATCCTTCATATCCAGGCGACGAGAATTTTTCAGAGCATACGACATTTCCCAGTCTATTTCAACTATGAGATCAGCAGTGGTGTCTATGTCTGATGCTGATATTTTTGATGTCAGTAGAGTTCCTTCTTTTTGATTTTCTTCAATACTGATGGGATCGCCCTAGAAAGAAATCATTACTGTTATTTCAATTTCACCGAAAGCTCTTGCATCCATAAATATAATTTTCATTGATAGATGCGGAGGTAGGGGTAGATGGAAAATATGAATTAGTAATATTCCCGTATTTTTGGAGTCTCATGAAACTTCTCTACAAAAACGTTGATTGTGGGAGGACTGATCTCATTCCCGAGCAGTATCGACAGAACAAAAATTTGTCTGCAATCTTCATTGTGAGAACCCCAAGCGTGTGAAGTGATATAGTTTTACATATTTCAAGATTAATTGTATCCCCGTTACTGTAGAATCTATTTATTTACAAACAAAATCATATATTTATTGATATAATCATTTGCTGTCCATGGAAAATGATATTGAATGGCCTCAGCAGAAAGGCTAAGTAAAATACTCTCCAATAACTCTGGGAAGGGGTAAGCGCTTTTTCCCTGCCCGATGGTCAGGAAACCACATTGGCGGAGCAGACACTAAAGCACCTAATCTCTACATATTTTCCGGATTCTGAGTCTTACAACAACGCACTTTCGATGGTCCAACGAGAAGATTTCAGATGGACTACGAAACTGCCGCGAAGGTAGTGACAAGTGGAAAAATTAAGATGGGCCGCAAGGTCCTTCGCCAGGGGGTTCGACAACATGATCTACCTAATCCGCAAAACGTTCTCCCATCTATCATATTCAAGTTCCATAAAACTCTACAAAACCTACGTTCGTCCAGTTATGGAGTATGCAGGTCCGGTGTGGTGTCCTGTTCTGGTGCACGATAAGAACTTGCTGGAAAATGTTCAGCGTCGAGCCACGCGCATGACTTTTGGTGAAGTGCGCCCAACTTATCTCGAAAGACTGAGGATGGCACAACTGATAGCTTTTGACCAACGCCGACTCCGTGGGGACCTCATCATGTCATTCCGTATAATTATACTAATCAGAAAACACTTTTTGTTTTCAACAATGATTCGCGGTTACGTGGTCACATCCTCAAATTACAAAAGGAGAAATTTGCCACAAAACAAAGACAATATTTTTTGGTGAATCGTATTTGCGAAACATGGAATAACTTATCCAACGATGTTGTGAATTCTGGCTCAGTGAATAGTTTTAAAAACAAAATAGACATTTGCTTATTTGCTTAATTGTTTCTGTGCATATATTTTTTTTTTCATGCATTGTATTACCTTGTTGATCTCTCTTTAGTTTTTAGGCTTATATAGGACTCTGTCCTCAGCCTTTATTTATATGTAATAATAATAAAAATAATGATACCCTGCTGATCAACATTCTACGATCTTGTCTCGCCCTAGGCTACATACCAGTTGCCTGAAGGTCAGTCAAAATCTTCTTTATTCCAAAGTCTGGGAGAAATGACTACTCCCAAACTAAATCATATCGTCCTTTAAGCCCATCAACTTCCTTCTTCATGATAACGCTGGAAAGGCTTATAGACTGACACATCAGAAAACAGTAGCTACAAATAATCCCACTTTACGAATAACAATACGCATACCAAGCCGAAAAATCAACCGAAATGGCCCTCCACCACCTCATCCAAAGGATAGAGGAAGAGTTGGGTAGTTGACGATCCGCCAAAGGGGTATTCTTCGACATAGAGGGAGCTTCTGATAACACGTCTTATGAATCCATATGTCAAAACGCGGCTGGGCATGAAGTCAATCCAACACTCATCGAATGGATAGGTGCCATGCTAGCACAACGAATGATGACGGTGCTGTAGGAGTATTGTTGCCCCTACTATGGTGTTTGGGACTTCTTGCGGAACTGAATCATTCATACGCGTATCCATACGCAGATAACTTAGCCATCATGACTCAAAGTCAATCGTTGAATCACCTCGGAGGATCCATTAATGGAGCTCCAAGTAGAGTGGAACAAACGTATTCTGTCGAGAGACTGAGGTCGACCAAAAAAATGTAAAAAAGGGACCCTTCCTCTCAGTAAGATGTCTTCAATACAAAGGATCATCAAAATATCTTGGATTCTTGAGCTGACCTGGACAGAGCAAATCGCTCGTCGCACCAAGAAGGCCACATGATCGTACTGGGCATGCAGAACGGTGTTCGGAAGACTAGGGGGTCTGACATCCACGATCCTACACTGGATATGTCTAAATGTCTGAAATAAACAAGAAAAACCCACAAAAGGAAACCTTAGTGTGTGTATATCAAAGAGATGTAACATTTAGATTAAGATTAAATACATCAATATACACATACATCTATAATAATAATTCCTAATAACAACAATAACAAAATGTGCATTAATACACGGCAATTATTCGCCCAATCATAACGAAGCCATTGTATGGTGGCCAGGTACGCTGAAAAGCAAGGCCAGAAGTGATTCAGACAAAATTCAAATACTGGCCTGCTTGGAAATGACAGGCGCCATAATAACGGCACCAACTAGAGATCATCAAGTTAGTTCAACCAGGAATGCCACCTTTGCACCTGTTCATCAAACATGCAGCCATGCGCACCGCCTACAGACTCGAAAGCGCAAGCCAATGGGCCAGAGGAAGAATAAACCATGGCATTCTCTCATCTGGAACAAAGATGGCTGTCCCATCCCACTGTTGGAGAGAGACAACACCTGTTAGATTTGAACATAAAACAGGGACCACATATTGTCATACCCATGAGGAAAGAATGGAATGACATAGCATTGAACGTGCCCCCTGCCAACAACATAGTCTGGTGCATAGATGGTTCGAGGTCAGGAGGCATGTCTGAAGCAGGGGTGTATGAGAAAGGACTAAGCATAAAAATATCTATCCCTCTAGGTGAATACACTTCCTACACTTCCAAGCCATACTCATCTGCGTCCAAGAAAACCTCGAGAATAGATGTCACAGACATATTGCAATTTACTCGGACAGTAAAGAAACGTTACTGGCACTGGAATCACACAGGATTAGATTCAAGCCAGTGTAAATATGCATTGGGAAACGAAGGAAAGTCAGCCTCAGATGGGTCCCAGGAAACTGAGGTGTCCACGGAAACGATGAAGCAGGCCAGCTAGCCAAGGAGGGACTTGGCAAACCACCAATTGGGCCACCCTAGGGATTCCCAATAGCCTAGCTGTTACTGCGATGGAAGAACTGTTGCAAAAACAGTTCATAAAATCATAGCAGAACACGCCCGGCATGAGACATTCGAAACTTCACATACCTGGACCATCGAAAAAACCTAAAAAAAGAAATTCTCCCTCTCGAAAAACGAGATCTCAAGCTAGTGACAGGGCTCCTGACGTGACACTATCACCTGAGCAGGCCCTTATCGGGATGATAGATGCCCTGCATTTGTGCACCAGAGGAATGCAACTTTTGAGGAAAGCCTACTGAACATAGAGGATGTCAATAATAAGGAAACTGCTAAATTATGCCAGGAAAGCTGGCATGACCCCAGATACGTGGGTGTAAGAAGGGTCCAAGCAAAGAGGCCTACCTGCAGGGGTTCAAGATCCTGGTCACCAGTGTCACGAAGTAATAAATTTTATTACATACAACTGCATAATAGTATTGAATTTACCAACACGAACTACAATTCTCTCAATAGATTGATCAGTTATATGTATACAGTATCATCGTTAGTTCGCATCATACAAGATTTGGAGTTCAGAACAGTTTATTCTTTGAAAATATCTGTCAAATTCGAAATTTCTGTCAGGTGGCAGTGTGCTGTTATTAGTCCTACAACCTTTCTGACGGAGTTCCGGCTCAGTTCAAGAAAATTCCAGATAGCCGGTCAGTTGGCCCATCACCATCATTTTCTCGTGAGTGACTATGGAAGACTGATGATGGTTCTTGACCCATTCCTTCGTGTCCTGCCTAATTTCCCTAAATGAGATTCCGAAGGCTGATTCCTGTCCAATAAGAGTTGTTGCTGCTCCTCCTCTTACTAGGGCATCTGGGTTCTCATTACCCTGGATGCCCTTGTGCCCTGGATGCCCATGTACTCAGATAAGTTTTACCCTGTTTTGTGCTCCTAGGTTGTTGAGGTTTTCATGAGTCTCCCAAACTAAGAGATGACGATACAGATCATACAATTTTCTCGAAGTACCAACACGCCTATCAACCTGGAGAATCTTGCCAGACAGAGCGGCATAGCCTAGTCGGCAAGACTGAAAAAGTTCTTCTGAATGAAGACATTGCACTGACAGCATTTATCGATTTGGAAAGGGAGTGTTATAACACATCATATCGTCGGGTGACAGGAAGAACTCACTAAGTGCTATTTGAACAATTGAGATAATTAAAGATTTTTTTCCTGTTTTAAAACATAAATCCACTTGAAAAGCAATTCTTAGCCAAATCGAACATAATGATGAAACAAATTTTACTTTACACCTGAGTATTAAAGTTTTTTTATACACATTTTTTAAAATTATTAACGAAAAAGTACTTAGTGAGTTTTTCCTGTCACCCGACGATATGCGTCTATTACATCATGCCCTCAGAGAGAGAAGTTGCTCCAACCAGCCCTGAATCAGTGGGAATCTGTTATGCTTAGTTGCAGTATAATACAGGCCTCCCTCTCCGGGAACACAATGGTGGTGAGTACCACGAGAGGCTGCCCTCAGGGAGTATACTCACCCACTATTGTGAAACCTCGTATAGACCTAAACCGGGGATAGTTGTATAACCAGGGCTACGCTGACGATATCATCATGATGGTTAACGGAAACTTCATGGGTATCTTGGTGGATCTGATGCAATTAATCAGTGTATGAGGGAGAATCACAAGGTCAATATCTGCAAACCACGAGAGTTTCTTCTACCAGAAAACTATACCTAGGAGCTAACATTGTCAGGGTACCAGGTCACAGGAGCATTCCGGGAAATAAGAGCGCAGATGCCCTAGTAACAGCGGGAGCAGCAACAACTCTCATTGGACCAGAACCACCATGCGGAATCTCCTTTGGAGACATGAAGCAAGACACGAAAGCATGGGTTGAGAACCATCATCAATCTTTCAGGGACATTGTATCAGGCAATATTCACGTAAAAATGATGATGATGGGGCCAACCCACCGGCTATCAAGATACCTTTTCGAACTAATCCGAAACTCATTCGGAAAGGTGGTAGCACTTCTGACAGGGCACTGCCTGCCACCTAAGGAAACATCTGCATGTACTGGGGATATACCAATACGCAGGTTATGTGATTCTGGTTGAATGCACTACAGTGCAGAATATATTATCTCACGGTAAAATCTTGTAAGAAATATCCAATCGAGGAGTTCATCAGAAGATCCGGAGTGCTTACGAGATGGACGAAAAAGTGCATAAAGGTTTTATACAAAACTGGCTACCACCAGATGATAATTGGCGATACAATCAATCGAAACAAAATATGAAATGAGAGCAATAACATTTTCGATTTACGTTGCATGTGTGAGCCTACAAAATGAAATTCCGAACTTACCGAACTGATGGTAGGGGCTTTATTATTCACGTCCAGCAGATTTATTGTTAAAGGAACTGTTGCAGTATGCCCTACTTTATCTGTGGCTTTCACTTGAACAAAAACTGGATTAATGGTATCATAATCAAATGCATTTTCCGAATTAACATATATCTCCCCAGTGTTTGATTCAATTCTGAGTGTTTCTAATGTGTGACTGGAACCAACCAAGCTATGACTGAAAATGAAGAAAAATATGATTAAAATCTTAAAAATACACTTTAATTTTCGGTGGGTAACTTATTCAGTATTTTTCTGCGCCCTTGTTGCAGAAAATTGAGTGCTTTCAACATGAAAGCTGATGTTTTGAAAAGGTGATCGAATACTACAACATACTGAAATTTCAAGGAATTTAACCGATTGCCCTTTTCCAAAAAAGAAGTGTGGGGTCATTTGGTTATGCTTTTTTAGCGAACTGACAACCACTTCGTTATTTTGAAAAGAACGCACGGTACATTATGCTATTTTTAAGATGAAAACCTTTTCTGTTGTAGGTAAAAACAGCCGAGCTAGGTCCCTCCCCTTCCCACAAAAAATTCAAATAACATTAAATCAATCCTGTATTGAAATTCTCCGTTTCAACATATATCATGATCTTACTTTAGTATTTTATCTTCCTCATCTCGATCTGTTGCAAGCACTTTGGTTATGAATGCATCTTTTTTTGCAGTTTCGTTTATTGACACGCTGTACTCTTCTTCATCAAATTTTGGTATTTCATCATTGTAATCAATCAGATCTATGATCACTGACATTCTATCCTGTTTTGTTTCATTTAGGACACCTTGTGCGAGGACCTGAAAATGGTTACGATTACGAAAATATTAGAGTTTGTGCTGCTTTTCTTTTTCAGCTAAACACGGTATTGAAATGATTAATTGAAGTGTCGTTCTATCAGTCAGTAACTGGTTACATTTTCAAGTGAGGTATATATATTTTAATCGAATAAACATCCTACCACCCTTGTGGTCTGTATAAAAACAAGGAATACAATAAAGTAAATTGATAGAATTAAAGAAAAAGGTAAAAACTAAGTTAACTAGTCAATAAACTAATAAAATAAAAAAATAATCAATAAAGTTATAAAATAAATAATTATTTTGTATATATATGTTTTCTCAATAATTTTTCAGAGTCTTTGAGTGCCTCTAATCCAATGAATTTAACTGTTTCCATTGGAATTCCGAAAGTCTTCGCAAAATTGACGAAAATTTTTTAAATGGTACCCCTAGCCCCGATAACTAGCCCCGTCACTTGAATTTCGCCATTAATTTTACATTTTTCTTTGGAATAGTGGGTTCATAAATCTCCTTCTTTTCATCGTTCACTTCTGTTGGTTGATTTTTATTGGTTTCAAAGCATATTGTAGGATTGATTATGTAAGCTGTGTCATGTTTGCGGTCTATTACTATTATATCAATCCTTCGATTACTCTCGTTATCAGCAATACATTTAATTTCTTCATGCACTTCAAATTTTGCAGTCAGCTTCATTGCAATGACATGGCGAATTTTATTATCTCTCGTATTTCTGAGAAGTTGTCCAAAATGGCATCCCAAGACACGAGGAAGGGTTTCTTTCTCAGTGCAGTGTCTACACTGGGTACCATCATGGGATCTACCTGGAATTCCTCTCAGATTGACAACGTGACCATTTGCTTCTTTCCATTCAGAAGGAGTGAGGCCTGCACTAGTTTTCACCCATGAATTTGCTGGAGTATATTCTTGATATAATACAGCACCTGATCCTTTTTGGATGAGTGATTGCCATTTTTCAAACTGTGTAGAACAATTTCTTTGCCATCAATGGAAGCAAAATATATTTCATTTAGTATGCTTTGCAAAGGAATATGGACTCAAAATATTTTAACTGATTGAATATACATTTTTAGAAACCAACCACTTCATTTCGAGACAATCAATCCTTAAAATCACAAGAGTATTGAAAAAGATAAAATTGAAGATGGAAGTTTCGGCATTCAGTACATCTCTTCGGAAGAACAGCAAGCTGATAATATGACCAAGGACCTGGTGAAATCAAAATTAGATTACTTTAAGAAGCAGCTGGGGATATTCAAATAAACGGGGGTATTGATATGAATAGTTGAAAGTGTTGTTACTTATAGCAAAGGTTCTATGGTATTGGCATTTAATATTCGTAAATTCATTATGATTGACAGATAAAGAGAAGATAAAACCTTCCAAATTTACACTGAAGAATAATATATGTACCTATCTACAGAAGATCAGCAAACATGATTTGGAGACACCCGAGCCCATAATGGCGAAAAAGTCTTTTTCGAATTACTTCAGGAGATTTTCCACAACAGAAATTAAACCCCCACACGTGGAAATACAACTCACTTTCAATCAGGCAATCGAAGAAAATGTGTGGGAGTGCGGTTATAAAAGTCCCTGGATTATGATTTCAAAAGTCAATTAAAACGAAAAAGAAAAAACCCGTCCATATGGAGCCATCAAAGATTTACTAATACTTTCTGAAGAAATGAGAAAGAGCCAGACAGAATGGAGTAAGGTCCCACTTGGCAGGAAATATTCAAATTTGATAGAGATGACAACAGGAGAGTCCAGATACCAGATACCACCATCAGGACAGACCAACCTAACTCAGGGAGAGGGGGAGGTGTCGCGATCCTTGTGAGGAAGAGCGTGCCGTATATATCCCTCCCCAGATAGAACATACCAGCATAAAGCTGGAAACAGGAACAAGGATATATGTGGTATATAACCCCGCAGAGAATAGGTTAATGGGTGTGGATATAGATAACCTCTGCAATAGCGGGCATAAAGTGCTGCTTGCGGAAGATTTTAACGCGAGGCGTCCTGAGTGGAACTGCGCCAATTATCCAAATGCAAATGGAAGGACACTCTGGGAGTACTCGATGGACAACAATGTTGTCATAGATTTTCCAGACACCCCCACTCATTTAACCACAAATGGATACGATCCCACAACCATCGACTTGGTGGTAAACAAAAATGTTATAGATATCTCGGATCTTCGAACCAGATCTGAGCTCATTAATGACCATGGCCCTGTGTTCTTTACTGTCAGCGGGGGACTAAACCCGAGAGGTAAAAGAGTCCTCTATGATAATTTCTTCGCTGACTGGAAGACGTACAGGAGGATTCTGAACTCAAAAACTTACACCACATATAGAGGAAACGGATATCGAACAAGAGACTCAGAGGATAATCGGAGACATACAAGCAGCAAGAGAAGCCACCACCAAGAAGAGGGTTGTCAGGGAAGACGGGGATCTCCTTCTAGGCTACATCCTAGATTTAATCAAACAGAACAACAGAGAAAGAAAAAAGTGTCAAATCACCCGAAACCCCAGGCACAGGAAAGAAATGATGAGCCTGGGGAGGGAAATAAATGATTTGATTCAGAGCCACATGGATGAAGCCTGGAAGATGGAAAACCTCATCGCTAGAAACAACTCCCTATGGCAGGAATCCAGATGCTTCCGAAGGTCGAAGACAAAAGGTAACAGATTAAAAAAAGGCGGAAATGTTTGGGGAATACTTTCCGAGTGCTTTCAGGGCAGAGTCCGATTCCTCCCAGGAACAAGAAGAGGTTTCGCGGGGAGCCAGATAATTTAGAAACGTTACAAAATCAAGCATAGACAATAGAACCTTCTCAAAGTTAATGAAAAACTTCAAGCAGGTTTGTGACACGATTGAAAGGCTCCTCAGGAACAAGGCACCTGTCATGGATAAGATCAACGCAATTTTGCTGAGGAACCTCCTGAAAAAATATTTCGTGCAACTATTATACATCATAAACAGCATAATAGAGTGGCAGCACTACCCGAAATGCCTGAAGATTGCGGATATTATCCCTATCCTAAAGCCACGAAAAACTGAAGAGAGGATAGAGAGCTACCGTCCGATCTCACTGCTCAGTGCGGTTGCGAAGGTGGTGGAAAGAGATTCCAGGAAATCAAAAACTAGCTCTCGCTCATCCCGAAGGAACAGTTCGGCTTTAGACGAGGTCATTCGCCGACCTCTCAAATGGTCAGGATTGTCCACGAGGTGAGGGACGGCTTCAATCGAAATCTTGGCACAGTAATGGTCCTAATGGATATCCAGAAGGCATTCAATACCGATAGCAGGCATACCTGATCATATGGTAAGAATCATGGACTCATACCTGGTCGACAGCACTTTCAAGGTTAGGGTAAATGACACAAGCTCCACGATGAAGAAGGCCGGAGCAGGTGTACCACAAGGATCGAGCCTGTCGCCAATGTTGTACTCACTGTGTACACACTACTTTCCGATGTTCGTTAACACGAGCACGGCCATATATGCGGACGACACGGCAATCTACGCCCATTCGCACTCCTGCAATGCGGCTGCAGTGCGGTTAAAGACTCACTTACAGCGGGAGGCCGTGCCGTATCTGGCGAGAAACAAGATTGCGCTCAATACGGCAAAAACAGAGCTCATGATCTTCACGAAGAAACGTAAACCGGTAATTGCGGAGATCACCGGAGGATTCAGAGCTCTAGGAAACCGGATAGACAACTTGGAGTCCGTGCGGTACCTGGGAGTACAGCTGGACGAAAGATTAACACTTGGTAAGAAGGACATACCCGTTAATAGCCAGGGATTCCAAGCTGTCCATAGAGAACAAGATGTTAATCTACGAGCAGGTCATCAGACCAACGATGACGCCTGCCCAGTGTTTTGCAGCCTCCCCAAAACTCATATTGGGAGATTGGAGCGGATGCAAAACAAAGTACTCCATATCGAGCGGATGCAAAACAAAGTACTCCATATCGAGCGGATGCAAAACAAAGTACTCCATATCGTCACAAACAGTGACAGATACATTCGGATAGACTCGTTGAGAGAGCTGGTCGATATTCCATCCATCGAGGAATTTATCAAACGACAATCTGATAAATTCTACAGATACCATATCCTTGGAAGCCCGTTGACCAGGGATATAACAGCGGTCCGAGCCCACCACAAAAGGTCACGAAGGCATGGAGGACTCATCTACCAGGCAGTGGACATTTTCCACAAGAACCCAGAAGACGAGTGATAAACTACTCATGAAACCATGATTGTTCAAACCCGTTTTTTTCGACGTTTTTCCGGGTGCTTACTGAATACTCAATAATACATTAATCCAATAGCCCGATGTCTTACATATGAGCTAATAATACCGCCCTCAGGAGGCGGAGAAGTCCAACAACATCGAGACTTAGCACCAACAGCATTTAACCGCTTACATAACATCCTAGGGCCTGCCCTAGAGCAGGTGTGAGCTGGTTTTGCCCGCCTGCTCAGCAGGGCAGAAGTAAACTTGCTATACATTTATACTGCTATTTATTGAAATATATTTTTTGGATTCTTTTGAAGAATCCAGATAGAATAATCGAAGAACTTTATAGTAGTTGAGCAGGAAAAAACATTGGCATCAAATGGATTACTCACCATCATCGCAATGCAAAATATTTGTGCAAGATATGTTTGCAAAGAAAGAACCCAGGAAGGGTCATCATCGGCGAAAACAGTGATGGTGTTACTCTTTACGAAAAAACCTGAAGGAGGGAGTTCGAGATATTTCTGAGGATTGTTTTCGACTGATTTACAGCCACTGGATTATGGGCCAAGTTGCGTATTAGGGGTCAATTACGTGGACAAATATCTGATCTATCTCGTTGTTAAAAAAATATTTATACATTGGCAACTACTGTGCATAAAATGCAAGGAAGCACTGTATATACTGCAGTCGTATATTTGGGATAAAAATTATTTGAGGAAGGGCAAGCTTATGTTGCATTGAGTCATGTGAGGTCGCTTGATGGACTTGGATTTGGATATGAACTATACAAAATTGATAGGAAAGATACCTTGTAATAATGAGAAATTGCTAGAAATGGAAAAGTTGAGGAAGCAATAATTATACATCCTGCATGTTGTTGTTTTTTTAATTAGGACTAAAAAGTGAAAAATAAACAAATGATTTTTTTTAGTCAATCGATTTTATTAAAAAAGTCCACTAAAAAGTTAAAAACAAATTGGAAGATCTCTGTTACTACAGTCTAGATTTAACAATAGCATTAATGGCACATTATATGCTTTTGAGTTCGATATAAATCGTGATGCATTTATATTAAAGATACCCATCAATTTTAGGTTGTCTTTGATAATCGCGCCACGATCATATATCGAACTTTAAAATATATAATGTGTCATTGATGCTATTATTGAATTCGCCAAACTATCTTTTAATTCTTAGTGCAATTATCCAATAAAATCGTTTGACTGAAAAAAATATTTATTTTATTTCATTATATATTTTGTCAGCGTCAACGTTTATGGAAGATACCTGTAATTTTTAAAGCTGAGTTTGAATTGTACAACCGATTATATGATGAGTGATTTCCGATAAGTGTCTATTTTGTGTAATGGTAATGGTGAGTATGGATGGTGACTGATGCGCTGTGACCTCTTTAGATCTATTGTGCCCCATCTTCTTCTACTATTTCAATGTGTTCTCGTTTACAGCAGCCCCTCAAGCCCCAATTCCTTGGGGAATTTGAGGATTTTGAAGGGGTCTATTCGTGGTATTTCTCCCACAGTCAGCTGGTGTGATCCCAGTATATTCAATCTCTTGTGATGTACAACATATCACTCCATCAATATATGGTGTGGTGTTTCTGGATGTTCCCCACAGAATATGCAGGTGCTGTCCTCCTCTAAACCTAGCTTCCTTAGGTGTTTTTTGAGTCTGCAGTGCCCCGTCAGAAATCCCGTGATTGTCTTTAGACTAGTTTTATTGAGTTCTTCTTGGAAGAAAGGTTTTCCAAGTCCGCAGAATGGTTCTAGCCCGATCAGTGGCGTTGATGCCCCTTTTCGTGCCAGGGTATCTGCTTGTTCATTGCCCTCCACTCCGACGTGCCCCGGCACCCAGAGGAGGATCACCTTGTTGTTCCTGCCTAGATCATTAAGTTTGTCTAGGCATAACCAGACGATCTTTGAATTGATGTTAAGTATATGAGCTCAACGCTTTGATGGCTGCTTGACTATCGGAGAGGATTGCGATTTTCTTATCCCGGTATTTCCTGTCGAAGTTTATTTCATTATATTTTCTTATATGTTAACTGTCAGTGTCACGTTTATGGAAGATACCTGTAATTTTTAAAACTGAGTTTTTGCAACCGATTATATGATGAGTGATTTCCGATAAGTGTCCCGTCTTTTCTTGTGTACACGATAATCTAAGTCGATATGTTTATGGGAAACTAGTTGGATGATTTTTCTAAAAAGTCAATGTCTATGCCTTCCGGTTATCTTTGTTTTTTTTTCAAATGTAACGCCCTGTTATTAATTGCATTTTTAGAATCTGAAGGGCTCCAGTTTACAGTTATTTAAACTTATTTGAAAATGTTGATGCATGCAGACTTCACAAAAAAAATTATTTTTTGAAACAAAGGGGAATCAGATAAAAAATTGCCAGAATTTGCCAGAATAAGACCTGAAGCTTCCTATATTTTTCCTCAGCAATTGGCGTCTCGAGAGTCTCGAAAATTGTGTAACCCCATTTTTTCTCAAAGACAGTGAGTGGACTCTAGGATGAAAAGTGAGAGGAGTTTATGCTTACATCCTTATCTAAATTGAACGGTTTTGTTGAAACTTGAAAAATCAAAAAAAAATCGTGTACTTATTAGAGACATCTGAATAATCAGTAGAATTTCTGGAAGAATTGACGGGAAACAAATGCTGAAGTGTGAACAAACAATATTTCGAATAAAGTTATTTTGAAATTCATCGTTGGTTCTAAAAATACAATAAAAATTGGAGTTTCCATTAAAGAAAACAAAGATGTGGTTCACTTCCGGTATAATCGGAAGTCGTGGACAACTGAACACTGTATCTAGAAACCTAACTTCAAGTTACATTATTGAAACTAAGCTGCTGAAAAATCATTCGGACTAATGTGTCCCAAGTAATGAGTAATGCGAACATCTATGAGTGGCCGGCCTGTAATTTTTTATCTTAATAACATAAACTAATTTATGAGAAACTCACGTTGAATTCGATATGCCTCCATTCTTCATCTTCATAATCCAACAAAGAAGAAGTCAAAACAGTAATTCGAAAATTTCCGTTTTTGTATCCAATATTGGGTACGATCATGAAAGCCTCTGTCTGATCAATTGGACCTTCCGATTTTTCCAGTGACACCATGAATTGGGCATTTTCTCCCTAAAAAATAAAAAAACATTCATTATTATGTATCGAGCATCTTACCTTTGTATTATATAGGATGTCGACAAATGTTGGGACATACTTCGGCGACAGTAGGTATGACTTAAATAAAACTAGGTACAGTGGGCTAAATTGGTCACTTTTAAAAGGAAAGTCCTGTCAAAGATTACTCTACCAAAACATCAAGTGTGCTACATTTTTGGAAAGGTTAGTCTAAGCTCTATTCAAATATGCAAGAATATACAGGGTGTCTAATTCAAAAAACAAATTTTTTCCATCAATTTCTATAGATATCTTATTTAAAAAAATAAGTTACTCACATCATTGAGTTCTACATAAAAAAGTCATCTGGAAATGTTTTCATAGAAACAAGAAGTTCAATCTAGTTTGAAAACAGGACTTTACCTTTAAAAGTGTCCAATTTGGCCCACTCTGTACATATACATTTTTCTCTTCCGTCGATCCGACGTTGTTTGTCACTGATTAGTGTTTCATGAAATAGACATTTTGCACATTCTATTTTACCCATTTTCATGTTTCAGACTGCCATTCGAACATAACCACGATTTTTCTAGGCTTGCAATAAGTAACATATCAAATTGAAAGATATGCACAGCGACAGGGAAGCCAGCAACTTTTGGTGAACTATCAATTGAACTGACTTTAGGCAGCACTAAAGTAAAATAGACGCGTTTTACGTGTGAACGGAGAAGAGCTAATGCTCCATGGAAGATGTGAAGAAATTATTCGTGTCTTGTTGGCTGAAGATGTAAGCGTATCTGAGAGAGCTGTACCATGATGAAGGTTCGCCTGGACTGGGCTGCGAGCAATGGAAACGTTGTAATGTTCGAGCCCAAGCCAAGGGTAATGGATGTCTTTTTTTGCACCTGCATACCACTTTCTCTTGAAGGAGTTTAATTAGGCACTGGCAGTGAAGGCTGTTGTATTTGGTCCCTGGAGTCCCAAGTACAGTATGTTGAGTTTGTCAAAAATGTCGGCTAGATAAACCAATCTTGACAACCATTCTTCATCAGCAAACAATTTTTTCCTGTCATGATTTTTTTCACTTGAAAACATAAAAACTTCTGATTTCAGTTCAAAAAGACGGTTCAAAACTTTCCCTCGAGATAAGCACCTCACTTCAAAGAGAATAATCTTGTGTCTAGAGCCCTAGCCTTTATGAAATTAATAATTTCCACAGGATCTGATAGAACGGAGTTAAGATTTTTCGGAAAACCTTTAGCAGCTAATGCTTCGCGATGGATGACATAATACGTACTTTTGAATTCAGAAACAACTTCCTTTATTTTTGCTGCTAGCCCTGTGAATCTTCCTGACATAGCTTTTGCCCCATCTGTACACAAGTCAATACACTTGGACCAGGCAAAGCCTACCTTGAGTACATATTCATCAATTACCTCAAAGATGAGTTGCGCTGTGGTATTTGATTCAAGTGGTTTGCAGAAGAGAAACTCTTTTAATAATAATTCTTCAATATAATTAAATCACACGAAAACAAGTAGCTGCGCCATGTTTGTAACATCGGTGCTTTCGTCAACTTGAAATGCAAAATAAGTGCATTCTTGGAGTTTTTAAGCCAGTTATTCTTCAATATTATTCGTCTCTTTACTGAGTTATTTGACAGTGGTATTTTTTGAATTTCTTTGGCTGCCTTCTCTCCTACCACTGCTTGGACCACATCCACATATCAGTATTGACAAACTTCGTCGATTATTGGGTTCCTTTTTTAAAAATATTAGATTTTCTTTTAAAAAATTCAATGGGTTTGCCAATTAAATTAGGGTGCTTAGTATTTTGGTGTCGGATTAGTAAAGAAGGCTTCATGCTTTGATTCGAAAGTGTCTCGAAACAAACAATACATTGAGGAATAGGAATGTCACTGGCTTCAGTCCCTGCCTTCACTATAAAACTGTACTGTAAGTAGCTTTCATCATACATTTTCACGATTCTCGGTGACTTTGCACACAGGGATAATTTTAGGACACTGCTCGACAATTAGGAGTGTACGCGTCACTGTTAGTCCAGTCAAAACTTGCCAGCGGAATGAGAAAAGTCGGTTGTCTCCTCTTCCAAGGGCATAGATAAATCTCAACAGCACAAACTGAGAGAATTAGTCAGGAAGTACCAAGACATATCCGATACTGGCGTAGGGAGAGGGGTTAGAAAGAACGTGGTTCAGCACAAGATTGATACTGGGAATGCCCGACCAATCCGGCAATCAGCTAGAACATAGTCAATGATATGGAGCCATACGACAGCCCCTGGAGCCCAATTCTCGAATGTCTATTACCCTATGTCGCATGCGACAAAATATGTCCATCGCCTTTCTCGAATGTGCATTGAAAAAATATGGAAATATTTTGTCGCATGCGACAAAGGGTAATAGACATTTGAGAATTGGGCCCCTGGTCCTCTCCGGGGCGTCTACAACACGAGGAGGCTATTGGAATAAGCGAGAAGGTTTATCGCGGAACTTTATGTTTTCCGCGATGCTTCTAGTCCACCACACTAGCGACTTCTTTGCAGCCACCAGCAATTCGTTTTTTATCAAGACAGTGCTGTTCGATGGTGGACCTTCATTCAATTTGGAACTCGCCTTAATTTTGCGGCAATTCGCGTGAAAGCCTTATAGACTGTCACTTAGTCCAATACACATTGGATACGAGACACGTATCATCCAGCCGACTTGATCTTAGCTTCCATCTTGTGTACGCGCCGCTCATGCCTTCCAATCAGAAGGGCGGTATCCCTTTCTCTCTATTTGAGACAGAGTTTGAGTGGCGTCATACACAGCAGAGTTGATTTGCCAGATGTCAGCCTTTTCTGATAAGAGATAATAAGGGAAAGATGTATTGTATTACTATAATAACTGTGTATCTTAGTAACCCGTATCACATAGTATATTACGAAGGTGATGAGTAATTATAAATGGCGATGGAAACTTTCAGTTGAGATACTCTTGTTCTGATCGTGCATGCAGCAGAAGTTGTATGATGAGAAAATAAGGTGAAGAGTGGATAATGCTTGTCTAATATTGCATTCATTTCGCATAATAACCTTACTGAATGATTAAGTCTCCATGTATACTTATTTTTTAACCAACACCAAGATACACCAGACCCGTACTAGCTCAAAGTGGCACCTACCTACCAGTATTACTGGGGGGTCAAAAAATATAAAGATTGTACCAGAGTACTCTTATTTCAGAAAATTCAATAAATATCGATAATTTCCCAAATTTTTTTTCTATTTACCCTAAATATTTCATAACTCAATCTCCATCTAATCAATTGGGCATAACTTTGTTCAAATCAAAGGATATTTATTTGTGAAAATTACTTGGATTTATATTATTTTTTAAGCCTCACAAACTTCATGTTTTTTGCAACGATATTAAACGCAACATTTTGCAAACATAATTTTTAAGAAGCCAAAACATTATTTATGATGAAAGCCATATTAAAAAATTCTCATTTGAAGTGAAATGTTTTTATTTCAATGGTTCAATAAAAAACTGTACAAATTGGGATGAGAGGCAATTTGTTATTTAGGCAATACATATGGTGTCAATTTGCAAACTTACCACCCTTAATATCTTCCTTCCAGTAAATAATATGAGGAATCAAAAAATAGGTCAATTTCATCTTCAAGCGGGACACTTTCAAGGAATATTTGTCGCCCTCATGGTTCAACCCCTAGGAGGGGTAGATGTTACCCTTAGAATCTTAAATGGAAAGGGGAATCAAGTGGCACATCATTTTGATTGGCGATCAATTCCTTTTCCAATGATAACCTGACTTTATATTTTTTAATGAGCAGTTTCCAAAAAATAGCGTTATAAACATGTAATTAGAATTGCCGTTTACTGAGATGCATTATTGTATTGACTCCTTTTAATGAAGAAGGTTAGAAGAGTGGGTGGCAACCTTCCAATCCTTGAATGACAGGAATAAATTTATTAATCGTGGGGTGTTTTATTTGTTGGTTATTTTCTTTGCACAAAATAAAATCTTATAAACTGTTCGAAATGTCGTCCGTTTTGCTCTAAACAATAATAAAGTCTGATTTCGAACTCCCCTCTAATATTACGGAAAACTTCACTAGGAATTGACTAGCATGCTCCTGTAATTCGTCTTTTTAGTTCTTCAATATCAGAAGGTTGTGTTTTATATACAACGGATTTGAAATGCCCCCAAAAAAAGAAATTTAAGGTAGTTAAATCCGGTGATCTTGGAGGCCATTCAACTGCTCCCCTTCTGCCAATCCATCTATCCGGAAATCTCTCGTTTAACCACTGTCGGACGGGAAAAAAATAATGAGGTGGAGCACTGTCCTGCTAGAAATGTTACATATCCTCCTGCAAAAGTTCATTACCTTCTGCATCAATTTAAGTTTCTAGCTCTAGTTATGAGAGGATCGAGGATCGATAGTCTCTCCAAGAATTTCAAGGTACAGATTGCCAGTCAAGTTGTTATAATGCGGCGTATCGGCCTTAGTCTCTACACCGCTTAGAATATCCTAGAGTTTCTAACGCAAGGTCTCATTCGCCATCAGCGCTTGGTCTGATGATGGACGAGGCGTATCAAAACGTCGGGACACCTAACAACAATAAGGAATATAACGTGAGCGGCTACGTTATACCCCTGATGGTCCTAGAAAGTACGTGACGTCCTGTTATAAGTGAAATTCAAGTATAGAAAGAAAACAAGATGGATTGATTTGATGAGTATATTAAATAAACATAGATTAGTTCCGAATTAAATACAAGTATTCCCATTTCAGATCTACTTGCTATCCCGCAAGCCATACCTCTTTAACATGTATCAAACTCACAATTTAATAATAAAATGCAGTGTAAACAACACCCTAAATACTTAAAGTACCCTTGAAAACAGGCAAGCTTGCGAAAACGCATATTCAACGAGACATTTCTTACACAACTAGCCGTTATTGCTACTGACGGAGGTATACCAAAAACAGTTGAATCAACAATGGTAGCAAGCACATAAATATTTCTGGATAACAGTTCACATGCATAAAAACATACTTTCAAAGATAGCCATCTCATAATCACTACTAAATACCTTTGCGCAATGAATCAATATATACCAATAACACTCCTAGTAATCAAATATCAGAATATACAAAATATATCAAGCAAAACGTACTAACAGTACATATTGAACTACATTATCCAGGTAACATGCGATAAAACCATGCAAATAAATCAATATAACATTAATCAAACATGTAAGACATACTCAATCAAAATGGGTAATCAGTCCAAACGGTAATAAACACAAATCAAGCAAATACACAAAACACTATTACATGACACCTATGATAATACACCAAAATCCGAAGTAACAGTAATGACTTTCACTCTATATTGTTCTACTACCAGTAGAAGACGTAAACCTTTAGTACAATATAAATGATAGCTGTACCCATTCATGGTTCCTAAATAGAGGACAGCTCTTAAAATAACCAAACATACACACACTCGACAGGTGAAAATAATATAATAATTTCCCTTTTAGCAACCAGTACATGAGCCACAGCCCCCGTATCAGGGTTAAAATATTAGGTTCTGTTCCGTATATGCTCATAAATTAAACAGGGTTGCAGATGTCTTTTAAGGCGGCTTATTTCCACGAGAAGGCACATAAATTTCCGCACTCATTATATCTGTTCAGGCATTATATTCATGATCGCTTCTGGTTAACATTTAATATTACGACAGTTTCTTACGGTTTTTACTGACGAAGTGATTTCAAACTCCCTTGACTAAACTCCGAGGCACTCCGGTGTTCGCGATAGATTAGACTACATACTGCACTATTCCAAAAGCAGTGAATAAACACTCCGAGGCATACATTTTTGCGAACAGTTGCACTAATACATGACGACGAACTTGGTAACACACTCTGGTATAATCCTTAGACGAACATGGCCCAGGTCAACAATGAACTGACTATTATCCTTTTGAAATTTCGCTTAAATACAAGATTGACCCCTCGCAAAGGAACACTTGACGCCGTTATTCTTCCTTACGCAATAAAATACGACACCTCATGTTTTTAATAGCGTCCAGTTATTGCTATAACCTACTTAGCGAGACATGTTTATGACTATAATTTATTGATAGTATCTTATGCAGTGGGCGGAAGAAAGATGCCCTATTGAAAAGTAGGATGAAACATATCGAGTTATTCACTATCTAGGAATTCAATGAAATTGATATTCGCGCAATTTCCTCTCAAACAGAAGAGCGGTGCATTAAGCATTGTTTATTATTTCGATATCATTGACTGACACTCGAGACTAATGAATTGCATGACGTCGTCTGATGACGGATCTTTCCTAATAATCATTATGGGACAGGTTGGATCATGACAAAGTTTTCTTCCAAAAATAAAAGGACCAATAATGGCAGTTCCACGAATACCAGCCGAAATAATAACTCTTTGTGGGTGTTGTGTATGCCCTTCCCGAAAAATATGTGGGATTTCGTCACTACAATAGCGACAATTTTGTCTATTAACATTTCCATTCAGAGAATATGACACTCATCGCTGAAACAGATGTTTAAAAGAAGATTAGGGATGGTATTGACTCGATGAGATATGGTTTCACAAAACTCTATCGTGGAGCCGTTAAAAAATCTACATATTATAGGAAAGAAATGTATGCATTTTCATGCTTTTCTACAGTCTCGCGTCTGTTCTGATACTGATCGTGAGGAGCTCGTGGGCTCTGCAGCAAATGTTCCAAAACTTCAATTTGAGCTTCTTCATTGAGTACTTTGGGGTTATTTCTTTTTTCATTTTTCACTGAATCAGTTTCATAAAACTTATTCACCAAATGAAGCACATACCGGTGCCCTACATTACAATTTGGGTGCCTTTCGTCGAAAAGACATGCCGCCCTTTGTGCGCACTTTCCAACTTCTCCATAAATTACAATCATTTCAATTATTTCTTGAAGAATGTAAACCATTTTTACACTTTTAAACACTTATTAAACTAATCTGTAAACAACTGGTTAAACTATTTTCCCAATTCTGCGGCATCGTTCAAATTTACTAAACACATTTTTGCCTGAAAACAGAAACTTTTTACAGCAGAAGTAGCAAAAAAGGGAGGCTATCTGAAAAATTTCTGCGATAAGAATTGGAAATTCAACATTTGATACACAACTTTACTACCGTTTTCCCTTTTTAATATTAGACTACTTTTTAATGTATATTGTTATAAACTTATGGCTAATATTACCCCTAATAAAGGGTTGGACGGTACCACCTAATATTCTAACGAGTTCTGATCAAACATGCATCTCAGTATAGGCAAGCTCCAATAATTACTTCTGTTAGCTTAGAAAATGGAAAATGCTCATGAAAAAATAATAAGTCAGGGTACCATTGGAAAAAGAATTAAACGCCAATAAAAATGATGTGCCACTTGACCCCCTTCCCATTTAAAATTGTAAGAGTAACATCGATCCCACGATGGCTACAAATATTCCTTGAAAGTGTCCCCCGTGAAAATAAAATTGACCTTTTTTTAGATTCCTCATATTGTTTACCGGAAGGAAGATATTGAGGGTGGGAAGTTTTCAAATTGACACACTGTATAAATAATGTGTGGAAACGCCTTATTATCTTTTTATAATTTTTGAAAGTAAAGCTTGGACAGGTCGATATTATATTCTAGTTTTCCACCTTTTTTCATAAAAAAAAAAAAAAAAATTTATCACCACCTTACAAGATATTACCCCATATATTTCTGAGTTCAACCATACCACAAAGGTCTAACACCTCAAGTTGCAATATACAGAGTTTAAAATAAACCAGTGTTCATATTTCTCAACATTCGTTTCATTATTTATTTGCAACGGAAATGTTATAGTTAAGTAATGAAAATAAACAAATAACAAATCTACAGAAAATGCTCGAACTGAGCTTTTTGGGTTAAGACAATAATCAAGACGTCTGATTCATTTTTGGGTAACGTTCGACAATATCTCTGGCGTAATTCGTTGAATTTCATTTCGAATTCTCTCTTTCACATTGGTGGGTCAATTCATGTACACTTTTCTTTTCAAGTAACGTCAAGGAAAGAAGTCCATGGGAGTTAAATTTGGGGACCTAGTAGGCCATTCAATCTGTCCGCGTCGTCCAATCCAGTGATTGGGGAAAGTTTCTTGAGAAAAACAACTCGAGCATAATGTAGACCTGCTCCATCTTGATGGATCCAAATAGTGGAAAATATTCGATCAGGTTAATTGATGTCTGAAAATGTCCCAGTTAAATATGGATCTACATAAGTTTACTACATTTCCAAATAACTTCCACCGTCAAAAAATATGGTCCTAGAATGGTATTCCTAAGCATCCCAGCCCATATTTTGGGTTTATTGGGTATGAGCTTTCATCGTCTAATTTGGATATTTTGTTGCGTATTCACAGTATCATTTGAGGGTAATAAGAGTTGATTCGTCGGAAAATGAGACATTAAAGTCAAATCCATTATTTTGATTACACATTTCATTTATGATTTCATAAAACTCCTTGCGTCTCTCGAAGTTGTCTTCATTAAGTTCATGTAAGAGTTTGATTTTATATGGATGTAATTTGGCTTTTCTTAGAATTTTCTGCGTTGATGTCAGATAAAGTTGTAATCGAAAAATGAGGATTTTCTTCAATTCCAAGTAATATATTTGATTGACTATCTTCAGCAACTGTACGTCTGTTACTCTACGTTTGCCTTCTTATATTGTCAATCTCATTGAATTAACGTGATATTTTGCTTACCGGCGATATTTCGCATACTACTTCTGCTATACTTCTCGATATTTCAAATCTTTGCTTTTAGGGTAATATTTTTCAGAAAGTTATTATGGCAGATCCATAAATCGATATTCTACACACTACAATTTAATAGTGAGATGCAACTGTAACTAAGAACTTATTGTCTGGTTGCTAGGGGCTTTCAGATATTTTCGTGGCCTACTACTCAAGTATGGCAATATACTCGTACTAAATTCTCAGTAATTCTCAAGTAGACCATTCAACAATAAACAATAAATCGAACAAAGTTCGAATGGTGTGTTCTGAGAAGATTAACGAAATCAATAGAAATAATTCCGACTACGGCCGAAAATACTCTTCTCTCCACACATTTTCACAAAGTAGAAAAATTAGGAAAATATCTGACAGAAAACAACTACTTCCCTCTACAGACATTAAATATCATCAGTCATCCATTAAAGCATGATAACTTTTATTTGGAATGTGAACAGAAGTGGATCTCTGAAACCAAAGTTGCTCTTCCTGAGAATAAGGAATCCCAAAAAGCCTGGGATATTCCAATGATCAATTTAGCCTACAAACAACTCCTTGACTCAGCTGTAGACTCTCAATTTGAAAGGGCTCGTCTCAAGGCAGTTAGTTCAAAAGAATCGGGTGCTTGGATTAATGCTCTACCAGCAGCTTTCTTAGGTACTTTATTGAATGATCAATCTTTCAGAATAGCAGTTGGCCTCCGTTTGGGTACATCAATCTGTGTGAGTCATAAATGTAGATGTGGATCCCTTGTGGAAGACAATGGAATACACGGTTTGAGCTGCAGATTTAGTTCAAGTCGTTTTTCTAGACACCATGCAGTAAATGATCTGATAAAAAGGGCTCTAGCATCTGCAGAAATTCCGTCGATATTGGAACCTCTTGGAATAAGCAGAAATGACAGAAAGCGCCCAGACGGAATGACTCTCATACCATGGAAGTTTTGAAAACCCTTGGTTTGGGATTTTACATGTGTAGATACAGTTGCAGTCTCCCACCTCAAAGCAACCTCTTGTTCAAAAGGATCAGCAGCTATTCAGACAGAAAAATTTAAATGTAGTAAATATTGAAAAAATGTATTCCTTCTACCCAGTTGCAATTGAAACATACGGTGTTTTTGGACCACATGCACTAGAACTCTTAGAAGAAATTGGAAGAAGAATGATGTATTCTGTCCAAATTTTCTTCCTTTATGAATGAATCCAAACAATGTAAAAGTCCTAATTGGATTGTTCTTTGAGGTATCGATAAGGAAATGTCCCAGAATGGATTGAAGGATATTGAACAGTGTCCACAACGAGTAAATTTCAATGTAGATTTTAGCAGACCAACGAAGGTATCTACAATTTTGGAATTGTCCGTTTTTAAATATCTTGACCATGACTCGTGAGCCTTCTCCCTGTCACTTAATTTCTCATCTATCTCTGTCATAATGGGTTTTGGCTTCTTCGTTACTCTATTCACGTCTTCATGTAAACTCTCTAAAAGGCATCTTAAGAACTCCTGAACATCTTCCTGGGCATACCGATGAAACGAGGAGCCAATCTTTGGATTTGAATTTTCAAGGAGATAGTATCTATAACTCGATCTGACGAATCTTCTGACCAAAGTTCTTTGATCACCTCAGCAAATTTTGTGATTAAAGCTTCATTTCTAGATATGTTTGTGTTTAAATCCCTTTTGTAGTCGTCTATTCAAATATTCCAATAACCATCTTCTGTTCGATAAACACTGAATAGCACAGTTCATGAAGCAAGTGTTGCCAATATTTCTCAACATTTTGAGGCCGAGAGTTTTGAAAGTACTTCTACCCAGTTGCAATTGAAACATACGGTGTTTTTGGACCACATGCACTAGAACTCTTAGAAGAAATTGGAAGAAGAATGATGAAGTCTGTCCAAATTTTCTTCCTTTATGAATGAATCCAAACAATGTAAAAGTCCTAATTGGATTGTTCTTTGAGGTATCGATAAGGAAATGTCCCAGAATGGATTGAAGGATATTGAACAGTGTCCACAACGAGTAAATTTCAATGTAGATTTTAACAGACCAACGAAGGTATCTACAATTTTGGAATTGTCCGTTTTTAAATATCTTGACCATGACTCGTGAGCCTTCTCCCTGTCACTTAATTTCTCATCCATCTCTGTCATAATGGGTTTTGGCTTCTTCGTTACTCTATTCACGTCTTCATGTAAACCCTCTAAAAGGCATCTTAAGAACTCCTGTCCTACGGGTCTGATGCTGTTTGAGCTACTGTTATCGTCCGTACGAGTTTCGTTGTTGAAAATTTCGTCTAAATGTTGGGAAACAGAAGGACTTTTGGGTTTATCAAATAAAATCAACTGTTGCCTGGATGGGATTAGAGGGGGCGAGAAAATTTCATCTAACTTTTGAGAGGTAGGAAGTGTACCCATGACTGATGCCGCATTTCCTCTTTGGATTGCTATGCTGATTCGATGAATGAGGAAGGCGTATGATCTAGAATCACCAGGAAGGAAGTGCATGAAATCTTTAGCAATTCAAAAATTCCCGAAAATTTTAGTATTCCACTTAAAACGTTTTTCTCTAACAGAGAGATTCCAAGATAAATTGAATGTCACCATTGATTTTCCTTTAAAGGGATTGGACTTGCGTAATTATGCAGCAGACAATGTAGCTTCTTGCCGTTATAGTATGAATGCATTGTCTAAACATAGTGGGACTACCTATATACGAAGACGTGGCATGATTATAATGATTCAATTGTGTCCCCAATTTCATCAAAATCCCTCGTGAGCAGTGAGGCCTATGTTCTTTTCTATGAACAGGAAGGCACTTAATTTACAACTTTGTGATCACTTTTAGTTTTATTTTATTTTATTTTTGTATTATTATTATCATTTTAGTTTATTTCTGTTGGAAATGACCATGCACCTGCATACATGCATGTTTCGAGGTTATTTGCTCTCAACAATGCAATGATAGGTCAGACGACAATAGAGTCGTCTTGTTCTACAAAACCAGCGATAACATTCAAAAGCCTTATAATATTCCCCTAAGAATGAAGCGGTGACTTACAAGCACAGCACCAACCGCGAGGAAAAAACAAAACAGCATTTATCTGTATCACATACTCCAGGTGTTCGGAGAAGATTACCGAAATCAATAGAAGTAACTCCGACCACGCCCGAAAATACCATTATCTCCACACATTTCCACAAAGTTGAGAAATGAGGCAAATATCTGACAGAAAACAACTACTACCTCCTACGGACATTGAATTACATATGTCATCCATTTGTGCAATGGTCCTCAAGGAGGACACTATTTGTTGTTGTTTTCTGTCAGATATTTGCCTCATTTCTCCACTTTGTTGAAATGTGTGGAGAGAAGGGTATTTTCGGCCGTAGTCTCAATTATTTCCATTGCCTCAGGTACCATTGCAAAATATATAAAAATAATAAAAAAATTTTTAAGACATTTCTTTTATACCCGTTATACTGCAACTTGAATTGTTAAATATGGCGTATGTGGTATGGTTGAACTCAGAAAAATATAAGCTTTCAATTTTTGATATAAAAATATACCCTTTTAATTCGAAAAAAATATCGATGACGTCATATATTGTGAGGTTTTGGGGACAAAATAAAAATTTTGTAAAAAAACTGGAATAAAATACACCTCCAAAAATATATGACTCGTAAGGGAGCGTTTCCACACTTGGTGAACGCACTATATATTCCATTTTCAAAAATCACTTACCGTATCGATATCTTCCAAGAACATGGTGATATTCAGGTCTCCACCATAATTTTCCTTAAATTTCGAATACGTTGATTTCTCGGTATTTTCATCAAAGATAATTTGCTCGTCATCTGCATCAGTTATCCATTTTACTAATGGAGGGTTATTGTCAATATCTATGATGTAAAAACTGATTTTTTGCGATGTGCTCCACTCTATTTCATCTGACACATATGCTGTTACTTCGAAACCGTACATAAGTATGTCATTTATGTCCCTGTTAATGGGCTTAACGTGGATGATTCCTTTTTTTTCATCAATACTCACATACTTAGCTGAAATGAAACAGATCATCTATAAATAAATTAAATGATTTTTGTAGCTACCTCGAATTGTCAATTAATTAAAGATAAAGAGAAATAATGGCATCAATCATCAGTATTCTACCTGATTGAAAATGAATTCTAGCATCATTCTGAGGAATGACGATCTAAAAACTATGCAACTAGAGGAATATTTGAATAATATTGCATGTCAGAATTATAAGAACTAAAAGTTTTAAGAGGTATAAAAAACTTATAAATCACTAATATCGGTGAATTTTGTTTAATATTGCCATTTTTTCAGACGTTCTTTTGATACAACTTGCCTGAATCAAGATATTCAAGATCATTTGGCCTAGAAAAGCAAATGGTGGAATAGTACCAAAATTTTACATTTCCTTTTGTATACAGGGTGTTTCAAGATTCAGTATGACTGCAGATCTACAGAGCGTTAAAGTTCCGAGTTTGTTTTATTTTTTTCTTCATGGATATTTGTTTTTGAGATATTGAGATCAAATTTGATATAAAGGATACGTTTTATGGCTTACATTATCGAGAATGTTGTAAGAATCTTCAGGGAGATATTTTTTCAGTGATCAAGCCCGTTTTTGGCCCATAACTTTTTTGTAATGTGCCTTTGGTGGATTCTGAATTACGAAATAAAATTTTTGTTTTGCATGTAAACTTTTTTATCTCTTGTTATTTTCGCATCTGCGATCATTATCGAAAAAAAAATTATATTTAATTAAGATTTTTCAACGAAACAATGAAAAAAATAATTAGTTGGATTAGACTGCTACTTTAATTTTAACGTTTAGTTTTTTTCTGAAGTACTTGACATTATTTGATAGGTGGTTTGTGTGTCATCGTTTATTTATTTAATTATATTATACATTCCCATAAGCACCTCCGGGAATACGGAAGATTTCAGAATCCAAAGCACGATGAAACTCAGTATTGGATATAGAAATTGCAGATGTTATTGAAGAAAATTCTGGTATGAGAACTAGACAAATACCACGGGATTTGGATTTTTCCCATTCGACTGTTTGGAAAAATAACATGCTATACTAATGTCATCCAAGGTTCTACAATTTTCTGCAACTGGTCTGAATACTGATAATCAAAATACACATTGTTTTGAAGTTATGATGTCTTGGGTATTGAAATCGTGAAAACCAACGGCATTTTTCATAAAATTTGTCACTACCTAATTCACTTTTCACAGTCACTGTTAGTTTATTTGTCCAAATGAAGTATATTGCGTAACAAGCGTTAAACGTTAGTAACGATAAAGTAATTTGAGAGCAAAGAAAAATGTCAAGAGGAATTTATAACTGCGTTATATAATACCGTACTTTTTCTACGAAATGTTAGCTAAAGTTATATTATGGCGGCTGTCTGTGATGCTATTGAATAGGCTCAAAAAAGTCATGATACTGTAACATGCCTCTTGAATATGCCCAACATAATTTCGTAAACGGATAATACTGTATTAGATTTCCCAAACATATTTTAGAACACTGAAAAAAACTCACCATCTTCGTCGTCTTGTGAATTAACGTTATAAAAAATCTGTTTATTTATACCAACATCTCCATCCCTTGCACTAACAGTGAATGTCTGGAAAAGAAAAATAAACTCATGAGTGATTCTCATTCCCGATTTTTTTAGGAAATAAGGCAAAATTGATATAACATAGACCATTATCACATATTAAGTACTATGAAGGCTGCCATAGCAGAAAGAATAATTCGAATAATATAGATGTGGATTCACAGAAAATTTTCAATTGTGAGGCATAACAAATGGTTAGATATTCTGCCGATATTATTAAAAAAAAATTATGAAAACGAAATATATCATACAATAGGTATGAAACCAATCGATGTGAAGCCTACAACGAAAATGAAATTCAAGGCGTTGAAGAAATGAAAAGGATGAGTACGCATGAATTCCACAAGCATGCAGTAATATTTCGCCTAATAATAGAGAGACTTGTTTGAGAGAAGTCAAGGGCTATACAACTTATATACAGTGTGACCCATTTAAGATGGAAGCACCCTTATAAAACTTACATTTTTCAACCGATTGGAATGATTTTATTTTGTTAGGTAGATATTCAAAAAGTCTATTAGGACACCAAATATCATGAATAAATCTCAATTTCCAGGGCCAACTAATCTTATTTTTCAAGGTCAAAAATCTAAAAAAATTACTAGCGATTTTTTTAGAAAAAATCTGACTACACCACTGGATTCGCGACATTTTCAAATGATTTACATGTAAATTACGTTGAAATGCGTCAATCAATAAAAAAGTTATAAAGGAATGAAATTTGAAAAATATGCCGTTCAATCAATCCACCAATTCGAATTCATGAATTTTATGAAAATTCTGAATACACCACTGGATTCAGGATGTCTTGAAATATCACTGGTCACAGTTTCATCGAAATCTGTTCAGTAAAAAAAAAGTTATAAGGGAATGAAATTTGAAAAATATGTTGTAAAATGAAATTTTAACAACGTTCTTACTACACCACTGTTGATTATTGAAAAAATTATTGGGGTGATTATTGCAATGTCGTACAATTATAACATCTGAAAATCATGATGGTAAAAATAGTCTATAGGTATTTCTCGAAGTGGAGTGGATACATAAACAAGTACAATCAGGAGAGAACTCCTGGTTAATCTTCATGAAAACAATTTCAACAATATATGACAAGTCTAATGTACTCCCAATAGAAATTATAACGAAAAAAATATGCAATGGATAATAATTATTATCATTCCAGTAGGTAACATCAGCTGTGATTTTTTCCTTTTGTTGAATAGCAAAAAATGAGAGTTGCAATTTTAACTGCCTGTTATTCAGAATGCATTAATGAAATAAACAAGTTAGCTGTGACTTACAGTTTCTCATCTATTTATTTGCGCATGAATTGTCATTTTGTTACGCACCATTAGTGAACTGAATAATTTGTGTTCCAAAATAAAAACAGATAATGGCTCAATTGTCAATTCAAGAAAAAATCGAAATTATACGTCTTTCCAGTGATGATTACCGGAGTGAAAGAGAAGTAACTAGAATATTCAATGAAAGACACCCAAATCGTCCAGCCATAAATAACAGCACGGTACATAAAATAAACCAAGTTTTCAATCGGACTGGAGCAGTAACCACATATATTTTAAAGAACAATATACGAAGAAGGAACGAAAATAACCAGACTATATTAGATTACTTCAGAAATAATCCAAATAGTAGTTTGAGGGTTGCCAGCTTAGATTTAAACTTACCTAGGGAGAATATTAGGCGATGTCTGAAGAAAAATAAATTGAGGCCATTTAAACCAAAGTTTTTACATACTCTGGAACTAGGTGATCAAGAAAAACGATTGGAATTCTGCTTATGGGCCCAGGGTGAGTATCTTAATGACAGGCAATTTTTAAAGAAAATTTTATTTAGTGATGAAGCTAGTTTCACAACAAATGGAGTGGTTTCATCACAAAATATTCGCTATTGGGACACTGAAAATCCTAACTGGGTGATAAACTGTAAAAGGCAGTATTCAGAAAAAGTGAACGTTTGGTGTGGAATACTGAATGAAAGGATAATTGGACCATTCCTTTTCGACGGCAACATGAATGGCGCAATTTTCCTACAATTTTTAAGGAATGAATTTTCGGACGCAATAGATGAACTTCCCCTTCCAGAAACAAGAAATTTATATTTTCAGTTAGATGGTTGTTCCATACATAATGCGGGAATTGTGAAGAATTGGCTGAATCAAAATTACCCTAATCGTTGGATAGGAAGGGGGAGTACATTAATTGGATGGCCACCAAGATCGCCTGACCTTACTTCACTCGATTTTTTCCTTTGGGGTTATGTTACACAAAAGGTTTACAAATCACGACCAAGGAATCGAGCAAGCTTGCGATGCAATTACTCCACAACAATTGAGGAATACTTTAAAAAATATTCGTAAGCGATATGATAAATGCATTGAATTGGATGGAAGTTTGGTGGAGGCCACCAGAATATGAATTGCACTCATTTATTTTTCAATTCGGTATCTTCTTGGTTTCTATTTTTACATTGATTGTGAATGAAATATTGTTTTCCGCTAGTTTGTAGCAATTAGAAAAATGTACTTACAGTTATTTTTTTGTAGATTCATTTGAAATTATTGACACTAAAGTTTGTTGTGATAAACTGATTGATTGATATGGTTCGACATACATATGAAAGGAAATTGATTCTCCCATAAACGTTTCATGAATTTTATTTGAATAATATTTTGTTGAATATTGCCCCTAATCCAGTGGTGTAGTAAGAACGTTGCTAAAATTCCATTGAACAACATATTTTTCAAATTTTATTCCTTTATAACTTTTTTATTACCGAACAGATTTCGATGAAACTGTGATCAGCAATATTTCAAGACATCCTGAATCCAGTGGAGTATACAGAATTTTCATAAAATTCCTGAACATGAATTGGTGGGTTGAATAAACGGCATATTTTTCAAATTTCATTCCTATATAACTTTTTTATTGATTGACGCATTCCAACGTAATTTACATGTAAATCATTTGAAAATGTCGCGAATCCAGTGGTGTAGTCAGATTTTTTCTAAAAAAATCGCTAGTAATTTTTTTAGATTTTTGACCTTGAAAAATAAGATTAGTTGGCCCTGGAAATTGAGATTTATTCTTGATATTTGGTATCCTAATAGACTTTTTGAATATCTACCTAACAAAAAAAAATCATTCCAATCGGTTGAAAAATGTAAGTTTTATAAGGGTGCTTCCATCTCAAGTGAAATTCTTATGAATCGATACATTCAACTCCGCAATAATTTCATATTAAAAATGATTTTTGAGTCATTGATTTCCACAACAAAATTCAACACTGCATCCATTATTTGAAACACCCAGTATATTTTGACTAATGTTCGTGTGATCTGATGCAGTTGAGAATTTCTCCCATAGCTCCATCAAGATACTGAAAAGATTTATGCATAAGGTATCTTTGAAAATGTTTTTTCTCAAAAATTTACATTTTGAATGAAAGTACAAAAACTAAACGACGCCGAAACCGAATTTTTGAAAACTGTAGACGAAATAATGTCAGAATTCAACGTAGAATCCGGATGTGTGATAATATACAGGGCGTTAAATTTAACAATATACTATTTTGTTCTGTAGCACCTACATCAAACTATAAAGTTGAAAATCACATAAATATGTAGTTCTCATGAACTCCTGTATCTTTGAAACGATAATTTTTTGTATCTTTCCTCCAATAAACCTAATATTTCCTGTCACATAAAATTTGGGACACCCGGTATACATATTATGAATGAATTAGACAGGGATATTTTTCAAGGTCGAAAGATGAGTGTAGCATACTGTAACAAGTTCACGAATTTGATATATTCGATGATTAATAATAGCACGTGTTATATTCGATGCGCTAAGACGAAAAATTAGATGATGAAATTGAATGTGATGTCAATAAACTTTTCGGAAGGCAAATATACGCTATATACGAAAAGTGTGTTCTCATAAATTGTGAACGGTAAAAAGAATATTTTGTCGAAGTTGATACTTATACCCGAAAAAGTCCCTTTGATTAGGGAAATATCCCTTACCACAATATTCTTTAGATAGACCCCGGACTCTCCTTCATAATAGATGGCAGTGTCATCCGCAAAACTAATTATGATTCCCTCACTTGGGATTAAAAATAGGTCGTTTACATAAGGTGAAAAAAGCAGTGGTCCTAACACGGATCCTTGGGGTACCCCATAATCAATAGTTCTGAAGTCACTGATGGTACCATTTACTTTGACACACTGTGGGCGATTTTCAAGGTAGCTTTTGGATAGTTCAAGACACTCATCTCGTATCCCAATATTTTGGAGTACATACGGTGTCAAAAGCTTTCGCAAGGTCTATGAACACAGCTAGGCAGGGTTTGCTCTCATCTAGAGCTCCATTAATATAGTTGGTTAGTTCTATTATGGCATCTTGAGTGGATTTGCCTTCTCTGAAGCCAAACTGTATATCAGATAGCAAACCATACCCATTCAAGTAGCTAGACAGTCTGTTTTTTATAATCATTTCGAATATTTTTCCTAAGTTTGTCATGAGCTATACCAAGTAATTCATATTGAATCGAATATGTTCCAGACTAAAACTGTTATTCTTTGAATGGAATGAACCATAATCCTATTATATCAATCACCCAGTGTTAACGTATGGCAAAGCACGTTTAAAAAGTACATTTTATTAGATTGCCTGCCTACCTTTTCCTGCTGTTCTTCGAACTGCTCAAAAGCAATCATTTTGGTCCATACTGGTGGAGTATCTCGCATATCGCCAACATTAATTATTGCAAGTACCTCGGGAGGTGTGGTTGGATGATTGGCACTGTCCTGAAACCAAAATTATTTATGTCATGAAGACGTGCTCTATTGTTCATTTCAAATTGAAAATCGTTACCTTAGCGATTATATCGAACAGATAGAAACTAACATTTTCATAGTCCAGTTCTATACCGTCCTTTAAATATATAAACACTTCTGCCTGATATGTGAAGTCATCAGGTTCTTCTCTGAAGCCCATAGCGAATATCTTTGCTTCTATATCCTGAAAAAGAATGTATTGAACTAACTGAATCTGAAACTAAAATAATAGTCATTTATTATGGAAGGGAAAAAAGTATTAGATTATAGCTCGAGATTGTGTTGTCTACCGGGGCGAAGCGCAGGGAGACAAAGAACTGAGAACTAAAATGTAATTCTTGTCCCGTGTATAATACACTATTTTTTTCTGTGACGGAAAAAACAACCAAACAATCACCTAACCTAAATTAGCCCAACATAACCAAACCTAACCTAACCTAACCTAACCTAACCTAACCTAACCTAACCTAACCTAACCTAACCTAACCTAACCTAACCTAATACAATCTATTAAAGTCAGATATTATCGATGTAAAATTTGAATTTTTAAACTGGTAGGCTGTTGTACTTACAGTGACAATTAGACATGCGTTGCTACGGAAACCTTTGAAGTATTTAATTATCTGTCATTTCAATTCTGTGATTTTATTAAAACATTGCGAACCTGTTTTTCAGTATACATTTTGAATACTTGTTTACTTACTTCCTGGCACTGGTGAGCGGGATTTGGAACCCCTGCACGTAGGCCTCTTCGCTTGGACCCTTTGTGCACCCACGTATCTGGGTTCCTTAGCTGAATCTTTTTGACGGCCCCTGGGGTCAGTATGCTTTTCCCAAAAGCTTCCTTCCTCTGGTGAACCAATCCAGGGCATTCTGTGAGGAGGTGTGACGAAGTCTCGTCTTTTTCCAGGCACTACATACAAGGTGGATCATCTATAATCCCAATGGGGGCCATGTGCCTGTTTAGGTGACTGTGTCCCGTCAGAAGCCCTGTCTTTAACTTGTGATCTCTGATCTCGTCTCCCAAGGAAGAGGATTTCCTTATTGAGTTTTTTCGAAGGCCCGGATATGTGGAGCTTCGATTGTCTCATGCCAGGCATTCACTGCCATGATTAATAGGTAGGCTGTCGGGAATTCCTAAGGTGGGCTCTGGCCCATTCAGTGATTTGACTGATCCCTCCTTGGCTAGCCTGCCTGCTTCCTCGTTTCCGAGGACTCCCGAGTGTTCTGGGACCCATATGAGGCTGACTTTTTCTTGTCAGATTTTCCAAGCCATATCTACACCCAGACAATAGCTTGGATGTGATCCTTTGTATTGCTAATTTATTCGAGCAAATTGCAATCGGTTTTCGACATCTATTGTCAAGATTTCTTTGGACGCAGTTTAGTATAGCATATACTTCAGCCTGGAATACTGAGGCGTATTCGCCTAGAGGGATAGAGATTACTTTTCTTATATACCCTCGTCGAAATGACGATATTTGGGCCTTTTCTAAAGTTCAGAAGTGGCAGGGTGTTGTTCCTTCCCATCAGTAGTATGGGACAACTCTCCTGTGCCTTATTCTAGATGAGAGAATGTCACTGGTCCATTTTTACTCCGCCTCATTGGCTTGCGCCTTCGAGTTTGTGAGCGGTACACATGGCTTCATGTTCGATGTACAGATGCGGAGTTGGCACACCTAGTAGAATATCCATAGCTCCAGTTGGTGTTGTTCTCATGGCGCCTGTTATACCTAAGCAGGCCAGCCTTTGAACTTTGTCTAGATCATTTCTGGACTTACTTTTCAGCGTACCTGGCCACCACACAATGGCTCCGTACGTTAGGGTTGGTCAAATAATTGCCGTATATATCCAGTGTAGGGATTTGGGTGTCAGACCCCACGTTCTTTCGAACGCCCTTCTGCATGCCCAGTACGAGTGCGGCCTTCTTGGTGCGATAAGCTTGGCGTCTATTATGACTCCAAGATATTTTGTTGACCCTTTGTATTGAAGACACCTTCCTGAGAGATATATTTCTGGAACGGTCCCTAATTTGCGTTTTTTTGGTGAACAGTACCAAATCCTCCTTTTCTTGGTTGACTCTTAGTCCTTCGGATGAACACCATTGTTCCACTCTGCTTAGAGCTTCATTAATGGATTCTTAGAGGAGATTCAGCAATTGGCCTTGAGTCATGATGACTGTGTCATCTGCGTATACTTGCGTGTACATCCCTGAATGTTTTAGTTCCGCTAGAAGTCCGTCGACTACTGAGTACTATAGCAGGGATGACAAGACCTCTTCCCCAGGACATCCTTTTGATACCATGTCAACAATGGAACTTCCATTTACCTCGGCTTTCACCTATACATCCGATAATGATTGGATTGACTACATCCTCCCCATTTTAAATAACATAAAGTTGAAAAATATCTGATTCTGAGTTTTCTCTGACTACACCGGAGTTATTAGAAGTAGCGGAAATAGCGTCCCAAATTTAGGAAAACGCGTATTCAAGATTTATGGAATGGAAGATGGAAAAGGCATGCAGTTCTTACTGGTAGGCGATGTTATTAGCTTATTTTTCGGAACTGGCACCACAACAAAAGCCATCAACATTGTGGTTGCATTATTCAATGATTAAAAGAATGTTAGAATTCAATAATAATGTAGACAATTTAGGATATTTCGAACTAATTACATATCTGAAATAAATTAGGAAAGGTTGCACGCCCAACAAATAAGTGATTTTGTAAATAATGCTCCCTGTGAAGTTTATTTAATGGCCAAGGTTGTTGTTGTATTTCGGATTACAGGAGGTTGTCGAGTTTGTGAAATCGTCTAGGTAAATTTGGAAAACTTAGGCGAATGATGATGCAAACAGGAGACAGTTACTGAAGAATATGTTAAATTTTACCGAATGTACATAGCCCTTGGTCCAGCAGCAGCAATGGATCGCTGCCTGTTTTATGCATATCGCATATCATACATACACTGATCATTTATTTTGAAGATCATCTGCTACACTTTCAGTTAATTCTTGAACAGTGTTGATGACTCTAAATAAACATGGTGGTTGGAAGTCATCAACGGTCGCTGATGGGTATGTTGATGAATCGGTAGCACACTAGACAGAAATGGCTTAGTGTCCATGGCAGAAAAATATATAATTTCAACACAAGAAATAGTTCAAGGAATATGTCATTTATACAATGCACATTCAATAGTTTTACTTTTGATTTTAAGGAAATGTAATTTTCACATAATAAAATATTTCAAATGAAGTTAGCATTGCTATTGGTCACCACGTTGAGCGCCAATTTGTTGAAAGAAAAGTTAAAGGGAGATATGCAGTGAATGTGTGAACGACCAAGCATCTCAGTTAATGAAATATTATTGGGTTTAATTTTCCGGTGCTCTATGGAATCATCACCGGATTGTTCGACTTTTATAACAGTGAAATCGATACCGTTTTCAGCTTCTTCGTTAGGATATATCAAGCTCGGTATCTGTTTAATCTATGGTTTTATTCTGTGCACCACCATTCTACTCAATTGTGTTTGATTGATGTTCCATCTGGGGATTCTGACTGCAACATTAGTCCTCACGGGTTGTCTTGTCCTCATTTTGTTATACTATTTCTGAATCTCTTTTAGAGTTTTGGATGCTGTTCTTGTTCAAATATCTTACTCGTTTGTTTTCATATTATCGGTCCTATCATTTCCATAATCTTCTTGAATTCCTTCATAGGAAGGACATCAAAATTCTACGAAAAGGACTAACTGGGGTCCGAGTAGATCCCAAGAGTGAAATTGCAGAAATGCTGTATTTTTCTTCAAATTATATATATAGAAAAGAAGTTTAATTGAAGTATAACTATCAACAACTTATTAGTCATAAATCATCATGAAAAAATAAAAATTACCCTAATCACTAATACTACTAGCTACAAAAAGTTATTACACATAATAAATATTTTCCTGGATTTTCTGTCCTTTCCTCTTCGACACATATGGCAGCGCCCCCTGGTAATGTTTTGTTGTTCAACTCTATGTTCTGCTGCATCCAGTTATTTTTTAAATGAGTTTTTTTCTAGTACCAAAATATATATTTTACGTTTCTTCGCCAATCTGTATTTTTCAGTAATCACAATTTATGAGCATTTATTCCTGCGACATCTATATAAGATGAGAAAATATTACCATTGGCCAGCGGTTTGACTTTCTCTGTAGTGTGTATTCTTTGGTTAACTCATCTGTAGTGTCGACATCACCTTTTTTGTTGTTGTAATGGAAAATAATTTCTGGTTTATAGTGCTACTCTTCTCCAGCTACTTTATTATCAGTATGCTCACTTGAAAGTAAGATTTGGAAAACTCTTTCTTGTCCGGATGGTTCCAGTTAAAGTAATATTTTCCCCAGCAAGTTCTAAACTTGTAAAAAAGTAATCGGTCGTTATTCTAAATCCGCCTTCTAAATGGTCTGTCAAATCTAGGACGTCCCTTTGACCTTGACTCTTTTCCGCTTTGTTACTTTTTTTTCCTAAAAATTATTAATAGATATATAGGAATATTTAGTTTGCCCATATTTTGATTCCATACTTATCAGTTTACTCTTCATTAAGACTCGGAATGGTGCCTTACCCTTGAATGGTACAAGATGCTCATCTATACCTAGATAGTCGCCAGGATTAAGTGATTTTTTTTAGAAGTGAGAATATCGAATATATATCACTTATTGAAGCTAGCATATCTACTTATTTTCGTTATTGTCTTGTTTGACAATTATCGGTGCGTAAAAATGAAGTAATTTGTTTGAATCGGTCTCTTGACATTGCAGCAGGAATTATAGGAAGACAGTAAGAAATATATTGAAGCCAGAGCATTTCGATCCGTGAAGTGCGCCAAGAATAAGCAACAGGTACAATAACTTCAATTTTATTTGGATTTCCTATATTCCATTTATCATGAGATATTCCTTTCTGTATGTTTCCGTTACTATTATGTAATATCCGGAGATGAATAAAGAAGAAAACAGTCTCTTTTACTTTAGATATCAGAACTGTAATTTGTAAGGCCTAGACCATATCTTCGAAAATTAACTTTTTCTCTATACCTTCATCAACAACTATTACATAATTTTCTTCCTCTACATCTGTGACAATGTCTTCATCTTCTAAGTCACCCGATGTTTCCTCATTGATAACACTATCAAACTCTGGATCATCACTTTCAAGTATACGTATATAACATCTCATAGTCACTAAGCCACTTGGCCTTGTTTGTAAATAAAATACTGATTCATTTTCAAAACGATGTTCCCTACTCGCAATAACACAAGAGACTAAGCCGAATATTCAAGTCTGAATTAAATCACAGTGCGGGGAATCCCCTATTTGAAATGGTAATTGACATTCAACAATTAAATGAGTGAATTCCCTGTGAGTAAACAAACCTTAAATGTATGGGATTCCCCGATTTCACTAAGAGTTACCGGGATCATTTTGTCGGACATGAAAGGCTGACCGGGGTCTGCAGGGACCCCCGGAATATAAAACTATTTTTTGTTTATACTAGCCAATAAAAACTACCAATAACATCATATTTTATCAAAATAATTCATAAACTGCAGCTAGATGAAAGATTAATGTTTTGAAATTTGCGTTTGCAAAGATACAGCAAAAACATACGTGATGGGGTACAAATGGATCCCGGCCAGTCCTATGGACAAAGCTTGCCTTTAATTTAATATAAATGTAAATGTAAATATAAAAGTATAAAATATAAAAACAGTTAGTACTTCTAAAATGAAGAAAAGTTAGAACATGAAACTATACAGTTGAACATATAAACATTTTAAAAATGATTTGGTTTCAGAGTTGGTCTGAACAAAACTCACTTCCTTTTGTTATTATTATTTATTATGCTAAGTGAATAAACTCAAATATTTCCATGAATAGATGGATAGATTGTATATTTGTTGAATGGAATGGTATACTGATTGTATAACGGTCTACTTACTTGTGCAATTTTGAAAGTTGTCTTGCTGAGCCATCCATCTGGGTCCATTAAAGTACAAGAGCAAGGACTGTTCTTAATATTATAGACGGTATTTTCCTAAAATCATATATTCATAATTATGGATCCTGGCTTGGGAAAAACATTTCAAAATTTTATGATCATATGAGTTAGATCAAGGTCGACCTAGTCGAGTCTTTACATATTAGATAGTAAAACTGACGCAAATTTGACCATTGAATGTTTCTATAACAAATTCTATGGAATCTCAGATATGCATGTACCAAATTATAACACTCATAAACATACATATCCAGTATGGTACAAAATGAAATCATATGACTGTTTGGACAAAGAGCAAAACTGCATAAAAAATTGAAGAAACAGGAAATATTGCTTTTTACCATGAGTTTGCCATATTCAGGAAAACTGTTGAAGAAAAAATTAAAGAGGCGTACGCAAATTATTTTCAAAATATTCAGGTGCAATTGAAATATGAAAAGGGATTCCGGTCCTTCATACATAATAAAAATAAAACCTGTAGAATTCCTGCAATCATAATTTGATCATCAGCTGTGAACCAATCATCGAAAAGTAAATATTTGATGCTGGTAACAAACTAAAAAAGGGATTCACAGGTTTCGACAAAATTCAATGTTTCATCATGAAAGATTGTCTGAGAGTATTAGTTTAACCGTTGGGAAAATTCTTTAATTTTATTTTTAGAAACATCGGTGATTCCTGATATCTGGAAAATTTCAAGACCACGGCGGGCAGATTTTCGTTTTAACGTTTTTTCACAATATGCGATCTGGTGGGTCTGAATCCCTTTTCTCACCTGACCACGATAACTTTTTGTTTGGTTTGATGTGAAATAACAGGACAGAAAATTATTCGAAATGAACGAAATTCTAGAAATTTTCTGAATTGAATTATAATGATTAGGGCTTTCATGACCCTCGCTCAATGTTCTGTATGGCAACTACTTCCTCTTACCATGCTCGACTCGTCAGGGAGGCAATCGAGATCAGAGAGCATAAAAGCAACTTTAACGAAATTGAAGACCCAATAAAATTGAACAATACCTGGATCCCAACCTTAGAAAGAACGAGATGTTTACCTGGCCCCTCAAACTCAATTACGCAATCAAACATACCTGGAAACAATAATCAACATATATTTCAATGGAAACCCCTTATTTTCTCCTTTGCGTGGCATGACCAAGGACGTCGACGACTGTAAAAGTTGTCGGACCTACCTTGCACTGAAGAGAGGCAGTACACCTCGAAACTAGTATGTAAGTGGTCAAGTCCTTGATCATGTCGGGCAGGATTCTGCTACTTGATACAGAAAGCATTTGTGGCTGTCTCCCAGATTCTAGGAAGAAACGCTGCACAGATATCTGTCAAATTTAACTCAACATTATGTATCTCTCCTTAAGCTTTCAGACTTTGTCTGATATTTTCAATTCAACATATACTTAAGGTACCTGGAAACGTACCTGTGGACAAAATTACTTCTTCTGTTGGTGAGAAATCGGGTATATAGAATCTGAGACCAAGAGTACCACTTCAGTGATAGTTGAATACTTACACTCGTAATTTTCTGAAGAAGCCTACCGCACGTGTAGGCGAAACGTCAAAAGCCAAGAAAAACGGATTCACGACCGAAAGCCCAAAGGCCACACAGAACAAGAATTGAATTATGTTTTCAACGATGTGACACATAACTCCCATGCCATTTAAATTTTTTCAGTTGATGTTCCTCCCCGCGCCATCTATCGAGCAATCACAATGTGTTCCATTTCAAAATGTAGTAATCGGTGAAACCCTCCAAACAGTTTTTTTTTATGTTTCTACGTCAAACCGTTCAAAAGTTTACAGGGGGGGACTATTAAAAGCCGAACTGTATAATCGCATTTGTCTTGCAACCAAACATGTCATTTCCAAATTTAAACATTGATTCATGAATTCAAGATCTACAATTAGTAATTTATCTTCTTCTGAAACATTTGTAATCCCACATGCACAACAGATTGCAGTAGGTACATCTCTTATAACGGATTTTGTTCACAAAACTATGTTGCAACCAGCGGAGTCCCTAGGTTCCAACTTTGCGAAATACTAGACTGCTATAAATTATTGGTTGCGGACGATATGAAATTATATGTTTCTATTTCAAGTTACAAAGGACCCCGCACATTTCTTATGGGAAATGGCTTTCCGTGAATTTGGCCGAATTTTTGGTATATTGCAGTTCGTTGTGAGCTGTCTCCATAGCCACAGAGCTGAAAAATGGACAGTTTTCGAAATATGAAGCATTGAAAATGGATTTTTTAAATTTTTTGGGATATTTGCTCATCCATCAGAGAGCTCTCATTTCTTGTTGGGGTGGAATTTCAATATTCGATGCCTAGAACCCGACTGAGAAATAGTCTTCCTCAGTTATATTAGGCACCATTACCGAACATTTTTCATACACTGCTCCACAGTGCCTATGGAATGAGGTACGAATTCCAAGATCTTTCAAACACCTTTCCATGCTCTGGATGACGCTATAATAATTTATGTTTTCGTAAAATGACGTATTCCAGATAGTTGTTGAAGAGAAACGATACTAACCGATTCCAAAAATATCTGATACCCAATAATATCTAATGTTTTCCAAAATATTCATAACGAAGCCCAGCGATCTGTAATGAGGGAAAATGAAAAAATCTCAATCATGTATCCTCAAATCTAACAATGGGGTGCTGAGACATTTTCCTCAGAATGGCTCGAAATAGATAATAGATCCTCACAGCCAAATGAATGAAAATGTCTGCATCTTTGACACGTGATAGTACTTTCTAGGTAGAATGGGGTAGTTCAGGTGTTGGAAGCAAACTATGAATGGAATTTTCGATATTTACATCCAAATTCTTGAAAACACTATCTTTTTTATAAATGTTACATTAAAGTTTACAAATATAAATATCTGTTTTATCATATGATTGTTCACAAAATGAATAAGTGGATGAATCGAAAACAATATATTAGTAAGAATATCATTCATAATAATAACGATAATAATAATTGGTTTGGTTTGTCGAGGGGCGAACCGTGCTAATCCCCAAAAACGGAGATTTGTCCGATCCGAAAAACTACAGACCGATAACATACTTGAACGCATGTTATAAGATGTTTACATGCATCTTATACATGCGAATAGTCTCCGCAGTTGAGCCGGTGTATGAACGGATATATGAGCAAAGAGGGTCAAAGAAGGGGGTCGTTGGCTGCAAGGAGAACCTGCTGATCGACAGATGCATCACGCAGGACTCCGTGCAGTATAAGCGTAACCTTTCAATGGCCTAGATCGACTATCGCAAGGCATTTGATACATCATCGCATGAGCTCATCATGCATTTGCTCAGATGCCTTGCGGTACCCGATCAAATAGTGAGATGCATTGAACAGCTGATGCCGCTCTGGAGGACTCGCTTTACCATAACATCTGGTCAAGTTAGAGTCCAAACAGAGCAGGTTATCTTTTGAAGGGGCGTGTTTCAGGGAGACTCCATCAGTCCTCTTCTCTTCTGCATCTCACTACTGCCATTGTCTGTTGCACTACGGAAAACCCGCGGATACAACTGCGGTACCCCCAGCAACCGGAGGCATAAGGTCACACATCTGTTTTATATGGATGACCTTAAACTTTATGCCTCCGGAGAGAAGGACCTTCATCAGTCCTTAAGGGTGGTGCAAGAGTACACGCATGCTATCGGAATTGAGTTTGGGATCGACAAATGTGCCACGGTTCATCTCAAAAGAGGACGATGCGAGGAATACGGAGAGGACGTTCAGCTCGTAGACGGAAGCATCCTACATCATCTGGATGCCAGAGAGACGTATACTAAGGGTGGAACAACGCCACACCCAAGAGGTAACTACTGTCAAAAGCTCTCTTCGCGGCAAGTATCAGCACAAACTCCGACAGATCTAGTCTTCAGAACTGTTGGGGAAGAACAAAGTTGCTGCAACTAATATGCTTGCCGTTCCGATTCTACTTTACTCCTTTGGAGTAATGAAATGGACTCAGGAAGAGCTGCGACAACTCGACGTAAAAACTCGCAAAATGATGCATCTTCATAGAAGCTTGCATCCTAAATCGTCTGTTGTACTTCCCTAGACAACGGGGAGGCCGTGGACTTTTGAGTTTGGATTGTCTACATAACAGAATGGTACTGGACGGAGCCTGTAAAGTCATCAGGAGTTCAGATCCCCTTCTCTGCTTGGTATGTGATCATGAAAAAGCAGGGATTGGAGCATTTCTTTTCAAGGCAGCAACCCGTGCAGCCGATGAACTCGGTCTCATATTCGACACTGAACGGACGAACCCAAACTCTGTCACCGAGTTGGAACCCGTTCAGCAAAAAAACCACGTGAAAGCTGTGGAGTGTGACAGGCTCTTACAGCTACATAGGGATAAGCCAATGCATGGGGTCTTCTTCAAGAACATTGAAGACCTTGGCTTATCCAGAAACCTGACCTTCGGTTTTCTCAGGTCAAGTGGGCTGAAGTCGGAATCCGAGGGATTCATAATGGCCTGCCAGGATGGTGTCTTCAACACCCTCGTCTACCGTAGTCGCGTGATGGGTATAGAAATCCCTGACACTAGATGCAGAGCGTGTCGTGGGGCACCTGAGACCATAATGCATTTGCTGTCAGCTTGTCCAGCTTATGCGGTCTCAGCCTATATCCACAGGCATAACGCGGCCATACGAGTGTTGTACTACTATCTACGACACTCGTACGGTGTAGACGAGACACCAGTGTTGCCTTATGCTCCGGGGGATATTGAGTCCGTTGTGGAGAATGAGAAGTGCCGAATTTATTGGAACTACTCATTCCCCACCCTCAGGCAAATACAAGCCAATAAGCCTGATGTAGTCATCCTCGACCATCAAAGTAGGACGATTTTCGTCATTGAGTTTTCAGTTCCTGGCGAAACGAACATCGTCCGAAAAGATAAGGAAAAACGGACTAAATATGGAGATCTTCTCTTTGAACTCCGCAGGCTTTATCCAAACCAAGTCAAGATGGTGGTTCTGATAATAGGGGTCCTTGGTGGAATGATGGACACGCTGCTCTTAAATCTGAAAATCATACCTGCATACCGTGATGCGGCAGAAAACCTGGCCGGAAGAATGCAGAAGGCCGTCATTCTTGGTTCACTCCGTTCACTCAGGGCACATAATTCTAGAACCCATTAATCACTCACCCCACGGACGTGGGGAGTGTTTGCTGGAGTTAATGATACACCAGCGCGCCCTCCGGTAGTATCGGAGCTCCGGAGACAGGGCCTGACTGGTACATTCCGTATGAAAAAAAAATAAAGAACATCGACGAAAACAAAGTAAAATCAGCCATTGGAAATACAGTCAATTAGAAATCGCCAGGTTTTTTTCCATTCATAGTTTGCTTTCAACACCTGAATTACCCCATTCTACCTGGATAGTACTATCACGTATCAAAGATGCAGACATTTTCACGGATTCATTTGACTGTGAGGAACTATTATCCATTTCGAGCCATTCTGAGGAAAATGTCTCGGCATACCATTGTTAGATTATCGAGATTTGTGAGAAACAAATCACATATAATATGTAAATGACATAAATAATGATAGAAATTGTATCCCCATACATGATTGAGATTTTTTCATTTTCCCTCATTACAGATCGCTGGGCCTCGTTATGAACATTTTGGAAAACATATTAGATATTATTAGACATCAGATATATTTGGAATCAGTTATTATCGTTTATCTTGAAAAAATATAAATTATTCAAGCGTCAACCTGAGCATGGAAAGTTTTTTGAAAGATCTTGAAATTTGTACCTCATTCCATAGGCACTGTGGGGCAGTGTATGAAAAATTTTTGGTAACGGTGCCTAATATAACTGAGAAAGACCATTTCTCAGTCGGGTGGTAGGCATCGAATATTGAAATTCCATCCCAACAAGAAAATAGAGCTCTCGGATGGATGAGCAAATACCCCAAAAAGTAGAAAAAATCTATTTTCAAAGCTTCATATCTCGAAAACTGTCCATTTTTGTGCTTTGTGGCTATGGAATATTTTGATCAGCTCATAACGAACTGCAACATACCAAAATTCAGCCAAATTCACGGAAAGCCATTTCCCATAAGAAATGTGCGGGGTCCTTTGAACGAATGAACTTTTCACATGAATGGTGTTTAAAGAACCATATTTTCCTCAATATCTTTCAATATGAATCATTGTCTTTCATTAGAAAATCCAATACTGTTCATTACCCTTACACAATACACTTCTGAAGAAAGAATAAAATAGCACTGTTCTCCCCACACGTTTCCACCAAGTGGAAAAATGGGACAAATATCTGACAGAAAACATCTTCTTCCCTGGCTACTACCACGACGGACATTAAACTATATCTGACAGATATTTGTGCAAAGTTTTTTCAAGAAGATCCAATTGTAAGTGCTTATTTTGTAATTAAACAGCAGATGATCCTTCATTTGTTTCGAGGTTTTGCCAGGATAGGTCGATCAACATTATAATTAGCCTGTCCGTGCCAAATGGGCAACATACTAATTTCAAATTTATAAATATGTATATTTGTCTCCCTTACTTGAATACAAATTAAAACCGAACGATTTGAAAATAGCACTTATTTAAACTACAAAATTCATCATACTAGCGAATGAGAAGTGCCCAATCTATTTGAACTACTCATTTCCCACCCTCAGGCAAATAAGCCTGATGTAGTCCTCCTTAACCATCAAAGTAGGACGATTTTCGTCATTGAGTTCTCGGCTCCTGGCGAAACTAATATCATCCGAGAAGAGGAGGAAAAACGGACAAAATATCGAGATGTACTCTTTGAACTCCGCGGGCTTTACCCAACGCTATTCTGATCATAGGTGTACTTGGTGGAATGATGGACTCGCTGCTCTCGAATCTGAAAATCATACCGGCTTGTCGTGATGCGACAGAAAACCTAGCCGGAAGAATGCAGAAGGCCGTAATTCTTGGTTTACTCCGTTTACTCAGGGCACATGATTCTCGGACCAGTAATCACTCACCTCACGGACGTGGGGAGTGTTTACTGGGGTTAATGATACACCAGTGCGCCCTTCGGTTGTATCAGAGCTCCGGAGACAGGGCCTCATTGTGATATTCCTTATGGAAAAAAATAATAACTCCCTCATAAACAATCATAGTGTGCCCAAAGGCATAGCCTGTGCGGGTAGAGGACGGCTCTTATTATTATATGTCGTGGCGCTCCAGGCGACTTACTGATGTTTTTGGTGGTTTATTCACTTTTCTGGTGTAGGAAAACCCGGGAACCTACAGCACCACCCCGGGTGGTCGGTGCGCACTTCAAGCTATCACCAGACGTCGGGATTGGCATCTAGGCCTCACATCACACTTGATTTACAACAAGGCATGTGGCCACCTGAAGAGACCCATGTACTTGAGAAAAAAGATGGTCTTGTACCGGAGCCTCGAACGTCTGTCTGATGCGAGCCAGGCCCAGAAGTTCCACTTCTTTACCACTGGTCCACCGACAACCTTTAATACAAAATACTCATTGAATAAATTATATTTCAATATATTGCAACTTGTTATACCAATAAAATTTTCCGCATTATTTTGAAATATATGACGAAATTATATTGGTAAAAAGAATATCAGACACTTCTCATCTGACTGGAACAATTTCTCACTTACTATAGTCAAAATCGGTCTTAACGTGCGGGTGAGTGAGACTTTATTCGACTGTTTATTCCAGTAACATTGCACGAATGATTTCCGTGTTACACACACATGATACCTACCGTGAAAATATACCTTAATAATTACAAAACATTTTGGTAACCACTAGGATTTTCGATTTTTCATATACTTGCTGACATTTGAACCCGCACGATAAGACCGATTTTGACTATATCATCCACGCAAAGTAATACTTACGTTCAATATACATTGCGGTGAAGTCAGCGATGGGGATTCATCGTCAATGTTGTTGATATTGAGCGTAACGGTTTCGAAAAATGAGTCCACCATAACATTCATGAGGTAAAGGGTTTGGTCTTGTTCATAATCGAAGGACTGATTCGAATATACAACATATAAGTCATCTTCCTTTTCCAACACGATGATGAACCTTTTTGATGAGTCGACGAAAGAAACGGAAGGTTCCTTTGGGGCTAAAACATTAAAAGTTGAAAATTACCAATTATGTTCAAGAGATATTTCTTATTGACAAAATAAGTCTTACTTGTATAGAGTCATAAAAAATTAAATAGAGAAAATAATGAATAATCATTATGAAAGTCAATATATACAATAAAATACAATACAATACAATACAAATATTTATTTCCATAGACCTATTACAGTGTTGGATAATGTTTAAATTGTGCCTTTATTGTTGAACTTGAAAAATTCAAAAAAGTATAAACACAGATAACATCCAGTGCGAATTTTAATAGTCCCCCCATGTTAACTTTTTAACGGTTTGACGTACAAACTTGAAAAAAAAACTGTTTGGAGGGTTTCACCGATACTACTTTTTGAAATAAAACATTCTGATTGCTCGAAAGATGGCGCGAGGGGACACATTAACTGAAAATTTTTAAATAGCATGGGGTGTCATGTGCCACATCATTGAAAAGATAATTCAATTCTCTTTTCAACCTTCTAAATTTTGTAGATTTTCGTCAATACGTTTTTTCACAATATGCATTTGAAATGTCAGAATAAGTGCGGATCTGGCGGTCCGAATCCCTTTTCTTACATGATCACGTTACTTTAAATGGTTTGATGTGGAATAACGGGACAGATTTTTTTTTTGGGTGGAATAGAATTCTAAAAATTTTCAGATGGTTGAACAGAGTATTGAATTATCTTTTCAGCGATGTGACACACGACTCCCAAGCCATTTAAAATTTTTAGTTGATGTGCTCCCCCCTTGCCATCTGTTGAGCAATCACAATGTGTTTTATTTCAAAAAGTAGTTTCGGTGAAACCCTCCAAACGGTTTTTTTTTTTTAAGTCTACATCAAACCGTTCAAAATTTAGCAGGGGGGATATTAAAAGCCGCACTGTATAGAGTATAAAAAACAAACTAATTATCTGAACGAACAAACACAGAAGTGGTAATGACTGTATCAAAAGTTTAAGGCAGGACCTCAGAGACGCTGAATTGAGAAATTGTAGGATAGAATTAAAAAAAATATTATTAGAACGTCTTTAAGGGTGGCTTTGAATATCTTGATTTTATGTATTTCATTTAGTTCCATTTGCAACTTATTATACAGTTTGCTACTTTTGTTAGTCTTCAGTAAGGCCAAATCCAGGATTACTCTAAGATCATATTTGATATCACTGGATACAGGGTAATTATTCAGGTTATTTTTGAATTAAATCATTGACTTGAGAATGAACAGTGAGTGGAATGTTAACAGATTCAATTCCGGAAATGATGTTTTACAAAAAACCGTCTAGGATTCAGATAATATCGTTCTATTTATTCGTTTTTGAGCACTGAAGACCTCATCCGCCCTAGTCAATTGCCCCAGCATATGATGACATAAGAAAGTCAAGAGTGAACATATCCAAAATAATAAAGTAGTAACATACGTGTGTCTACACTTTTCTCAAGTTACCAAAGAACATAAGAGTATACTGACAGTTTTCTTGATAACAACTTGGCTTGACTCATCAATAAAAATTCCTAGATATTTTGTAATCCTGGATTGTTCAATTGTTATATTGCTAAGTTTAACAAAAATACTTTTATTGAGATCAGAAAGGCTAAAGAGTATCATTTCGGTTTTTGATCCATATAACACTTTTGATCCATTTAACACAAGTCCCTTAGCTTTGCAAAAGTTAATCATTTGGATAACTGCACTAGATGACATTTTAGATAATATAAATATGAACTGCTATTTGAGATCGTAACAACAGCACCATCAGCGAATGCTGCAACATAATGGCAAGGACATTCTTGCATAAGGTTATCAAAAAAAATTATGATTAAAAGAGATTCAAGTATACTCCTCTCAGGGACGCCACTGCTAACTGGAATGAAGATTGAGCAAACCGAAATGTCATTGGTTCTTGAATTCGTTTTTTGTTTTTTATCAGTGAGGTAATCCATGAGTAAGAGAAAAATTCTTTATATAAGAACGACTCAAGTCGTCAATAAAAGCATTTCTAAAATATCTTTGGAAAAACTGATAGGTAACAGAGATATTCCGTGTTTATTTAATTTTTTATGAATCGGTATAACGATTGATTTTTGTAGAGTTGTTTGAAAGGATCCTTTTCAAAAGATAAGTTGATTAAATATGTTAGCGATCTTGTTATTTTGATTCACCTATGTATCTAACAACACTTGTTAGCAAAATGAATACTGTATCAAATAGTTGTTGATTGCATTAGCATCAGACGGCAACTACATATCTCAAATGCGACTCGATGGATAAAAAATACACAATTCTTACTGAGGTTTGATTGAGTTCGTTAGCCAGATGTTTTTCTTTTGGCATAAGTTCACTACATGCTTGTCAAATTTCAATTTATTGTCGATGAAAACTTCTAACAACTTTGTGTGGGTTCTATTATGTATTCTTTAAATCTACAAAGATCAAGATTTAAGTTTTTCCTGAGATGGTCAACACTAATTCCACGCCCTTTCATGTTAACGGTTACCATATCATTCAAATTGGGCAAAAAGAGAATAGGACCCAAAACCAGCTTTGTTGTACACCAGCTCTACTATACTCAATGTGTAATTGATTTCCTTGAAGCTTCACTATGTTTCCTGTCTGTTAGGTTACTTGAAATTTCAAAAATATTTTAGGTTTTTCTTTATGTATTCACTTTTGAGATTCCATTTCTATATATCATTTCCTCTCGAGGCATAATTGTTCTAACATTATCGACAGCGATTTTGTTTGTGACGAAAAATTTTGCTATCGTATTAAAAAGTGTTTCGAGTGTGATATCTACAGCACACTTCGCTTTTAAAATATGATCACAAATGGTGCTCCGATGTCATTTCGAAAGATAGACACCTATTATATTTTGCTGTCAAAGAGCAGTTCTCAAAGTACCAAATTTTACAAAAAAAATCAGTGTTCATACAGTCCGTTCAAAAGTTGACACAGTTAGGGTTACTTCAAAGACTCACTGATTATCTTGAATAAAATTGAAAGTACCAGAAGCAGTTACAGGGAAGCGTGTTACAAAAGCAATGATTATTTTTTACTCACCACCGTGAACTTTGAAGATAGCAGTTTTTTCAACGAAATTGTGATTGTTTTCATCCATGCTGAAAACGTATTTTTCTTCTTCTTTTACTCCATCTGCTGGCGTTATGGTGACTTCAGTGTAACCTTTAAGAACAAAAAAGTAAATCAAAAATTGTTTAATTTCTTCAGGATATTTTTTTGATATCCGATATTGTGAAATAGGGCGCAAAGGTATTTATGAATAACACAACCAAATTCAAATGATGTGATCAGGAATTCCTCCGCCACATTTGTTGACAAGAATGAAACAAATACAAAATTATAGATCGAAAAGTGATTTATTGATGCTCCATATTATGTGAAGAGAGAACAATGGCGAAACTTCCAGAAATAACATTTGTCTACAAACACTGGTGGAAAACAAAGAATCAAATATCACTATGTGAAAAAATAGAGGAGAAGAAATCTACTTCCACAACACAGAGATTTTTTGACGAGAGAAAAAATTTCCTCAAAAGAAATTTATTCACGAATCTAGAAAGAGAAAAGTTTGAATCCAGAAACGACAAACAGGTCGTTTGTAAGAGAAATTTTTCCAAAATAAACTAATGGTACTCTCTGACCAGCAATGTCGAAATTTCAATAAGATATTTCAATCCTTAACTAGCCAATTTTCAGTTGAGAGTTTCATAAAATCAGGAGCACCTTTTCTCTCACTAATAGAAAAAATCGAAATATCAACTTCAAGTTACAGCCTCATCTTCTTTTCTTCGTTCGACACTAATTCATTACGTTACTAATCAATATTCCAACCATATTTCAGAAGATCATATCTTTGATGAACATTTCGAAATTCTTCATGTGGAAAATACTTAATGAGTGTTTCTGGTTAATTGTTTACGAATCAATATATGTTTTATGATTTTCGTTAAGATTGATGAGCGGTAGTACCTACCTACTCTCTTAATTATGAGATGGATGTCAAGCAAAGAATTCAACGTAAATGACTTCAGTGTACTGATATCGCTTGATAATGTTACTGTGTAGCACAACATATCGCGAATGTATACTCATGAATATAATTTAAGTTCTATAAAATGACATGTATGAAAAAACGTCAGTGGGCATTTCACTTATGTCAATAAAGAAGTTTCATAGTTGTCGATTAAGAGTGGAATACAGTTATTTCTATTAAATAGACATAACAAATTGGCGACGAAGAAAAATTTTGAAACCTGAACTGGCTGGCAAATCACCAGAACTTGCCCTGTACAACCTTGTCTCAGGAATATGCGACGCATTGGAATACCAAGAGGTAGCAATCGCCGCATTCCTTGATATAGAAGGAGCATTTAACAGTCCCAATATGAGGCCACTGTCTCTAGAGGAATTGAACCAATACTATGTGATTGAATAAGAACTATACTACATAACAGAACTATAATGACCTTTCTACAGTGGTAAAGTATCAGCTTTAAACCAGCCAGGGGCTGACGTCAGGGGAGGGGGTTTTCTCCCCTCTGCTATGGTCACTGCTGATAGATGATCTGCTGGCCATTCTCTCGCTATGGGAGGTCGATCTACAAGCATATGCTGACGATCTGGTCCTAGTAATAAGCGATAAATCTAAAGAGATCATCTCCTACGCCCTTCAGGAATATAAAATGGTGTAAAAATTCCTTTTGCGAGTGAAGCATAATATCTGGGAATAACCCTAGATAAAAAGCTGAATATGAAACTCGCATCTGGAAAAGACTATCCGAAAGGATACTAGGCTATCATTATGGACATGCCACATAATATGTGGCAAAACATGAAGCATGTCACCAAAACAAGTATACTGGCTGTACGTGATCGTCATACGACCAATTATCACGTATGGCTCTGTAGTCTGGTGGAGCAAGGGTCAACAAAAAATTGCCCAGGATAAACTCAACAGATTACAGACACAAGCGTGTCTGGCGATTACTGGGGCCATTCGCTCCCTGCCAACGGCAGCAATGGAATCCCTTCTCGGATTACTTCCTCTTCACATATTCCTGGAGAGGGAGAGGCAATATGGGCAGCATACAGACTCCACCAAGAGGTCATTAGTCTACCGCAGGCAGTGGTCATGAGAAGCAGCAGCTTGCTGGAGGGCATAATAGCTCACAACATTCGAGGAATGTCCTCAGACATCATGCCCAAAACTATCAACCTTCACACACCCTACACTGTGGTCTTCCTTGAAAGAGAAGACTGGGTTCGGAATAAGACTGACCTACGTAGGGCAAATGAACGTTGGTTCACCGATGGTTCCAAATCTCTGGAAGGCGTCGGAGCCGGAATATACGGGATGAACCCAGTAGTCAAACGCTCATTCAGTATGTGTAAATTAGCTACAGTATTCCAGGCAGAGGTATATGCCATTGAAATTTGTGCAAGGGAGCTGGAAAATCGACACCACACACGAAAAACAATAAAAATATTCTCAAATAGTCAAGCAGCACTGAAAGCGCTTGAATCCAGCTGCTTCAAATCCAGAGCAGTATGGAACTGCAGAGAAATCTTAAACCGACTGGCAACGTAACATTGTTAATTTAATCTGGATACCAGGTCACACGGGCCTAGAAGGGGACGAAATAGCGGACGCCTTAGCAAAAGGGGGGGGCGAAATAACGTTCACTGGGCCAGGACCGGTAATTGGTATAGCACTGCCAAGAATGTTATAACATCCTGTGCAGACAAGAAAAGACTCGAGTATTGGCGTATTCTACCGGTCCTACCCCTTCCAAAGCATTCATTGCTTGCACAAGAAAAAAACAGTTCTAGTAGTCTGTCGAACTCAGTAGAGCATATCTCAGAGTTACGTATAGTAGGTTTGTTCACTGGTCACTGCAAACTGAAACACCAAATGCATAAAATCGGACTTTCACATGATGCAGAATGCCGTCTATGCATGGAGGAGGATGAAACGGCTAAACACATTTTGTGTACATACCCCGCAGCGGCCAGAACCAGATTTCCAACATTTGGCAATACAATACATAAGGCCAGAGAACCTGGTGAATTGTTCTCCAAATTTACTTCTTATTTTCGTTAAGAGATTGGATATACTGGGAGAAATATAACCGTAGGGTGAGCCACAATAGGCCATTGGCAGCAGTGGAGGGCCTAAAATTATTTTCAAAAGTATAAGACAACATGTCATAACTTAACCTAGGATTCATGGAAATAACGTTGTTGACAAATTCATTCCGATACAAGAATAAAAATGTTCGCACGTTCCTTCGTAGCCCTGCACATACGTACAGTTGCGAAGGATTTCAAGAATGGAACCCCTATAATGATTGGAGACTGATACAATGATGTCATGATTCTGATGCCGGATCTGCCTAATTATTAGACCTCGATTTGTTGACGGTGAAGGAATGATCTCATGTACGGGAGCCATCTGAACGAGTAACCGTATTGTCTCGATAGTTCGGAAATGGTGAAAGGAATCTGCTTGCCGTTATATAAGACTCCCGACGCCAGATGGCAGGCAGAGTTGTAGTTGCGGAAATATAGTTCGAGAGTTGCAAATAGACATAGTAGCGGCAGTGGAATCAATGTTGTAAATGAATTATAGTTAAGTGTATTTTCATTACATTAATGTTCTAACATTGCGTCCTCTCTATCCTTGATTTATGAAATCTAATAAAAAAACTGCTAATTGTTGCTGTGGGTTTCCAATGTGTAAACCATATATTTAGAAAATTTGTTTTGAATCGAACAGAAAAATTAATAGTTCGACTTATCACCTGAAACGCTAGAAATAACTTGATAGATACCGATGAACCCGAAACTCTTCTAACTTGTAAACAAATAATGTAGGGTGACTTTTATGTTAAGGGTTCAACCACAGCTCATCAACAAGTTTGCAACACCCATACCCATTATCTTGTCATGTTAACTGTTCATAAGCTGATTTTCATTTGAAATATTTAGCGAGTTCTGCATTATTACCCATTAAGTACTCAACTCTAGTACAAGTTTATTATTGTTTTCACATCCGTTTCGGAGAATTACTAGTGCTGGTACTTATGGATTGAATCAGCAAGTTTCTGATCAGACCGCGGCCAATACTGTTTATCTTACCTTCTTTTACCAGCAGAGAGAGTATCATTGAGCATATGAAGAACTTCTGCATCATGTCTGAAAAATAAATACAAAACTTTTAAATGAAGCATATAATATACATTTATTACTTTTTGTCCTCCTGATTCTTTTAGTATACATTTTCTCACTTTGTCCCTACTCCTGTCTTCCAATCCTATCTCTCACTATAATTTTTTGATTCATTTCTAAATGCTTTCTCGAAATTCCTTACTCTCAAAATACCCAGAAAACATTATAAAAATACTGAATAAATATATCTATTCCGGGGTAAGGAATATCACATATTATTGATAATGGACCAAACTAAGACATATCAACATCACAAAATACCCACTATCGTATTTTTTTAACATTGACTTTATATTTTCAAAGGACAAATATTCCAGCATGTGAAACAAATAAATACTGCGACATGTTGAATTTGGCAAACTTTTTTTTCCGTCATCCGTCAGGAATTTCCCAGTCAGGCCCTGCCTCCGGAATCCCAATATATCCGGAGGGTATGCTGGTGTGTCATCAATCCCAGTAAACACTCCTCACATCCGTGAATCATGTACCCTGAGTAGGCGGATTGAACAAAAAAATACGGCCTTCTCAATTCTTTCGGTTAAGATTTCTGCCGCATCACGGCGAGCATTATTTCACCAAGTACCCCTATGATGAAAATCACCATTTCCACAGAATGGTTTGAGTAAAGCCTAGGAAGTTCAAAGAGCGAGTATCGATATTTTGTCAAACTCCACTTTTTGGACGATGTTCGTTTCGTCAAGAGCTAAAAACTCTATGACGAAAATCGCCCTACTTTAATGGTCGAGGAGTACTACATCCATACGAGTATTGAAGACACTCGTAGCGTCGCATTATGGCTGTGGATATAGGCTGAGACAGCATGAGCTGGACAGGCTGACAGTAAATGCATTATGGTCTTGGCTGCCCCACAAAACGCTCTGCATCTACAGTCAGGGACCTCTATACCCATCACTCAACTACGGTAGACGAGCGTGTGGAAGAAACCATCCTATTAGGCTATTATGAATCCATCGGTTTCCGACTTCAGCCCATTTGACTTGAGAAATGCGAAGGTTAGGCTTCTGGATAAGTTAAGGTCTTCAATGTTCCTGAAGAAGAACCCATGCATTGACTTATCCTTATGTGTCTGAAGGAGACTCTCACTCTCCGCAGCTCTAACGTAGGCTTTCTGTCGAACAGGTCCCAACTCGGTGACAGAATTTGTGTTCGTCCTTTTAGTGTCGAATACGAGATCGAGTTCATCGGCCGCACGGGTTGCTGCTTCGAAAAGAAACGCTCTGCTTTTTCATAGTCGCAAACAATGCAGAGAAGGAGATCTGAACTCCTGATAACTTTACATGCTCCATCCAGAACCATTATGTATGTAAACAGTCCAAGCAATCTCCTATGGATATTCATCAATTTGCGAGTTTTCACGTCGAGTTGAGTTTATTTCATAATTCCAAAGGAGTAAAGTAGAATTGGAACTGCAAGCATATTAGTTGCAGCAATTTTGTTCTTCCCTGACAGTTCTGATGACCAAATCTGTCAGAGTTTATGCTGATACTTGCCACGGAAAGAGTTCTTAACAGTGGTAACCTCTTGGGTTTACCCCTTGGTAAATATACGTCTCTTCCGGCATCACATGATGTAGGATGCTTCCGTCTACGATCTGAACGTCCCTTCCGTATCCTTCACAAAGTCCTCTTTTGAGATGAACCATGGAACATTTGTCGATCCCAAACTCTATTCTAATAGCATGCGTGTGACTCTTGCATCACTTTTAAGGACTGATATAGATCCTTTCCTCCCGTGGCATATTGTTTGACCTCCCGTGGCATATTGTTTGAGGTCAGCTATGTAAAACAGATGGGTGACCTTATGCATTCGGATGCTAGGTTCCCGCAGTTATATGTGCGGGTGTTCTGTAGTGCAACGAACAATGGTTATAAGGAATGTAGAGAAGAAGATAACTGAAGGAGTCTACCTCACTCACGCCCCTTCTAAAGATAACTTGCTCTGTTTGAACTCTGACTTGACCAGATGTGAATGAAGCGAGTACTCCAGAGCGGCATCAACTGTTCAATGCATCTCACTATTTGATCGGATACCGTAAATGCATGATGAGCTCATACGATGTTGTATCAAATGCCTTGCCTTGATAATCGATCAAGGCCATGGAAAGGTGTAAATGATTGTTATCCTCGATTGAACACAATCACAGGACTGGTATCCTCCAGTTTTTTCCTGATGAGTGCTGAAAAAGTACGTCAAAGTACTGGGAGTGATATTCAATGGATATTTTGGGTATTAAGATTTAGATTTGAGTTTGATTGGTCTAGTCAAATTAATCCGACAGAGGAGCCACCATTTATTCTAATGAATGTTCGGCTAAGTATCCAACCGTAAAAATGAAGAATTTTCTACTACGTCAGTAACATGTAATGTCACGCTGTTGTCAGGTAAAACATGTATTCTAATTTTACTTTATAACATACTAATAATCATTTCTTAATGAGTGAATTTATCGGTGACCAAATTAATGCGTCATGAAGAGGGGCGACACTACTTGACGGGAAATCATTGAATTTATCAGGAAAAATGGTGGATTAGAAATACGTAATCTGAATCTTCCGCAAAACATCCTATACAATAGGTCGTAGGGGGCAGTAGTTGTTTTCTGTTGAATACTTGCCGACGACCATACCTATTGTATAGGATATTTTACAGAAGATTCGGATTACGTATATATCCACCATTTTTCTTGATTAGTCAAATTAATGCGGTTTAGATTATTGAATAGATTTGTTCTCAGAATGATAGATCTCTCACCAACCTTTTAACACCAAATTATTTAAAAAATGATCATCTATAAATATACGTACAATCATCAGAAATAATTAGATTTATTCGCAAAACGATAGATGTGCCAACAAATTGTTAAAACAATTAAAATTATGGCAATAAAATGAAGATGTGTAATTGTTATAATAAGCAGGTATGTCTGTCATAATAGGAAGTTAAAAAATAATAAGGAGGCAACTGGAATACCTAGAAAACTAAGAATTTCCTTTTTTTTACAGAATATCTATTCCGTCTTAGTATTTTCGCACTAAAGATGAAAAATGAGTACTTTCAGATAGACTCGATATAATTTTATGATATCAGATTATCACCTAAAATTTAACAGATTAAAGAGTTTTTATCTGATTAGTGACCCGTGGTGTTTTTAAAATTAATATGACTCAACGCTATATTTATATTAAATCATCCAATTTCAACTTTCACAAAAAGTATTTACTTTTATTTCCGACTTGGTTTATGAGCAGAGACAAGACTGGAAAAAGATTTAAAAAAATTATGTTTCAGATAATCGGTGACATGTTAATATAAAATCGATTTAGATTTCAATAATTCGTTTCATTCCTTTCAATACGATTTCACAGCTGTCCCTTCCAAGCGTTGAATTATATCAAAAAGTGCTCCGGAGCACTGGAGTGCTCACGAGCAATTTTAGGAATAACTAAGCACAGAGTCTTTTCGCTAAATGCTCCGGAGCACTAAGCACTAAGCACTGGTCCAAGAAAGTGCACTGCTTAGGAGCACAAAAATTCTTTGAGTGCTTTCACGAGCACCAAGCACTGTAATTTACGACAGCATTGCAGTAGATATACATTATTTTTAAATATCAAAGTAATTTTACGATTCTATTTTGCTTTTCAATTTAATAAAAAAATGCATTTTAATTATAGGAATGATTCCTGTCTTTGTTTACTTATTGATAATTTAAAGTCGTCAAAACATTACATACGAGGGCAGGAGATGAAAATATCAATAAACTTTCGTCACTAATAAATGAAAAGTCCACAATACCTACTGTGTTGGACGATTTTAGGGACAATATATGGCACATGTTACTTCGTGACTATTTATTCAAATAAAATGAAAAGTGTTTTGAATGAACAAAGATGTGTAGTTTGAGGAAGTGGCATCCAAGAAAGCATGGACAGTATCTTTCTTGTTATCAACAATTTTATACGATATTTCTATTGATTGGATATTTAGAGTGTTTTGCTAACCAGTTTTTTTGTTCACTGTTTTCCAGATAAACTTTTGTTTCAGTATTGGGGATTTATCATCCAGAGAACTTTGTAACGCCGCCATTTTAGTTTCGTTTACTTTTTTAGTACCTTCTGTGTTTTATAGCTTTGTAAGACCTTTTGATTAGATGTGTTTTTAGATACCCATCAGTATAATTCCTTCAAATCATCTCCCATTCCTTATATTTCGTTGAGAGGTGCACGAGAAAATAATCAATTTTGGACTTTGATATATGACCATTTTTCTCTATCGCAACACTAGTCGGTTCATTATTTTGACACAACATATTTAAACTTTCCATAAAATCTGCAAGCAACCTCTATCGAACATCTCTTTCTATCAACCGCTATGAGCGAATCAAAATTTGTTAACATTTGTCTTCTAAGCTAAGAGTTATGGTATTGTGATGATCGATTAAAACTCAAAACAGTGAAAAGAGATAGCCCTAAAACCGACAGTGTTTAACATTTCAACTAAACTTGCCAACCATCAATTGCGTCATTGTTTTCTGTCCTTAGGGCATTGTGTGTCGCCAATTTTACTTTGTTTTGCAGTAGAATATATTATAAAAACTGTTTTTTCAAAGCTAAACGTCTCTAAGAATCATTACTTCCAAGGTAAGTACAATATAATGTGTTTTATTCACAAATACTCTTTAAAATGTCTAACCTCACAATTGACATTTTTGACTATAATCCCGTACTGCCGAGATATTCACACAACAGTTATCATAGTGTGAAAATCCTAATGAGAGAAAAAACATTACCTAAATCTATAAATACAGGTTAAAAACGTTCACAATATATTTGAACTCCTTTTAGATTATGCCTGTAACTAATTCACAAGCACAACAATTAGTATTGAAAGGGAAAGAGCGAATGGTGGGCCTTTTTTACCACTTTCACCTGTTCAAGAGGTAATAATTTGAACCACAAAAGAAGTGTCATAACTTTTCTTTACTGTTTTTTAGAGAGTTGCAGATGCACTTAAAATATCTCTAAATAAACGAAAATAAACCCATTCCATCAACACACACTGAATCATTCATTGAAAAATGGTATGAACGAGAAAAGCTCCTTTGTGATATGGTTATTGGACAAATTATTATATACATTGGTAACAGTTCTGAATCTGAAACTGATTGAATATATTAATTTTGTTTTTTCTTTCATAACTGGACATAGTTCTACATGCTCGCAATACATAAATAAATGTAGGAATAAATTTTTTGTTAATCATGTGTTGACTATTTCATTACCAAATATATTTCACATGGTGTATTTTTACTTCTTATACATATTCATTTATTTATCATAACAGTGTGTCCTTGTATCTATGCACGAATAGGTAAAAGAAAAAGTTTGAATACCTGAATCTAGAAGATTCCTTTTCTGAGTTTTAGTCATGTTTAAATAGAAACTAATTTTTTGATATCAACGTATGCAAAGGTTTTGGAAATATTGTACTCCAACCTAGTTTTTTGAACACCTTTTTTCGTTAACTATTACCTACAGAAATTGCATTAATGTGGATAAAATTAGGATTTGATGGATTTGTGTCAAACGGCTGCGGAGGTATTGATAAAACAACTTTCTTATATGAGTGTGTCTGAAATTAGAAAGTAGTAGGAAGGTCAAAAGTTTCTATTAAACTCACTGGGCAAATGAGGAAATTCCATGAACATATCTCTGCCTCCATGTTTCATTATCCTATCAAACCTGGTGTCACTGGATTCGTAATAATTGGAATACACCATGTGCTAGGAATCGCACGTTGAAAGGTAAGACCTCGTTAATCCTTAGCTCGCACAAGTTTCGACTACTGAGGGCTGCCGTTTGTAAGGGAACTATAGATGGCTAACGGAAAAAACAATTTTGAACCGATTCATTCCTTTTCGCCTTTGTTTCTCCAGCAATATTATTGAAATTTGGAACATTGAATATGCTCACTGGACGGCACTTTTTGACATATTTGGAAAAAATGAAAGGAGAAAACGGGGGTGTACCCATGAGTGTGTCACACGGTATTCTGTTGGAACTAAAAAAAAACCCTCATTGTCTGGTGGTTCGCTAATTTCATGAATTTGAAAATGTTAATTAAGTTAATTTAGTAATTTATTATCCTATCTTATTACCTACACGTTGTAATTTCATCGGGATATTAGCCACGGCATTCTACATTCAGATGTTATTTTGACTAAACGTTACTTAGTATGTACAGTTCGATTATTTTATCTTTACCCGTGAATCATCATCACAATACCATAACTCTTAGCTTAGAAGACAAATGTTAACGAATTTTGATTCGCTCATAGCGGTTGTTAAAAAGAGATGTTCGATAGAGGGTGTGTGATTTCTTCGATCATAAATTGATGACGCATGGGTAAAGAGAAAATAATCGAACTGTAGTGTAGTTATCGTATTGACTGAAGCAAATAGAAATCGATTGCATGATGATGGATCCCTGTTTCTACCGAGTCTGCACTGATGATCGTCAGAACAATTAACATAGCAGAGATGATTCGGCAGTGTCTGTTCGATGTTTTCGACGAAACTCATATACTTAGTGTAGAAAATTTGAGGGAGGATGGATTATTTATATATTTATATATTTTCATTTCAAAACATGAAAAATGTATTTTGAATAAAGAAATTCGATATACCGTCTGTCGCGCAGGGGGATTATTTAATATCTTCCGTCAAGCAGTTTCAAATACTGGTGCAATGTAAGGATGTTATAGAGAGGACAGTTATCAAATTCTAGTGTCATTCAATGACACCTCGCTGTTATCCAGCCAGTGTATAAGGTTAAATTCATCAAATCGCAATTTAAGATGATGGGTATAATCCTTCGAATCATTATCGGATCGGAAGGCGCTTTGTTTATCTCGTATACTATACATGGACATCGCATGCTAGGTACAATTCTTCAAAACCATCTCGCTCATCAGCCATAAATATGAGTATTCCTTGTTTTCATATATTATTATTAGTATATTACTGGTAAACAGGACATAAAAAAAAAGTTTTTTAACGAAACTTTATACGACAGACAAACTGAAGAGGACCAAAGCTTTGTGAATAATCCACTTTCAACCACCACAATGGATTAATATTGTGAAGAGCTGCCTATATTTATCTCCCTTACCTTTCTCCATTTTTATATGTAATCAAATATACTGACATCACATACTAGGAACTATTTCCGAAAACTTTACAGGTTGAAGTTTTTTCACAATGAGCGTAGTTTTTTTATAATATTTACTAATCAATAAACTGATGAACACTGTTCCGTTTTTTGATATCAATCAATCCATTTTTGGATACTCACATCTCATTATCAGTTTATCTCATGATATTTGCAAATATATAAAAGAATAACTCAACGCAAACAATGGTATCAATCCATGATAGGTACCGATAAAAGATTAAACGATAAATTTCTGAACTGATAAACAGAAACACTCAAGAGTTTATGATGGATGAACGTACCTGCCAACTTGCTCTAATCGATTGCATATCATGGTCATGTACTATCCTCCTTATCCTCACTCCCAGATTCAAATAAAACGTAGAATGTTATGTGAGAATCACAACGAAAAGAAAAAACTAAGGAATTGGTATCGTTTTGGACTATCGTACCTATCCAGATCGTTTTGACCAATGATTTCTAATGACTCGTCCGTTTGGTCTTCTACCTTCTGCTACATAGTTCTTTATGGCAAATCATATTTTCTTTCATGGGGCCACTCTTTTAAAGAAGATGTTCATGTCTTCCTCTCCTCATTCAAGTTTTTCGAAGACTACTGAACTTTGGACGATCGAGTGCAGTCGGTTGAAGAAGGGTTGACAAACGTATGGATTTAGGGCCAGTTTTTCAGTGGTCAGTTAAGAGTTTCAGTTAGCTGGCTGACAGCTAATAGTCATCGTACCCTTCTGGGAGAAAATAAATGATTACCCAACCTTTGAATCCTCGTATCCACTCTTCGTGTTGAGTTGGACATATTTGAGAAAAATTCTTGGTAACATGTTGTCTAACTCGACATAAAGAACAGATTTACGAAATCTCAACAGTTATTGTTGTTATTTTCGTCAACCAGCTGCACACCCTTAAGAGTACAACCCTCAAAGGTCTTCGAAAGACTTGTCAGAGCTAGGGAAGGCGCAGCCCTTACCTTTTAACATGTGATGCCATGCACGAGACCGATGACCATGCTGGGAATCGAACCCATGACCCTTAGGTTAAGAAACAAGCGCTCTACCATCATGACCATCACGGCCCATAAGTTATGTAACAGTTAATTTTTTGGGCCCTAGGAACTATTAGCCGTCGGCCAGCTAACTGAGACTCTTTCTTAACTGAACATTGAAAAACCGGACCCTTATGAGACATTATGCTAGCTAGCACCGGTCAACTAGCGCTAGTTCACTAGATCGTGTTGATCTGTTTACATATGCCAGTAAGAAACCACCAGTCAGTGAAAATGAGTGAACTTGTTGAAGGTATAAGGTACCTAAGTAATAGCTGCAATTTTACAAGAAGAAATTAAAGTTTCAGTAAAAATAAAATGCCGTGAAAGAAGATGGTGAGTGCGTGAATGGATTAAAAAATATGCAAACTATGGTGTGTCAGATAATCTGTACAGAAAGTTAAACTGGCAGACCGGCAGACACACATAAATCATTTATGGTTAAGTCTTGAAAATTTTTAGATCTTTGGGCCCTTGGAACTCCAATTATATGAAAGTAAGATACTTGTTTTAAACAAGCATTGTCACCTGAAATAAAACTTCAAATTACATAACGTTATTTGGCTACTGATGGGGATAACTTCAGTACTCTTGAGCATATGTACAGGGTACCTAAAAGTACGATTTCTAAATTCTTGGTACCTGTTTTATTGGCTATTTATGTCCCAAGTGCCTTATATAGTTCTAATTATCTCAAACGACGTTGTTTACTCAATAAATTTTTTATTTTTTACGAGAAAATTATCTTAAACGACGTTGTTTACTTCATAAATTTCTCCTCATAGTATTTACTGCGTTCTGGTTGGTAACTGGGCACAAGTGAGCTTCTATGCAATTGCCATGGAAACATTGAAGAGGTTGCTAAAGGTTGTTTATTTAAGAAAATTACGCTGCTTTTTTCTAAGAATTGACAAGTTTGTTAGTGGAGGAAACTTAAAACGGTTGTGTTCATAATAATTATGGAGATCCCACAGAATGTGACACTCAAAACTGAAAAAGCGTTATGAAATTTAGTGCCTGTGAAATTCAAATACTCATAAGAGAAGGAGTATGACCATTTTTTGAAATGAAAAGATGAAAACAAAGTTAATGCCATACTTCCAGGAACTGGTGAGTTCCATATCATGAAAAATTTTAATATTATTTTACATTATTTCAGTCTGAAAAAGTAATATTTTTCAGAAGAATAGCTCCAGATGATACTTTTCTGCTAAATAAAGTTGTTCTGGTAACGGGCGTATTTGGAGGATTAGGACGTGATGAAATGGTCAAGATGACAATTGATGACATTGAAGACAGAGGAGCCGTTTTACTGATCAAAGTACCAGAAACCAAGACCTGCACCTCAAAAAGTTTCACCATTGTTGAAGGAAGCGAAATAGGAGCCTTTAACTTAGTTTAAAAGTACGTTGCACTACGACCAAAAGGATGTAAACAACGTAGGTTTTTTTTAACCTACAGAAATAATAAATGCATTGAGTTACCTGTAGTAAAAAATACTATAGGAAGTGTTCCTTCTATCATAGCGAAATACCTTAATTTGGAAAACCCGAAAGGTTACACCGGACATTGTCTACGCCGAACGTCGTCAACGCTTCTTGTTCAAGGTGGTGCCTCCTTTGAAACACTAAAATTACATGGAAAATGGAAGAGTAGTACGGTAGCGGAGAGCTATATTGAAGAAAGTTTCTCATCGAAAAACTAAATTGCTACAATAATAGCCCATTTCGTTTCCGAATAAGAAAATGTTAACGTTTCGAACTAAACCGAATGCAAATTGAGGAGTTCATCATCGGTCGAATCACAGATCTTCAAACTTGGTACTAATTTTTTAGGAACATTTGAAAATTGTAATTTCTATTTAAGAGAAAATAATTAGTCGATTTTTTATGTACAGTTATAAATAAAACTTTTCTGAGTACTTGATTTATCGAACTACAGAAAAAAACATTTAGCGGGCGTTATGATTCATAATGCCCTCCATAACGCCCCGGGCACATAAATATGCTGAATATTTTATGGGAGATTGACTGGCAATGGAGCAAAATTTAAACCTGTTAATGCTCATGCTAGAATAAAAAATGTTTCTTCATTCAAAACTTGTTTATTTATTATGAAAAAAGTCATAGATGTGAAAATTGTAATATATAAGTTAGATATACATCATAACCATAGCTGTTCATAAGCATATTTCGTATGGCTTGGGACTCTTGAATCTGGCGCTCTTCATATACTGGTGGTGATTGTATATCAGATCCTGGTGAAGCGAATGGTAAAGAGACATTTGATGAACTAGAAGATGATTTTTCTCTTGTGTACTCAATACTATGAGTCATTAGTATGTTCTGGATCATAGCCTGATAATTTAGGACACGTTCGAGTGGTAATGAACGCAACCGATGAAAAAAAAAAAAATAGAAACACAGAAAAACGCTACCAAACGAAAAAGGCCGTGTGTGGATAGAACCATGGATTAGTCGTCAACCTACTTTGGGTGCTTCTGCAAAGAAGATCCTATAAGCTACATCTTGCATCATTATGCTTTTTTGCGGGTATGAGTCACCACTAGCGGCACTGGCACCAGTGTTTTCAAAGGGCTTTTTCGATCCATGCATGCAAAGATTCAAATTGTAAGCAAGTCGTTGTTTTATATGCGCAAATCAATTCACGGACGCCATTATATCCATGCATGTGTCAACCCGCCTTTAGAACATTCCCAGGAAGCACGTCATATTGGCAGAATGTCGAATATGGATTTCATATTCTGGTGGTTGCTTGGAGTGATGCTGTAGGTTTTTCGTGTTTTTCTACAGCCGAAAAGTGAATACGCCACCAAAAATCAGTAAGATGTCCCCGAGCGCCACGGCAAATAATATTAATAGCCGTCCTCTACCCGCACAGGCTATACCGTTGGGTACACTATATGAGTGTTTATGAGGGGGTATCATTTTTAATATTATGTTGGCATTATAGTAGGTGAATATTTGAAATACAATATTATTTTGAAATTATTGGTAAAATATTGGCTCAACCTATTCTGAATGTATATTTTCACTATAATATTGGGTCATTGTTAGTGTAATTTTCACCAATATCGACAAAACAATATTCTAGACATCCAGAATAAATATTGCAATCCCAATACTCCTCTCTTATCGATTCTAGGGATAAAAAGAATATTGAATATCCAAGTCTGATAGCATATTGGTTGAATATTATTTGAACAAATCATATTTACTGATATTGGATCAGTATTAGACGACATTTCATTTACTAATATCGATAAAACACTATTGTCTACGTATTGTTTTCAACATCTAAATTCAATATTGCAATGCTAATATTTCTCTCATATCGATAATGGATAAAAAAACAATATAGCATATATTATAAACTACTCACAACTTGTTTTCGGGATAGTTTAATCAGTGGCTATGATGACAAAAAGGCAAACTCTCGTGATACCTTAATTTTCAAAAAATGATCCACTTATTCATATTCAACAATATATCCAAATGATATTGTACCAATATCGGTGAATGTTTTGATGACAACATTGCTTCAAGAATATTCCCCAATATTACTATTGAAATGTCCAAGGAATATTGGAGCAATACTTTGGAATATTTTGCCAGTATTTTCATAATATTGCAGCAGTCCTATCCCAATATAAGTGATCCAAAATTTTATGTCGACAGAATGTAAAAAAATCCAAGAGGAACATGACCGGTTGCAATGAAATTTGCAAGAACAGGAAAACAACATATTTGAAAAAGTACAAAAGCAACAGGACCGGCTTCTGGAATTTTTGGATAAACAGATTGACGAAACGTGTAGAGACAGAGAAAAAATGGGATCAGAGGAGCAGAAAGCTATCAGAGAAGACTAGTTTCATAGGTTCTTCGAAGCAGGCGAAGTCTATAAGCTAGAGAGTAAGAAAATGGGAGTCTGCAGCCAGAAATGGTGATAGTCTAGAAAGCAGCGGATAGAATCGAGTATGGATGTCGATGAAGTCAATACTTGTGGCCTACCAGGAGTGCTATTTTCAAACCGTTTCGTAAACGAATTAGATTATCTGTTTCAAACCAATTCACAGGAAATATGTATGTCTGTCTCCCTTATTCGCATACGAATTGAAACCGATCGATTCGAGAATAGCACTCTTGTGCTGAATATGAACCCCTTGGCTCATTACGGTTGTCAAATATTTCACGCACAATGTACAGACTTCATTTGGAACTAGCTGCAGCTGATTTACACGATTAAAACGCTAAAGAGATGGATGCAATCTGGATCCAACTGAAGAACCATCATAGGAAAAATAGTGAAATTTGAAAGGAGTTCTGTGAGCTAGGGATTACCAATGCTATGAGTGACAGCGATTTCTCGCCCACTAGAAATCGCAAATGGAGACCTCTACTCGACAACTGACGTTCACTCTAGATTAGTGAGTGCCATTTGTAGATAACGAAGGAGTCACGGAATAGCAGACGATCTAGAAAATGATCTAGAAATGAATAGACAGGATCAAGAAACTGACCTGAACATCAAAGACATTCTACATTGGGGAAAGAACGAATGATGGAAGAGCCTCCTAGGCAAATATTTTGAATAGGGACAGACGTCTTTCACTATATTATATGATGGCATGCAGATTCAACCGATTACCCCAGCAGACATTTTCTTTGGAAAGGAAGTTCGTTTGCCTTCTGACATATATGTACAAGAGTAAAGAAGTTGCTTCATGAAACTGCTAAGCAAGACGTTGACATTGGCGATTAACAGGATTAAAGCTCATTCTGATTTGGAAGCTTATTCAGTAGGATTTAAAGGAGGCTGTAGGAAGAATGGCATTATTCAAAGACTAACTCCATCCTGGACTATACAAGGTGAAGAAAATGATCAACCATTGTTATCTACAGAAACCAAGGTAGACTTTAGGATGAATCCCTAAAATTAAAATGGTGAAGAGGTGTTTTTTTTTCGGGACGATCAAAGTGAGAGAAAGGGCAGTGTTACGGAATACCCTACGCCACTTCATGGTGAACCATTGCAAAGCGATGAATTCACTTCCTAGTACACAGTTAATGTAAACAAACCGACAACTGCTAGTGCGAGTTGGATTACGTCGCCGTCGACACGATCTCGAAGGGTGGACCAACAAAGGATGGTTCTAAACTAGCCGATGGATTATGAAATGGACGTTCTAATGACTACAAGAGTTTTCGGCATTTTTAAGAACTCTATTAGGAAACTTCGAGCAGGAGGCAAAGTTTAGTTTTCAGAAAATAGTCTCCAGTGAAATACGCTGATTATTGTAGCATTGTATTCGAGTTGTATAATTGAACAATAATGATTAGTAGATTCTGCAGGCAGGAATCTCAATATCAAAACAATATACTAGTTGATGCACGATCTACCAACATTCGATGGTGTTCATTTTAGACGAGACACGCTTTATGAAAATTTAGAGTTTTCGTGAATCATGGGTGGATCTATTTTTACAAAATTAATATACTTATTATCGTTATCAAACTTTTCCAACGAATTATTATGGATTTATCTTATCACAATTGTGATCGATTTCTTTTTCATTCTCGTCAGATATCTGTTGATAGTCGTATATCAATATCTCAGATATGGTATTATTTTAAACGTAAGGTTGCGAAGAATACAAGTGAAGTGACTTGTTTATACTCAGGTGAGGTCACTAATAATTTCCACGTAATATGTGTACAAAACCAAAATCCAGGAAAAAGAAACAAACCATGCAACAAAACCATTTTATACATCTGTGTTATAGGAATATATTTGAATAATACATTCAGAATTCAGGTTTAGTACTTTTAAATAAAAATGTTTGATAGCATACTTATATATTTAAAAATTGTTATCGACGGCTAGTTCTTTGAATCTAAGACAAACGTGGTGATTAGTGCAGTGGAAAAATTACAAGTATGTTCATCAAATAGCACCAAAAACAATACTTGTAATGTTGGTGTAACTAGGAGGTCATCCATAGTAGAAGAATAAAAAGTAAACTTCTCATTCTAATGTCACTCGCAACAGCTAGACATCTGTGCCCTGTGACAAGATATACCTAAGTAGAGGATGAAAAAAAATTTTTAGTTTAAATTTTCATAATTTTAGATTTCAAGACGAAACTGTCATTGCCATTATTATTCTGATCACGCCCCACAAACAATCATGTGAGTTAAATTCAAGCTTTATTTTTCAATTCTGCTTTACATCCTGTTCTATTTCTAGAAATTAAAAGAAAACAGGAGAACATTAGAACGAATAAGAATATTGTTGTCATAATTATTTATTTGCCTCCAAAATCCATAATACACTTCTTCAAAATACAAAAAAACTCGAAGCAATTCTGAAACGATTTATTCCACTCAGAAGTCGGTATCTCACAGCTTTCTAATGTTTTGAAAATCGCTCTCCAGTCATTTCATTTTTGAAACTGACATTGACAAAAATACAGTGAGCCTCCATATCTAACTCGATACTGGAGTCTTGGTAGGAAAATCGCCAATACAAGTCGATTTTTTATTTCTACCATGTACATTTTCGTATGAATAGTTCACCCCTTATTTCGTTCCTTACTGTAGGGGAACAACCCTTTCGACAAAGTTGAATAGCATGGGGTGGTGAGTGATAGCTTATCTGAAAGTATGTTTTATCCTTCAACAAACTGTGCAAAAAATTTGAAATATGCGTCATTACGTGTAGAGTTATTGATATTCAAAAATAAGAAAACAAAACTAACACTAACATTCAGCCCTATGCTGTATCACTTCCATTAAAAATAACGTCACCGTTAGTCGCCATTTCCGTTATTTTGATATTTCTTGGTAATAGCAAAACAACGGAAATGGCGAATATCGGTGACGTTATTTTTAACGGAAGTGATACAGCATAGGGCTGATTATCTGTTATCACAATAAATGTTCAAAATGTTCCCCGTTGACATATACATGAAGAATAAAGTCTATTTTTAGTTTCAACCCTGACGCATTGCAAGTTTCTCGAGTACTTGTTGCACACACTTTCGTAAGCTGCGCTCCCAACTCCTGAATAGAGTGGCACTGAGTCTCGTATACTTTAGAGTTTAGATAAATGAATATAAGGAAATCTAATGGGGTTAGATCTGGTGATCTTGGAGGCCATTCCACATATTCTCGGCGCCCGATCCATCGTACTGCATATACAGTATTCAAATATTTCCTCACAACAACTGCAAAATGAGGAGGAGCTGCATCTTGTTGCGAATTGAATGCAACTCAAATTCGTCTACATTACTTTCAACAGTTGCCACTATCTATTAGTGGATCTATCATTGCTTCTAGCCTTTCCAAATAGAGGACACCTGTCAAATTTTCCTCAATAAATAACGGACCTATAATGTGGTCACCCAGTGTTCCTGCCACAAATAATTTTTTGGAAAAACTAAATATCGCAAAACATAGGTGTTTCGAATAGATAGCTAGGATTTTGCAAGATATTATTGGATACAATTTCACAATATTCTAGACAGCAGCGGTCTGGATTATCGTTCGTCAGTTCATGAACCATCTTTATTTTATAGAGATGAAATATTTTTTTTTTCAGAACTCTAGTACAGTCATCTGCGGAACCTCGCTATTCAAGGCAACAACTCTACTCCATCAGGACGGATTATTTAAAAACTTGCTCATAATGTCCACTTGTTTATCTTCCGCAGTAGTTAATCGCCCAGAATGTGTTTTAGTTTGCACACTGCCGTTCTCATAAAATATCTCCAACTGTTTGAAATAATGTCTATCAATAGGGTGACCTGGAAAAGGATCATTGAATATTCGTACAGCCTTATGATAATTGCGATGAGCCTCACCAAAAACAACAATCGCTTTGCATTTCTCATTTAACCCACGTGGTGCAACCATTATTAATTTGGAGCCAAATAGCAATCATAACTCACAGCTAGAATACACTGAAACGCACTACTATCCTTGACATTAGTTTACTGTTTTGACCATTCATCCTGAAAACAATGCAAAAACACGAACAAAAACGTGCATTTAATATCCAGATCTATGGAAAATAAGTCTCACTTGACGTCTGAACCAACTCCGATATCATTTAGGGTCGAATTTAAATCTGAAGAGAATAAATTTTCATTATTCTGAAAGAATAATGACTCCAGAATTAATGAAGCAAATTTCAATTACTTTGCTTCCGATCAAATAAGACAATCTAGATAAGTAACTCGTCGCACACGCCTTAACCTCTGTTAGTAAGGGAGATCTTCCCTCACCGGCAGTGTCGTGCGTTGTTCACAGAAATATTGAGGTTCAATGAAACAGAAATAATGGAAACCCAATATGGAATGGCAACCTGAAATGATGATGGAATAATCTCTACAGGATTTTGAGAACAGCCGATGCTCTAATGACATGTTTTCTTCATAATTCATTCATTTTACTCTTTTACAATTCGGTTTCCCTTCCTCGATAGTTACGACACTGGTAGCCACCTATGAAATGACATATTTTGATTTTTAGCTTCAAATGGTCTTTTACACATTTCACAATGCTACGCCATTGCTTAATAATAAAAATTAACGATAGTTTGATACAAATTAACTCAGAATTTGCCCTTCATTCACGAAAAAACACTCCAATAAGCCAAAGGGGAAAACAAACAGAAATTTTCTGTTGTTGTTCTGTCAAATATCAAATGTAGCGTTGCCGTAATGACCAGATTATATCGACAACGAAGAATCTCCGTTCGGCAATGGAAATACTATCAGTAGTAATACTATAAGTACTTCAAAATAATCAGGTTATACATCGATAACATGTTGCATAATTATAAAGAGTGTCAGTTTGACAGTTTAAATTATTCTGTCAAACTGACACGATTTGTAATTATGCAGGAAGTTTGAGATGTATAACCGTATTTATTTTGCAGTACGTATTGTATTTGATACGATTATTTTTTGAGTAAATTAAGTAAATATATAAACAATTTATTAATTAAAATACAAATTGGTGCAATGAAAGTTACAATTATTATATACTACGTTTTTTTAACTTAGTTATTTTTGGCGCAGGAAACGTGGCCACTGCTCATTGAAGTGCTGGAAATACTGGAGGTGTTATTACTTGAACCTGCAGCGTTTTTAAAATTGGATCTCATCTTATTTATTATGTTTTGGTGATGTTGTTCATCTATCTGTAGGTAGGGTTTGATAGAATTGCTATTACCATGTCCTGTTATTTTAATAAGTTCTTGTTCCGATACATCTGCTTTTGCCAATTGTGAAACAGCAGTGGCTCGGTGAGAATGATTTGAACATTTTTTGTTTGTCATATTCAAATTTGCCAATTCTGCAGACTTTTTGGTCCATTTACTAATTTCATGCACTCCAATTGGCATATTTTTGTACCAGCCAAAGGTTTTTTCTTTTCTCCAGTTGGGATTTACTGTCAGAAATAACCTTTCTGTTTTAATATTGATGTTTTCGCTTCTTTTCATCATTAGCTCATCTAGAAGTCTCACTGGACAACGACTCACTTCATTATGGTAAGGTACAAGCCATTTTGTTCCTTTGCTCCTTCCTGTGTGGTTTTGGTAAAAATAGGATTATATTGTATTCTACCAGAGTATCATCATTTCCAGTTTCTTTTTGAAAATAATGAGTCAAGCATGACGCTCCTTCATTTCCTCTCCACGCAAGTTCTACAGAAGCAATTAAGAAAATTTTTATTTTTAATCCTTCCGGTGTATTTTCATCCCACGCTTGTATCATCTTGTCCGGTAACATTTGAAGTTCCCTTCTTTTTGAATTTCTTGCGTTTCGTGCAGCTAAAAATATGGGACTAGAGAATGGATCAATTACTCTATTAAACTCCTTCATATATTTTTCTTGTACTTGTTTTGCCGTAATGTTCCACATCGATTTAACCACATTTTCTTTATAATTTTCTCCATTACATTTTCGCATATTGAAAGCCCAATCTTTCAAAATGGACGCTATCATTTCAGTGGAAATTGATTCATTTAGCACATAGTTTCACTGCAAACGTAAGAAATTGTTTCCATACGTACTTTTTTGTTTCCACTGTATTATGAGGCTCAGTATTTTGTATACTTTCGTCTATTGCATTTGATGATAAATCCCCGAATCGACTCATTTTTGAACAATTTTTGATATACGTCACAATTTGACAGTTCTGTTTTTTGTATATTATGTCGATGTGGTTACTATGAAAATGAAATTATTTTAAAATTTTCGATTGGTGGAGCTACTCTATGTATAATCAGGTATTATCGAAATTATACGAGGTAACTTAACTAAATTGGACATTCTGATTGGTTGAAAATCATACGAAAAAAATAATCGTTCTTACATGCTCCCAACAAGCTGCAATGAACATTTCAATTGCCTTCCTATTGTCATATATTTCATCCAATACAGTATTTTTGGGTTCTCGTTCTCGCCATGAGTATACTCGACAGAAATCAAAATGTAGCTGACGTACTTATTGTATCTTTAAAAAATTGCGACATGGCAACAATATCATGATTTGAGGGATTACATTATGAGAAGATATTACACGGTTGAATAGAGAATAAAACCCCCTTTCAAATGAGCTATGGCTCACCATCCCACGCTATTTGAATTTTTTGTAAGGGTTGCTTCCCTCCAGTAAGGGACGAAACTAGGGATAAACTATTTTTATAAAAATGTACATAGCAGAAATCAAAACTCGAATTTCGGCGATTTTCCTAACAGTAGTGCAGTAACGAGTTAGATGGGGGGGGGGACACTGTATATCGGTATTAGGTGATCAATCAGGAGTATTAGGTACAATGATCAACTCGATATTTTGAAATTTTGTTTGGCAGAGCGGCTGAACAAATCGTTATATACCAGCCATCGATACCAATTCAAAATAATCAAAACATCTGGAAAGCAGCGTATAGAGAAATAGCATTGTGTGATCTGAGTAAAGCATTCGACTATGTATCACATGAAATTCTCTTGAAGAAATTAGAAAAATACAATTTCTCCGACAACAGTGTAAAGTTGGTTGAATCTCATTCGTATAATCGTTTTCGCACTGTAAGAGTGTGAGAAAATCCACCAACAAAAGAAAATATCACAGCTGGTATACGGCAGGGATCCATTTAGGGACCTCTTTTGTCCATAATTTGATTAACGATCTACCGCATGGTGTAAAGGTAGCATTATATATTTCTTATGTTGACGATATCTCAATCCAATCGAAGGCAAAAACTGAATAGTAAAAGATTTTTATTTGAAACAAAAAACAACAACCACGTCTACATTGGTAGACAATACGACGCTACGGCTCTGCTATTCCCATACAATCTATCGCTCCATTCACTGAGGAGATTTTTTATTAACCGTTACTAGAAATCCAATAACCCTAGCAAGAAACTCTAATAGCATAGGGGACAAGCGAGCTATCACCTGTGGTTATAAAGTCGACATTGCTGATTATAACTCACTTGGGATAAATAGAAATTGTCGAATAACTTAGTTTATCTATGGCTAGTAGACAATGTTTTTGTAGTAGCTGGTAAACTTTGCTACCGTAAGCGAGTGCACCTACTTATGACTAAAAGACATTGCTGTAGTTGTAGGAATCTGACTTTGCTACCGCTGGTGTGTGCAATTACCCATAGGGCATTTTTTATGTTGCAGGTATGCTATGGTAACACATATATCTATTTCTGTAACTGTATGGTTTTCAATGAAAAATTATTGCAAAAAGTCTGTCGGAATGTGTTCTAACAGTGACAAACAAGAAAGAAGTTCCGAAATGAAAGATGTAAGACAAATGGGTCAGGTGAATAAATTTCAGCAGAAGCTCTTACTATGGATTCATATTCCGCATACTAACACGAATGTGTATGTCTCGAAAAAACTTCAGTAATAGCATTTGATTATATTCATTCACTTCACCCATTATAAAATAATTACTATGTTGCTTGTTTGCAAGGAGCACTATTCGGCATTATGGCTGGACTAGAACAGTCGGTAACACAGAAACAATAGTTATTAGTTCTTCGTTTTCTCATTTCTAAACGTAAGAACCTTCAAATGTTCATTGCGTTCGTGGAGGGGGTAATTTCCGTCAGAATTTCAGCAAAACATCGAATAACCACAGCATGGAACAAAGTAGTGGTAAGTAGGTTCTTCGAGTAATATTTTAGTGGCAGGTTGACAACTGTATTACCGTAAGTGGATGAACTTCTATGCGATGATCCACTTATCGTAAGCGAAAACCTTACGGTCATAGGCATGTAATTCATTAGTGATTATTCACCTGTGAAATTATGATTTTCTGATTGAAAAACTTACTGTCCTAGACTGACTGCCTAATAGCGACAGCATTATACCTACCTGTGGCTGAAAGACCACCTTCAGCAAAATAATTTTTGCTGCCATAGAATTTGAATGTGCTACTTCTATTCTATAATTTGTTATAGTCATAGTATTTCTTATTACAGTTGCAAGAAATATCCCAGCAAAAACTTTAATAGCTGAATTTTCCTCAGTGTTTTCAACCAAATCACGCTGGCTACTCCAAAAATAATAATCCACAGAGAAGTGACTAGAAAACCACCAAAAACCTTAACATTGTCTAACGTCCATCCTTTTCTAATGACGTTTCTCACAGACTCAATGGGAATGGTGATGGATAAGCTCTCGGAACCCATTCTCAGCAATGGTGACATGCCTTCAAGTGGCCACATGAATCCTGAGAAAAAAAAAACGATTTCGCGGTACATCAGAGTCTTCTCGTAACAATGACGATTGTCAAACTCACCACTTATTAAAATCATCGTGTTCGACATGCCACAAATTAAAAGAGAGAAGCCATGAGACCATTGGATATCACAGAAATAAAATAACCTAAAAATAAAATAAATTTATTTTCTTTACTTATGCCATTTTTTCATGAAATCGAATGACTTTTATTGGTTTTGGCTCGCCAAAATTTCCAAGCACATGCAGACATGCATGTTCCAAAGTTTTGCCTCTCATCAGTGCCAGGGTAGATCGGACAACATTATAATTGCCCCCCCATTGTCATTCCCAGCCAAATGAAAGGATATTCTTCTGTTTTATCACAAGACAAGCACTTGGGTTTTCTTAGAAGAACGTTGCACAAATATCTAACAGATGTAGTTCAATGTCCGTCGTGGTATTATCTAGGGATGTAGTTGTTTTCTGACAGATGTCTGCCTATATTTTTCCACTTTGTGGAAACGCTTGGGTCTTTCGTATTCATTTCACCATGGTGATACTCTCCGATACACATAATTTTGAACTTGTTTGAAATATTACAGGCAACTAATGAATAAACAGTGGATTAGTTAAAGTAAAATGAAAATGGGGTTACGACATATCTCACAGTTTACTGACGTTGACTCACACTGTGTTCTGTAATACACAAAACTTCATATTGAAAAACCCAAATGTCTATGAAAACTGTATGATGTCTGACACTTTTATTTTAATATCTGTACTATGATTGTCTCACATGAATATAATGTGGCATTTCACTGGCTTCAAAATCATAAAAATGAATATTATTTTTTGGGGGTGCAGGTTCCAGCAGAACTCACCTATCTGTATTGGCTAAAAAATAATCAAAATGGTACACGCGATAAGCGAAAGCGTTTTTTTTTTTCCTCTTGGATGCTGGTCCTTTCGCCAGCTTCACTTCAGCCTCTTGGGTTGTGTGTTTTCCAGGGTATTTTTACAGTACCTATTCCGTAACTCTAGTCCCCTGTACCAGTCTGTACATGTTCTTCACCGGTTGACTGTTGTATTCTTCGCGTGTTGGTCTAGGATTCCCGAAAATTGCCAGTCTTTTGCGGTCTAAAGCCTCGCATTGTGACAGTACATGTTTGGCTGTTTCCGTCCCTTTACCACAGATGAAGTACTACCACATTGTCTGCAGAAAAGATCTCCGTTCTACAGCCCCATTTTATGCAGGTGTTTTCTCATTGGACTGTGACCAATGAGAAGGCCCGTCATTATTCTAACTTGATTCCTGCTCAGCTTGAGTAGTTCTTCAGTTTTGTATTTTGATGGTTCTTTAATGAATTTTTTCCCGTGGTGCATTAGAGGGGCTTCATGCCATCTCTTCTTTTGTTTTCATTCGACCCAGTCCCGAATGCATCCTCGAACATTGGATTTGTTAATCCCGAGTGCGGAATATATGGAGTTGATGTACCCCCTCTGGCTAGCTCATCAGCATTTTCATTGCCCTCGATACCACAGTGTCCTGGATCCCACATCAAAGTTAATTTGTTGTGTTCTGTGAGAGTACTGAATTCTTCTCGGCATTCCCAAACCAGTCTTGATGTCACTTTCGGGTTCATAAGAGCCTTCAGTGACGCCTGGCTGTCTGTGCATATTTTGATCCGTGCGATACGCATTTACCCCATATTGATTTCTCTAGCGCATTGCAAGATGGCGTACATCTATGCCTGGAATACGGAGGTATTTGTTCCGAGTAAAACGCTTATTTTGGAGTTCATCCCCTCACTGTATATTCCAGCACCAGTTCCTTCTCTGGTTTTGGATACGTCCGTGTACTAGATCTTCTCTCCAGGTTTGCCTCTGATGTTGTCATCTGTCCATTCCCTTCGATCTTGCGATAGTTTTTATATAGATATTGAGGTTGTAAGCATAACCCCCCTATTCTATAGCGTAGAATCCACTGGCGCTGAGGAAATATGGGGTTGTCATTCGAAATTAAATGAGTTTCACAATTTTTGAGATAGACTGAATTCGGCGCCAACTTCTGAGCACCTCGTACAATTTTTTGGAAAATTTTCCAAATATTTAGGATGCTTCAGGACTTACTCAGGCAAATTCTGACAATTTTTAACCTGACAACCTTTTTTTTCGGAAGTTTAAGATTGAACCCAAGTGCAGTTTTCGATTTTTCAGCTTAGCCGCTTTTGTCAGTTTTTCAATTTATTTATTTGGTCAACCCTGAGGCCAAGCCCTACTGAAAAAGTCTTCCACTTGGATTTTTCCGATATAAAGACCATAAAAAAGTAAAGGAACACAAAATTAGGCCTATAGAAGACGTCGAATTTTTACGATGATCGATTTTTGGTCCCAAAATTTTCAAAAATTGGTTTTGAGTAGTGCACCTCAACCAAATCGTCTTCCGCTTTGTCAGATGATTACATAGTCACTTTCTGAATGAAATTATCTTAAGGGATGGAATATAAATGGTCGAAGAAGTTGTAGGCATTTTCCCTTCATAGTGGAGTGGTCCCTGTCGATTCCAAAAATATTTGAAATTTCGGATTTTCGAGAGATGGAATTTTGTCCCACCAAACGGAAGAAGTGAAGCTCCTCATCGTTGTTTTTGACTCGCTGATTTCTAACTATAGTGTTCGGTTGAAGTTTTTCCAAATTATATGCGTCAACTGGCTGTGATCGTTTTTTTATGTTAATCAATCTCCTTCCTAAAAATGGCATGAAATCGATATTAAAATACGTGTGAAATACTTGAATAAACTGTTTTCTAATGTGTAAACGTTATTCAAAATAATCTGAAAAATTACCAGCTCAAACGAACTCAATTTATTTGTTTTGCAGGAATGACAGAAACCATGGAAGAGTTGTCTAATGTCAGGGTGAGGGACCTCATCTCAGCGTATGAAAGTAAAGCAAGTGCCACACAAGTTGTATACTCACGGCCCAGAGCCAAATCTCTGGGAAATGTCCTGTCAAAAAATGTTGTAGTGAAGGAAAACGAAGTCATAACCCTGGAAGATGTGGAAAAGGCACTGAACAAGTTTCAAGTGAATCTTAGTTTTTACAGCGTGTATGATAAACAGAAACATGTTGAATTACAGAATCAACTATTCAACATATTAACAAGTATCGGTAATGTCAGAAGCGATTCAGGAGATGAGCTAATGATGAGAAAATACCTTACAACTATCACACTTAGTATGGTTTCATCCCTTAATCAGAAATTGCCTTCGAATACTCTATCTAGTGAACAAAATGCATATAAATACACCTCCTATGCGACATACAAAAAAGAAAAAGAGGAAAATGACCTCAAACAAAGTAGAGTATTGGAGAATTCGCCTAAACAAATGCTCCTTGTTTCTAATCCTTCCACTTCGGAGGTAGACGAGTCTGCGATTTCTGTGAAAAAACTGAGGGAACGTTACCAATCACCGAAACAAGAGTCCAAAATACTCACTAGTCGAAATGCAACGACATATTATGACGAAGCAGAATATGAAGCGAAATACTCGCTGATGCCAAAAAAATATGTTGCTGAAGAACAAAAGTTCACCGAAACGACTGCTTCTGATACAGAAGTTGACGGAAAGTATTCAGAAGTTGATGCGAGTTATTCAGAGAGAAACGAGAATAAAGAAGATTTATCGGTATTGAAGTTGAGGATGTTATTTGAAAAAAAATCAGAGGAGACTTCAAAGGGACTTCAAGTTATTCTGAATGAGACTGAACCACAACATGGTCGGTTTAAATTCAAAGTTAACACTTCCTATCTCGTGAAACAAGAAGATGAAAAATGGTCCAGCACAATTTCAAATAATAATGCTGATTTGAGTGATGTGTCAACTGACGAGCACGTCGCTGAGAGTATGATTGAGTCAAACTATGTGACTGCTGATAATTCGATCAATGAATTTGAGGAAGATAGCGATACACATGTTGAAAGTGACAGTGATCCAAGTTCTTCAGAGAGCACGGCAAGTGCAATTGAATTGAATTATATCGATGATATCGATGAGAAGACTAATTGATGTGACTACCAAGCCAACCCCGTCTCTCATGTATCTCCAGTCGCTCCCAACAAAAAATGTATGATATCTCCTATTTGTATATCATTGAGGATCTCTGCAAAAGTTCTCTGTTTCTATAGCAATAATAATCAATGCTCTGATTTTTTGAATTAGACAATTACAGAATCAATTGAGTATCTAGTATTATTATCTGAATTAATATTATTTTCCTTGACTGTTCTTTAACTCACTGTAATGCTGTACCTTTACCACATAGTAACGCAAACAAATTCCTAACAATATTTTGAAAATCAGTCGATCAAACGAACTTACCTTGAAGTTCGATCGTAATTTTATGAAACCCACAGTCGGACTATAGCACTGATAATCACATATATTGCGACACTGTACGCTCTTTTCCACGCATGTTCACAATTATCCGCACCTCATTTTTTCAAAGCACATGTATTCCGCAACTTTTCGGGAAGAGAAAAAAAGGATTAGAAAAATAAAACAACTAGAAAACAAAATACACTTAAGTTTATCCGATCATCTTTCATATAGACCTTACTGATCATTTCATAACTTCTGTAAACCTATCTATGTTTTAAATGTCAAAATAATATTGCTGATGAAAATAAAACAATACGTATAAAATTTTGCATTATGGAAAAATTATCAATTCGTTAAAAACCGAGAATTGGAATGACTCAGGAATTCCCAGGAAGAATAAACGTTAAACGAATACATAGAGAAAAGTATATAGAAAAAATAAAACCAGAAAATATAATAAATCGAAACCATATTATAACTTCGGCGGTGATATCTTCTATCTACAGAAGAGACTTGATAGGAAAAAAGTTGATCAAAAACCACACACCTGGAGAGGAAAGACACAACAAAGAGTATAGGAATGAATTGAATAATTAATAATAATAATTATTTTGAAGGAAATATGCATGAAGCTCGAAAAATTGTAAAAAAAAACTGGAACGTCATAAACGAAATGATAGGGGGAGAACAATAACACAAGATTCAAATACTGATATTAAAAACGCCAAAGGTACTATACAGGAGGACAATAGAGAAAAATCTAATTTATTCAACAGTTTTTTTACACATTTGGGCAAAACCATGGCAAATAAAATCGAACACAGAAAGTAACCAGAGAATTCTTTAGAAGAAAGGGCAGTGATAGTATCTTTATTCCTGGAGCCAGTGATGGAGACAAACGAAATAATTCATATTAATATCAAACTTCAAAAAAATGTTCTCCAATGGAAAACACTATTCTAATAGTAGAGATATAATGAGAGAGCTTTGGGAGGAGGGAGTCAATGACCTATTTCAAGGTCAACTATTCGTGTCATGTTACACACGTTTCCGGTCATTTAAGAGGGAAAACAAAAGAGATATGAGGGATTCAAAAGTTTTGGTTTTGCGTTTACAGGTCGTCTATGCAGTCCCGAGTGCGATTTGAATAATATACGAACAATAATGATTGTAGATGGAATATTCCGAGTTTTAAAGTGTGATAATAATAATGATGTTTAAAAAAGTAGGAAAAAAACATGGTAGTTCTTAACGTATAGAGGGTGTCTCATTAACGTGTTAGAAGAGGAAAAACAACAGGGTGTCTCTGAAAATGGTTGTACAGGGCGTCTCAAAAAACACCATTTAAGAGGGGCAAAAACATGGCTGCTGCTTGTCACCGTGCTATACCGGGTGTACGGACATTTAAGAGAAGAAACATGGCTGCCTATGTCATTTGTCGAATGTAAGGTGGGAAAATGGACCAAAGGAAAAACGTATCATTGGGGATATGAGGGATTCAAAAGTTTTCGTTTTGCGTTTACAGGTCGTCTATGCAGTCCCAAGTGCGATTAGAATAATATATGAACAATAATGATTGTAGATGGAATATTTCGAGTTTTAAAGTGTGATAATAATAATGATGTTTCGAAAAGTAGGAAAAAAAACATGGTACTTCTTAACGTATAGAGGGTGTCTCATTAACGTGTTGGGAGAGAAAAAACAACAGGGCCTCTCTCAAAATAAACCGTTTAAGAAAAAAACATGGCGACTGCTCGTCAAATGGAATACTACGGTGGAAAATGAGTATTCCCGGTGGAAAATTTGGCATGAAACGTATACAGGGAGTCACAAAATGTATTGTTTAAGAGAAAAAAAACAATAGAATGTCTCAAAATACATCGTTTGAGAAAAAAAACTTAGTAGTTCAACGGGTGTCTAGCGTTTCAACGTGCGATCTCAATGAGGAACGTATACAGGGTGCCTCACAATACAGCATATGAGAAAAAAACACGGTGTTTTAGCGGGGGTCTCGCGTTTCAACGTGTGATCCAAATGAGAAACGTATACAGGGTGCCTCAAAATACAGCATATAAGAAAAACAATCATGATGGTTCAACAGGGGTCTAGCGTTTCAATGTGCGATCCCAATACAGTGTCTCAAAATACATCGTTTCAGGAAAAAAAACTTGACAGTTTAACGGTGGTCTAGCATTTAAACGTGCTATCCCAATACAGGGTGCCTCAAAATATATCATATAAAAAAACATGTCGGTTCAATGGGAATCTAGCGTTTCAACGTATGACGCTAATGTCATCAAGAAATATATGTGAGGTACATTTTCGATTTATTTATTGGTAAATATATGAATTAACGAAGTTTCGGATCTCTACAAATCATCGATAAATAAGCTTTTCCGGTTTGTCAGAATTGAGATAGAAGAAAACTAACGGTGAATTCAAATTGCCCACATCGAGGAGAGTCCAAATCTGCAATAAGATGGCTACTTTCGATTTCCACTTCCAGTCGACCGATTTCGATAATTTTGTCATCTATGGATTCGCCTCGATGTCAAGAAACATATTCGTTCAAGGAAAATATTTTTTATATATATATAAACGTTACTATCCATAACAACAAACATATCCCTCAGTTTGTCAAGTTTTTCCTATACCAACGACCAAAAATCCCGTGAAAATTCGATAAATGAGAAACTTGTTTGTTGGAGAAAAAGAATATCACTCTTCATAAAAATACTTTTATTTCACATGCCTTTGAAGCTGATATCAAAGGTTGAGAGTGCACCGTAATCTGAAAGTCAGAGGTCTCTAGATTGGACCAGTCGTTCTTGAGAAAACTCCTCGAATATCCACCGATAATCGTTAACTGAATGCTGGTAAAAGTGAGTAGATTTTTTTTATTGTGGGCATAATTTTTCTGTTTGGTTGTTTTACACCTATTTCCTAAGAATAAAATGTCTAGTTACCGCGTACTGTGATATTGCGAATGATTTACATATACATATATACCTATACATATTATAGTCTCTGAGATATCAAGAATGATCAACAGTGATTGAGTTTTTGGTTTGTTTTTTTATAGAATTCACAACAATTTCAATAAAGTATTGGAAACTTGACCGTAAACTTGAATTTTGTCAGTTTGTTGTTTAGTCGATTCAAATATACAAACATTCGATGTGGAATAGTATATTCTATAACAAAGTTAAAATAAAATGCAATGCGAGTAAGATATTCCGATTGTAAGCGGAAAGGGAGCGCGAGGAACCACGAGCATTTCGAATTTCCATTCCAACCGAGTTACAAACTATACTTTCTCCACGATCAAATATTTCAAATATTATCAAATGCAATCATAGGACACAATAATGTTGACAATATTAATTCAATAGTCAAGGCTTATGTTATTATTGCTATACAGTGTGAGAATATTTTTCAAGAAAGAGAGAATGAAATGCATTCAAACTGCATAGGGATGAAGGTGTTGTAGAATACTATTTTCAATCTCAAGAGAAATAATGTTAGTAATTATTCTGTTATCAAATTTGATTTGAGAATATGCAAATTCTGTGATTATTATTGAAGAATTTTGATTCCGTAATCCACGAGTATAAGCCTGGGAAGGAAATATCAGTTCCTTTCGAAATACGTCTGAACTTGTAGCTTACCTATGGCTGTAACATTTAGCACTTTTTCAGTATTATTTGGAAGTTCGATTTTATGATAATAACAATGTCAATTTTATTGACAATAACCATACATATTAATATCAGAAATTTAATACAAGTATAAAGGTGGTTCAAAAGGAGTTCGAAATTCTGTTCGTAATCAGATTTTGTTCTTCCTCTCAATCATGTTATTCTAATCAATACAATATCGATAAAGATTAACAATACATGAATACTATTTCAATCAATATTTCAAACAATGGGCCACCTAAAGGAAAAAAAAGAAACTTGTAGTTATGAACAAAATAAACGAAACTGCTAATCAATTTAAATAAGAATAATAATTGAAGCAGTTGAAAAATAAAACAAGAAAAATAAGAGGAGAGAAAAAGAGAAAATGAAGAAAAAGGAATTTTTGTGTATAACCTACATCATTCCATCGTAAATAAATTCTGCATATTTTTTTTCACACAAACCATGTATTGTTCAGGAAACATGGAGGAATTTCAAGTAATACATTGAAGAAATTTCATCGAAAGTAATAATAATAATATAGTAAAGAGGACAGCTATTATTATCATTTGCCGTAGCGCTTCAGCCGTATGAAAACCAGGAAAACCTACAGCAAAACCCCGTGTGATCGATAATTGACGCGATAAAAATATGCATTATTATTGAAGTGTTATACGACCATTACTCCCTTATCAAATCTCATATACGGAAATGCAAGTTCTCGAATATTCAAGAATGTCCAGATTGTTTTTTTTTACAATTAGAATATTCGATATTATGAACTAGGACAAAAATTAGTACCTTCACGTCATTCGCTGGACTTCTCGGTTTCGTAACAGTATGACACACTTAGAATCGTTGATGAAAACTTTTATCAACATCAACACTGCATACTATTTGAGATAATTTTTCCAATGACATTGAGATTTCATGGCTTTAGAAGATTTTTGAAAGGAATGAAGCAAACCTTTCCTTGGTCTAACATGATTCTTACGCAATAGTATATTACATTACTAGTGCGGAAAGTGACATTTTTCACACGAGTGAAAAATATCATTTTCGCACGAATAATGTACAATATTTTTCCTACGACCACATAATAATTGTGCCAAATAATGTACTTATAAAAATATTTTGACGTTTCACACAAATTTTTCAACGCCTGCTTCTTATATATAATAAATAACTAACAAAACAATTACAAGATTGCCTGACTAAAGTAGAGATTTGATATATCAAACTATTCAACTAAAATGAACATGAATTTTGAAAATTCCTTGCTTTATTTAGATGATTCAGAATACTTCTAAATGGATATTTGTTTAAATCACACTCCAAGAAATAAAGATGATATTGACATGTGTCCAAGAAAATTTAATGAATAGTCCTACTGAGAACCATTCAAACTTCATTCATTTTAAATAATTAATTTAAATACAAAATATTTTTTTATGATATAATACCGACGAGATCAAAATCATAATTAGACATCTTTTATTTTTGATAATAATTACTAATCAAGATACACTTTGATGCAATATATTTTCTTTTCATATCTTTCTTTTCATAATATAATTTATGGTAGGCAGCGGGACTCGACGTGACTTCTGACGAAGAGTACGCGGGTTCGATCCTCGTCCGCGGAATTTTTTTTATTAAGGCAATGAAAATAATTAAACTTCTCAAATAGACTGCTTCAAGATTTTGTTGGTAGGATTTTTAGGGAGGATATTTTTGCTGCTTCCACGCACAATTAATGCACCTAACTTCACTACATACTCAAAATAACTTTTGACGTTTGACATAAATTGTTCAAAGCCTGCTTTTTATATATAATAAATACTTAGCAAGATGATTACATGGAATTGATATAAGAAACTATTTAACGAAAAGGAACATACATTTTGAAATTTCCTTGCTTTTTTTAGATGATTCAGAATTTTTTGAAGTGGATATTTCGTCGGCTTAGTGCAAGAAGTTACTATCTAACAATCTAATGTGCAAGAAAATTTTATGAATAGTCCGACTGAGAACCATTCCGACTTCATTTATTTTCAATTATTATTTTTAAATACAAAATATTTGAAAAGTGTAATTTTTTTCAATATCATAATGAAAAAAAAGTATCCATGGGCGAGGTTCAAACCCGCGTACTCTTCGTCAGAAGTCATTACGTCCCAGTACTTTACGAACTGAGCTAACGGATCGTGCGGAAATTTATTTTTCGCGCCTGTGCGGAAAAATATTTCGCACTCTTGTGATATAAGCCTCTTTCATCCGTGTAACTATACAGTGCGATATGCGTTACTATCCCATGTGGTCGTCTTAAATTTCAATATGTTGAATTCAGGCTTCTGAACAGAAGTTACCGTGGTCACAAAAAAATTCTATGTATAATTTACGAGATCAAAAGTGATGAAGTTGTAAAATGTCACTTTCAGGCCACTATTGACTGAAGTTTATTGGTGATAATATCACAAAATTATTAGTGGGTTTTTCATCTACACCACAGTTTTTTCGAAGCAAATTTTTCAAAAATATACAGGGTAAATCATGACTTTTTCTAAGTTGCGGAAATTGAAAATAATTTTTGAATAAAGCATCAACTTCATGAGTCGGATCGTATAAAAATTTATGTTTCTGTGTTTGATATATTTAAATGAATTGATCAAATCACGCAATCCAAAGAATATACAACAGAGATACGACGCGTATACTTTCACTCTCCTCTGTATATATGAAAAAATACATATTTCATTGATTCAGCCGATTTTATCAGGTATATCCAAGAAACTTCAATTTCCGTACGATCCGATATATGACGACGCTTCATTTTGAAATTATTTTCTTTTGCCGTAACTCGGAAAGTCATGATCGTATATTGTTTAAAAAAAATGCTCAGGTAACATAGTGTTGCACGGCCAAGTGGTATAATGTGGTGTAGATAAAAAAAAACATCACTAATTTTGTGATATTACCACCAATAAATTTCATTTAACCTGAAAGTGACATTTTACAACTTCAACACTCTATCTCGTAAACTATACATAGAATTTTTATGTTCTCGCGGTAACTTCTGTTCAGAAGCCCGAGTTCAACAGCTTATTAAAATTTTGGATAATTTGACCGATAAACTTTTTGCATGAGAAGTGTGCGTGGTCCTTTATGATTATGAAGTCGGAATTTTGATCTTCTGAAATAGGAACTTCCTAGTTCAAAGTCGGAATTTCCGAATTTGAAGTCAGAGTTAGTTTAAAATCAGAATTATTGAGTTTGAGGTCAAAAGAACAAAAGTTCGAAAATAAAGTTGGAAGTAGGAAAAACAAAATTTCCGAGATAGTTCTAAGTGGTCTAAGCGCAATAGCGATGGCTTCAGCTTGAAGAGCTGCCTCATCTGTCTTGTTAGAAAATTTGAGCCAGACAGAGTTCTACACGTAATGATTACTTCAACTGTAGTATGTTTTTGCTGAATAGAGTCTGATTTGGGTATGAAAACTCGAAGAGGTCCCTATAATATGATGGTTCATTAGGTGATAATAAAATACAGTACAGGTATTTGGTCTGTTTAGTAATAGTCACCTTGAACCACATCACTTCAAAGTCTTCTGGCTCCAAACTCTTTTAGCGTTGGCATATTTCACTTTTTTTCCTAGTCGATAGTCGGTAGTCGGAATATTATGAATAATCAAGAAAATATCAATAATTTCCATGATTTTGGAACTGATAGAAAAAATGTTCCTAATAAACAACCAAAGTGGATCCCACATACACCAATCAACCTTTGAAAACTGTCCTACATGGAGAATGATCAGAGCTGCAATACCCACCATATCCTCAAGTAGTATGAAATTATAGAAATGGTTTTCAGTTCAACTGTAACTTATTTGACTTAAAGGGACATCCCAGAGTTCGTAATTGTGGAAAATAAAGTTCCACATGGTTATATTCTGGACTTTTTGCTCTTCATTATGTACACACAATCCTCAGGAGCATTTTGAAGGTACGTCAGAGGTGTCTTAGGCTAGAGAATGTTCACTGCTGCTGGCTGCTACTGTGGGTGTATGGTGGATGGCTTCTTCGATTTTGTTCCCAACGCTCCCAATCCTAAAATCTACTGGCGCCCCTGATATTTGCAGCGCCTAAGGCTTCAGCCTAATCAGCTTATTATGGGTGAAACGCTTATGGCTTTCCCTTTCGTCAATCGGCTTCTTCTTCATGAGCAACCCAGAAGTATTAGAGAGTAACACATGAGTGAGCTTTGGGAAACGAGGGCTCATCTTTTAACTTGATTTTGTTACACTAGCGACATTTTTCGCTTTCTCAAGCACGATTAGCAATCGACTGAAATGGTCTTTCACCGTGCTCAGGATTGCTTGACTTCGAATACAATCTGATTTATTCACTACAGTTGTATTCTCTGTATTCAACGTGCTAGGAATCGCACGTTAAAAGGTAAGACCTCGTTAATCCTTAGCTCGCACAAGTTTCGACTTCTGAGGGCTGTCGTTTGTAGGGGGATGAAAGCTGGTTAACGGAAAAAACAATTTTGAACAATTTGCACTTCAGTTTTTCAAATTAATATTCATTTATTTATTATTTTTATTATTATTCATTCATTACTATATTTATAATATATTTACTATCATTGCTTTTTCCATTTTCTATTATTTCACAGTATATCACCATTAGCCATAACAAACAAGAATTATTTCAAAGAATTTAAAAACTTTTCCTGTTAATTATTGTGATTATAGATACTGCATCCGTAACCTTAGCTATTAATTCTTATCAGTTGATTGTTGGACTTTGTATGTCTGTCGGATCGATTGCTTAGTAATAGCAAAACAACGGAAATTGCGAATAACGGTGACGTTATTTTTAACGGAAGTGACACAGCATAGGGCTGATTGTTGGAAGCCAGAAGTCAAATATCTGGGACATATAATTGAAAATAAACTCATCTGGAATAAGCACGAAGAGGAAGTAACCAACAAAGAAACTTTGCGGGAAAGAACTGGGGAACCCAAAGAACCTGCAGTGGATGTATATTTAATCAGTGAGGCTTATTATTACTTACGGGGCAGTGGTCTGGACAAAACAGTTCAGCTTTGTGAAAAAATTCAGCACAAAGCTGAGTAGCAAAAGATTTGGGTTGAAGACCACCCACGACTCAAAAGAAGTGTCATTAAATGGTACACAGATGGACAAAGAACAAGAGAAGAAACTAGAATAGGAGTATATGGACATAGAACTAAGTGTAGGTATATCCCCGATTATTATTTCCAAGAGGAAGTCTACACCATTGGAAAATGTGTTCAGTTCAATAAAGAAAGAAATATTTGCACAAGATTATCATCATGTCAGACAGCTAAGCAGCTCTGAACTGCAATGTTATCAACTCGAGATAGTTTGGGTGTGCATTAAGACACTAAATTAACTAGTCATTAATTACAATGTTACCTTTCTATGGGTTTTTGGGACACTGGAGAGAAGACTTACTTGCAAAAATGAAATTACTTAAACACCATTTTAGGGACATAAACCCTTTTGCAGGAAGTATACTAGCACAATATTTGATGAACTTGAAATAAGTATAACAAAAGATGCCAATACTGTATAGACTCACAAGGAATTTGGCTGGCCAAGATACTACTAGAACCAAAAGAGATCAAATGACCACCAGTAAGAGTAAAAACCAACTAAGAATACTAACGGAAATTCTAACATAGCACTGCTAGATGCGAGGGTATCTTGAAGAACTTGGATTAGTAGAGGAAGAAGAGAGTAGATTTTGCGAGTAACGACGTAACCTCCATCCACATTATCTCAGAATACATTACTCTGCAAAATCCGAGGGTAAGATACCTCGGAGAACATCGAGTAGAAGAACTTCCTGAATTTTTTTAAATCCATCGGACTGAAGGAACTGATCTACAAGTTGAGACAGGCATTCTAAACGGCTGGGAAGCAGAAGTATGTATATACCATAGACCTTTTCACTCTAAATAAAATAGAGAAACTAATTTGTGAACTGATCAAGAAACATACTTTTTATGAGGTATATATTTGTCTTGGAACTGATCTAGTATGGTAGAGCAATTGAAACCATTTACCACTTAATCAAGTATCCAGTTTACCTGTGTTACAGTTTTTGCTAAAAACATTCATGCTGTTGATAGTTCGGAGCCAGAAAATTCAATACGATAATCGTCGAGTATCGCCTCCACTGGAGAAATTTGGATTTAGGTTGATATTTTTGAATTACAAAACAAGTCGATAAATAGTATGAATTGATAAGATCGTTGGCTGTGGAAACATTCAAGAATTCTTGCGAAAACTTTCCTCTTTCGTTGAACGTGATCGATATTGAAGTCCTCATATAGAGTGTAACTGTTGAGGCAGTAACAACATTATTAATAATTTCATTTTCAGGAAAATTACATATTCTCAATATTGAAGCACCACTAAATATCGGTCACAATTTCATAGTATAAATTTTTTGGCTGAAATACCCTATGGCTTTATAAACAATACTAAAACTCATATACAGTGCGGCTTTCAATAGTCCCCCCCCTTGTTGAATTTTAAACAGATTGACGAACAAACATAAAAATAAGCGTTCGGAGGGTTTTACCGATACTAGTTTTTGAAATAAAACACATTGTGATTGCTCGATAGATGACGCGGGGAGGCACATTAATTAAAAAAATTGAAATGGCATGGGGGGGGTCATGTATCACATCGTTAATTTTTTGAATTTCGTTCCATTCAAAAAAAGAATTTGTCCCGTTATCACATCAAACCATTCAAAGTTATCGTGGTCAGGTGAGAAAAGCGATTCAGACCGCCAGATCCGCTTTTATATTCTGACATATCAAATGCATATTGTGAAAAAATGTAATAACAAAAATCTTAAAAAATTAGATGGTTGAAAAGAGGATTGCATTATATTTTTAACGACTTGACACGTGACCCCTAATGCCATTTAAAATGTCATCGATCAATCCATCCATCGATCAATCACAATATGGTTTATGTCAAATAGTACCTATCGGTGAAACCCTCCAAACGTTTTTTTTTTGAGTTTGTATGTCAAACCATTCAAAAGTTGAAAGCCGCACTATATAAATATTGATACCTATGGTGTGAATACGAATGTGTAGAAAACAACACAAATAGCATAACCACATCAATATCGCTCGACGCGCGTTTAACTCACAAAGTTAGAATCATCTTGAGCTACAGCTTTCTAATTGAGAATACGCCAACTTACTCTACAGTGACATTCAAAACGTAATAAAACAAATGGAAAAAATCATTAATTGTGATTTTTTGAAATCAAAAAATTTGTCATCAACTTGGCTCGTCTTGAAACTTACCTAGCCCCTATCAGATTCACAGAGTATAAAAATTGAAAAATTGTATTTTTCAAAAATTATTTTTCGTAAAAAAAGTAACATCTGGATGAAATTTTTCAATTAATTCATCAAACCAATACATGACATGAAATCTAAAAATAAATCAAATGAACGGTAAAAAAAAGAATAAAATATATTTTAAACGTGTCCTTGTTCATTTCAACGCACAGGATGGTTCGATATTAAAGGTCTGTGCTTATAAACAACCGATTTTGAAGATCTCCGTAGGCATAAATCGCTTGGGGTTATATTGGGAGATCTAGGAGACCATGAATTCACTGAATATCGTCCGAACCATTTTCAGTACCTTTCAACATTAAGGTTTCTTTTTATAAATTATGGACCGATGATTTGGTTGATGAATATACCACACCAAGCATTAGTTTTAAATTAACGTTGTTCACGTGCATTTATGGCAAAATAGGAATTCTCGTCTGGTCACCCTCGGCAATTCTGAGAACTAATAATTCCTTTTGATGTGAATGTACTTTCGTCGGTGAAAGGCACATGCTGGATAAATGATCTTCTATTCGCCCCTGTACTCAAAATCTAAAATACAGCCGATCATCATAATCTCGTTCTTGCAGCTTATGAATGACTTTAGGTTTGAAAGCCTATTTATGAAAATGGTGGATTACGTAATCTGATCTTCTGCATGAAACCTATACAATAGTTATTGTTGTCGGCAAGTATCCAACAAAAAACAACTACTGCCCCCTACGACCGTTGAATTATATCTGTTTTATACTTGGCAAAGTTTTGTACAAGAACTACTTTGCAATGTATTTTATGAATCATTTCAATACATATCAGAGATTTGAACTACAAACAAATGGAGAAATACATCTCAAAGTTTAATCACAATTTTTTTTGTTGTTAAAATTGTTATATCCGTCAACCGGTAAAACTATCTGAATGTGTTTATCTATTTTAGTGAAAAATTCACAAATCACAAAGTCCTTGGCTGTTTTGAGTTTCATAGTATTTTGGAAAAATTTTTTCGTCTTCATCATTCTAGTGTAAAACCGAATATACAACAACTCTGCAAGTTGTAAGTCATGGTCACAATACTGCTTTTTTATAGTAAGTTTAAATTCAAAATTCGGGTAATTCCATAAAATACTTCGATATTATAACTATCAATAAATATTAAATAAATTATTCATCTCCACAATAGTAATGAGTATATTTGGAAAAAATCACTTTAGTCAGTACTACACTACGGTCCAAAATTCAATAAATTTGAATATTTCTACAAAATCGAGAAGTGGAAACAAAAATAATCTCTCTCACTAAAGTTTTTATATTATTGGTTTGAAAAAATATCTACTCGGTAGGAATTCTTATAGGTTATATATATATTCATATTAGTTTCAACAGTAATTTATTGGCAGACATCAATTAGATTTCTACAAGCCATTTGAACGGGAATCATGTTGGTATTATGTATTTTGTGGAAAATAATCGAGATAAACTGTATATTCATTGAATAGAATACAACTCAAAATATTTTTTTATAAGACAATTTTTATATTGACAACATAACAATTTTTTTTTCAGCCTTTTGTTTCTTCTTACATAGGGATTCAGAAAATAATGTCGAAAACACAAACTTGAAACGGTTATTTCAACAAATCAGTCAGTTATGGGAGGTATTTTGCCAAAAAAGTGCCATGCAACAAAAATCTTACGTTTTTGCACAAAATTTATTTTTGAACGTAAAGGAATAACTGACAATTTTCAAGTGTTTTGCCAATCATTTTAACGCTGAGGTCATCCTAGAGAACAAACGAAATTGTTAAATCAATTCCTGATATACGAAATTTGTAATAAATTAAAAAAATTGAAAAAATCGATCTTCAAAGAATTTCACGAAAAGTTTGAATTTTGCTCACTTTAATTTTGTTTTCCATAAAACACATCAGAATATCGGATAGGGGTTGAATAGGTTTCAAGACGAGTTTTAGTTGCTGACAAATTAATGTTGTTTTGAAAAAAAATGTTTCCCATTTGTTACGTAATTTTTTAATGTCAATGTTTATATACATTTTTAAACTATATATCATAATTGGATTAGGTATAATTAATTTAATCTAATGTATTTGATACACTATCCTGGCCAATTACAAAACGAGATAAACTTTAATTTCGAACAAGCAGGAGTTATCTTCAATTTTGGTCATATAATCATGATTAATTTTAATATAAACACTGCATATCCTAAAGCACTGTAAGTGGTAATCTTGTTGGTTCTTTGAATATTTCGCGTATTTCACCATCAGTATTGTAGCATCCCTGATGATTATGATATAGACTATCGAAAACTTGGAATCTGTGTAATAGAGTAGAACACTTATTGACCTGCACATCCCGAATATTCAGTACTTATTTCCTGACTGGTCGGCAAACAAGTCTACCTTTTTCTTTTGTATATCCAAAAGTGTCTTGTGAAGATTGAAGATTAATGTCTATGACGCCGGGTGAGTATAAAAATTATTGTTCACTGAATGAACTAAATCGCACCCTTTGTCATTGATCTCCAGTTAGGGCTGACATTAGATTTGTTAACAAATTACCACTCTCCCTCAAGAATACTTGAAAGCAATAATGTGTTCATATTCTCAACGAGTTTGAAAGATTTCTTAAATATAGTACCTCAACATTTCTTCAAATAATTTTCTTAAGTTAGATGCTGAGGATAAACCACACATCATGTATTATCTGCTGTTAACATCTGTTGTTACTTATGTAATTGTAAATGCAATATACTTTTGGCTGTTCCGTTCCAAAACACAGTATCCAACATTTTTTCAGAAAATGATATTTCAATATCTTTGGATATATACTGTGTGTAGGCGCATCTTTCAACCCGACCTGTTTGTTGATAGCTGTACTAATTTCAGAGATATGACATACCCCTAACCTAGTATGTGCAACTCCTTCAAAGACAAAAACACTAAAACTCGTTTTTCTCCAAATTTTGTTCTTTTGAAACCTGTATCTTTAAAACTATAGAAAAATTGGAGGGCGTACCTCACCTCGTGGTCACCCAGTATATGTGTAGTGGAGGGAAGTTGAACAGAATCCCTAGTGCGGCTGATGGGGTGGTTCTCATAGTCCCGGTGGCACTCAGACATGTTTGTCTTTCCAGTGCCCCGAGTATGCTTGGTCTATGGCCACCATACCACCGACACATATGTTATCATGGGTTTAATAACTCTAGCATAGAGTCACTTTTGGTTGTAGCCCCCCAATTTTTCACGCACATCCTCCTGCACAGATTGGAAGCTACTATACTTTTTTCTATAACTATTTGTAGGTGTTGACACCACCTGTGAATTATATCTAGGACTGTTTGTGTAAGCTCCGAGACTGCTCCCTGCGATTTTGCCTTTCGCAATAATCGCAAGATCGTCGGCATATCCCAAGCAATGATGCCTTTTAATTAGTTCGTCCACAGATTAGAGGCGATAGCACTCCTTCCTGAGGATTTTTCCTGTTTGCTCTAGCTGTTAGTGTTGTTCCCCCAATTGCTGATAAGACAATCCTGTTTTCAAGTTGACGTTAATCCACTGGCACAATAGGGGAGGTAACCCTTTATTTGCTAGAGCGATTGCTATAGACTCGGGTGGATGCTTTATTGAAGGCACCCTCGATGTCTATGGATGTTATCATAGCTATCTATTCATCCTATTCATCTGTTCATCTATTCATTCAAAACGAGTCACCCTGAATAACTGTTGGTACAATAACTTTCAGAAAAAAATTAAAAAACATGTCAACAATAGTATACAGGGGGACACATTTTGACAAATTCACATTTGATCTAACTTTCCCTATCGCAACTCAAGAGCATGTCACCAAATTTTTTTGAATCGATCACCCTATATTTTTTTTGGAATATCAGATAATGAGCAGATTTCAACAAAGTATAAAAAATATGGTCTGAAGCTTATGGTTCTTGAGCTACTAATTATTTGGGTTGTAAACGAGCCACTCTGAATAAATTTTGAAACCATAATTTGCAGTAAAAATAAAAAAAACAAGTCAACAATTATACAGGAGGCCACATTCGAAATATCCGTTCTAGAGACACATATGGAAGTAATAAATGAGAAAGAGATTTTTTATTAAATTCTTCAATCAAAATGATGACTTGTCAATGATTTATAGTAAATGTTCAAAACGTTTCCACCAACTTCCTTTGCCACCCTCACATGGTTGAGAATCTCGGGAGATATTTGACTGCAATACCTCATGATATTCTCTCACAAATCTCCTAATGTTGTTGATTCTATCTTATACACTTTAGACTTCAGATAATGCCATAGAAAGAAATCATCCAAAACTTGTCGCATTGGAGCTGCATAATAAGGAGGTGTACCATCCTGCTGAAAAACTATTTTGTTCTTGAATTAATTCATATCCTCCTCAATTGCCCTACTGATGTACGGTATTATTTGATTCTCTAACATATCCAAATATTTCTCACCAGTCAAATTATCATCGATAAAAAAAGGTTCTATGATGTGGTCACCTAATTTTTCCTGCCGAAACATTCAGTTTTTCACTCCAATATCGACAATTTTGACGATTCACCTCTCCATTCAAACTAAACGTACTTTCATCCGAACAACAAATTTTATACAAGAAATTATGATGCAAGTTGATCCGTTCACTGAGACTTTCACAAAACTCGATACGTCTATCGAAATCATCTTCTTTCAATTCATGAACTAGTCTAATCTTATATTGATGAAATTTGTACATGAAGGATCCTGAAAACATTTGTAAGACTGATTCCTGATTCTCGAGATAACTGAGTAAGAGATTGCGCGTTTTCCATTAGTCCAACGTGCCCTAAAACTGCAATAGAAATAGCTCAATCGTTGACAACTCCTGAACGGTAATGCTTTTTATTGTTAACAGATCCAGTTTCCATAAATTCTTTCAATAATTCCGAAACGTATTTGTGTCGTACATTTCTTCCTGGATGATTATCATTGAACATACGGGCAGCAGCTCTAGCACTATTATTTCCATTCTGGTAGTACACCAATTGCAACTTCACCTGGTAGGTAATCGTTATTGTAGAATGAGACAAATACAAAATGAAGAAAATATCGAATTCAAACTTAACTAGGCAAAATAAGACTTTTTTGAAATATACTTTATAAAAACACCTATGAAACCTAGGAAACAGATTGTACAGTAAGTAGTTGATCCAGGATGGCTAAAATAATTTTTAGCTCCCAAACTATGAGCTTCAGATCATAATGTATTCTACTTTGTTGAAATCTGTTCATCATGGAACATCTGATAATGCAAAACAATATGGGGCGATCCATTGAAAAAAACACGGTGACATGCTCTAAGGGTGCAATAGGGGAAGTAACATCAAATATGAATATGTCCAAATGTGCCCCCCTATATACTATTGTTATCGTGTTTTTTAATTTTTCCTGAAAATCATTGTACCAAAAGTTATTTAGAGTGGCTCGTTTTAAATGGAATACTCTATATCTATTTATCAGCCTTCCCAACGTTTTGAATGGGAAAGACTTTTGGGACGATATGCCTTCGGTGTCTTGTCGTCTATTCTCCATACTTTTGAGATATAAATGACTCTTGCCTTTTGCAACATCGTGAAGCTATGCAAGCCTTTAATATATACGGCATAGGTATGGAATTGGTATTTGGCTTTTCAGGTATCAATAGATGAATTTATAATTGATTAGCAACGGACTAGAAAACTAGAGCGTATTTTGGGATCTGATGTTGCTCCTAGAAAGTAGGCATTCTTTAACAATTGCAGGAAAATTATATTTTAGAATTTCAACGCTATAATTTTAATTTTTATCGCACTCATTCATACGCACGCACTTTCCAAATACATACCGTGATAGACACAATCTCCCCACTTAACCCAAAAGATGTAATCAACGTTGTGAAATTGAAGCATGAAATTAAAAATATTTGTTGATTCTCTTGGAATTAAAATAAGAGATAACCGATTTATTTTGATCGCATTACTCATTTCCTAATTAGAGATATCAAAACATGTAATATATCCTTCTTGGACTTGCGCTAACAAAAAACGAGCATGCAGATATGATACAGTAGTGTTGTTGGAGTGTCTTTTTCTGAAACTGCTCAGGTAAGTCGATTTCAAGTACTTTTTCTTTAGATATATCGAAACTCACATAATTGCATCATTAAAATTAAGAAATATGTAATAAGTTTATCATTCGATTAGGTAATTATGTAAGAGTTTTCTTTAGTGTGTTTAGGATGGTTATGATATTTTTCTACAAGCGTGCGTGTTCCGCCCTATTCCCGCACGCAATTTAGTTTGAGAGGTGTCATATTCCCGCACTAGTGAGGGAAAAATTTTCCCGCAGTCTAATGTCACTTCAAGTGAGTTTTTCCCGCACTAGTGCGGTAATAATTTTTTTCTACTAGCGTGCGTGTTCCGCCCTATTCCCGCACGCAATTTAGTTTGAGAGGTGTCATATTCCCGCACTAGTGCGGGAAAAATTTTCCCGCACGCTAATGTCACTTCAAGTGAGTTTTTCCCGCACTAGTGCGGTAATAATTTTTCCCGCACTAGTGCGGGAATAATTTTTCCCGCACGCAAAAGTTTGTTCAAGAGAGCAACATAAGATGTTTCAATGCGCTTGTAGAAAAAATATTGATCCTAACTCATACGGAAAGGTACTATCCCGCACTCGACTGCTTACCCGAACTCCGCTTTGCGTCGTTCGGGTAACGGCAGTCTCATGCGGGAATGGTACTCTTTCCGTACTTGTTAGGATAATAACTATTACATGTTCACCTAGGAAAAGTCTGAGGACAAGTGCGGGAATATCTCCATATGAATCACAATTTTTCTTCACAATTGTTCGTTATTTTTTGTTTGCAAACGTGGACCAATTATATTTGGAACAGATCAAAGTTTAGATAAAGGCAATGTCATTTATATATTAGCATACTATTTTCCATTTATATTCGAAAAAAAATAGATAAATCTAAAAAAGGAGGAGATTTCATTATATATTCGATTGATATTCATCCAAATCAGCCATACGTATCGCTTGTGCAGCCATCAGGATAGTAGGCCCTCTTGGACCCTTTTTGCCATCTGCTGTTCTCTACATTACTATCTTGGTCTTCATTTATTAACCTTCGTAACCTTCTGATGGAGGTCAGTATGTCCGTCGATTCGAAGGTAAAGATGAGTTTAACGGGGCCAGCATTAAAATGAGATAAAACATGACTCAACATACGTTGATTCGTCTCCTAAATATGAATCCATAGAAAATTCGAGGGGTTCTCAATTACTTTTTGAGTTATGTCCAGAATTTTGGGAATTTACAATTTTCAAACACGAATATGTCGATTGAAAATCACACAAAATGCCTTCTACTTTTTGTTCACTTTCTTTCAGACGTTAACTGACCAATTTGCACAATTACCAACACCAAAAGCAAAAATTTCCTTTCGTTTTTTGATTCAAGATTAATCTTTCCTTAAAATGAACAAATCACGTTCAAGTCGTGAATCCCTACATTCGAATTTAAAATGATATCTCACATTACAGCGTGGCAAGGCAATATCCATAGAAATACATAAATATCAATTTGTTAATATTTCGATTTTCATTCAATCCGTTGAAAAAGTGGGGGTATCCTATAACATCATATGAATTCTAACTAAAAAGAGTTTTTTATATAGGGGTGGCAATTTAAATGCTCACTACTGATCTTATGAACAGAATGATATACTGTAATCACTTGTCCATAACTGTTTCTACCATATGAAAGGAAAATACTAGGAATCATAAAATAATCGTCCCCCTGATTTACAACCACCCACACTCAAATAATACTCCACAATGGTAGCATCTCTAATGTGCGCTCTTAGTTTTTATTCGAGTATATATTATTTATTAACAATCATCATATTCGAGATATAACTGAACACTCAGTCAGATATTTGCCTAATTTTTCCACTTTGAAAGCATTTAAATCGTCACACCGTATACTGGAAACTATTCATCATGTGATTTCTAGTTTTGTTGGTATAAACATATTCTTTAACAGATAATTGGAAAATCATGGCCATTTGTTTTCCGGTCTCAACGGATTGGGTGATAATCAGAACCATTATATATCAGGTATTGATATTCACTTATTTCTATGAACTGTCTTGCCATGCCGTTAGATGTTATGTGTAATTGGCATGAAGGGATTCATGAGCTACAACTTATACGTGATTGATTTGTTTCTAAGGAACCGTAAACTCGAATTTGAGCAAACAAATTAAACCCCAAATACCAAATGTCGCATTTTCAACACCCTCGAAGTTGAAGACCTGTTGTGGATGAAGCTAGCTTCACTGTGCTTCCGTCTCAGTGCCACGCCTTCTCTCTCTGTCTGTCTGCCTCTCTGTCTCTCTCTGCCTCTCTCTACTCTCTCTGCCCCCCTTTCTCTCTCTGTCTTTCTCTCTGTCTCTCTCTGTCTCTCTGTCTCTCTCGGTCTCTCTCTGTTTCTATGTCTATCTGTCTCTCTGCCTCTCTATCTCTCTGTTTCTCTCTGTTTTTATTTATCTCTGTCTCTCTTTGTCTCTCTCTGTCTGTCTTTCTCTCTGCCCTCTGTCTCTCTGTTTCTCTCTGTCTTTATGTATCTCTGTCTCTCTCAACCTCTCTGTCTCTCGTCTCTATGTCTATCTGTCTCTCTGCCTCTTTGTCTGTCTCTCTCTGTCTCTCTCAGACCCTCTCTGTCCCTCTCTGTCTCTTTTTGTCTCTCTCTGTCCCTCTCTGTCTCTCTATGTCTTTTTCTGTCTCTCTGTCCTTCTGTTCTGATTTAGTAGGTATTAAAGAAAACGATGGTTCTTCAATGAACATTTTTGACTATCTCATTGCTGTCGCCTTATTCCTCCATTGACTGTCCATTCACGTGTTCTTGTACGTTTTTATCAGAGCTTTCGCAAAACCACAAGCAGGTTCCAGGCCAATAAAAACACTTCGTGTTCCTTCTCGTGCTGATGAGTAATCCTCTTCGTGCCTTATACTCTGCATCTCCTGGTACGCAAGCTATGGACAGTTTGTTATGATGGCCCAGCTATTACAGAGCTTCCAGATATTCCCAAATAAATTTTGAGATAACTTACGTGAAGCCAATGGCTTCAATAGCTGCTTTGCTGTCAGAACAAAATAGCAGTGAAACTAATATTGAACTTTTGTCGTATTAAACTCTTCTGTATAATGATGTATTGCTGCAACTTCTGTCTGAAATACCGTAGCTAGTTTGTTCACTTAAGCTCACTAGAGTAAATTCTACGATAACTCTAGCTTCATTGGTATCAAGATCCAGCAAATTGCGTCTGTTTGTTGACGGAACGTATATATGATTGGGTAATATTCTGGAATTGTTTTCCCAATAAATCCAGGTTGGAATATGCAACAAATATCCTGGGCGTTCGCTAGCGTGTCATTTTGATTATTTTGAAAATATGAACAGGATGATCCATTTTGCTCAGTTTGGGAAGGAAATGAGCTAGAAGTGAAATTACTTCCTGCCGCTTTGGTAGAAGACCACAACAATAATGAGAGTAAATAATATATTTTCCATTCAACTTACACTTTTTAATGTATTTTGATAACCAAGTTATCTTCATCAGTAGAACAACTATAATGTTCAATTATACTTAGTACTTCTAGTCTATCAACAAAATTTCAAAACGTTTTCTTCATCCGTTTTTCAAAAAAGTATACTGTACCATCCATCGTCAATCATTCTTGTCGTGGAATTCAGTGATAAAAAGTCTCATTCTCCCATTCTGAATAACCGACGGGTATGACTCAAAAGGGTTGACTATCGAATGCATGCAGGCACAAATATCAAAGTTTGACATAAATTCACAAATCTTGTGCCCCTGAGTGCATATCAATTCTGTTGATAAATTGTTTCTCAGGAGTATTCGTCTTGCTTTTACCATTACGAGTGTCAGTAATACTATGTGATTCAACATTTTTACAGAAAATGGCTCATCCAAGGAGAAAACGAACGAGGGTATGGAGAAACAATCATAAAACTTCGTCCGAACCATCGACAATTTCGTCCGAACCGTCAACAACTGCGGCCGACGAAACTTCAACAACTGCGTCCGACGAAACTTCAATAACTTTGGCCGAACCATCAACAACTGCGTCCGAACACTCCGAACATTCAGCAACTTCTTCCGAACCATCGACAACTTCAGAAGATTCAACAGAATGCAATCCAACTCCAACTGTCGTTATTAAGACATATGTCAATTGTTCTGTGCAAACTGAAAATGAATGTAATAACATTTTTCTTATTTTATTCGATAATTGAATTGAAACCATTTGTAAGTTTCGGTATAAACAATGAAAGCAAACTTACAGCAAAAAACGTGCTGGTGAAGTATGCCTGGAAAGTTTGCAATTTTTTAATAATTCGTATTTTTTTACTACTCATTGGAATATTCAGAAGTCTCGCTTCTCACAGTCTGAGAAATATGCATCTTCTTGAACGCTAAGAGCTCTCAAAACATTTCTTATTGAATACGAAAGGACAAACTTAGAGAAAACCTTCGGAAAACAATCATACTAGCATAGGCCAGAAGGAGAAACATAGTAGAGAACAGACTTGAACATAAAGTTACCCCAGTGATAATTGCAGCAACCCCTACAATGTCTGAAACAATAGCAGTTATGAAAGTCCTGTAGAATCACCTTTAACATGCTCGAAAATAAAAGGACTTGAATTTACTATAAAATGCCATCGATCAAGCTTCAACAAATACCATTTCGAATAATCCCGCATACAATGAACAGTAAATGATTTTCTGACAAGACGGAGCTCCTTCGCATTACTCCCAAAATGTGCGAAATTATTTAAATAACAAGTTTCCAGGACGACGGGGCTCAATTGAATGGCCACCTCGTTCACCCGACTTGGAACACATAAAAAGCATTTATTACAAAACTCCACTAGACATAGAATAGTTGCAAAGAAGCATTATGAACGGATGTCGCGAAGTTACACCGCAAATGCTCCAGAATGTACTATAACGGTTTGAAAATAACTTGTACCACTGTATGCAGGTTGGCGTACAGCAATTTGAGCATTTACTAGACTGATAAATAAGCTGTCACTTTACAATATTTTATATGATCAAACTCAGGAAGACAGCCTCTGCAAAAAATTTACGATTCACAATTCATGTGAAAAAAAAAAAGATGACATGAAAATTTTTGACAGGTGACAACATGTGGATGATTCAAATCAGTCACTAAGGCAGCAGACACAGTGAGCAACCATGACCGACCGTCCAACTACGACCAAAATTTCCAACACGTCTATTCTTATCGGATAACTCACACTGAATGATCATCCTCAACCGGTTTTCGAAGACCATGATTAAAATTACAATCTGCTGAAAATTTTGGTCGATTAGTGTGAGTTTGAAAGTTTTTATTGATCCCTTTCAATTTTTGGTCGTTGCTGGACGGTCGCGGACGGTCGCGGACGGTCGCGGACGGTCGATGCTGATCGGTCAGTGTGATTTCTAGCTTAATGGCTCTCAATAAACCATTGAACATGAGGAAAATGAGGAACGCTTCAGTTTCTTCTACGAATAAGAAAGTTACAAGGCCGCAAATACTTGGCTCATTCACCCGGTATACCCCAAAGTTTTATCATCAATAAGATTATAATTCGACAAAAAAATTATGTATACAAAACCGGGATATATACTGTTGCCGTTTGTATCAGAAAGTAGTAGATACTTCGTCATTTGAAATAGAACATCCCGTATATTATACCATTTTTGGAATTTTCATAGGTTTCCCATAACTTCCCCTGATGATTCGTTATATCTATGTGTGACAGTTCTCGGAATAAAAATTATTTTGACAAATTTTGATGCAAAACTTTTACATGTGTTAATACTCACATGTTCCACGTTGATGCTCTTCGCATTTCATGATGATTCAATCATTTCATAATGGAAGTGATGAAAATTCACATACTTTACGAGATAAACATAGAGAAAGTATACAAATTGATTATGGAAATGTTACAACTACCACATAAATAGTAATATACAAGGTGATCTATTTGAAAACTGAGTTTTGGTCACTTTCATGAGACCACGGAAGGAACTTACTTCTGAGCCTCCCTATATCAGGTTAGGTTAGGTCAGGTTTTGCACTAGAATTTCATAAAATAATCCTTATCGTGAAAACCGTTGCAGATAGGAAATTATTAGGGAGAGTAATGGAGGACTTGAAAAATTATGTGATATACTGTTCGAAATAACAAAATTGTTATTACTCTCTGAAATAAGTGGCAACACTGTATTGATGAAAATATTGTGAACGGATAGATTGTTTGATTAGCCACTCCAAAATATTTTCGAAATTTTATTTATTTTGAAAAAATCCTCAATTTACAAATATTTTGAGACTAAAATCACGGAAATGTCACGAGAAGGAAAGTATTTGATTTTTTTTTCGATTGCGCGAATTTTTTATTCTGAATTGAAGAAATGGTTTGAAATATACAGTGAGGCTATTTATTGTTTCACTTCTGTTAACTTTTGAATGGTTCAACGTACAAACTTAAAAAAAAAAAACTGTTTAGAGGGTTTTGAAATAAAACACATTGTGATGGCTTGATAGATGGCGCGGGGTGGCACATCAACTAAAATAGTTTAAATGGCATGAGGGGGGATCATGTGTCACATCGTTAAAAAGATAATTCAATTCTCTTCTTAACCATCTACATTTTTTAGATTTTCGTTAATACGGTTTTTCACAATATGCATTTGGGATGTCAGAATAAGAGCGGATCTGGCGGTCTGAATCCCTTTCTTTACCTGACCACGATAACTTTTGAATGGTTTGATGTCAAATAAAAAGACAGAATTTTTTTGTTAATGGAACGAAATTCTAAATATTTTTAGATGGTTGAAAAGAGAACTGAATTATCCTTTCAACGATGTGACACATGACCCCTTATGCCATTTAAAATTTTTTACCCCGCGCCATCTATCGAGCAATCACAATGTGTTTTATTTCAAAAAGTAGTATCAGTGAAACCCTCCAATCGGTTGTTTTTGTACGTCAAACCGTTCAATAGTTAACAGTGGGGGACTATTAAAAGCCGCACTGTATATACAACACTGTATTTGGAGTGGAAATTCGATAATGAGATGATATAAGCCCAATGATAGTGATAATGATATAGTTTTGTTTTAAGCAAATATCATTTGATTTTCAGTGCCGAGCTCAAAAAAGAAACATTCTGTTCTGCGAAATATGGAGTCAGTCACAAGAATCACCCACATACCGATAGTTGAATCAGGATGGCATTATGCCGAAAATATTTACAAGAAAATCAAAGTAAGTTAACATTTGAATTTCTGATAACTACAGCATATTCTTGTCACTGTTTTCTCTTATATATAGTTAAATATACAGAGTGGGCCATTGAAAACGAAACAGCGGCTCTGTAGGTCGGCAGAACCAGATTATATAAAAAATCTCGGACACATCAACTACATTTTCGAGGGGGGCATCGTTCGCGATGAAATTCACCCGAAATACATTCCATCCTTCGGAGCTGTGACCGCCACCCCTAAATTTTTAATTGGCAACATATGGCAAGTGATACCTCATTTGGAAGGTATTTTCCTTTTTAATATCAACAGAAATAAGTTAATTCTATCGATTCGTTTTCGAGCTATAGGAACTTGAAGTTGGGAAATCACTTTGTATTCACTTGATCATTAAAAATAAGATCCAACAATGCATCTGTTTAAATTATCATTGTAAAAAAATTAAATGGTCTAACTGTTCACCTATAAATAACAAGCATTTCCGTTTCAAATTTTCATCTCATTCTCATTTACTTGGTCAAGAAAATTTTAAGGTTCTTAAGAATCAATAAAAAAGACGATTTCTCAAATTCGACAAAAACATGCATGATATGATTTTTTTCGCCAAAGCGCAATGGTGGACGTCTATCAGTGTTAACCCGATCTTTGATTGAACGAAATTAGAGTGAATTACTTGACTAAAGCTTCTAAATATCTTTCCTCAATGGTGTATGCGATCGCGGAAAGAGTTGCAGTTATAACAATTTTTTTTAGAATGATGAGTGCGTTAACCGTACAGCTAATGTGTTCAATAAAACGCATCCAGATAAACTTGTTGCTAGAAAATTCATTCTAGAATTAGTGCAAACATTTCGTCAAACTGGATCAGTGCCTAACCAACAAGAAACGAGACCCAGAACGTGAATTTCCGTTGAGAAATGACCCTGTTGAAGTTGCAGTTTTAGGACAACTTCATGCAGACCCAAAATTGAGTACAAGGAAATTGGCTTGTGTTTCAAATATCAGTAGAACCAGTATCAATTCTGAAACACCATAAGTTACAACTCTACAAAATACATTTGGTACACTAATTGAATGATGATGAATTTGATAGGCGACATGAATTTTGTGAAATTATGACTAAGAGAATAGATGCTGATGAGAGTTTTCTTTTCAACATCTGCTTTTCTGATGATTCTACGTTCTTTTTGATTTCGAATCCTCATAATTATCGTTATTGGTCAGATGTCAATCCACATGTTTTCCACGAAGTCCATACTCAAACTTCCCAAAAACTCAATGACTGGGCCGGTATTTTCGGGGAACGTTTGATTGGACCAGTATTTCTCGACAATAATTTGACAAAAGAGAATTATTTGGTATTATTGAATGAATTTTTTTATCCACAATTAGTAGGCATCATCTTCATTCGTTACTATGAAGACCACTTGATATCTCAACAAAAGGCACCTCCACATTATGGACAGCCTGTTAGGGCGTTTTTGGATAGAGTGTTTCCTAGTTGGAAGGAGGATTGGAAGAAGAGGTTCTATAGAGTGGACAGCCAAGTCTCCAGAATTAAACCCACTCGACTTTTTCCTGTAGGGTCATTTGAAAAACAGAATCTATGGAAGATTTACGAAGTAGAATTATTGAAGAATGCCGCCGAATAACGCCAGAAATGCTACAAAATGTGAGGTCTCATTTTGAACAGAATTTATACTATTGTATGGAAATAGGTGGTGGACAAGTTTAATATTTAGTTCATTGACAATAATAATTATTGCGACAGTTGCTTTATCAGATATTGTTTTTATTGATTGAGTGAATTAAAAGTTATTTCCCTACTTCATTCATGAGTTTATTTTTGTTGTTTGATATGAAGAAGGAAAATACTTTTCAAATGAGTTATCACTTGCTACATGTTGCCTTTTAAAAATTTAGGGGTGGCGGTCACAGCTCCGAAGGATGGAATGTATTTTACATGGCAAACGATGTCCCCCTCGAAAATGTAGTTGACATGTCCGAGCGTTTTTATATAATTTGCTTCTGCCGACTTACAGAGGCGCTGTTTCGATTTCAATTACTCACTCTGTATATTTTTTGGATCCAAATCGATAGTTATATTTTTTCCTTTTCAGGAGACGAATTCCCTGGTCCATTGGACTTTGGACACAGCAGAGTCTTCCGCTCAGTCTGCTCTAGAAGCTGCTTCCCCTGCAATCATCCTGCTGCAAGGTCCGATTTCATCAATCGACAAAATAGTTTGCAAAAGTCTGGACATTGTTGAGCAGGCAGTCCCTTCCATAAACCTACCTCCGGAAATGGTAAAAATCATTATATTCCATCTTTTCAATAAATAACAATATTGCAGAAAGTTCCAGAAATAATATTTTCATTTCAGATATATTGGAATACCAAACAATATGTGACTGATGTGAGTACAAAAATCGCCCAACCAGTCTTGAAAAGGGCCGATTCTGTGAAACAGATCGGAAATACAGTTCTGGCTAGCAAATACACTGCTTTCGCAGCAGATACTCTCGATGGTGCGTTGGATGTTGCTGAAAAGTATGTGGATAAATATCTCCCTGATGATGAGGATGATCAAACCGTTGACGGTAAGTTACAGTTAAGATACGATTTGAAATGTCTGGAGATCGCTAACGCTATTAAATGAATGCCTCTTCATGTTTTGGGAAACATTGCACTTTCAAAACATTTTCACACCAGTCACGAAATCAATGAAAACGTTATATTGAATGTTACTCCCAGATCAGCTAGAAAAACATTTGGAACCTAACCAAACCATTTTTTTAATCTCTTCCAAATTAGTAGTATGGGACCAAGCCGGTATTTTGACGAAAAAACAATGAAACTTTAAACGTCTGAACTCGCCTATGGCTCTTGGTTCATCATCATATCACACTTGTATAAAATATCCTAGTTTCCGTACTAAATGCACAATACACCTATTATTTTATCTTTTTATTATAAACGTCTAAATAATGGGAATACTCGGTCTATTTTGAATGATTCTGTATGAATTGGACTCTACAATGTCTCCTGTATTGAGCATTCAACAGTATCCTCATGATATTTTTGTGCAGTGAAAATATTATCATAGGGTAAAATGAAGTGTTTATAAAAGTACTCCATAATCAGTAGACGAGTAGAACAAAGCATGTCGTACACGAAGCAGAAAGATCCCACAACTATTATTGTTTGAAAGTTTGGTTTTTTTGAAGGATATTCGTTCCATGACAGCGTTGTCAAGTAAAGAATCGTGTTCTGAAATTTGCCTATCTGAAGAATTAAGTTCAAATTGATCCAAAAATACTCTCTTTTTTAAAAATTCGTTGAAGTTTCGAAGACTATATCTGCCTCCGTTATCAAAACTCGTTGAAAACTCCATTCTTCATTAGATTTAGAGAAAATAAGGAATTTTTGAGATGACATAGGGTACTTATCACCATTCTGTTATTTCCTAAATTATATCCTGACAACAGACAACCACGTGTAATCGATTCCAACTGGCTGGAGGAAAAACTGTTTTTCGACAAAATAATGCAAGCAATTTCTTTCAAATTTCTCTTTTCTTGCTTTGATTATTTCTTAGATATTTTTGTATAATTTCATTCCATCAATACGATTGCCATCAGATGTGAGTATATGTTCGGATATTTTAGAAACAGTTATTTTTCGATTTCTCATATAATTTTTATGTTCTCTCTGGCGCACAGTCAATGGTACCAGCTATTCAATTTTCGCCAACAGCTTTTGAATCTGTTACTCTCAGAATTGCGTGACACCCACGAAGAAATTAATTTTTCATTTTAGGGGAAATCCATATAAGTTTATCTTCGATAGGTTTTTTTATCCAAGTATACGAATTAATATTTTTTATATATTAAATATATTCAAATATTTCAGAATCAGTTCATGGAATAAATATCTACAAAGCGTAGATATTTACTAACGCGTACTTTCTTGTAGAATTTTGCATATTTATGATAGGTATCTAACAAAATTTATGATATATTGATGAGGCATCACGCAAACCGAAACTACGGACTCGAATCAGAAATCACTGGAAATGTTATTGTGTCAACGTCACTATAATAATAGTAAAAATAATAATAATAATTTATTCATATATAATAATTTTCACATTTGGTTATAGAATAATATACAATGGTAATGGTGCTAGGAATCGCACGTTAAAAGGTAAGACCTCGTTAATCCTTAGCTCGCACAAGTTTCGACTTCTGAGAGCTGTCGTTCGTAGGAGGATGACAGCTGGTTAACGGAAAAAATGACATGCGAATCAGAAACAAACCACACAATGAATGAACTTATTGAAAGCATTGAAAATTAATAAATTCAATAAAAACCATAACTTCAAATCCCTCAATGACCGACTAGAACTGAATAGCTCTTCTCTTTTGTATTTGTGAATTTTGTTAATTAGCCATCCTACAAACACCTACTTCACTAATTATTTTGGATTCTACTCGGAAATATTTTGATACAAATTGTTCACGACATTTCAGATACAAAAAAAAAATGTTATCTCAGGAAAGGTTTCATTGTTCCTAACTAGCGAACATAATATCTGTATTTTATCTATATTGTATAATGAAGACATGATGTAATAATATAGTTTACTTGATAATGCTTTAACAAACCGAAACCGGTCGTAACAATAAAAATTCGTAGTGGGAATCAGACAAAAGTTATTACTATCTTCTCTATCCTACATACGTTGGATAATGTTTGACAATGATTCTATGATTATCACCAAAGAACCCACACTGGTTGGTATAATATAAATCGCATTGAATTTTTCTTTGTTCACCCTGTTGTAGAGCAAAAAACAAAAAAGTATAATGATACAAGATCAAGGTGACATTGTACCAAATTCCGGAATTTTTAATTATATGAACAGAAAGCTTCACTTTTCATCTTTGACATCCTGTATATCGAAAACTAGTAAGCTGATTTTGTTGTACCCCTGAACACTTTTGCAGAGAAAGTCTCAATGTAAAACTTACCAAAAGGTCAAGGAATTTAAACGAAAGCCATTTTCCATAAATGCGGTGCGGTGTTTTTTCACGTTCCGATCAACTGAAGTACTGAAGTCATCATACAACCTATAAGAGATTGGAAAATCCATATTGATATTCAATTATAATTTTTTTTAATAGATTAGATGAAAGAAAATATCAAAATTTATTATTATTTCAACAAAATTTGGGAAATCGTGCATTGATCATACTGTATAAATGCGGTGCGGTGTTTTTTCACGTTCCAATCAACTGAAGTACTGAAGTCATCATACAACCTATAAGAGAGATTGGAACATTCATATTGATATTGAATTATATATTTAAAGAAAATATAGTATATTTTTATCCAAATTATGGTAATGTAAGATAATAGTTAATAAGTTTCATGTACAGAAATGAGTTTAAATAATTAAAAAAAGAATGTGGTGTGATTGAAAACGCTGAGTGGTGTTTTATGATAACAAGGGATTTGTTTAAAAAAAAGGAGTGTTTAAGACACCATAATTATTCGAAGTTCTATTTATAACATATATTTTCTTTTAATTATTATTATTAGTTTTTGTATCTAGCAAGAATTCCAAAAAAACTATATTACTGAAGTTTGATCACTTAGTATACAAACAACATCTGACAGGAGCAATAATAGAAACGAAAAAATATTCTCGGATTTCTTACTTGTTAATTATATTTAGGGGCAATCGTGAGTTGATTATTAACCATTATTATTATTGATCGCTCATATATAATTCTCTTTTGAAGTAACTCTAGTATAATATATTATTATAAAAAATCAACTCGAACATACTCATTTACAATAAAGTGCATAATTTACTGCAAATTGGCCTCTCAGAATAAGGAATATTCAAACTGATTCTCAACAAGGAGCTTAAAATGAAAAAAAGACAGATTGTCAAAAATTTCAAACGGAAATTTTTTATCAAAAAGCTACAATTAGACTAACTAATAAAATAATAAAATAAGATGAAAGAAACAAGTAATTCCAACATTCGGAAAGAGCATATCAAAGATCAACACAAAAATATCTTACCTGGAAGAGCAAAAAAAAATTATCGAAGAACATAAGCCCAATTGCAGACACCACACCATAAAAAAGAACATAGTTATTCGAACTTTATACGTGAAAATAAATCCACAAACTGTTTCAAAGTGAACAAAGAAATTTTTTATGAACGATTAGACACTAACCTCACAAATCACAGTATAGTGAAATATATTTCAAATCAAGTAATCCAACCTGAGCATTTAAATCACAGTGCATGGAATTAGACTGGCGCAAACGATGAGAAATAAAATTTTACTTTATTTTCGAATGATTTTCATGCGTATTATGAATATTAGAATATATTTGACATTGGAAAAGATTATTTTAGATTAATAAGTTGGTTTTCTCCTAGTATATGGCTAGTAATAATAATATTTGAATTAGAATTTGCTCGTTTTGTCCTATTTATTGACATTTAACACTAGGTTTTTGATATTTAGCTGTTTAGAAGTAATTACCTATATAATAAAAAGAAATATAAATCTGAACTATTGATTATATTTTATACAAAAATTAATTTGACATATATTGACATTAAGAAAAAACTCGAAGCTGCAACCCTCTTGAGATATGATGTCTCTATGGACCCAACTGAGCTGAATATATAATAATAATTGCATGTGTTCACCTTTCGACTCGATGACATTGAGAAAAATTTTCTTGCAATCAGGATTCGAAACTGGTCAAACGATAGCAGAATTTACAACGGTCGACATCTACCGCTTCGCTGCCAACCACTCTAAAAAAATATGAAATACAGAAGATAAAATTTCTATAATAATATTAATAATAAGTATATACAATATTTTTTATACAAAGTTGAATTCTTTAAAACATATCTTAGATCATAACAGTAATAGGTATCGCCACAAAACTTAAAAGCATTAAAATAATCAGGTGTTATATCACAAGAGAGAATAAAGTGAAAATAATTTGACAGATTTTTCGAAAACTTGATGCGGGCTCTCGTGTCTATTGCCAAATGGCAACAAGTTTGATGAAAAATCTGGAGAATTATTTTCTACTTTATCGAACTCTCGTGTGGTATTCGATAGATCATTTTTTGACGCCCCAATCATAGACCTATTCTCTATACATATAACATTTTTATTTTAACAATTTACTTGAATCACTATAAACAGAATGAAGTTTGGAATTTGAAGTTCTCTCATCATGAAATATACAATTATTCTGGATGTTTTGTCCTTGGCTGGAGGATTCCGTAACATTGTTTTGTTCTGTTGGATTGAAAGCTATTGCTTTCTCTCTGTCCCTAGGGTTATCAATTGAAACTGATTCCAAATTGACACGTTACTCAAAATAGTATTCTTACATGCATTTTCGTTGATTTTCTTAAAATTTCATCGAATGATGATGTACCAAACCGTTTTCGAATAATGTTTCACTTTTCATGCAAACTGATGACAGACGTTAGATCAAAAGTCACATAATGAAAACAAATTACCACAAAAAATTCCCGCGGCAATTTTCAAGGAAGAAAATTCCCGCTTTAATAATGCTGTGATTGGCCTGAACGTACATGAATGCTTCGAATTGATGGTTTCGATTGGTTGCAAGAATTGTCAAAAAATAATCACCAAAATAACAGCATTAATGACGTTAGTGAGGTGGTGATGAAGTACAAGGAGTGTCAAGTTGAAAACTTCAAATTCTTAATATCTTCCTTATTCTAGTGAATAATATGGGGAATTTAAAGAACAGATAAATTTCATAATTAATGGGGACACTTTCAATGAATATTTGTAGCCCTCATGATTCAACCCCAAGAAGAGGTTTGGCTGAATAAATTGTCTCTTCAAAATAGAATATTATCGTCATATAAGTAACTAGTGTAGTCATCCTTTTATTCTGGTCGTTTCTGCAATGGTCTTGCTATTTTTTATGTTCTCAGAAATGTTTAGATAATAAAACAAGGCTCTCGTCCAATTCTTTCAGAGAATCATGGACCAATAAACGGACCAAGGGATAAAGCAATCCACACAATACAACACGTAGACAGATTTTCTAGAAAACTGAGAAGAAGATTAACACAGAGGACAATTGCTGAAGTTGAGGCATTGAAGCAACAGAGCGCTGAAGCGGTACATGTGCTCATCTACGTAGTAGAACTGGTAAGTTTTAGCATTTAGGAAAAATCTATTGAGCACATTGAGCACTGTGATTACTCCAAATGCGTATCAGTGAATTATTGCACCTTCAAAAAAAAAACGCGACATCATGACTTTTTCTTCATACGAGTTGAGTATAACTTGTAGCAGAAAATTGAGTGTCAATGTTTGCCAACCTACATCCATTATTCACCACTGGCCTATGTAATGCCTATGCAATGCTAAATTTCCGCCATTCAACCACGCAGCAATAAGAGTGCCTTTAGATTGAGCCAGATAGAAAACTTAAATGCCGAAAATAATCTGAAGATATTGAAACACATTTCCTTATAGAAGCCATGTCTGAACCAACAGATTTAATACCAGTTACCAGTTGAAGTGGTCGTAAACAACCACCAATTTTGAACAGAGGACATACCTCACCTGGGAAGGGATGTATCAGAATGGTACACTGATGAAAAGGTTCTAAAAACCCCTTGGCAACATGCCAATCGTCTTGCACGCAGGAGTGCATGCTATAGTGCTTCTGAAGGGACCAAAATCTATATATTAGTAGTCAAGCAGCACTGAAAGCTCTAAAGTCATATCTGTTCATGCTGATTTGGGACATCCAACAGTCTCTCAGACAAATGGCAGCAAACACATTTCATTCTGATGTGGGTGCCAGGTGACAAAAAAACAAACTGCACTACAAAAGAAGGGGCAAACATGGGACAAAGACATCCGGAAACGCCAGTGAGCCTATCGCCATGGAAAGCTGAATAGCTGTTGGACAATAAGTAATCGAAACTAGTAACGGGAATCCTTACTGGACACTGCCCTCTCTGAGGATCACTTCAAAGAAATTGGAAAGTCAGGGACAGATATTTTCCGCTACTGCGAAGACTTCGCCGAAACTGCAGAAAATTTGCTTTGCCAATGCCCAGCACCTTTCTGAAAGAGGCTGAAGTTTATAACGCCCTCCGACGTCAGGAATTCAGCACTCAGGAAAATGATTCGACTTTGTAAAAAGTCTTGGAATACCGGACCTCGGATAGATCAAGGGTAATGCACAAATGATGTTATAATTCGTAGGGCTTGTGATGCTGCCTAGCCTCAACGACCTTCTACAATCTACCTCTGACTTCGAAACTCATTCGTGGTTTTTCACTAATCAGGACACCATCACGTATTACTTCTGATGCGTAAAACGAATTTTGATAGCCGTACATGTACTGTATGTTGTTGCATACGTTTTATTAATTATTGGCAACATTTATTAATCGTATGTAACCTGCCACAAAAGTGTTTGACGTTTTCTGAACTGGCAGCGTTTTGTCTTTCACCTTTAGAGTCAATCCAGTCTCAACAGCATTGCAAATAGTTTATTGTTGCAGAAATACTTAACTCGTTTTTGTCAGTCTTGTAATTCTTTTGTTAATTTTCATTGATCTTTCTCCACTGCCCAACAAAACTTAACCACGTTTCTTGAACATCCAGTACATTAGTATTTATGGGACCTAATAGAAGTAAAAATAATAATATATTTTACTCATTCAATATTACAAAATCGTACAATTCAAAACATGTTGATATGAGGGCGTACATTTAAAAAACTCATACATCTTACGAAGCAGAAAAGTCTGCTTGTTTGTAAGGAACGAGCAGTAAAACAAATGTTCAATGAAAATATCATACTGATACCTGACAAGGGAGAAGTAGTATTGATGATATATTTCTGTTGGACACCAGCGTTCAAGCCTCATTTACCACCACATCTTCCACAATTCCCTTTAAATATTTCATGGTATTACTGATGAAATATTCTTTCTGGAAAACATTTCGTGGCATGTTTTGCGGAATTGTCTCAAAAATACTGGCTTTATTGTTGTCAAGATACAAGCATAGATTTATGACTCTCAATGTACTTGAAGGTTGCGTTTCAAATGAAGGTGTTGGCCAAACTATTAACCGAACCTTTCCCAAATAATACTATTCAACTAAGTGGTGATTACATTTCCTCGGTAGAGTAGAAAAAGTGTTGGGGTAATAGGAATGTTTTATTAAATAACGGTCTCTGTTTGACGATCTATATACTATGTATACTAGGGTGGGACTCTGTAACTTATATCGCCTAGCAAAGGCAAAGGGAAACGATTGAAACGAAGCAAACGCTATCACTTTTTGGTGTACTGGAAAGAGATAGAGCGTGCTTCGCTCCGCTTTCGCTATCGCTATAGAGTTACAGAGTCCCACTGCTATATTGCTGGAAACGATGGTTTTGCTCCATGAAGACAAGTTTGATGTTACGATGTCAAACTAAAAGCAAAAGAGTGAAATGCAAATAGTTGTATTTTTTGCTATCAAGCGGATGCTCCGCAGAGCAGAATACTAGGTTGATGTGATACTTGCTTCGCCAAACTCAATGATCTATGCCAAACATACATAACCTCATGGAACTTAACCATTCAGAGAATAATGAGACTAAAATCGAATTCAAAAATAAAAAATATGAATATGAGCAACTTCTTATAAAATTAAAAAAAGAACAAATTACTGAGGAAATTCTCACATCGAGTAACAAACAAAAAACAATCTGGAAACACGTAAACAACAGCATAAAAAATAAACAAACACACTCAAATAATACAAACTCTAGTGACGAATATAATAATTATTTCGTAAACATAGCAAGTGAAATAATAACAAAAATTCCTGAATCAAACCGATCATATGAAAGCTACTACGGGAGCAAAAAACAGCAAATAATACACTTTTCTTATATCCAACCACAGAAGCTGAAGTAAAAAAGATCATTACATCTTTCAAAAACTCTAATGCCACTGACATCTTTGACCACTCTACGGTAATGTTTAAAAAAAATATGTCAACACTTTTATCTCCAATTACTCATCTAGTGAATTTGATATTCTTGCATGGCGAATTTCCAAGTAAATTGAAAATAGCTAAAATTATACCAATCTACAAATCAGGAGACTCAGAAATAATATCCAACTATCGCCCAATTGCCTTGATTCTTATTTTAGCAAAAATCATGTAAAAAGTTATTGCCATTAGAATAGCGAATTTTTTAGAGTCACACAATCTATTTACAGAAGCACAGTTTGGATTTAGGAAAAACAGAAGTACTTCAAAAGCACTGTTAAAACTAGTCTCCCACATCCAAGAGGGTTTTGAAAACAAACAGGCTACAATAGGAATTTTTTTAGATCTCAGTAAAGCTTTCGACTGTGTTTCCAAAGATATTCTATTGAATAAATTGGAACACTATGGGCTGAGAGGAAAAACATTAGCACTATAATCGTCATATCTATCTGACAGAATGCAGTGTGTATCCGTCAACGACAGTTTGAGCGAGTCGCTTCCAATTATTAATGGTGTACCACATGGAAGTGTCCTAGGCCCCCTATTATTCCTTATATATATTAATGACCTTCCGAACAGTTCACCACTTTTCTCTTGTTTATTCGCAGATGACACAACTTTTGCCGAACGCTTCAATACAGGTACTGATGTGACATCTCTTGTAAATGACATTATAAAGGACACATCAGATTGGTTCAATGCAAATAAGCTATGTCTAAATAAAAATAAAACTAAAACATTAAATTTTGAAATGAAACCAAACGAAACAGAAGCTGTAAAATCACTGGGAATATGGTTTGATACAAAATTAACCTGGCAAACTCATATTGATAATCTGACAATCAACTTGCCAAGGAAAGTATATGCCCTTAGAAAATTGAAAAATGACCTTGGTCAAAATGCGGCTATAGCTGCCTATCATGCAATATTCCATAGTACGATGACATATGGGCTGATAATCTGGGGAATGTCCACTCACATGCAGAAAAGAGCAATTCGAGCAATCGTAGGTCTTCAAAGGAATGACTCATGTAAACCATGGTTTATAAAACTTAATATAATGACATTACCATATGCAAACATATTCTGCCATCTCCTTAACATAAAAGAAGATGATTCCAAACATCCAACCAATGGAGAAAATCATTCTTATAATACTCGCCATAGGAACGATATACAGATACCCAAACAAAGACTTGAATCAACAAGAAGATATAATTTGGGTATTAATCTTTACAATTCATTGCCCACTCAACTCAAAAATATGAATATGAAAACATTCAGACTGACCTTGAAAAATCATCTCATAGCCAATGCCTACTACGACATATCTGAATTTAAGTTTGACATTTAGTAAACTGTATTACTATATAATATAACACATTCTATGTTTTTAAACTGATACTGTACTGCTTTGTAACGTATACATTTTGACCTGTCAAAACACTACGGTGTATTTTAGACCAATAAAAATTCTATTCTATTCTATTCTATTCTATTTTTGGTTCCAGTTTCTGCGTATATGATTCTCCAATATTCCAAGTCATGTTGTTGTGTTTCTCCAAAGACTTTTTCCTAGATCCCTCGATGTTTTTCAATTCTAGTCCAACATTATAATATACACTTTTCAAATGTTAAATATTGAAATGGAAATGCATTGAACCAACCACATTACTTCGTTCAAGGTTGATGCTTTTAGGTCCCATACACTTTCGATTCTATTCCATTTATGTATTTTTGAATCTTCTGGTTTCCATGAAAAGGCAGAAAACTATCTAAAAATAAACTGTTTTTTAGGTTACAACTGATCCAATACTGGCATTCAAGAAAGGCAAAGAGCTTTGGGCTGACCTGAGCAAAGATGAACCAGAAAATCAAGCAAGGCCAGAAAATTTGGAACAGTTGATTGTCCTGTTGACGAGAGAATCGGCCAGAAGGATTGTTCATCTTATCAATTTCACCGGAACCATCTTCAGCCGTCTACCTAAAAGAGTGTCGAATTCTGTCAATTCCTTCGTTAGAATGGCGCTACATCTTACTGAATCCGTAGCTAAGGTGAGTACTTTCTGCTTTCAAGAGATTCATCAGCTCCATCAAACAATATATTATTCAGAATGAAAGAATAACAATACGTGAATAGATTTTTCATTAATGAATTATTCGAATTTATTTGCAAGTTTGGGCAAAATTTTATTTAATGAGGATGCCTTGATAAAACATAAAGAGAGCTCAGATTCGTTTGATTTCTCCATGGTGAGAACTCGTAATCATACCTTTCTCAGAATCAGTATAACTCAGATAGTATTGATCTATGATTAACAATTCAAGATACTTTATTGATGATGTAACTTGGTACATACATATATATTAGAAAAACTACACGTCTTCCTAGTCTCTCGAAGACTTCTGAGGGTTGCTCATAAAGATGCAGCTGGTTGTCGGAAACAACATTTTTTATAAAACAACTGCTTTTACAACTTTCGCGATGAAGTAATTTCAATTATTCGATTCGGTGCTCTCTTGATCATAGGAGAAGTAATCTTCTCAACTAACCAGGTATTTGGAGGATGTTGATGACACTTTTGAATCCTCATATTCGTGCCACTTGCCACTTGAGTATGGGTGTCTACAATAGGCACCGGTATAGTGTCTGGAATATATAAGGATTGCAGATGAGAGTATATAGTTTGTATCTACATAGAAAATCAGCCTTCTGCATACTATTGGCTGTGTGCTATTCTTTCAAGGGGAAATCGATGGAGACGATCAATTTTTCTCTTATTCTCTCTGTCAACAAGAACCGCTTCAAATGAGTCAATAATATCTTGTGTAATACGTATACAAAGACTTGATGCGCTTCCTCCTCTCCTTACATTTCGAACATGTGGGTTTCTCGTCACCTTACAAACTTTTTTCGCTGGTATATGAAAGAGTACAGATATTGTGAAAGCCTGAGCTGGTTTGTTCTCCGAGACATCGGCAATGAGAGATCCCAGAAAGTCAACAGTGGTAGAGAGAATGTCAATTTCAATTGGCCAAAAAATATATATATAATTTTAAGTTGTACATATTCTTGGATATGGCTCTCATGATCACTTAGTTTTTTATTGGTTTCTGTCAATACTGGTTTGAGGTCTACTGTGATGATTTCATGAAGGCCTTCGATGGGGTGTTTAAAAAACTCCTGGTCGCCCTGTTGGGCCGTTGGGCGTAAATAAAATTTTTGTATACGATTCTTCAAAGAAATGGTATCTAAAATCCTCCCTAACAAATCTTCCTACCACACTACTTTGATATCTTTGGGAAGTGCTTTTATTAAAGCACTCTTTATGCTTGATATGTAATCAACTGAAACACGTGAAACTTAAACATAATCATTATCACTGTTTATTTTCTTCTGACTGAGCGAATGCACTTCATGAGATCATTCGCGGTTTAGTAGATTCTTAGTCTTCGCAAAAGTTGACTATGGAAACTGAAGAAAACAGTTTTGAATATTGAAACTTTCAATATTGAGTTTAATCGGAAGATGTAGAAATGTAGAAATTATAGTTCGTAAACTATTTACTAATAGAACCAAAGCTTCAATTACAGTTCTCGGTAGATAATATTTCACAGAATCAAAAGGCTCATCACGACATAATGAAATATCAGCAATGGGCCAATGGGAATATTGTTTGGGAAAGACGAAAATTTTAACTTTTAAAATGAAAGAGTTTCAATGATTATACAACAATGGGGGTGGTTACTTCCAAGATTTCAAGATTAAATACAACTTGACTCGAATAAAAATTTTCCACGAGAACAAAAATCAACGTGTTTCGGCTAATTCCAGCTCCATTTCCATAAATAATATTTCAATAGTGTAATAGAAATACCGCCCAACTCCATTAGAATATGAAATTAGGTAACTACTTTTGTTGCGTGACCAATAATAGCCAATATTTTGGCTAAACTGGACTAGACTCTTCGTAAGTTAAGAGACTGAATTTTCAGTAAACATTATTTCATGTCGTCCTTCTAATCCTTGTATTATTATTGACTTTCTCAGACGGTCCACATGGAGGAATTGCAGAAGAGAATGGTAGATGTTCTCAGAGTCTATGGACATGATTTGGCCATCCTGCTCAAAGAAGTCAATACGCAAATAAGCGAGCTCTTAGTAAGTACCTTTTATTAATTGAAACTTTGGTTCTATAAATTAATTTCCGTTCAATAGTTTCCCAATAATATTGATCTCAATGCCAAATAATCTCCGTTTAACGATTATAATAACTTGTTGAATCACATCCTTATAAATGAAACGAATGCAGTTTTCATTCATGGGTGTAACTGGACGTTTCTGTGCAGTTTCTAACATGACCTCTTCAAAATAAATGTAAAACCGGGACATTCATAGGTGGTGTGGAGTAGGACCATCCGACGCTATTCTTGGGTTTGCCTGGTTAATGTCCCGGTTCAATTTGATTCCATATATTGATTTATCAAATTATGTAGCTCAACTAGCAAGAGTTTTGCACGATTCGCTACTGGGTATGAATTGAAAATGGTGTTTCTATGGTGGCATAACGGGTACAGAATACACATTTATTTTATTCCTAGTATGGTTTGCCTTTTGCCGTTTTGATGACTTCAGTAATTTCATTAGCAACAAAGATACGAAGAAATTTAACAAAAATCGTTATCATTTCGACTAGTTTCGAAATGCGTGTTTTATCTACCAGACAATTATTATAGTGTGTAATAAGTCATATTTTTCTAGAATATCTGGTTTATAAAGAATGATATTAACGCCTACTTTATTTTATTTCAGGAGCAGACAGCTGAAAATTTATCGAACAAGGAGGTTTCAAAGTCCGCTCTCTCCGTTCCCGAAATCAAAGTACAATCGCTGAAGGCAACTGTTCGGAATTCGATGATGAAATCCAACGGTATTGATGATACCACATGATTTCATTTGTTTGGCTGATAAAAATTCGTTTTAACTTCGGTTAAGACAAGCATTTCTCTTGCAACGTTCTCATGACATCGAAGCTTCCATAGATCATAATTATTTTTACTGTTATTGTTATTTCACGTATTCATATATCCAATTACTAAACTGTGACTTGATAATTATGTTTTAATGAGCTCCTGTTGAAATAAAAAATTTGGCAATATTCTATTTTATTTTCTGATAGGGTATCAACAGGTCCTTTCAAACGCTCATATCGAATATATATGCTAATCGAAAGGACCCTAGCGCAAATTTGAAAATGATTCTATTTGATGAATTATCGTCGTTATTGTCGTGAATTGCGGTTTGTCCATGACTAACTAGGCATATTCTGATCCTTTATAGACTGAGAACACTTTGGAACTATTTAAAAAAACAACATCAATTCATCCATAATAATTTTTGAATTAATCAACACAGACCTACACTCACAATAAGAAGGGCAGATAATTTTTTGTACTCAACTTCTGTATTCCCAAACTCATACATCGCCCTTACTAGCTCTGGGTACGGCAGAAGCCCAACTTCCACTCACTGATCGAACTATCTGTGTCGCAATTAAGGGCAATTTTTGTTTCAAAATGTAACAACTTTATAACCCCTCTCGAATATTACACTGTTAGTAACATTTTTGACAATTCACCCCTTTCCATCCCCGGCCTAATTCCCGCGCCCCGATTATGTTTCAGCCCAACTAAGGCTCAAAACTATTTCAAACAAATTATATTCAAATAAATATCTGCAAAAGACGTCTGCTCGCACCATCTTAATTTGAAGTCTTCAACTTTTGCAATGGCTCAACTTTACTTGAATTGAATCTTCAGACTAGCCACCTCGTTGTGACTTATACTTCATCTCGGTTCAACCAGGGGTTCTCTTGGTGCAAAGTTGACGCCTCTTCCACGTTCTTTACCGATACCTATAATACAAACATTCAAAGTTATATACCAACTACCGAACTTAAAGCCCGTGACTCACGGTCAAATAGTTTGATCAAACTGCTAGAGTTAATTCTAAGGTTCGATTGAAGATTTGTGAAAATCAATAAAAATTACGACACTTCAAAGAAGTTTGGTCAAACTATCTGACCATGAGCCATGGGCTCTATTCTCATTGTATTACTACTACTAACTGGTATATGCAATCTAAAATTCTCAGAAAAATCACTTTCCAATCAGTAATATAATCTCATTCCTCTATTCAAAGTGGAATAATGATATCATTCTCCTTCATTGAGAATAATTGAAAATACTACCCTCTCTTACATTGCGCACCCTCACTTTGTGATGCGATACCCTGAAATACTTTGCCTGGGATTACATACAGGATATCACAAAATAATTTCACACTTGCATTCCACATGCAACAATTTTCATTCATGTCTGTTCAACCTTATCAATTACTAATTCTCTAGATCACAGCGCACAGTTTGATTAATTGTTTCATACTTCACCCTTTAAATCAAACTGACATGTCGAACATGGTCTATAACCTGTTTCGATTTCTTACGGCTTCCTCGCTCATATGGTTCCAATTCGCTTGAAGAAACTATTGTATACACATTTTTCTTAATATATACCTACAACATAAAACCAATGATCATATAACTATGCTTCCTCAACAACCGCACTTCGTAGATGGTTAGATTTTATAATACGGCTCGTGAATCACATACGTTTTCGCATTATTTGTAGGTCCTAGTTCTATCCTATAGATAACTGAACTCAGCTTCTCACTATACAAAGACCTTGGTGTTTGAGGATCAACTTGATAATTTTTCCAACGTTTCTCATGGGTGTGAACACTTCAACTTTCTGCCCCACACAGAGCACTCAATATATCGATGGCATTGATCATATATTTTTGTATACTACTTTATTCAATATTCTGCATTGCTATGCTGCTCACTTCCAGTGCTCTTTCTCGTATTTGGAACACATTGTTATTTTCAACCGGGGCCATAGGATTTGCTTTTGCATACACAAGAATAAATTGAGTCCTATTGTACTTTGCAGCGTTGTATTCACAGCAAACTGACTAAATGATTGCCTCGTCCTCGATGTCTACTATAATGCCCGGTGTTTCACTTTAGTGCTACCTAAAGTCAGTTCAACTGGTGGTCCACCATGCACAGTTTTATCAAAAGTAAGCCCAAGGATCGTCCTAGTCGCACTTGAGTCAGGAGCATGGTTCAAGGCTAGTTGTTGATAATACCGTCTACAGAGACATCTTTGTTCTGTCATTGAATAATAGCTACATTTACGGCGTTAACATGGATATGGTTGCTTCTTCTCGACCTTCGTCAGAGTTGATGTTTCTTAATGTTAGACATTTGCTACGCATATGTTAAATTTTCCAACATTTCCAAGATCTCATCTGTTTTTTCAAAGGCAGCACTTCCATTATTACTTTTTTATGACAGCTTCGATATTAGCAGGCTACTGTGTGACTCTTCCTCTACTCTGGCGTTTAAGATTGTTTCGTGGCCTCAAATTCCAAAGCGCGAGTCAGTGCATCTACGAGATGTATTGGACGTGCCAATACCAATGCTAGCCGAATTTCATGATCGCGAAGTCCATCCAAGAATGCATGAACCGCTAATCGCTTCATTATATTTTTTGGTGTGGCTGGGTATGCAAGGCGATAAGCGTTCAATGTCAATTTCAAATCCCTGCAAGGATTCGTCCTCCTGCTGTCTTCAGTTTTTCGGCTGTAAATGGTATACGTATTCCAGATGAATCTGACCATACCGTAATTACAGATGTTTTACCAGCTGATCACAGTCGTCCAGTTCTTGGGCGGTGAGGGTTCGTAAAATATTTGTTGCTTCACCGCGTAATGACAGTATGAGTGCTAAAGCTATTTCCCCTGAACTTCATGCATTTACTTCAAACTCTCGGCAGTAATTTTTCCATGGAGTTTCTCCGTCGAACTGGGGCGGATTCGTGTAAAACTCCCTTATTTCAGAACTGACATTAACATTCTTCAGGCTCTTTTGAACATCTAAGTTCACACTCAGGTCCCTCGTTTCCTCCATTCAGTCCTTCAATGTCCTTCAGAACAAGATATCAGAAGTGTTCAGTTTATTATCTCGTAGTAAGCAAACCATCCACTTAGCGAACTCCTATTTTTTCAAAGGGTCACCTATTTCATGCGACAAAGGTCTATAAATTTTATTCCCTAATACACGGAGACTGTCTACTAAGCAAATACTTAGTTTAAGAAATCCCATTTCTGACACCACTATAATTGAAATGCTCCCAACTAAAGTCTTCTTATTAATTTTAAAGACAATCACTATGGAATATGACTGTTATAATTCATTTAGTGTACTGTAGTTAAGTGCATTTTCATTACAGTAAGTCGACTCTATTTGCAAACTATGGAACTAACTATAACGAAGGTAGGCCAGTAATATAAAACTAGTTATAATCGCAGAAACCGATAGAAGGGCTGTTATTATACATAAAGATACTTTATTTCATATGTACAAATGTATACAATATCTTTATTTCTTAATTATCTTAGAAAAAACATAAATTACCATAAATTAAAATAACCGAATCCTAATGTTGAAAAAATATATGATATGGCCATTTCACATTGTGTGGGAAAATGTGATGAGAAAGTGAGGAAGAATAATCTAAAAGGTAAATCAATTGTTCTAATGATTCGGTGAAAACTGTTACACCGATATCCGTTCTAAAACTATACGTATAGAATTGAAAAAAAAAGTCTATTCAGCAGCTCTTTCCTCGAGTAATATTGTCACTTTGTTAACAGTAAAAACTTTTAATCTATATCAGTTCGGCAACATATTCGGGCTGACCCTCATGGTTGATGGTTAACTCGGAGCCGTCGAATTTTGCTCCATATGGGTTATAGTCATTTGAATCGCTCAGTCTATCTGGCACTTGAAAAGTCGAACCTTGGAACCCCATGGCTGCTTCATAGTACTAAAAAAATAAAAAAATATGAACATTTGAATCATTGTAGGTATAATGAGTAACAAGATAGTGAGACAGTCATATGGGATACCAATTGGATCCGATGGGAGACGACATGTCGATGGCGTTAGTTCAATGGTCTCCCAGTCAGGTCGTTTGAGGATATAAGGAAACTACCAACTAATAGGTGGCGATTTCATTAGGATATTGGAAAGGAGAAACAAAACCTCCTGAGGGACCCCCTGAAACCACCCATAAGGGTTACTGAATCAGGGATGTCTGAGAACCATTCGAGGGGAACCAAGCCAACCGTCCCGAGGGTGCCGACCTGAGGAACCCAACTGAATCAGAGGAACACGAGTTAGCAGGGGAACCTCCCAAGAGACCCCCGAAACTACGGCTGGAGGAACCTCCACAGGTGCCTCCAACCAAGGCCAAACATGTGGGTGCACAAAGGGTCCCCCAGACTGAGAGGCCTACATGCAGGGGCTTCAAAATCCGCTCATCCGTGCCAGAAAAAGAAGAAGATATTTGATTTACTTTATTGATTCCAAGAAACAATTCTGTTTATAGAAGAATAAAAATAATATTAATAATAATACATACACTGAATAATGGCAATAAATACATAAAAAGGAAGAATCAAACAATTGATGGAATCATACAAGAAGTATCACAACTTTATAAAAAAATCATAAAATATTCATTTGTTTTCAACTCAACCGATCATGTTTTTTTTTTCAAACTAATTTTGAATCGTATTTTACCATATTTTTTCAAATGGTTGGGTAATTCATTGTAAAATTTTATTCCATCACATAGTAATGATTTTTGACCAATATTTGTCTTAGTTTTATGCATTGCTATATTATTGGAATATCTGGTTGAATAATTATGTTAATCACTATTAATTTTGAATATTAAATTAGAATGTTTCATATTATTTTTAACTAAATGAACACAATTTCATTTCATATAATGAATGAATGTCTAGAAGCTCATTTGGTTTATACAAATTAGCAGTTGACTCATAATAGTCAAGTTTGAATATACATTTAATAATTTTATTCTGAAGCGTCCTTAGTGGTCTTAGCAATGAATTTGTTGCTGCACGCCATATAGAAATCATGTATTGCAATTTAGAATAAACTAACGAAAAATAAATGCTCTTCAGATGTTTAAGTGGCAAAAAATGTCTTATCTTGAAAAGAATTCCAATAATTGGAGAATTCTGTTTTCTCAAAACCTGAATATGTTTTGACCACGATACATTTTCATCTACATGAAGTCAATCCAATAGGATCTTTCAAGTCAATATTAAAAGATTTTTTTGTGACAAACTTGAACGAGGATTTTTCATAATTCACTTGTCATGTTACTTTTAATTTCACGCTAATTTCTTCCACTGTATATTATTGCTATGTCATCTGCAAACATTTTGATTTTTACCGTCAAATCCAAATTAGCTACGGAATTTATATATACAAGAAAAAGAATAGGCCCCAAAATTGATCCCTGTGGAATCCCTCATAGAACAGTTTTTTGTGAACTACATCATTTTTCTAAATAAACGAACTGTTTCCTTTCAGACAGATAATTAGAAAACTACAAATGTATATTTCCTCTAATACCTATCTTATGCAAAATTGACAACAAATTTATATTATCAAAAGCTTTCCGAAGATCAAGTGACAATACCACATTTTTTATCAGAATCTAAATCTAGTTGAATTTGAGTAATGACATCTTGTAATGCTGATTCTGTGTCACTAAATCTTCGAAACCCATATTGACCATTATTATACATGCAATGAATTTGCTTCTTCAAGAAATTTAAATAATCTAGAATGTACCGCTTTTTCAATAATTTTTAATAATACAGAAAGGATTGAGATAGGCCTATATTTTGTCATTTGATCTTTTTTACCGGATTTGAATATTGATTCAACTTCAGCTATTTTGGATTTGTCAGGCACTGTGCCAGTTAAGAAGATTAAATTTATTAATTTACTTATCAGTGGTACAATTTCTTATTTCACCAGTTTGACGATATTTGGAGATATATTATCGAATCCTGGAGCTTTTTTCGAATCTAATTCACTAATAATTTCTTCTATTTCTTTAGACTCAATAGGCTTGAAATACATGGAGCATAATTTTGAGTGCACTGATGGGAATTCTTTTCTTGATGCGAGACTTGCTGCCAAATCAGGACCCACATTGAAATAATCATTGAATTCTTCACAAATATCTTGCTGATTGTTAATTTTACTCCCATTCCTCACAATAAGTTGAATTTCATTTTTACATTTAGACCTGTTGTAAAATATTTCATTCAGTGTCTTCCATATTGATTTTGGGGTAGCATCAGTGAATTTTTCCTGGTAATATTTCTTTTTTGATTCCCTGACACTTGTTTTCACTAACTTATTGAAATGATTATAGAGTCGATGAAAAATTGGTTGAAAGGATTGTGCTTTTTTTGTACAGGTAGTGGATTTTCTCAAGAGCTATGACTCATACCGTAGCAGAGGACAAATTTACGTATCGGCAATGAGTGTGAGTGAGAGATATATTCAACGTCATAGCTCTTAAGAAAATCCACTACCTCTAATAGAATTTATCACGAAGTTTAATTAATTTAGCAATTTTATCATTGAACCAAGGTTAATGCTGGATTTATGCTGAAGTTTTAAGTCGCAAGTCGTAAGAATATTCGTCAATGATTGGTTGAACAGTTCATCCTAACCAATCATTGACGAATATTCTTACGACTTGCGACTTAAAACTTCAGCGTTAATCCAGCATTAGAGTTATCTCTCATTTTGATGACTTTTTTTATAGAGCAATTATCGAAAATACTCAGAATGTCATTGTAAATATTATTTTGGTCATCAAACTTTTCAATATTTTCATTAAATAATGTCAGTTCTTCTCTCAGTTTATTTGGTGATGAAATTCGAAAATCGAGGTTGTTCAGTTTGTGAAACATGTGAAAATTGCAAAGAACTATTTTGTATTAAATAGAAACCTACAGTTTTTCATAGTTCCTTTTTCAACTTAAAACGCTAGATGGCACTAGTGTTTTGCCCCAATGTCGATTCCACAGGCATTGACTAACGGTGGGTTTAAACAGTAGATAAGATAACATATGAAATAAGATAAGAATATTCAACATACATAAATCAATGGGAACGTTTATACACCAAATGGGATAAGATAAAAAGTAAGAGATAACATAAGATATGGCCAACTTTTAACTTCTTATCTTATTCTTATCTGAAAATACAAATGCGCATGTGCTGCTGAAATTTTTGACAGAATTGGCAGCAAATATGAATGCTATGTCAAGAAAGCTGTGATTTTATTGGTTGATTCTTATTTCTTATTTAATCTGTATAAACGGATCGATTTGTGGCTTGTTTCTTATCCTATTCCTTATCTTATTTGCTGTATAAACCCACAGTAACTATCTTTGACTCTTTCAACGATGGTTGAATTTTGACAGTTTTCTACATGTTCTCCGTAACCATCGAAAGTTACGGATATATTTCGGGAAACATGGTTTTCGCCGCAATTGATCCAAAAAAAACCACAAGAAAATAAAAAATCCATTCTCGAGTACACGAGTCAGGGTCGGTAAGTATTGTGAGCTAGTATACAGCGTCACGGTCGATGGTAGGTTAGATGTTCATAGAAAACTGTTCTATCGATCTTAAATAACTTCAGTGTTGCGACATTGCCACTTCTATGAAAAAGTCCTAGCAACTTAATACCCCGTGTAATAAGAAATGTTTAGAATCGCCCTTTCATTGTTATACTTTTCTGTTAATAATGTCCTATAACAATCTATTAGTATTCAAGATGGAAATTGTGGAGTTAAATATGATCAAAAACATAGCTCTAATTGAACTTAAGTAAATTAGTTTTCTCAATTCGCGAAGAGTTGATAGTTAGGGCTATGTTTTGAACCATATTTAAAAAACAATATTTTTCAACTCGAAAACCGGTAGAGATACATATAGGGCTTTTTTCATTTATTTACTTCATTGATCCCAAGGAACAATTCTGTTTAACAGGGATAACAAAATAATACATACACCGATAAATGTTAATAAATTCACGAAAAAAGAAGATATCAAACAATTGATGGAAATAAAGAAGAAATACAAGTTTATAAAACTGAAACTGGTGGAATCAGAAAATATTTATCATTTGTTGTTGTTGTTGATAATTTTTTTTTTCAAACTAATTTTGAATCGTATTTTACCATATTCTCTCAAATGGTTGGGTAATTCATTGTAAAATTTTATTCCCTTACATAGTATTCATTCTTGACCAATATTTGTCTTAGTTTTATGCAAATATAGGTATTATAATAAAAGAGCGATTCTGAAAAATTTGGTGGTTCTATTTGAAATAAATAAAGTTGCTGGGACTTTTTGATGGAAGCAGTATCGTCGCAATTACAACGAACAAGTGGCAATCAACCTTATAGCAAAAAATTACAACCTTTAGGATGTTGGTTTCAATATTAGACATTGAGTCTATTTAGTAACAACGACAATGTAATTCCATCAAAAATAATGCATGAAAGGATGTCAAGACTTACATTTGAGCCTCCCCGTAACGAACTGTTGTCACTTCCATTCTGATGATGTGGTACACCGGACAATGTAGCATAATCTGCTAAATCATCCGCTAAAGACATGGTTGCTAAATGAGACGACCCTCTTCTATTTGGATGCTGAATTGTAGCATATGTATTGTCCTGGAAAATATCATATTAATTATAATCTTCATAAGCACTATGTTCACCTTATTATTTTATTAAGACGACATATTTCTGTGAATAATAATGAAATTCATGTTTTTTGCAGGTATGTTTCAATCTAAAGCTATCTGAAAATATTATTTCGATTCTGTATAATAACTCAATTCTTTATATTCATATGGAAGTTTCAAGAGTGATCGAGTCTTTCTAAAAAAATTTACTGCTCAAGTCATTAATTCTCGTCCCTTATACACTTCATGAATTGAAAATGAGAGCTAAAGTTCTGCAAAGAAATTATCGAACGAGTGTCTGGAGCATTATACACTTTCAGTATCAAGGAAAATCATTGCATATTCTCGATGAAAAGGCAAAGTCTGTTCGGACATAAATTATCCTTACTTACCGATTTAAAGGGATTGGCTACATGTTTTGTATACGGATTATTTCTACCGCAAATCCCTACAAGTCGATAAGAAAAGATGAATGTTGTTTGATGATTGAAATAATAAAACCATGGATTGTATTAACTTATTAAGGTTGAGTTCCTTGCAAGTTCACAAAATTGTATGCTGAAAAATGTTTTTATCCCACCAAGACTTTTGAAAACGTTACCATTCGAAGAATTGTTAATGTGAATGAACTCCGCTGCTAAACTCCGGAGGAATTGGGGAACTAATCGGAAAGGCAGAAATGCGGTAATTGGTGCTTTCATTAGTGGGAATATATATTTATTCAATACTTACCGTTACGTAGTCATCACTATCCCGTCTGGCCATAACATTACTTTGTTCAGGTTCATTGAATACTTGCATCGTCAGTTCTTGTTCTTCATAGATTTTCAATTTCCTGCAAAACGGAAATTATATCATTATATCAGATCACAAGACTGAAATTTGATGCAAAACATGAACTTTTATTGATAATTTAATTTCAATCTAATCAATTTTGATTGTCATTTATATCCGAATAGTTATTGTGGACAGTATTGAGCATTTAGTGAATCCAAATATTGAGTGACGCAAGTAGTGATGAAACCTTCATTGTGACCTTTATTAAGTCATACTGATTTAGATGTTTTTTCAATGGTTTGCATAAATTTTCTCGAAGTTTCATTTTATCTATCACAGTTATATTCATCCCGTTAGTGTCATCTCGTGTTTTGAAGTTTTTGGTTTCGCAATGGATTCATTTTGCATTTTTTACACAGTTTGCAAGTTCTTCAATTTTTGGTAAATCAATAAACATTAAATTGGTTTAGAATACAATCACAAAATTCATTTGTCTAAAAATTTCAATAATTTTTTTCATCATCCTTGGTTTTTCATTTTTTATATTTATTACTTTGTCGTTATTGTTTATGATTACCCACTTCAATAGTCTGAAGAAGAGATTGAACATCTAAGCTTAATAAATGAAATAACAAATGATGAACTCACTGTTCTATCCACAACGGATTCTCAGTCGTATTCAGATCATCGATGATAGCTTTCTTAATCAAGGCATCCTTTTTCTTCAGATCGGTTGGTGATATGACCCAATGTCTCAAGCAACAACAAATCACGACAAATGTGATGATTCCGACTATTAGTACTATTAGCAGAGCTATCAAAGCTACGAGCGCAGGATCAAAAGTTTCCGCTTTTTCTGTCATGAAAGCGGGCACGACATTTTCAATGGCAAATCCAGCGTAGTAATCTTTGAGGAAGTCATATTTCGAGTCTATCGTTTTCAGAACTTCAGGTACCGGTAGAATTATTTGAGTTTTGTGATTCACTACTAGAATATACAGGTCGGACCTGAAAAAAATTAATATTGAATGAATATGAGGTGGACTGGCCAAATAACACGAATTGTCAAAGACATCACTTGCATATTTGAACTGTCGATTTTTTTTGATATTCGCTTCGCCACAAATGTAAGTTGAATGTTTGTATATGAAACAAAATGAAATGAAATTTTGTTTATGTATACAGAAAAGGAATCGTTAGCACGAAGAGAACATTGTTTTGACAGTATTTTAAAAAGACATTCCAATAAAATCATAACGAGTACTTACCACTCTTCGTTTTTCACTCCATTATCGTCAATGTGATATCTGATCTCATCAATGATAACCAAACTCTGAGTTGCATTGCTCAATTCAGCAATGATTTCTTCCCTTTCTTTCATAACTTCCTCCTTCGGTCTTGATAAAATTACTCTAATTAGCTGTTCAGGTTCGAATATCCAAACCTGCAAGGAAATTATAAATAAACTACAATCAGTACAAGGAGTTCAGAATGAAATTAAGTGAACAAATAGATCAAATCAAAGAGTAAAAAAGTCAGATTCTAAATGTACTTCATTATCAATGGTTTTACAATTTGCAACAGTTGGTGTGACCTATCCCTCAGAAGGTAAGTAAAGTTCTAATGTGGGTCCCCAAGACTGGGCATTATAGGGTGGACGGTGGTAAGCACACGAGAGGAGCCCCTTGGGAAAACTATCGTGGCTTACGTCGATGAGGAGTCCATCGTTGAACTCAAAACTCTCAAACTCACAGTCTTTCTGGGGTTAAAGCGGGTCAACCTTAAGATCCTCTCGGAGCCAGGCCTCTCTAACCAAAAAAAATGGCATCTGTGCTGCAGATAAACCTCCAGCAAAGTAAATCGGCCACGGCTGCTTTTGCTCGCCGAATTACGGCCAAGCAGATCGACCTGGTCCTCATACAAGAACCGTGGGCATTCAAAAGGACATGTTAGAGGACTAGGACTGGAAGGTAAGTTGATCTACGATCGCAAACCTGATAGGGTATGCTCATGTATATATGTGAGTCATTTACCACTTCTCGACTTCTGTTTCAGAGACTTGGTGGCAGTAAATGTGAAGCTCTCAATGAAGGAGAAGGAGGTAGAAGGCATTGATAGCTCTGCCTATCTCCCCTATCAGGGCACACCCATTCCGCAAGAGCTGGAAGAGTTCATAGTCCACTGCAGAGACATACAAGCCCCTCTGGTAGTAGGGTGTGATACCAACGCCCACAATATACCATGGAACAGCAACGACACAAACAGACGAAGTGAGTTCATTTCAGAATCACTAATGACAGAAATCCTTGTTATGAATACGGGGAATAAGACAACTTCTGCTAACCGCGTTAGATCCGAGGTTATAGACATCACTTGGGTAAACTAGCAGGTCAGCCCATACATCCAAGGATGGCACATTTCCGACGAACCATCTTTGTCAGATTATCGGCACATAAGCTTCCGTATTGCCGGAAGCAGTGAAAGTTGAACTTCAGAAACCCGAGGAAAACTGACTGGGAGACGTACATAAGCTACCTAACGGCTGACCTTGAGTCTTTGAAATTATCCAAAGTAGGGGCTGAGGAATTGAGGAGGCGGCAATCTGTGTTCAGGATGCGATGGATTCGTCATTCCAGAGAAGCTCTTACCAAAAAGAGACAGAACAGCACGGTGTAATTCTGGACCAAAGAGCTGGAAACCTTGAAAGAAAGGACCAGGGGTGGGACTCTCCAACTTATATCGCCAAACGAAAGCGAGTCATAACGATTCAAATAAAGCACACGTCATCACTTTCCGGTAATCAAAGCACACGCCATCACTTTCCGGTATAGTGGAAAGAGATAGCGTAAGCTTCGCTTCGCTTTCGATATCGCTGTAAAGGTACAGAGTCCAACTGCTGATCTCTCTTCGATACGACATACAGAACAAAGCAGTAAGGCGAATATAATGAAGCCCTCTCTTTGTACAAAAGAGTCATACAAAGAAAGAAAAGAAAAGCTTGGAAAATTTTCTGCGAAGAAGTCGAGAGCTCAAGATGCTCACGACTGAACGAAATCGTGTCAAAAGATCTGGTGAACCCGGTTGTAACGCCGACGTATCACTCACCAAATCAGGAAAAAATCTCTACTTCATACTTCAATTTTCTCACTGTAGGGGAACAAACATATCTGCAGGCCACATTACTATCAAGCCTGGCTCACAGGTACGTACCCAACACCTGACGAAGTCCAAGGTGGTCTTCATACCGAAGCCGGATAAACCAAAACGATGGAAAAACTAGTTGATAGAAATATCCCAAATAATATCCAATCTTCGGGGAGGTGCTGTAGGTTTCCCAAGTTGATCTAGAGCTGAAAAGTAAATACCACCAAAAATCTGTAAGTATTACCAGAGTGCCACGGCAAATAATGATAATAGCTGTCCTCTATCAGCACAGGCTATGCCTTTGGATACACTCTATGAGTGCTTATGAGGGAGTATTATTATTATTATCATTCTCGGAGTACCAACACGCCTATCAACCCGAAAAATCCTGTCAAACTGCACTCTGCAGGACTGAAAAATCAGTCTTTAATAAAGAGATTGCACTTACTGAGTTTCTTGGCGTAGAAGGGGCTTTTGATAACATATCACGTGCATCTATCGATGATTACCCTGAAGGTGATCCTGAACCTCCCTCTTCTGCATCTACACATTATACCGGAGTATGGGTCAATGGAAGGGCAACAACTTCGGCAACAATATAATGGGGGTCATATTATGATTTGACGCATCTCAAAATGACTCCGTCTGCGCAAAAAAGATTTAAAAAAAAGGTCCTAGAAAGCAACCCATAGTCATTCTCTGCGATAGCCAGGCGGCAATAAAGACTCTGCGATCATGAAGATTCACTTTCAAACCTATGTGAGACTCACAAAAACCTCAACGACCTAGAGTAAATCGTGTTTGGGTACCAGGATACAGAGGAATGAGAATTCAGATGCCCCAGCAAGAGCGGGGGCAGCAACAACCCTCATTTGATCAGAACCAGCCTGGGGACATTTGGGGACAAAGAAATGGGTCAAGAGCCATCATCAATCTTCCTGGGACACGGCAACCTGAGAAAACACTTGCAAATATGCAGGTTCTGTGATGAGGAGGATAAAACAGCTTCACAGATAGCTCACATAAGGATATATACCTCTTGGGACACTATAGTGCAGAAGATATCATTTCATAATAAAACCTCATGAGAAATCTCCAGGAGTTAATCAGACGATCCGGAGTTCTCACGAGATAAACCTGACATTACGTATGATCGAGGCACATAATTCTTAGACATAGTAACCGCCTTCACCACGGTCATTGGGAGAATGATACCAGCGCTCAAGCTCAGAGAGCTCTAACCCTGAAAGAGTCAAAGTCAAAGTCAAAATATACTTTATTGTCAGAAGTTATAAAAACTTATAGACAAAGCTTTTTGGTTTTGGAGAAAAGTTACAGTCATCATCAGCAAAAAAAAGTATACTCACATAGATTTTGGCATTTGCTTCTCTTTCTGGAAAGGCGTTCTCTCTTGCGATAACATCAATCACAAACCGATGCTGGTTGTTTTCTGCGAGATACGTAGCGGTGCATATTTCTCCTCTGTCACTTATATTGAACGGAGAAGGAATTATGGAACCCGAACTCCTATTCGAATTGAACTTGTATAAATTCGTCGCCTTTATGTAATAAGTCAACGATCCGTTCAGTCCGAAATCGGAATCGAAAGCCGTGACGTTCGTTACGAAATCGTTGATGCTCGCCATCGCATTGACGGCGGCATAATAAATGTTCTGTTCAAAAACCGGAGGATTGTCGTTGAGATCAGTGATGGATATTTGTATTTTCGCTATGCTTCTGTCGGTATCATCGAGCTGAACTTCATCGGAGGCGATAATGAAGTTCGGGTCGTTATTGGCTATAACGAGAAGATCGTACTCTTCCTTCTGTTCCCGATCGAAGGATTTATTGGCATAGAGGCCACCGTCGGAGCGGTCAAGATAGAAGCTACCATCGTCGTTTCCAGTTAAGATGTAGTAGTATACTTTGGCGTGGTTTCCCTCGTCTCTGTCCAATGCTTTGATGCGACCTGAAATAAAGTTATTTTTTCAAATCTATACTCATGATATCATTAACGCTTGCCAAGGATTGGCAATATTATTTCGACATTTATCTGACGGTTACATCTGATGGCGAAGGGAGCTCTCGAAACGTATGAAGACGCTAACAAATTGAGGAGTTGACTTCGAGCGGCTGAATTCTATTTCTCTCTGGTTTGGAGGGATTGAAAAGCACCATTACTATGAGAACATGGATTGAACAGAAATCAAAACTAATTGAATATATTAGCTGTAATGGCATTCGTTCTACAAGGGGTGACAAGAATCGTGATTCACAAGCAATAGAGGTATTTGAACTTCGTAATCATCATCTTGGCCAATATTTGCAAGTATAGAATTACATGACGTCTTTTGACGACGTTAATCATCGTTTTATGGGTTCATGAAAGAGTTCCCATTCACAACGGAAGTACAGTTGCTAGCAGTAACGTTGGATTGCAAGCCCACATGGAATCTCCAAATCGAAAAGGCAAAGTGGGAAAAAGTTACCATTGGAGACTTGTAGAAGGATATGTGATAGCATATAGGGTTTAGAAGTGTGCTGGATCAAGACACAACTTTCGGAGACGATTAAGCTGCTGAGTGGTATGCAAACTCTCCATACTCATAGCCTTCTGCAGGAGAAAACTCCAATAAGTCAATCACTTGGGACAGACCAGAATAAACTATATGAAGAAGTGAAGGCATATCGAATTAAGTGCCCTGCGTGAACAACAAGGCTCTCAAATATAGCTTTGAAGGTTTATTAGAATAACCATCCTCAGAATAAAAGACTCAGAGAAGATCCACCAGCAAAGGTGACGGAGACCTGGACACATCAGGCGGTTCAAAGAGACCAACGAAGGAGTCGAAGCTGGAATATACGGTTCTAAACGGAGAATCAGAATTCCGATTAGGCTAGGACAGCACGTAATAGTGTTTCAGGCAAAGATGCAGCCACAGAATACTATGTTAGAGAAATACTTATGCGAAAGGCTGAAAAAAAGCTTGACCATTCAGTAGATCAACTCTTGGCTGATATGGGACTGTTCGGGCATCCTAAATGAATTGGGTAACAACAAAAGAGACACATTAGCCTGGGTTCTTGAACCAAAAGGGAAACGAAGAGGCAGATGCACTTGATCCACAGCAAGTATCAAATGCTATAGTAAATCCTGAGTAATTTTGTGGCATTGCGAATAACTATCCAAGACTGAGGCAGGTGAAGGAGTTCGTTAAAGGAACTTTGTCAGAATAATGGTGAATCTGTTGACAGGTCACTGCCAGTACAATAGACAGATACGCATGAGTCAGACAAAGAAAATTCTGCCAGAGAGCAGAAGAGTCCTCACTGTATCACTGCATATGTTATGTCATTGCGAAAGTCTATTAAAATCAAGGCACATGCAGTGAGGCAGGGGAAAAGGGCCAACAGCTACTTGAAGGAATTACTGTTCATTTTGGAGTCTCATTAGAAATACCAACGTAGACAGTGTACTCTAAATCCATATGGAGTTCAACAAAAGACCTGTAAAAGTTGGAGTAGACAAGGCCAAAGTGGTCATGATGGTAGAGCGCTAGTCTATCAGTCAGAGGGACGTGGGTTCGATTCCCAGCATGGTCACTGGTCTTGTGCTAGGAATCGCACGTTAAAAGGTAAGACCTCGTTAATCCTTAGCCCTCACAAGTTTCGACTTCTGAGGGCTGTCGTTCGTAGGAGGATGACAGCTGGTTAACGGAAAAAAACAATTTTAAACAAAATAAAAGAGCCAACTCAAAATTGCAATCAATCTATTGAATATGAAGGTAAGTACCCTTCAGGTGTACTGTAATGAGACAGTCTGTGGGTTCCAATTGAAGTTGTGTAACGATAGGCATACTTTGTCGCCATTTCACCTTATGAAAAAACAAATATTGCGGTAGCTAATTTTTCATATCACCAGCCAAGAGATAGTATAAATTTAAAAAATTCATAAAAGTTGTTCTTTGGGAAATACACGCTGAATATTATCGAACATATTAAACTCACCTATCAAAATATTCCTTTCGTTGTTTTCTGTAACGAAGAAATGATATGGGTTCGTCGACTTTGAGCCTGGAAACTCTGGCCTGTTGTCATTTTCATCCACGAGTAGAACAGTCAGATGTCGGATTGTTTCATACCACTTAGGGGTGCCATGGTCTCTAGCTACCAATGTCAACTATGAGGAATAGAATCAATAAGGATCTAATTTATCATAAAATTAGTAACGAATGCTTATGAAACAAGAATATGCATTGAAATTATCATGCTATATAACGAAATAGTTATTCTGCGTATACTCAAGGCAACAAAAAGTTATACGCGATTTTAATTTAATTTCACAATCAAGTAGAATATTTTCTTCATCTGAAGTGCCTGAAGCTGTGAACATTGCCAATTCCTTGTTTTTTTCAGCCGATCGATCGTGTACTATGAATCCGCTCATCAGGAACTCATGAAGTGATCAAACAAAGTGTGGTGTTGGTATACCTATAGTCTTTTGATTATGAAAACAGGAACCTACTCTTCTGCAGCTCCAATAACATTTTTTATCATGTCAATACTTAAGTGGTTTAGCTCATAACAAGGATTTAAAATCTATTCATCTATTGGTTTGTTATGGTTTTGGGGACCTTATTTCTCCAAATCCTGATCAATGAAACTCAACGGGATAAACCGCAGTGGTAGGTATTGGCATTTCGTCTGATTGATGACTTTTTATTGCCACAAACCATCTGAAATATTGCGATCAATTACCATGAATTATGAAAAACATACATTATTCATTTTGATTTATATTCTTTACTCTTAGCTATCCGTTATTTCTCTAAAATAACTTGTTTTATTCAGGCTACAATTGAAAATACATCAATGCCACAATCTTGTTTATTCGATAGTAATTGAGTAGAAATAAAATGAATGCATAATATAATAAAACTGACATGATCGTGAACAGTTCTTTTATAACGGATATTCTGAGCGGCTGCAATTTATCCTTCAGAAAGGACAAAACCTTCTATGACACCAATGGGAAAACATGCGGTGTTCCCCAAGGGTCAGTTCTAGGACCCATTTTATTTTTGATTTATATCAATGATCTGCTAAATACAAAAATTAGAGAAAAAACCTGGGAAGAAACAGTATCAAACGCCAAATTTGATTTATCAATTTTAAAAAATAATCTCAATCATGACTTACTTACTTTGAATTTGAAAATATCTTATTTTATGACATTCACATTGCATGAGAATATGCAACCAAAAAAAATTAATAAATTGAAAATACATGCTGTTTCTTGTATAAAAAATGAAAACCAGTGTAAATGTAATGAACATATTTCAAAGGCTGATGAAGTAAAGTGTCTAGGAATTCACTTAGATTGCAATCTCAAGTGGCAAAAACAAATCAATGAATGATAAAAAAACTAAGGAAAACTCTTTACAAATTCAGTTTGTTTAGAAACATTGTCGTAAATTAATCATAAATTATTATTACAGTCTCTTTCAGTCTATCTTGTCCTATGGTATAAAAGGTTGGGAGGCCTATATAAACAATGAGAACAAATATCCCAATATCCCATTTTCGTTTCTATATAAACAAGTTTCAAAATCACTTACATCAATTCAAAAGTATACTTTGAAGATTATTTTCAAGAAGCCTTTTGATTACTCTTTTAAAATTCGTTTTGAACAATATGAAATTTTAACTGTTGAACAATTGTTTTATAAAGCATCGACAGCTAACATAAGAAAAAATCTACAAATTGAAAATCGTATACATCATAAATATGAAACAGAGAAGAAAATGGATGGCTGGATATCAACTGAAAAATTTTCTACAACTCTAATGCAACAGCATGCCATTCATATAGGTAGAAAGATTTATAAGAAATTACCTATTTCTTTAAAAAATAATACTTATTCTGGATTTAAAAGTAAAATCAAACTCTGGTTGCTTGAGAATTCCGAAAAATTATTTGTATGTAAAATAATATCATTATTATTATTTTATTTACTAATATTTTGAAATGTACCTATTGAAATTTTCTGTCATTGTTTTTATATATTCAAAATGTGACCAATTATTAATTTTTACTATTTTTCTTTCTTTGCATGTATATATATTATGATTTTTCAGATTTTTTATATATTATGATATATAATTAATTATGTTAATTAATTTAACATGATCATGGACAAGTTTTAAAACTTATTTGATCATGTTTCCATGAAATATTAATTACTGTTTAAAATATTTGAAACTATGTATTTGTCATTTTTAAACAAACAAATAAAATAAAATAAAATAAAAATCAAAACCTACTTGAATGCGAATTAATTATTGAACTTTAAAGTTATGCATGACGATTCTACGAAGGCGTAGAAGGGCCAACAACAAAATATTTTTTAAATTGGTTGGAATTGCCATTTCAAAGTGACAATTGTCAGATCAAAGTGGCAATTGTCACTTCAATGTGGCAATTCCAACTATTTTGAAAAATATTTTGTTGTTGGCCCTTCTACGCCTTCGTACGATTCATTTCAGTACCTGATACTTTGGTTTGAGTTCCCTATCCAAGGTTGTCTTCGTCCTCAGTTCACCAGTATTTGAATTGATGCTGAATTCACTAGTTTCTTGAACATTTTCTCCATCAACATTGAAGTGGTACGTCAACCTTCCATTCTCGTTTTCATCCTTATCCACTGCCTTCACTGTCATAACGAGGTAATCTTTGGTAGCAGCATTCTACAAAAATAAAAACAGTTATTCCTTCATCTAAATTGAATATAAAGTGGAAAATTACTTGAATAAACCACGATAAATCGTCCGATGTCCAATGGAAAGCAGCTATTGCATAAGGCTCTAAAAAATTTTTCATTGAGTAATGATCTGTAGCGGATCAAACAGGATATTATTCGAGTTCAAATTATTTTGTGCGAGTCCTGGTTTAAATGGAATTCGTACGGGTGTATTTTTTGACTAGGTTCGTCGTTATCGGGCTAGATGTCTCGCGCGATTTTATTAAACGCGATTTCCACAGGCACTGACTAACTATATTTTTTCTCTATAAACAATGCCGATAGCTTATTAACTGCATTCTGGCGGTGCGGGTTCGGGACTCGCATGAGGCTTAGCAGGACACTAAAAGCCCGACGTAGCTGACGAGGTATTCATTCCATTGGAAGTCGTTAGAGGACTCTACTGATTCCTCTGGTGCTATCTGGGTTTTGTATACGGAGAATAAAAGGTGGATATTATATTTCGTTTCATAAATTCGACTTGTTTATGGCTGAAGTTGAGGTACTTTGAGATGTAATGTATCCAGTGAGTATATCGTTCCTATTAGAGAGGTTATAGCAACAAAGGAATACCAAGCAGAAGGAAATTAGACTGAGAAATTGAACACGAAATATGCTCGTTGTTTGTGCCCCCATTTAATTTTTATATGCGAGTCCAGAATGTACAATATATATCTATAAAAAATATTTATCTACTCCTATTAAGTTGTATATTAATTATTCAACTGCTTTTGAGCAATTAATAGTGTCTATGAACAAACAGCGTGAGTTATAATTACTCACTGCTATAACTCACGTTAATAAATCGAAAAATTTCACACCTCGCTCTTTTAGCCAATCAAAAAATTCGTTCTTGTTTAGATGCTATGGCAACCCAAAAATCTTCCGGAAATTTTTATCCTCCCAGGGACCCTCGGCGAAATTAATGTAAGTGGAAATTTTTCTGTCAAATATTTGACGTGGCTGGGTCACTGATATATGAGGTCAAGCAACGTTGGGCGAGGTTGGGCTTCCCATAGTTATTATGAATTGTTGGATGATTTTCATTTCTTGGTGTGAAATTTTCTTACTGAATCTAGTGTAATTTTCGCGACTCGTGTAATTTTCAAAAAATTCATGTACTCGAAAAATTTCCGGCAATAATTCAAGCTCTAGGGATATTATAAGTGAAAACATTCTTGGAATTATTTACGAACCGAATATCAAGAGGTGGCTTGTACTTCTGTACAAGCCAGTTGGTCGAAATGGAACAGTCTATTACCTATTGATATTGAGGGGAGTAATATCACTTTAAAAATTTTGACGTTTTCAAATTAAATTATTAATATTGTGAATTTTTTACTGAAAAAGATTAATTCAGATATACTTGAGTTCGGAAATTGTAGATAGTGGCTCATCGTCGGTTCGCGGGGTTTCAGAGTGCGGATTGCCTAGGAAACTCCGTAATCTGACGATGAGTCACTATTTACAATTTCCGAACTTGAGATAGTGAAGATGAATTGATATATAGACCTCCATCAGAAATAAGTCAAGTAGCTAATGTTACCATACTTACATAATTCAGTCCCACATATTCAGTTTACTGGTTGTTCAAACTTTACAGCTGATTTTATTAATAAACAAAATGAGTAATTACAATTAACATTTTTATAGCATTGTTATAGGTAATTATTAAGATTTGTGAATACAGTTCTTTCTCTGTACTTGTATCTTAGTATTTATTGTTATAGTCGTAGATAAAGTATAGTATTCTACTTGCGGTAATGGTCATAACTCACTTGATGAATTACAACACTCGCCTGCGGCTCGTGCTACAAACTTCATCTGCGTGAGTTATGACCTACATTACCGCTCGTTGAATAAAATACTATTGTTTCCCAGTGTAGGTCTTGGATCCTGATTTTGTTTTTTTTCATCTGGCGCTCAACTACAGGACTGGTACAGTAGGGATGAACGACGAAAGGAGCTCTAAATATAACACAAGAAGTAGCACGAGACGAAGAGTACTTCTTGGACACGAATACACTATATGCGACCCTCAAACGCCACCAATGAACTTAGGAAAAGGATCAGGTAACAAGCAGCATGCCTAAAGTGAGACGGAAATTGTTGCTGGTGATCATAAAGACATTTTGGAAGTTTCAGAAATGATCATCAAAAAAAATAATGTAGCAAATGTAGGGAATTCATATTATAGGTGCAGAGTAACAGTGCTGGAGTGGGTGATATAATCGAGCCAAAAAGTTGTAAAAACTTTTGAAGATGACGGGAAATTACATTCAGTAGATTTCTTCATTTATCTGTAATCTTATATCGATGTCTAATTTTTCCTCTTAACCCTATTAGTTCAGTCGACAGGTTGAAAAAAGTTGGGTTAGGTGGAAAAAGGTCGGAAGTTAATGAAACTTCAGGAGGTTCTTCAGGGATAGTTAATCAACATTTTCTCAAGTTTTGGACCTCGAGGACCATGTGCGAAAAAAGTACGGGGGGGGGAAACTGCAAAATTTTTGACCTCTCTCCGGTTTTTCTTCGATTACTTTTTTCTCTTACGTCCTACGGAAAAAACATATCGATCCTTTTTTGTATAGCGTAAAATTTCATACAATTTTGACTGAAGAAACATGTTTGTATGTGAATTCGCTACCGAGATATGGCACGTCAAAAAGGTCATGTTTCAAAATTTGCTAAGAAATTACAAAAAATGCAAAATTACAGCTTATTTCATCTTTTATACCCGAATTATGATGAAATGTTGTAGTAATTATGGTTCGTAGTTGAAGTCACTAACTTTGGACACCCCACTCCTCCTTCCCCCACCAAACCCCAATTCGCAAAATCTAACTTTCTGATGAAAGCCAACCATACCTATTCACATCATTTTGGTATTGATATCAGTTACTTTTCGGATCTATATCCCCCCGTTCCCCTACATAATTATCCCAATACAGGAAGAAAAAAAGACGTAGTCCTTTCGTGAAATTTTTTTATGCAATTAACAATATTAGGTTATTCTCAAGGCATATATTATACTGATGAATAAAGATATTATAGCTAATCATAGTGGGTAGGTACTCATTTGAACTCATTACATTTCCTGCCGAGATTTATTAGCCGCTGGTTCTGCTCGTAACAGCTCGTCGTCCTCCTGAGCGATAAGGCTGACCTCACAAAGAAAACACGCATTGGTGAAGTCGAATTTCGCAACTTGTGACCGTCGGGTAGGTGCAGGAAAAGGAGCTTTCACGACTTGTAAATGCAGCAATTAATTTCTCATTGTTGTACCTTGTTAGGCAAGCACTGTGCACTCTTACTTCACTCAACTCACGCAGAAACTGTTCATCTGCCGAAAGTTTCCTTTTTACACTGGACTCCAACAGTCTGGCAACTCCTCTGGCTTTCACTACAGTTAGTTCACCTGCTTCAACTCCTCCTTTAGAAATAAAACACAAGTCTGATCCACGAGATGTAGACGCCATCTCAGAAAATTACCCAAAAACCAAAACTGTCACTGACACTCGATGTTCCTTTCGCTAACAAAGTTATTCACTTCAAGAGCTGAAGGTTTCTAATGTTACATATCTAACTTAATCTTATATATACTCTGAGTGGTTAAACAGTCTCTGTCCCATTTTTACCAATCCCTAATTTTAATTTTCTTATTACCCAATTTGACTATTCTACCTGAGGTACTTATATCCTTCTATAATTACTATTTTTCGATTTCTTCTTGGAATTAATAAATAGGTAATAGAGTCATGTCGAAAGAATAAAATGAAAAGTGATCTAATATGACCTCAAAAGTCGAAAACAAATAGGTCTAGGTAGCGCAAGTAGAATAGACAAATTTCAGCCTTCTATGTTGAATATTGGCTCATCGTTTGCATTCCGCAGTTCCACAGGAGCAATATTTTAACATCTATTGTTTTCCAGCTTTTACTGCTGTAGCTGATCATACACTCCCCTCGGCCCGACACTCTCTTGTCCTTGGGAGGAACGACTTGACACCTGGTGGGCAAGCAGGGGTGGAGGTTATCTAAAGTTGGCGATTTCAAGTAGGAATTACATTTCATCATAATTCTTGTATAACAGAAGAAATATGGTGGAATTCTGCATTTTGTGGCGAAATTTGAAAAATTACCTATTCTTCGAAGCGCCATATCTCGGTAACAAATTGACACACAAACATGTTTGGTCGTAGGGAATTTGACGATCTACAAAAATGTAAATCGACGTTTTTGCTGTAGAACGTAAGGCAAAAAAGTTATTGAGGAAAAACCACACCAAGGTCGAAAAATTTGCAGTTTCCCCCCACCCTACTTTTTTAGCAAAACTTGAGAAAATGTTAATCAATTATCCCTGAACAACATCTTAAAGTTTCATTAACTTCCGACCATTTTCTATCTGAAACTACCTGTCGACTGAACTATATATTTGCCTGAAAATTCAGTTAAAATTTGGGCTGATACATTTCTGTGTAACTAGAAATAAGTCGCTACCATGAGGAAGGTGGTTCTTTTGTGAATTATTTTAATAAATATGTGGCCTTGAGCATTTTGGTCTAATGGTTCAAATCTCTTCAAATGTTTCGAAGTTATCGAATAACCACATGATGCAAGAGTTTCAATCGACCCGCAAATGCAGGTCCACTATATGAAGTCTGGTCAATTGAATGACACTTCCAGCTATAGGCTCTGAACTGGGAGCCGTTGTCAAAAGAGCCAGTCAACGAATTCAAATCATAAATAATCCGTCAGGAGAGTTATTGCAAGAGTGTGATTTTAACTACACCCCTCCTCTGATATAAGATGCCCAGTAAACCTGCTGGAGGTTATGGGTTTCACATCTCTGCCACGGGTAGTACAATATCTGTAATTTCAGAAACTGTCTGGAGCCAACTAGATGAATGGAAAGACCAAATCCCAAGTTTTTCTTGCGCAGGGGTCCTGGTAGTATCTTTTCAAATTGATGAAAGAACATTCAAAAAGGAATTTCTCTCGATTCCCGACTTGATTTTTTCATTAATACGAGGGGGGACACTTGAAAAATTAAAGCAAACACTTTACAACGGAAATAGAGACTTTTCAGTTTCCGAACATTGTTTGAAGCAAGGTTTGTCGGATGCTTCATTCAATAAAAGCGCAGTAATCGTTAAAAATTCTGGGGAATCTAGACAGGGTTTGTTTAGACCGCATATTTTTCAACATTGTTGAATGTGAAGTACTCATGAGTACTTTCATGCGGTACTCCTAGCTCTGGTTCCAGTTTGATCGCTCATCCAAACCAGTCAAGTGGTATAAACTTGAGAATATGCTCACCTCTAAGACTTCAACTGTAGCGTTCGACAAAGCAGGCATTATAAATTCGGGCCTGTACTCGTTCACGTTCAAAACATGCACATTGACGGTAGCTCGATCAAAAAGTTGCCCATTGCCCCCTCCATCTCTCGCTTCAACCAATAGATGAAACTCTCTCGTTTGACCTAACAGACTTTTGTGTGGGTAAAGAATTCCTGTTTCGATTCCCAACAGGAAAGCATCTGAAAAATACCAATCAATGTGACAATTGCTAAGAGAAAATTATCAGTAGGTTTAAAGTTAGAAAGTAAGAGAAAGAATAATAATAACATGTAGTAACATTTTTTACGTATCCAAAAACATGTCAAAGTTCCAGTCTATCTCTAGTTCAAAGATACACACATTATTTTCTTAGTCAAAAACCTCTCACTAGGAACTAGGAATCTTACCATTGTCATTTCCAGATATAATGCTGAAATGAATATTTCCGTTGAGTCCGGAATCCTCGTCAGTCGCATTGACTTGTATAATGGGAACCGGTGGGTTGAGTCGTATATTTTCCATTATCGTCACGTTATATTCTTTTCGGGAAAATTTTGGAGGGTTATCATTGAGATCGCCGATTTTAATATAGATCGGAACCGAAACAGATCGCCTGGCGTTACGTGGAGCTCCATCGAATGCAACAACTTCTATCACAGTTTCGTTGATTTGCTCGTGATCCAAAAAATTTGAGTTTGCCACGGTGATATACCCAGTTTCATTGTCGATGGCAAAATTTTTGCTGTGTTCGCCCATCAAATCATAACTCACTTTGCCGAACTCTTCGGCATCTACATCAGTAGCTCTAACAGCCACAACGAAAGTTCCATTAGGAGAGTTTTCATCGATACTCGCGTTATATTCCTTAGTAGTAAAAATGGGGTCATTATCATTCAGATTGACGACTTTAACGAAAACGATTGCAGAGGCGTTAAGCTGAGGCACGCCCGTGTCAAATGCCACTATGGTGAAATTCAACTCTTGCGTTTTCTCGTAATCAATCTTCTTCTTCAGCTGTACAATGCCAGTGCCGTTATTGATTTGAAAGTATTCATGCTGAGGATGAATAATGTACCCCGCGATATCCGAATCTTCGTCGATTGCTTTATAAGTTGCGACGATGGTACCGACGGGTTGCTCCTCTTTGAGTTCCAGGTAGTAGATTGGGTTTTCTGCAGTCCATGGCGGCAAAAACATCGGTGGTGAGTCGTTAATATCACCAATGGTGAGCACCAATAAGCCTTGGCCCTGCTGAACTGTCGGTGCGGTGATATCCGTCACCAAGACTGTTATTCGGACGACTGTGGCAAGATCTCGCAGCAAAGGTTTGGAAACAGTTACTTTGCCGGTATTTTGGTCAACCGAGAAGAAGTCCTTGAATCTGTCGTCGTCTACTACTTCAGTACCGTATTTATTCAAAGCTGTTATTGGCTCGGTAGCGGCAAAATTGAGGGCTTCTGATGAATTGACATCTGGATCTAACGCCGTTAAAGTGTATACAACAGTTCCAACAGGAACATCCTCCATAACCTGGGTGACAGAAATTCAAAGTTGAAAATCAACGTATAAAGAGTAATATAAAAACTTTAAATCTGATGAAATAATCGTTATCTATTAACGTATGTATTGAAGCAAAAATATATTCAGAAGTGTAACTAACGGATGTGAGTTAAAATTCGAACAATTAAATTTATTGGAAAGGTTTCATAGAAAATAATTCAGAAATATGTAGTGTCGATACAATTGAATCATTTTCTTGTATCAAGAGTAGGAATTTTTTTTTGTGTTTTATGCAGCATTAGCATAGAATCGATTTGTTTTTCAGTTACTGCCAAGCCTCTTGAAAATTCACTTCCCTGACTACATTTTGTTTCAAGTCACTCCGATAATAGCAATTATGTTAGTTGGAGATACCGTTCTTCGTCGGTCTATATTTATAATAAAAAAAAGTTCCTCTGCGACCAAGTTACAATGAACCCACAAAATCTCAATCTTGGCGAAAAATGTTTCCTCCATGTGCTGAACTACAGAGAACTTATGAGAGTATGGGTGAAATATATGTTTACGTAGTATTATTCTACAATGCCTACATTTCAAAATTTTCCACCCCTATTATTTCTTTTAGCAGGGAAAATTTCCTGTAGGGAAAAAACACGTAAATTCAGATATGTAGTGGGAAGTTTGAAACCAGTGCCAGTTGTATTTTAAGTTTAATCCCTCTACCCCTAGCTACCCCCACTTAATGATTTTAAATGGCACCCCCACACTTGTAACACATCATTTTAAATATCTTAAAAATCTTCACTCAACCCCGTTTCGAAAACTGAAATTGCTTGATCCGTTCTCATAAAATAGGGCAAAAAGAAAATAAAGTATAACAAAATGCAAAATAAATTAATGAATTTATGGAACCGCTACCACTGACTCAATAACGGTATGTTTATGTTTCTTTTATACAGAGTTCTTTGCTTCAGCTGAAGCTGAGATAGAGGCACACATTTTCTTCATGGCGTCAGTTGAAATTAAATGGTGAACACATTTATCAGAATTACTTATTCCTGATTTTAAACTGTTTGTCAAGTGGTGTCAGTTGCACTGACAGTAATGGTGTATACTTTACAAGAAAGAACTAAAATTATTTTTATTTATGGTGCTGAAAATAAGTGTGCTCGTATGACAGCTCAGGTTTTTAATGAAAGGCACGCAGGCCAAAATGTGAGTCGCCGATATGTTCTAGATCTTGTTCAAAAATTTGAAGAGACCGGTTTGGTGTGTAACAAAGCAGTAAAGCAGCAGAGAGATCTTACTGAAGCCGCACAAATTGAGATTTTAGGCCAATTCGCCGTTGGGCGTTGAGCAGCTTACTACTTCAATTTCGAATGTCGCTAAGCTAGTAAATATTTCAGTTGGTTCTATACACAAAGTTTTAAAACTAAACAAGTTCATTCCTTACAAAATGAGTATTCTTCAGCAATTCAGTGAGGATCACTATGATAGGAGAATTGAATTTTGTGAAATAATGACTGCGAGAATTCAAAATAACCCGAATTTAATAAAAAATATTTGCTTCAGTGATGATTCAACCTTTTTTCTTAATGGCTTTGTAAATAAGCATAACTGTAGATTGTATTTACACTGTTAAAATGTAATCGATCCACTCATAACACAATCCTTAGAAAGATAAGTTGATGAAGAAGACAACCCGCTCTTGGATGAACAAAATTTACATTTTCAATAGGACGGCGCACTGCTACACTACGCATTGCATGTCCGACAGTGGCTCGATCAACGGTATCCTGGATTGGATGGATTGGCAGAAGAGGCTCTCTGGAATGGCCGGCGAGATCTCCGGATTTAACGCCATTGGATTTCTTTCTCTGGGGTTATTTGAAGACAGTGGTATACAAAACTCCTCCGCAGGACATTTAGTATCTAAGACACAGGATTGCTGACACATGCGGACAAATTAATAACGAAACATTTACAAAAGTCCGACAGGAATTCGAGAATAGATTGTACTTTTGCTTAGCTACCAATGGAAAACATTCTGAACACCTAACAAAGTAAGGTACATTCATTTGATTGCAATAGCTATTATTTTATATTTTATTACAATTAATTTTCTTTTTGCCCTTCTTACGAGAACGGATCAACCAATTTCAGTTTCCTTAACGGGGTTGAGTGCGGATTTTTAATATTTTTAAAATTTTGTCTTACAAGATAGAGGGTGCCATTTAAAATTACTAAGTGGGGGTAGCTAGGGGTAAGGGGGTTAAACCTAAAATACCACTGGCACTGGTTTTAAACTTCCCCCTCAATATCTAAATTGACTTGTTTTTTGCCTATGGCAAATTCTCCCTGCTAAAAGAAGTAATACTGGTGGGAAGTTTTGAAATGGAGAATTCTGATTCCCTTGCATATCCTTGTTGGATGTATGGCAGAATACCTATCCCAAAATAGCAATTTCATTGGCTTCTTCAACAATTGGCTTATTTCTTTGCACTCTTGCTTTGACTGATACAGAGTTTTTCTCTCTATAATTCGTTCAATAGTATTTTGTGAGGGCTTCTGTTTTTGCGTATATCGAATGGCAAATATATCATATCAATATGTTCTTGAGATAACTTACTCACTTTACTTACTTTATTGAAAATACATCTTCCAGACAGAACAAGTTCTGGTGTAAGGAAGATAATACATTAAATATGAAGATAAGTTTTAACAATATCAAAATGAATAAAAAGTAACAAATATAACAAGTTTGCACATTTATATATTGATGAACATCAGTATGATAGCAAATTCCGTTTGAGTTTTTTCAAAAAAATATTTATTGACTTTGATTTTTTTATTTCATTAGAAAGTTTGTTGAATGATTCTATAGAACGAGAAATTGGATTATTTTTGCCTTTATTTGAATGGATATTATTCAAATGAAAGTTATTTGCATTTCAAATATTATAGTCATGCAACTTAGATTTTTTTCTGAAACAACTATTACTTTTTTGTAAATTATTTGTCAATTTGTAAGCAAATTTTGCTCTTTCAAATTGTATTAGTTTATTTAATGTTAATTTTTTTGAATTTTTGTATAATTCTGAAGGTGTTTCCCATGGGATTTTGAAAGTGACTTTTATTGCTTTATTCATCAAACGATAAATGATACCTTTAAGGTTTTTGCTACAAGATGACCATATTGTTGACAAATATCTAATATGTGAAACAATATGGGCATTATAAATGAGATTTTGGTTTGAGTATTCAGAAAAGCAATTCTTCTTATTGCTCCAATTAAAGGAATAATTGATTTTTTAATTTTATTTACATGGCATTCAAAAGTTGAATTCTTGTCATCAGGCCTAAATATTTGTGTTCTTCAACTTCATTTAACATTGTATTCTTTATTTTTACTTTTAATTTTACTTGATTTACATTTTTCTGTTTGAAAATCATAAAAACAGTTTTTTCTAAATTGATGGTTAAATTCATTTCATCTAACCATTTTTCAAACAATTGAATATCTTTTTCAATAATACTTTCTGAAATATTTGTATTTTTGCCCGAATAATAGAGTACAGTATCATCTGCAAAAGAACCCCTTTTCATTTGTCTGCTTCTCTACAAATTTATTGCTATTCTTGCATAAAAGAGATGTTCTCTGCCTTTATTTTTGATAATTGAGTGAAGACATTGAATAAAACAAATATAATTTATTTCTAGCGACATCAAATCATCATGTGATTTAAACACCATTTTTTAGTTGTTGGTTGAACACAACAACTCTTTGCTAGTGGTACTTCATTATTTATTTTTTTTTTGCAAAAGCTGACTCCTAGTTTTGTTCTCATTCCAATTACGTATATTTGAAATAACATTTACGTGTATTTTAATTAATGATGATTTTAAACTCTTGGATGACTTTTATATTTTTGAAATGTCAAAAAATCTAAAATATTCCAAATAATTTTTTTTATCTGAAAATTGTCTGGTTTCTTTTCATTCTTTCTACACTCCTAGACAAAAATATTTATGTATATTTTTCGTCCAAAATATTTGTAATTTGTACAGGTATATCTTGTTAAACTGAAGTGTTCCAAGTATTTGAATTAGTTTTTTAGTTTTTTTGTTATAAGTGAAAAAGCGATTATGAAAAAAGGAATAAATAAGTAAGTATAATATGTGGCTTGACCGATACAACAAAGACAGATAATTAATTATGTCAGTCGACGTTAACACAATTACATTTCCAATGATTTTTCGCTCGAGTCTATAGTTTTGTTTAGCGAGATGCCTCATCAAAGTGTCATAAATTGTGCTGAAATCGTAAATAATACAATATTTTCGTCTAAAAGTATATGTATCGAAATTATTGTACCACTCAAATAAAAATTAAACAAGAAGAAACTTTGTTGAAGACTCCTGACATATCAATATTTATATTAATTGGATACTGATAACTGTTGGTGAGAAAATATGACGTCATGTTACTCCTTTGAGTCTTTTTATTATCAAAAATGTTAAATTATTGAAAAATTGATAGATCTTGGTACCCATGAATAAAATAATTTCTGATTCAAGTAAACAGTTTGAGCAAATGATGATTATTTAACAGTTTTCTTAATACTTTTATGGAAAACCTCGTATACTGTATTCCATTCGAAAAATATTCCGCAAAAAAGAATAAGAGGGGAAACCCTTGGTTGTCTCCAGAAATAATCAATGAAGGACGCTTATTGAGAAGTAAATTTAGAGAATATAAGATCTCCCAAAATGAAAATATTCATCAATAGTATAAAAATCAGAAACGAGAGCATGTTAAGAGAATTGCTGATTCAAAAAGAGCCTATAACAACAGTTCGATTATGACATCAAGTAATAAATCAAAAACGTCGTGGCAAATGATAAAAAATTAAATAAGTACAAACAAAGTCGCCAAACTACCAGGGTTTTTTACTGACGATACGAATAAACAACATTGCAATCCAAATGAGATTGCTGAATGTTTCAATAATTTTTCAATCAACTCGATAAAAAAGCTAACGGAAAATATGCCTTTACCTGAAATTTCCAATTCTAGAACAATTCTACAATCACTTTTTTTAGCACCATACACCGAGGAGGAGGTATATCACATTTGAATATCAGTAACAAAAAAAAATTCTTCAGGTTTTGATAATATACCAATCAACTTATATCGCTAGTCCTCTTACTCACCTAATTATTGCCTCATTCTCAGAAGGAAGTTTCCCTGATATGTTAAAAATGGCAATCATTCAACCAATTCATAAAAAAGGGGACGTTCACGCTTTTTCTAATTATAGGGGAGTGGCCTTGTTGTCAGTATTCTCCAAAGTTTTTGAAAAAGCTTTCCACCAGAGAATGGTGACATTTCTTGGTGATAATACTTTTTTCAGTCCATTTCAATTCGGTTTTAGAAAGGAAATGTCTACCAACCAAGCAATCATAGCTTATTTGTATAATGAAGTTCTTCAAAACTTAGACAAAAGTAGGTTTGCAGCCTGTCTTTTCTTCGATTTACAGAGAGCATTCGAAGTAATAAACATCGAACTCCTACTTCAAAAGCTACAAAGATATGGGATACGAGGAAATGCTTTACAGTGGCTAGAGGAATTTCTATCAAATCGTACGCAACGTGTTAGATTACGTATTACTCTGAAGTAGAAGCGGTAAACCGTGGCGTCCCTCAAGGAAGTTTGCTGGGGCCTCTCTTATTTATAATTTTTGTAAATGATATAACATACAAAAACATATCTGGAACTCACATATCGTTATACGCAGATGACACTTCTATTGCCTGCTCTGGTGAATCACTAGCAAATCTGAACAACACATGTACTGAGGTCGCAAATTATATTAATGATTATTGTCGAAAGAGCAACCTTATATTGAATCAAAGCAAAATAGAATTAATCATGTTCTCCTTAAAGGATTTGAACAAAAGTCTTATGATAAAATTACAAGATGAATTCATTGAACAAAAGCAAGTAGTTAAGTAAAAATAAATAGTAAAATATTAGCGAGACAATGCTTTGTAATCTGGCAACTTCGATCAAGAATTGACCACAATCTTCTGAAATTGTACTATTATTCCTACGTTTATTGAACCATGAATAATGGGATTCTAGCCTGGGGCAACAGTTCTAGGCCTCATGAAGTTTTTATTCAACAGAAAAAGATTGTACGTAACATGAACATGAACATTCCCTTCTCTCTTCATTTACAATTGCATTGTATATATAAAAAATAACCCAGCTATTCTCAACCAGACTCGTGAAAATATTGTACACAACTTAAGGCAAATCTTCAATATCAATATACCATCTCATCGTTTGTCAACTGTGGCTAATAGTCCGTTGGTTCTGCCGATCAAATTATAGAACCACCTACCCACTAGGCTTAAAATATTGCCAAGTGTGAATAAATTCAAATATGAAGTTCGAAAACTTTTAGTTAACGTTTTTTTTTATTCGGTTCCAGAATACTTGTGTTGTAACCTGGTATAACCACCTTTACATGTACACTTTTATACACCGTTTTTTGTATACTTTTTTACAATCTCTTTTTGTCCCTATACCGTTCTTTTTATACATTATTATATATTTGTGTACGGTACTGTTCGTTTTTCAACAGATTATATAAAATTGATTTGACAATATCCTATACTATGTATGTATAAGTCTGATTAGAAATAGAGAAATTGAATTGAATTGAATTATATTGACAGTATTCTTTTGAAACGATTTTTCAAGAAGTGTAAATCTTACGCGGAATTTAATAACACTTAGCTTCTGAACAAATAAATTAGCGTTTATTTCCCTTTCCGAGTGATATCAACATTTGTTTTTTTAGTCTCCACTCACCTCTGCAGTTTGAGTTGTCGGCACAAAATATGGTAATTTATCATTGGTATTTATCACATTAACAGTCAAGGTAGTGGTTCCTGTTAGACTTGGTGAACCGTGATCTGTTGCTAATACTTCAATGTTGTATGTGTTTCTTCTGTCAAAATCCAGTTTTCTAGAAACTGACACAACCCCAGTGCTGTTGTCAATCATGAAATCTTCGTATACACCTTTCTGAAGGGAATATTCGACAACGGCGTTTTCTCCATTATCCGCATCAGTGGCAAGTACCTCAGTGATGGAAGAACCTAAAGATAATAAGTATAAAAACTATATTACTCCCTCGTACACATTTACTTATATTTATTCAAAATATCAAGAGAAACAATCATTTTAACTCACCAACAGGTACGTCTTCAGGTATGGACTCCACGTAATTGGATTTTGTGAATACAGGGGCGTTATTATTGACATCGAGAATGGTGATATTGGCAATTGACGTTGATGTATACTTGCCATCAGTAGCCTAGAAAATGATAGGCTATAGAATATCAAATACATACTGATTAATGGAAATGTTTCATTAAATCATATTACGTTTTAATTTTTGGTTTAATCAAAGTTCGAACCGTCGTATTTATCAAAAGTAGCGAAGATAAAGATAATTACCATCACTGTCAGTGTAACAACATTATCTGAATCATTGGTCACATTCAGTCCTTTATTATTCATTATCCTTATCACTCCTGTTGTTGGAATTATCCCAAATAAACTCTCATCGTTTCCTGAAATTATGGAATATATCACGCGGGAAGTTTTGTCAGCATCTATGGCCTCCACAACGAGGTCTGGATCAAATTTTGTGGTTCCTTCGTTGATGAAGGCTCTGTATACAGATTGCGTGAATACTGGAGCATTGTCGTTGCTATCCGTCAAAGATATTTTCAGAGGTACCGTTGATGTTTGACCTTTTCCATCATCATCTGTAGCCTGTAATGGGAAAGGTATTTGATCAATGTTTCGAAAATAAGGTCAATTTCTCAGTGATCGTCACAGAACTAGTTATAGTCAGTGCTGATTAATATATTCGAAAATCAAGTATTCAATCACGATGTTTCATATAAAATAACTGGATAAGCCAGTCACGGTCAAATAATTTCATCAAACTGCCTTGAAATGACGTCTACTATTGTTTCAAAGTATTCGATGAAATTGTTAACACTGGCAAATATTTTCATGTTATCAGTCCATTAGAAATAGATATTTGTGGTGACGAATACTGCTACTGGAATGCAGATGTCTGCCCCAGTATTAATCAGGTATGACGATCATTGGTCATAGACCATTTCAATAAGATTCCATATATGTTCTTTTTTGAAGTTGCTTTCATAATTGTAGAGAAACGAAGGCATTAAACTTTTGTTGAAATATTAGTTTAGCAGTAATCGTCAAATCAATATAGGTTGAGGATAATCAGCCCCATGCTGTATAACTTCTGTTAAAAATAACGTCACTGTTATTCGCCATTTCCGTTATTTTGCTATGATTGGTAATGGCAAAATAACTGAAATTGCGAATAACGGTGACGTTATTTTTAACAAAAGTGATACAGCTTAGGGCTGATTATTTATAGTACTATGAACATTTTAAAGTCTCTGATAAATGAAAAGAACATACTTCTATTCATAGAAAAATGTAAGATCCTTCCATACTGTTCAAAATTGACGAGCAAAATTGAATACTGGATCAATTTGTGACGATGACTAGGCATCTTTCTCATAGACGAGTCGTTTCAATTACGATGATAAAGTTATAAAAAAAGTGGTCGATTCCTTGTAAAAAAGCTTCTCCAATTGCACAAGCAGTCAAAACTTTTAAAGATCTTCTCTTATTCATAGAAAAATGCGACCTACTTCTAAACTCTTCAGAATTGAAGAACGAAATTTATTGAGATGGATTACTCAAAACTCGATTGAAGCCTAATCAATTTGCAAACGATCGACCAAATCAACACGGGATAGAGGCTTTTCAAAGATGGCATTCTGAGATTTGCAATATATGTGGGAAGAACATGAAGAAGACATGATTTTTTGTTATAACTCTCGAACCCAAAAGTACCAGAAATATATTGTCTTCCCACGATTCACAAACCTGGGAGGTCGGTACGACCGATCAATCGTCTTGTCGATATTCATAATAGGAAAGTGGTTCACAAAAATATTTGAGAGTCTTCCACATATCCAGGATTGAGCGTAAAAAACTCTCTTAAATTCATCGATAAAATTAAGAACTTGAAACTGGAAGAGCTTCGAGGTCCTGAGAATATGACTTCAATACTGAGTTTCGTATTGCGAACATCGTTTTAGCGTGAAAAATACTGGGGCATTCACCTCACTATTTGAGCAGTCCGCTATTTATAATATTATAGTTTGACATGGTTCACTTTATTTGTGATAAGTAACTGGAGATGGATGTTATTTCGGAAAAATACGGTGAAAGCATCAGCTTGAATTTCAACATGCAAATACAACTAGTAAAGGTGAGTGCTCATGAGTAATAAAAATCTCCCCGCATTGTTGCGGATTGTCATAGTAATTGTTGAATTGGAGCTTTAGATTGGTTTAAACATGTATTATGAAATTTTCAACAAAAAACATCCTGATAAGATTATCTTACAATACTGTGTACAAATTTCGATGAAAGAAATATTATCGATTCATGTAGTATCGAAAGTTTGGAATCAGTGGCATCCAGAAACAAATAAAATTCAAACTGCAATTCAACCAAAATATGACAGAATTAATATTCTCTCTTCCTCAATGAGAATCCAAATATAGTATATTCTTAAACAAGAGATGAAAAGGTTGTTTCTTTCGTGAGGTTAGAGTTTATCCACGTGTTAAGCGGAGCGGAGCGAGTGTGGCAATCTCACGAACGGAAAGAGTATGAAATGCTAATTCATCTACGATAGATGTTAATGAAATACTGGAATTTCGCTATCGTCCCTATTAATGGGGAATGCCACGTTTGAAAAAAGTTATTTGGAAATTGAATATATTGGAAGAAGACCTCAAAATAATGACACCACTAAATTATTTTCTTCAGGCGATGCTTCATTATATAAAATAAACAATTTTTACTGCATGTGACGTCATTCGATCACAAAGTCAATATGGCAACGGTGCCTACTGAATTTGCGGTTCGGGTTCGTTCGCGCACGCGCATAACATAATTAATCATTTGATTTGGACAGATATCAGAGTGAAGTAACACATACATGTGTGTTAGTGTTACAGATTACGGAAACAGAGCGTTTCCGTAATCTATGATTAGTGTCACTCATCAGCGACCACGGAGCAAGAATTATGGTGTCAAAACTGAAGGAATACATCGTTTCGGCATGCGACGTTGCCAAAAGTGGTTTTACTACATATGACGTCACAATTTGATTTTTCGCTTTTTTTAGCAAAGATCATGAAGAAAGCGATAAAATACAAAATACGTATCCCTTATATTTGGAAAAGCTGTACATTCAAGACGAAATCGAAATATAGTGTCATTGCCCATTAGAGTTATAGAGAGAAGAAGTGACGTTCGTTTGCTGATTCGAGTGCCAAGTAGTGAGATTTACTGTCATTAGTATCAAAAATCCATCAAATTGTTTCTAGTATAATCTTATCGGGTCGCGTGATAATGTTCATTTGCTTCATTTTAATCTCTAGATTGAAAAACTATCACTTTCATGTAGGGTATCCGGTTGAAAAATGACCATTTTAATATACATGAGTAGAAAAAATATGTTTTATTATAGGTGTTCACACAAAAAATCCTCTATAGGTATTTTTGAACTGGTGGCTTTGCGATGAAATGTTGAACTAGTGCAAAGGGTTCTGCCCAGTATTCAGTAAATTCACGAACAAAACGTATTCGTTAGTATAAGCGGTTTTTCATAATCATAATCATACTTCTAGTCACGAATCGAAAGCAAAGTGGAATATTTTCATTGACTCACCATGAACTGCAGTTGATACTCTGACTTCGTCTCAAAATCCAGGCAATGTGGTTTCCCAGGCTGCTCGCAAAATTCCACAGTAACAGTACCTGTACGGCTATTAACTACGAACTTTTCTGCTCCGCTCCCTCCCAATTTGTACAAAATACCGTTCTCCCCAAATCTGCCACTATCTCTATCCTTAGCTACGATCGTAGTCACCAGAGTGCCGGGCGTAGCAACTTCCGATAGCGTAGCCGAATAACTTTCCTGATCGAAAGTTGGGGCATTGTCGTTGATGTCAGCCACTGTGATGGTTACCGTAGCGGTAGAGGAAAGCTTTTCCTTGGTGAAAAGTTCCCTCGCAACAGCGAGAATTATGAATTTTCTCTGGTTGGGATCTTCGTAGTCCAGAGAACTGTTGGCAACGCGTATGGTCACAGGAGTAAATCCGATAGCAGTCTTAGGTTCAATTGAAAACACCTCAGATATGTCGATGAGTTCCAGAGAAAAGGCAGAGTTATTACCCTAGAACAAAAACAATAACAATTTAAAAATTTGGTATTTTCTGTTGTTCCTGATTTTGGATCAATCTCACATCTGTTAAATGGGGATTAATATTGTAGTGTGGAAAATCAACTAGAACAATATTTGAAAATGGTTGCACCTGAATTATCTCCTTGTATGAGCGCGTTGATCAATGAATCGTTTGACACTGGCACTGTTTCCCATAACACGAAAATTGCTAAGGTTATATATATTTTTAAGAGTGGTAAAAAAGAAGTTTTGAGTTATTATCGACCAATATCCCATATTAACAATATTATCTAAAATTTTTAATAAAATCATGACAAATTACATTTTTTGTACAATGGACAGTATGTTTTTCCAAGATCCAGAGACACTGAGTCTGTTGTATCGGATTAAATTACAAAAATTCAAATAAAGCTAGATGAAAATTCCCAGTATTGTTTTGTGTCACTGGATCTTTCAAAAGCATTTGAAACGGTAGATCATGAAATTTCATCAAGTGAGTTATTAAATATTGGAATTAGTGGTCCTGTGCATAAATTAGTTCAAAATTATTCATCAGTCAGGAAACAATATGTTTGTCTGGGAAATGAAAAAAGTTTGATGCATGGGTAATATAACATGTGGTGTACCACAAGGTTCAATTCTTGGACCTGTATTGTTCCTCATATACATAAATTCAATATCAAATCTTGATCTGCATGGTAACCTCAAATTATTTATTTTGGGAATAATAACGATGAAATGGAATGATCACAGCAGTCGATGCCTTAAACCAAAAAATAATTGAAAATGTTCAAGCTGATTTAAAAATAATTTCGCATTGGTTAAAATATCATAAATTAACCATGAATATTAATAAATCTTTCTTTGCGATTTTGTCAGAGAGAAAATCAATACATATGGGAAATTATTCAGTTTTCAATGGAAAACATATTTGGGATTAAACATTGATGGAAAACTTTTTGTTCAAAATTTGAAATTACATTCCATCGATCCATTGAAATACATTAAAGTAATATATTTTGGTTAAATATATTTAAAATTACAATATTTAATTTCAGTATGGGAAACTGCCAATTCTACTATTTTACGTCGACTTAAATCTTCGCAAAACAAAAGTATTGAATCTATTTTCAAAGTACCATTCCTTAAATCAACAACCCATTTATATGTTCCAAACAATCTTTGTTATATCAATTTTTTGTACAAATTGAGAAAATATATATTCATACATTCTATCATGAATAAAAGGAAACATTTATCTCTAGAATTTCATTCGATCAATACCTACCATTTATAATCACCAAACTACACAATCCAATAGCTCGTCATATACAGAATAAATACAACCTTTCCAAAAAAAAATTTTATATAATGGAATTAATAATAGGAAAAAGATCATAGAAAAAATTGTTCCAAATTACATTTTTTTAAGAAAAATTTATTGCAATGATGCTTTTAATACTCCTACTTTTATTCTGTTGCAATCATTTGTTTGAATTTATTCATTTATTAAAGATTATTATTATTATTATTAATTGTATTGAATAAACTCTGATTGAAACTGTTTTTAACATATTCTTACAAAACCCTCCGATGCGCTCTCAATAACAACCCGCAGTACAAAAGCCCAAAAACTTTTAAAAAGTATCACGTCATCCAGTCTTCCACTTCAACCTATAAAATGAGTATGTTGTTTTTTTTCATCAATTCGGTCGTTACTTGATGAAGATCCATATCAATTGTATGAAACAATTCGATTTTCACAAACTTTATTTCAAATATTATAATATTCCTATTAGTACATATGCTATCATAAATTTTTAACACTTGAAAAATATTAATTCCAATAAATTTTTCTTTTGGTATATCATCTTCAAGTCATCTCCAAATATGCAAGGGTCCTGCACGGTCTTTCTTATCTACATTATAGTAATAGATAGATGGATGAGTTTTATTAGCAAATTTATACAATTTCCTGAGCTCCCACAAAATGATGACACTCACTAAGTTTATTTGAAAATGGTTTAATGAACCGAAACCAGTCGTACCAATAAAAAATCGTTGTGGCAATCAGACAAAAGTTATAATCATTTTCTCTATCCTACATATTTTTGGTATTCATTTCTTCATTTTGTAGTTTCATTAGTTAGGTGCATTTGACCGAATTAGTTTCTGTTGAAATTGTTACTGTATCCAAAGAAGGATACAGACAAGAATTTATTGAGCGGATATTGCTTATCCTCAATCTAGTGTTTCTCGTATAGTAGAACGATGCATTGGATAATATAAAATGAGGCCAGGCCAAGGACATGAAAGGTGTACAACGCCAAGAGATGACCTATATTTGAAATTTAAATCTTGAAAACGAACGCTTACAGCTTTGCATCTTGAAAAAATTTCACTAACCTCAAGACAAGTTAATTAACGTTAGTGTCAAAACAGTAAATGAGAAGACGTAGAGAAGTCGGTTTAAATAAGATAAAAAATTCTGCCGGGAACCTTGGCTTTCAACCATGTCATGAGAACATCAATTGGGAAAGGTTCTCTTCACAGAGGGAACAAAAAAAAATTATGGAAGCCAGATGATAGCCGAGTATACAGAAGGTGTGGAGAATGTTTTGCGGAATGTAGAAAACTCTGATTACAGTTAGATTATGCTAGAGGGTGACAATGGTTGGTATACAGTTGCACAGAGTATTTATTTTCTGAGGTAAGAGTTGGATAAAAAAAGAATTGTGTCTTTCGTTAAGTTTTATGCCACATTTCTGGTTGAAATATTGTGGACCGATGAGTCGTCGTTTTACACTAGCAGAGGTGCCATCGCCAAATTAGATACTATTTTTCTGATTTATATCCTCATCAAATACAGAAAATTCAGTATCAAGGTGGGCAGTCCCATAGTGTTTGTTGCGGATTAATTGGTGGTGGTCAAATTGTTTGCGTTTGGTATAGTAGATTTATTTAATTTTTAAATGAATTTGTTCCTCTCAAGCCGGGGATACATCTGAGAAACGTTGCCATTCGTTCGCATTCGTCTGCATACGTTCGCATTCGTTCGTCAAGGGTAGATGGTCATTTGTAACAAATAAATTTTTGGTGAAAGGCCAGCGATGCAAACGAACGTTTTCCATCGCCTGTCGGTAAAACTCAAAAGAAAATCCGAGTTGCGAATGTCTGCGAACGTTGTTAGGCGTTCATATGTGGCAGTGACGAAAATAATTTGTAATATTTCGCTGTTATTCGACGAGAGAGGTTGATTTCGTTTGTGAAGGAAAAAATATGAGTGAAAATCAGTTAATAGTAGCCTGTGACTCGTACATCATAATACATAAAATGATAAAACGACGAAAACAAAAAAAGAAGAGAAAGCAGAGACTTGTGTGGATGAGTGATTTATATTGTTGCGAGATTGATAAAAATTCCCCTATCTACGCCGCTGAGAGATCCGTAAAAAAAAAAATCGCATACAAATGTCTTGACGCCGTAGGTATTTAGGTAATCGAGCAGTTCTAAGAAGTGATTATTTGGACGGCCTTCTGTCCCGAGTATTCTAGGAATTATCGCAAAAGATCCAGTCGGCACAAATGGACTATATAAAGAGATTTCACTGGAATTAGGAGGAAGAAGAATTTATGAAGAAGTGATTAGAAGTTTTTGTACAAGTAAATGAGTGTTTGGAATATTTAGCTAGTTGTATTGTTGTATAGATAGATGTAAGTGTTCAATTAGTCATTGAAGTACTTAGTTGCATGTTTTTAGTGAAGTTACAAAATAAACAGTTTAGTAGTGTGCTCGGCCTATTATTTAGCAAAAACGTAACAATATTTATGTAAAACTAGATCTTAGAATTTACAAGCCGATTTAAATCATACGAATTTTAAAAGTTCACCAGAATGTCTCGAGAAGATTTTGGCATCATTCTGCAAAGTATTAAATCGTTAAGCAGAATACATACATATTCGAAGTCGTTCGAATTTTTACATACTTCAGAGAAGCTAACAAACACTTCAACAAACAAATACACTTTTTTATTGAAAACTAGTAAATAAACACGTGCACGAGATGTTGGTTCACACCATCAACTAATCTTCACGAATGAGTGGAACGCTAGTGAATGTTTTTGGCAAATGTAAATGAGCAGAAACTTCGTTGATGTGGTCAGTACCAAGCAACTTTGCCGCGAACGACTACGAACGAGCAGTACTGATGGCAATACCAGCGAATGCAAACGAATGGCAACGTTTCTCAGATGTATCCCCGGCTTCAGACTTGAGTAATTTACTCGGCGAGTGAATTTACCAACCAGAAAATCATCTATGTATATCATAATGAATGTCCAAGAACTATAACTACTTGGGAAGAATGGAATCAAATTCCTGGAGAATCCATCAAAGACCTTCTGTATGCCTATGAAGATGCATGCTATCGTTGGAGTTAGAGGAGGAAACACTTATTTACTGAGTTTGGTATTAATATTTCGTCTCATAGCTGTACCTTAAAGAGCCAATATCCATTTTGCCTAATCAGAGAAGAAAAGTGGCTTTTAATGAATGCCTTCTTACGTCTTGATTGCAGTGAGTAGTTTCAGTTTTTTAAGAAACATATTTGGAGAAAGGCAATGTTTTGTGTTTTTATTATTTTATACAACACATGACAGTTATGACTGTTATTATTAATATAATTTTAGACAAGTAAACTATCAAATAATACACTAGTGTGTTATAATCCATAACTCACGTTAATATTTGAAGTAGGTATTAAAGTAGAGAATGCTTATGGCTCCCATTATATTAAGCTGAATTGTTTTCAGTATGTTCTGTAATTTTTGACGAAATATCATGAAATTCTCAGGATTGATAGATACACTAGAGATGAACTTTCTGCACGAAGGGGGTCATCCTACATGATACACTGCTCGCCAGCAGCGATGAAACCACCCATTTTTCCTGAAAGTAATATTCTATCGATCCTGGAAATTTCATGATTCTACGTCAACAATTACGGAAGATACGGGTGCGTTTCCATGAGAAGTGTAACAAGTTTGAAATTTTCAAGACTGAAAATTTTTCAAGAGACAGGTGTAGTAGCAGTAATTCGGGGATCCTAAATACGAATCCGAAGGAATTTTTGGCCAATTTTGCCCCCTAATATAAGTTTCTGGAAAAATGGGTGGTTCCATCGCTGATTTCGTGCAGTGTATATTTCGTAGGATGACACCTTTTTTGCAGCAAGTTCATTTCTAGTGAATCTATCGATCCTGAAAATTTAATGGCTCTACGTTGAAAATTACGGAAGATAGGGTGTTTCCATGAGAAGTGAAACACACTGTATATAAAAATGAACGTAAATTGAAGGATTGAATATTTTTGACTGTGAGTTTATTATACATTCTTGAGTAATCATTTATAGCGAAGAAAAAACTAGTTGATGGGAATATCCGAGATAACGTTTCATATTTTCTCGTAGTACCAACACGCCTATCAACCTAGAAAATCTTGTTGGCGTTGCATAGCCTAGTCGATAGGATTGATAAATCTATCTCGCATAAAGAAATTGCATTTACAGCGTTTCTTGACGTAGAAGGGGCGTTTGATAACATAATTCATATGAGGGGGTTAATGAGGCTGCCCTCAGGGGGTAGTACTATCTCCACTATTGTGGAACCTGGTGATAGACAGTAGAGAAATGAATGAGAGTAGGTCCTCCGGAGCAACAACATGGCAAATAATAACAAATGTGCGCAGTTAACAAAAAAGCTATAGCTTATAGACATGAAGTTTATGTGAATCTGATGCAATTAGATTTCACAGATGTGGTGCACAAGGAAGATCATAAAAATCAACCGCCAAAAAATGCATCTCAGTTTTTTTCACCAGAAAAAGAAACCTAGATACTAACAGAGCTCACACATGTCAGGAGAGACAAAATACCTGGGGTAAAAGTTGTGGTACTAGATGCGAGGTGGCCGCTAATACAGCCAGGCAAGTATGCATCCCCTTGTCTCCTCATCCATGTCATGCTCTTGAATCAACCTAGCTCAGTCTCCACGTGGTCTCCTCAAAATAAATCCTCAAAATATGTATGTGTGCATGTGGTTGCTTCTCAAGGGAACGAGTTCTTTCAATCTGCCAATTACTGAAAGTCCTGGTAGGGCTGGTTCTTAGTCGGTTAGTGCGGCGGCCGCAGGTGATACTATCACCGGCTACCAGACCCGTAACATTCAATTCGAGGCCCCTCCTCAGCTCCCAATGAAGGCAGAGTTTCAAGTTATCGCATCCCTCTGTAATGTGCGAGTGAGTGTGTTAAGTGTCAGGGAGCATGTGTGTTTTTGATGTCGGTGTACGGTAAGCTAGAGCCCACGGGTCGCTACTCCCGTTGGCTGCAACGCCTCAGCCACCCTTGGGGTTACCTGGGGTTAAACTTGGACCCGAAGCTCACCTAGTACAAATATCTGGAAAAAGGGCTGGAAAGGACATTATTAATGATGGCCAGGAGTTTTTTTATCAAAATATGGAGACTAGGACACAAACTATGCCTTGGCCAAACAGAGGGAGGCTGGCCATGGTCGGAGTCACTGGTGCTACGTCTAACAGGTCGACAGTCTCTGAACCCCCTCCCTCCACTGCATTTGCTGTGGAGGTGAGGAAAAAAGCATCTATACTGAAGTGTCATTTGCTAATGAAGGGAAAACGATGGGGGCTGGAAGATACAGACATAGACAGAGGGAAGATATAAATCTAATTCTAGGTACTAGGGCCTCTATATTCCAATCCAAGGTATTGTCCATTTATAGTTTGAACGAGGGAGAATCTAAGGATTGGTCCTAGAAACCAACCCATAGTTATTCTATCTGACAGGGAGGCGGAAATGAAGGCCCTGCTACAGCTTCTCATCAAATTCAATACAGAAGATACAAAAACCTCATCGATCTAGAAGCACAGAACAAGGTAACAATTGTCTGGGTACCAGGTCACATTGGCATCCAGGGAAATGAGAGCGCAGATACCCTAGCAAGAGCGAGGACAGCAATAACTAGTCTGCAGATTCCCGTTTGGGGACATAAAGCAGGACAGGAAGAAATGGGTTGAGAACGATCACCAATCTGTCAGGAAGAATACCTCAGGCAGTCACGGAAAAAAGATGATAATGGCCCACTCACCAGCTATCAAGACACCTCGAACTAAGCCGGTAATCCCTTAGGAAGGTGGTAGAGCTACTGACAGAGCACTGCCACCTAACGAAACACGTGCATCAGCTGGGGATACACCTTGACTCCACTCTATGCTAACAGTTTAAATATGACGCTCTGGCTCGCCTGAAGATGGATATCTTCGGATAATGCAGTACAGATGATAACATCCCACTCAATATATAAAACCTCGCAAGTATTCTCCAGGGATTCATCATAAGATCCGGAGTACTTGTGAGATAGATATGACAGCGGGGTGAAAAAGGTTCTATGTATTGCTACCTGCATTTCAGCAAAAAACAATAATAATAAAAAATCATTTTAAAAGATGATGAAAGCTCCATGAATATTTTTTTTTATAAGAGCTTCCTTACAGCCCTACGTTGCTATTGGAGTAACTATTTCTATGGATAAACTATAATATATTATTTTTCTGTAAAAAAAGTAAAGTTTGCTCATCAGTAGCTTGGGCCATAGATTGAAAATATTAGCTACATGAAAATAATTTAAACCGGTAACTAATGAAGTTGATGCGAATTCATATAATCACAATAATGGAAAGACGAAGAATTTCTTTCTAATTCAATTCAGTCACACTTCTGTGACATTAATTTTCATGGTCAATTTAAATTTTTGTTCGGGGCTTAATGGATGTTTAATCATATTCATTACTTATCGATTACCAAGTTGTTCTAGCGCTTATGATGCTGACATGACATGAAATTATTTCCACCCCAACTAAATCTATTAAGTCTCCAATGTTTCCCTGCTTAGTTTCAAGAGAACAATTAATCTTACCTCGTCAGGATCCTTGACGGTCATATCTAATCCCGGCAGAGCTGACCCTTCTTGAATGTTCTCGGGAATCTCGACCAGATATTCCCTTTTATTGAATACGGGCGGTTCGTCATTAACATCTCTGATTTTAATTGAGGCCTCGGCATTAGTGACGGTCAGCGGGTCATTACCTTTAACCCCGTCGATCATTTCGTGAGCCTGCAAAGGATTCAATTAGGGTAATGAATAGTTCTGATTACGGTAGCTTAAGCTTACAGTTAAAACATAACAGGTGAATTAGACAAAAATTTACATTACGTAAAAAAAATTGGGGATGGTATTTCTCGATTTAGGGACTGTATCATCCACCAGGCAGGTGGGAACTCTTTTGGTTTTTGTTCCTGAATCTAAGAAGAAGCACTCATGTGAAGACTAAAACTTCATGAGCTATTTACCGCAAATGCCCTTTGGTAGTTCGATTTCGGTCAACTATAATGTTACTGATAAACGATTCCATGATTATTATTTTTTTCATTTATTTACTCATCTATTTTAGCCGCAGTGGTCATGATGGTAGAGCGCTAGTCTATCAATCAGAGGGACATGGGTTCGATTCCCCGCATGGTCACTGGTCTCGTGCTAGGAATCGCACGTTAAAAGGTAAGACCTCGTTAATCCTTAGCTCGCACAAGTTTCGACTTCTGAGGGCTGTCGTTCGTAGGGGAATGACAGCGGGTTAACGGAAAAAACAATTTTAAACTATTTTAAACTTTTTTTAAACAACAATCCTATGTCGCTGTGGTAGAATGAGTTTTTTAAACCTGGAATCATACTCATGATGTGTTCTGATGAGAATCAGTCGTATACTGTATCACTTCCGTTTAAAAAAAAAAAAGTCACCGTTATTCGCCATTTCCATTATTTTGTTTTTATATAATCATAGCAAAATAACGGAAATGGCGAATAACGGTGACGTTATTTTTAACGGAAGTGATACAGCATAGGGCTGATTATAAGGTGCTCATAACAATCAGAATATTATATTCTCGAATACATCTCTGCAGGAATACCTCTTACTAAATTTAGAAATTATTCTCATTTCTGTAACACAAATACCCTCTGTACAGAAGTAATTGATCTTCAATGGAAATTTCCTTATTTCAAGTGAGAATGGAAATGGGCGAAGTATAAGGGCAAAAGAGTATTTACGACATAAATTTTAGTGCGTAATGTACTGAGTTTGCTGCAGAGAATGTCATTATGCGAATTCAATGAAAGTTTCGAATCAAAGGTTACTCTTAACATTTTGATGGACTTAGATGTTGATACTGTGTCATTGGTATTCTCAAACAGCAAGAGCTGGTTGTATACCCGACAGTTTCCATCAAACATTAGGGTGTTGGTTTTAATCTTGTTAAATATTAGATGAATTTTATCTGACCGTACTACCTAACATCAACAATAAATCATCTTCCACTATTAAAATGTTCACATCATCTGCATAACAAATTGCAGTAATTCGATTGTGTTCATTCAGATATGATCATTAGCAAATAGTATAAATATAAAAGGGCCTAACTTTGATCCTTGAGTAATGCCAACTAAATGACTACTGACGTTGCTCATTTTAACAATTTGCTATCTGTCATATAAATATGATTTTGGAAGCAAAACGGTGTTCCCCTTAATCCATACCTTGATAAATTGGACAAAATAATCTCATGATTGACACAGTCGAATGAACAGGCTCAATACAAACTTTTAATTTTCAAAACAATGGATTATTTGATACTGAAATTCGCATAAGGCCATCTCGGTGCTTTTTACTTGATAAAAAACCGTGTTGTGAAGACAATTTGTTCGATGTAAAGAGATGTTTAATTGAGATTCAAAGTTTAATTCATACAGCTTAGATATGCTGACTAACACGCTAATAGGTCTGTTGTTACTAATATCATTGTAATCTCCTTTCGTGATGATGGGCGTGTTACTCTTGCTATTTTAAAAATAGTTGTAAAAATACATTTTTCTGAGGATAATCCATTTTGACATTGTTTAATTAATTTATTAGTCATATTATCAATTCCACTAGAGTTTTAGTTCTTTAAATAGTTTATTAAACTTACGATGTAGATAACTATGTAGGTAACTATTCGAATTGTTTTGAATATTTTCATGTATGAATTGCCAATCATACTTGGTGTTGTTTGTCAGTGGTTTCGTGAAATGTATGTTGAATTTATTGGATAATGCTGGCTCACTGAAGGATTTATGAAATCAGGTGTCATAATGTATTTGGTTATTAGTTTTTTATTATCAAATATTTGGAAATAGGACTTGAAAATGTAACATTATATCTGCAAATGCTTGTTAGGCTAAGTGTAGACAAGACTGTATATCGGTCTCACCAAGTTTTTTTCCGTTGATGATATTTGAAGAAATTAATGTTCTCATGCAAAGAATGTTGCTTACTGTAACTTTGTATACAGGGCAATTCAAATTCGACCCCCACCATTGGGATCTCCTAAACTACAGGAGATACGTCGAAGCTTAAATTGGGGCAAAGTTGCGTATTCTGGTGCTTAACAAAATACTGTTTTGAAACTTGGAAAATTCCTAGTATTTCCGGAAATATCGGGAAAAAACTGAAAATCGGAATTTTCGTTCTTATTTTTTTCTATCGTTATTTGACAACATAGCTCAAAACCGAGAGTACATTTTCATTGATACTTTTTTTTCAGCTACACGTTTTCATGTTCAGATTTACTATCCGACGATTCGTCTTCTGGCATTCATCATCAACTTTTTTTTTTTCTGTTATGGGCGCCATATTGTTTTTTCATACAGAAAAATAGTGATTCTCATTCTGATTTCATTGATGTAAAATTTGTTATGATTTGCACTTCTGTAACCACAGATATTAAAAAAAAAACAACTTCATCTGAGATGGTCATGACACCATCGAAAAATTTTGTTTAATAAATACTAGTTATCAGAACTCATTAAACATCATAAGTCTGCACAAATACACCAGTCGAAATGTCCTCATTCTCAAATGAAGAAAATCGAGATATGTTGAAACTTTATTATAAATTTTATAGGAATAGTACGAAAACAGCACAAATTTATTTTGAATTATATCCGGAAAGACAACAGCCGGATAGAACATTATTCGGAATTTTGGACAAACACTTGGCTGAGTACGGTTTCAAAAACCAAGAATGAAATATGGAAGCAGAATGGAACAAAATATTTAACGTAACATATTAGCCGATGTAAAATTATTGTTCATTCCATATTCGAAGAAATATAATTATTTTTGGTACTTTTTTAGATAAATGCTTTCAAATTAACACATCAAGTCTCGGCAGAAATGGATGTGCCACAGACGAGCGTTTGGAGGGAATTCAAAAACAGTGGTTATAAGATACATATTTCACCGAAATTACATCCAGGTGATCCTGAGAGAAGGATGGAATTTTGTGAAACATTATTTGGACCGACGAAAGTACTTTTTCGAACTGTGGTGTTTTAAATAGAAATAATGAACACATTTGGAGTGAAAATAACCCATGACACTTCAGAGAAGTCAGACCACAAGTTCGGTTTCGTTTGAATGTGTGGGCTGGAATTCATGAATACTTGATCCTTATTCCTTCTCTAATACTTTGAACGGGGAAACCTATCTTCGGTTCTTAAGAAACGATTTCGAAGAATATATGGATACGTTTCCCTTTGTTAATTATACCAGCTGCTGGTTTCAGCATGACGGGGCTCCTCCACACAATAAAAGAGCAGTTTGCGAATATTAACACCAAAGATTTCCTAATAGGTGGTTAGGAAATTCTGGACCAGTGAGGTGGCCTGCAAGGTCACTTGATCTTACAGTTTTGGATACTTTCTTGTGGGGCACTTTAAAGAACAGAATCTATGGAGAGCAAGAATATGACACAGTAGATGTACTTAGAGACAATATCATCACGCAATTCAGGTCTATCAGAAGAAGGGATATTGTTAGGGCTGTTCTTAATTTGAGACGACGAGCTCGGTTATGTATTCAAGAGGAAGGCCATCATTTCGAACACTTGTTGTAATACTTTTTGTGCATTTTTTACAAGCTCATGATTTCATTCTTGTTTTTTGAAACGCACCGTACTCAGCCAAGTGTTTGCCCAAAGTTCCGAATAATGTTCTATCCGGCTGTTGTCTTTACGGATATAATTCAAAATAAATTTGTGTTGTTTTCGTACTATTCCTATCAAATTTATAATAAAGTTTCAACATATCTCGTTTTTCTTCATTTGAGAATGAGGACATTTCCACTGAAGTATTTGTGCAAACTTATGATCTTTAATGAGTTCTGATAACTAGTGTTTATTAAACAAAATTTTTCGATGGAGTCATGATCATCTCAGATGAAGTTCAGAAGAGCAAATCATATCAAATCATACATCAATGAAATCAGAATTAGAATCACTATTTTGCTTTATAAAAAAATAATATGGCGCCCATAACAGAAAATAAAGTTGATGATGAATGCCAGAAGACGAAACGTCGGATAGTAGCTGAAAAAAAGTATCAATGAAAATGTACTTTTTGTTTTGAGCTATGTTGTGAAATAACGATAGAAAAAAATAAAAACGAAAATTCCGATTCTCAGTTTTTTCGCGATATTTCCGGAAATACTCGGAATTTTCCAAGTTTCAAAACAGTATTTTGTTAAGCACCAGAATACGCAACTTTGCCCCAATTTAAGCTTCGACGTATCTCTTTTAGTTTAGGAGATCCCAATGGTGGGGGTCGAATTTGAATTGCCCTGTATACCTTGAGCTCTCTGGCAGATCATCACAAAACAAGTCGTCAAAGAATTGGGAATAATAGCCTGAGAAATGCATGTTCCCTACTGCTACACTTTATGGTTAAAAAAAATTGTCAATACATGTTGCTGAATTTCCTCTTACTCTTCAGTAAGATTACTGTGACTTTAACATCAAAACATGATAAAAAGTCTTCGACTAATATACAATACGTGCTCACCCAGATAACATATAATATCCTATAGATATTCGTTTCATGTCCAATTCTGGCCGGAATATTCCCGGATTTGAAATGGATATCCAGCAGTAGTATTTTTTAGTAGTAGTATTTTATTCGAGGATGTAATGGATATCTTTCAAAAGATATTTTATGGATATATTGTATCAACATCGTTGATACCTCTCTGGCAAAATATATTCGAACTCGATCGAATTTTTACAGATTTTTCTTCCCGGAGACTGTGCTACTTGAGAGTGTTTTGTCTTGTTCCGTGCGGATGGCGCTTCGATCAACTTGGTTGTAGATCGTGGTGTTATCCGTGGGGAAATATTAGTTGAACAGTTGATTATTATTCATTTGGCAGGGACAGGACAATTATAATGTTGTCCGACCTACCCTGTCACTGATGAGAGGCAATAAACCTCGAAACATGCATGTCTGCAGGTGATCATTCCCAGCCAAATGAAGGATAATTTTCTGTTTAATTACGAGACAAGCACTTGCAATTGGGTCTTCTTTGAAGAACGTTGCACAAATATCTATCTGTTGTAGTTCAATGTCCGTCGTGGTATTAGCCAGGGAAATATTTGTTTTCTGACAGATATTTGCCTTTTATTTTCCACTTGGTGGAAACGCTTAGAGAGAAGGGTACCCCGTATTCTTTCAACAATAATCTTATTGTTATCCATAAAACATATCTCTTGGATATTTGTGAATGATGTCTTCTGGACATCCTTGTGGATATCTTGTTGATATCCCTCAACAACATCTAATGGATATTTGTGAACAATATCTCATGGATATCCTTGAACGATATCTTATGGATATTACAGAAGGATATCTTATAGAAGTCCATCTTTGTCCTCTCGGAACATCCACCGGACGTCCATAAAATATCCAACCGGATATTACTGGATGTCCTCTGGATATCCCCAATATCCAAGTCCAATGGATATCCATCGAATGTCCGTGTGTTGACTGGGCAGTTAGGATATATAATCCTGTATATTCGTGATCATAGATGCTTCAACAAAGAAGAAGTGAGAGAGACGCATTTTCAGCACTGCTGATGCAGTTGCACAGTTGAATTATTTCAATTATTTGACGGACTTTCTAGAAATTGCTGCTAGAAAGAACTTAAACAACTTTTCTGAGATGCCATGCACTCAGTCTAATTTACACAAAAACTATAACTAAACCATCTCGAACTTTCTCAGAAGCACAATAATCATTATTTTCCCTCAAAACCTCTTAAGCCCCAAATCTCCTCATGAATATTCTAATCGCATATTTACCCTTATAGTTAAATTCAGAACACCATCGGTATTATCAACCGCCTCCTTATCCAAGGGCCGTGCGGTTCTCAGTTCTCCTGTTACTGCGTCGAGGAGGAAATAGTCCATCGGATCTGAAACAACGTTTATCGCTCAATCATCTCGCTTCATTACACAGCACGGGAATAGATAATGATCGCATGTCCCGGAGCATTCATAAATCTTGTATCAGTAAGTAGAGATTAAGAGATAACGGTTAAGAATATAGTGGGTGATTTTCTAAGGCGAAATTTCAGACATGTTGACATGTCAGAAATTCCGAAACGTGACGCTAAAATCATTATTATTGTTGGTATGTAAACACGTGTTGGTTTCTTCAATACACTTATTTATTCAAATATATAGTTACATGTTTGTTGGGATGTTTGTATACCGGGTAATTCAAATTCGAGGGCCACCATTGGGATTTCGGAAACTATAAGATATACGAAGATGATTGAATTGGGGCAAATTTCCGCAACTGTGTGACCAGCAATATGTCGTTAAGAAAGTTTCAAAATTCCAAGTATATTCGGAGATACTCGAAAAAAATCAAAATTTTGAAAAACCATTATTTTTTCATTCCGATGTATACCGGGTGTCCCAGAATTTTTCATACAGCCAATATCTCAGTTATGCTGCATAGAAAAAAAATTGAAAAAAAATTAACTTATATCAAACACGTATGACTTTGAAACTGTTGTGTCAAAGTCAACTTCTGCCAAACTACTCCTAAGAAACTACCCCTAACCTCAAATTTTCAAACGGCAACCTACACATTTTTTTTTGAATTGTGAACTGCAGTCAATTCTTACTTCAACGATGTATCACACTTGATATTTTGACAAATGTCAAACTGACAGAATGACCGAGTTTGAACAATAATGTACAAAATTCCATCATACAGAATTCATGGATAACACATGAACATACCAATCATCATTATCATTCATGCATGCGTAAAATTATTTCCTCCGTTACGGTGGTGCAGATGTGTACAATCTTCTTTTGTAAGTCGTTCAAGTCTATTGGTATTATCATACACGATTTTTTTCAGATATCCCCATAGATCTTTTCGTACAGTCAATTTCTTAGTTATGGTCTGTAGGATTTTTTTAAATCTCACTTATGTCAAACCCATATGATTTTGGAGGTGTTATGCCACAGTCAAGTTTTGAAAAATCACCCCCAACCTCAATTATTCAAGTGACACCCTATGCATATTTTCTATGACTTGTGACAAATTCTAACTTCAATAACTATGTATCACACTTGACAGACGTCAAACTCGCAAAATTAGCAACTTTGATGTAAACAGCATTTAATAATAAATAATTTATGGTATACATTTTTGGCTCATTCTAATCTAGTAATAAAAACTGTCAATGTTGTAGATCATTTCTTTTGTTATGTTCGTTTTTTTAAAGTTGATCTTGCACGCGTCTTCCAGTCAGTTTCATAATCCGATGAAGAAAATGCCTTTCACATTCACTCCAAATAAGTATGTTGATATGTTACCAATTTTTGGTGAATGCCGGAAAAATTCCCGTCCTGCCGTCAAATTATACCAACAGCGTTTTCCCGATGGACGACTACCAAATCATATCACATTTTCTTGTGTAGGAAACAAAATGAGAACAAGAGAATTTCCAGGAAAAGGTAAGCATGTTCAACATGATGCACCAGTGCGAACTGAGGAAATGTGTATTAATGTATTGGCCTATATGGAGGCTCACCATCATATTTCTATTCGAGCACTAGCTGACGGGGTTGGAATAAGTAAGTCGTCTGTGCATAAAATTATAAAAACGCATAGTTATTATCCTTTCAAAATACACAGGCACCAGGGGCTTCGATCTGATGATTTTGAAAGGAGACAAAACTTTATTGCCAGTATGCAAGTTTTGATTGAAAATATTTAAAGTTTATCGGATCAGATCATAAAGCGACAGTGAACCGACATAACATGCATTACTGGTCACGTAAAAATCCTCATTGGGTGCAAGAAACTAATTTCCAAATTATGTGGGGCGTGAATGTATGGTGTGTGTTGTTCAATGGACGGTTGATATGCCCTTATTTATATCAATACACTTTGACTGGTCGTAAATATCTGGAATTCATACAAAATGAACTTTAGGGATTGCTACATGTTATTCCTCAACAAGAAAGACAACTTATGTGGCAACAAGATGGTGCTCAACCACATAATCACCACACCGTAATCGAATACCTCGTTTGCCAGATCTGACACCATTAGATTTTCTGTGGGGGTATTTAAAGAAAATCGTGTATGATAAAAGGCCAATAGAAGATTGAATACGCCTGCAACACAGTACCGGAGGAAATTATTAGAAAATCTTGTACAAGGGAACTGATAAGGCGATTTGAAGCATGCATGAATAATGATGATAGATTTTTTGAGCAGCTTTTATAATTTTTGTTATCAATAAATTCTGTGTTATGGAATTTTGTACATTATTGTTCAAACTCACTTATTCTGTCAGTTTGACATCTGTCAAAATATTGTTGAAATTAGAATCGACTGCAGTTCACAATTCAGAAAAAAATATGTGGGGTGCTATTTGAAAATTTGAGGTTAGGGGTAGTTTCTCAGGAGCAGTTTGACAGAGGTTGACTTTAACAGAACAGCTTCAAAGCCATACGTGTTTGATATAAGTGTAGTTTTTTTCAATTTTTTTCCATGCAGCATAACTGAGATATTGTCTGTATGAAAAAATCTTGAAAGTGGTTGACAATGTGTTACTTTGTGTAGAATTGTTCAGGGCTTCCATTGTCTAAAGAAAAACAAAGAAATAAATCCTCTGTATGTATTTATGACTCACAACGTTTCAATAATTAAAAATCCATTACCGTTTTCAAGTATATGAATAGCGACACAAACCATATCCCAGGTTTGTCGGATAGCGGGGAAAAATAGCAATATAAATTTGCTCTTTATTTTCATATCCATCATCTAATAATGGTTTTCAAAAAGTTTGTTTTTTTCAGGATATTTCCGGATATACTTGGAAGTTTTAAACAAATTTGCTACAATTTAACCATTTTTGTGTCTCTCATAGTTTCCGAAATCCCAATGATGTCCGTCGAATTTGAATTACCCGGTATTTTGCGAGGTTAATACTATTGTTCCCATTATTGTTATGATTTCTTATCTTCAATTGATTATTTTGACTATATGTATTGTGTCGTGTCGTGTATCGTGTCTTCCCGTGTCGCTTCGTATCGTCTTGTGTCGTATCGTCTTGTATCGTCTAGTGTCTTTTCGTGTCGTTTTGTTTCGTTTTGTGTCGTATAGTATCGTCTCGTGTCGTCTCGTGTCGTCGCGTGTCGTCTCGTGTCGTCTCGTGTCGTATCGTATCGTGACGTGTCGTCTCGTGACGTGTAAATTGTATTTTTCATTGCATCACAGTCTGAGCAAAACATGTATATTAAATTTTTTTAATCATACTCTGTATTATTTTATCCAAATATTGTTTAGTAGGTCATACATTACAAATTTAATGATAAAATAGATACCGTAAATTTTTCTTATAAATTATGATTTTTTTTAGAAGCACGCACGAATTCATTTTTTTGCAGGCCCTCCTTTTTATTTCCTGTTATTTGTTATCATGTCATTTTGAAACAAATGTCGTTTATAATAAGTTAAATAATTTTTTTTTCAATTATTCGTCTACCATTTAAGAAACAAAAATATCTCTTACGAATTATAGAAAACAAAAATATTCAATCTTACTGTTGACTAGACTGTATACTATTTTCCTTGGTATGCCTCTGTCTCCATCTTCAGCGTGTACTGTCAGAACCAGTGTATTTATAGGGGCGTTTTCTTCTACCTCTGCTGTCAAGCTTCCAACAAAATAGGGAGGTGTATCTTGTACATCTCCCACATTGATGCGGACGTTGGTTGAACTGCTCAATTCGCCATCCTGAAAAAAAGTCATATTTCAAATTTGTATAGTTATTTTATAATAAAATTCCATTATATTCGATGGAATTGATATAATAGATTGACGGATAAGTTATCACTAGTGTGAATCGTCAGTAGGTATGTCATATATTAGCAATTCTTTCAAATTGTAACTGAACTCTTACAGATAAAACTAAAAGGAAACAACAACTTCAATTTCAAACTATGATACAGGGTATCATATCATAAATACTGGGACGTACTTCGGAAGCATATAGTACGAGTAAAAATAATACTGAGAGTTCCATTACTTTTTGTCGCAAGGTCATTGATGATAACTTTTGAACTATTCCATAATTTAGCAGGAGTGAATTCAATTGTGGCGGCACATTGATAATGATCCATAATCCTGCATCTAACCCAGAAGTAACTGATATTGTTAGATATGATAACTTTTTACAAGAAAAGCAACTTGTATTTTTACTATCCTACACTACTGCCAATCTATTTGTGTTGTGCTTATACAGATCCATAGTTCAGATGGTTGGCTAAATTCTGATAACAAAATTGAAAACGTTGATAAATTTTTAACACTAATACAGATGCGACGCAATCACCAACCTGTCGACAATTTTCTACGTTATGTGATGCAAAAAGATATAAAAGACAGATACTTCCATCGAGAAATTAAAGGCAGGATTGGGCATTTAATCTTCAAAAATATTCCTTGAAAGTTTCCTCTTTGAAAATGAAATTGACCTGTTTTTTGGATTCCTCAGATTGTTTACTGGAAGGAAAATATTAAGGGTGGTATTCAAATTGTCACCATGTATTTAGAAAATCGCTAGTAAGACGATTAGTTATTCCAAAGAGAAAAGATAATTTCATTAGTTTTCTTAAATGATAGCTTTATTAACGGTTGATGTACTCCAGTAATTTTGTAACTGTCTTGGAAGTAAGGAAATGAATGATGATAATACATACATATTTGGTATTCAAAATATGCCGAAGGAGCCGCTGTTAAATACATAAAAAAATCGTGAAAATTATAAATTATTGTTTTTTTTTTTCGAAATGTAACTAAATATGCATATAATGCACTAATGTATATATATGTATGTGTATGAAATGTAAGAGAACAGGGTAAAGTATCGGTAGACAACGTCTTTATAGTTACCAAAGGATCTCTTAAAACAACTTGTATTGTTTAATTCATGACCATCATTTGTATTCATACTTCACGTTCACGTAGTATGATCCAATATCTGTGGGATGTTCTTTAAACTAAAGAGACAGATTGAAGTCTTAATATTTTCCAATGCACAAACTTTTATCTTAAATAAAGGAAAAGATACTTCACATTTGTATATCGACGCCTGAAGAGACTATTCATATATCAAAAAAGTATCCATTTGTGGATAATCTCATCCAAATAGTGATTAAATAGTATATTATATAACAAGGGACTAAAGTGAATGTTTTAATCCCGCACGTGATGTTTATTGCATGAGGGCTCGTAGAGCCCGAGGGCCAATAATCACGTAAGGGATAAAATATCTCTTCAGTCCTGAGGCATATACGCTATTTTTTGCACTTAGGGGTATTATAAGTTTCAACAATGATACAATTAATAATTTTGATGAGTTATATAAACATGGTTCTTGGATTACTCAGTAAGTAACGTTATAGCAACAGTGTCAACAGAATTTTTCAATTCAGTGACATTTCAAATAATGTTGACATTTAAACGAATCGTAATTTAACAAACAGAATATCTAGAAAATGAATCAAGAAATTAATGAATTAATAAATTTTGATATAGATAAGGCAGCTGATATGAAAATTTTTGTTCTAGTTATTAATAGTGTAGCTGCGGTAAAGTTTGATTTTTACCTTATGTCCCTAGGGATTTGAAATGCAATTTTATCTCCCTAGGGACTGAAAAATACATTTTAGTCCCTGTTATACGGGACTAAAATTGGCACTTTAGTCCCGGAAGTGCAAAAAATAAGAAACTTATACTAATGACCTAATTTGAAATCATATGATAATAATTTGATCGGGATATGTCAAGAATAATAAATACTGACTTATTAATCAAATCAACTATTTGAATAAATCAATAACTATCGGCTATGTCTATTCAGTGAATATAGACTGGACCGAAATAAGTAATATGGTATTTGATTTTTTTCTAATTTGTACAGCAAGCAGAAGGTATTACCATTTGGATTTGATTCCATTTCCAGGATCAGTTATTAACAAAAGTGAGTTTCAACCTCGAACCCAAATTAAAATATTTCAAAATACAATTTCCAATATTAAAACAAATGAAGTATTCGTCCAAGTGCGGCTCTGCAAGATTCTTAGATAAAGTGTCCTAACGACCAAAATAAACCATTTATTTCAACTTGTATGGAAACATTCAATATCATTATCGTATATCAATCAATCCGCCACAAATCGTTACAAAAGAGTGTTAGATTATCGGTGGACTTATTATGGAAAGGTATAAGAGAAAACGAAAAACAATACAACGCAGGATATAATACGAGTATGTCAGTATATTTGAAAATAAAGAATAGATGTTACAATATCTGATGAATAATTAAATAAATTAAGTTTCTTGCTGAATTTCGTACTTCAACAATCCTCTAGATGACACTAAATTAGACATAACCGCGTAAAACAAAGAATTATTGGAAAAAATAACAAATAAACGACCTTATAGATAGTATAGTGAGAGAAAAACTCATTCATTCTAAATAATCGAACAATCTATGAACATTTCGATAACATTATTGGGCCGCGGATGCTGTGGTGGTAGAGCGTTCGCTTCTCAACCAAATCAACCGGTAGCGGCGTGGGTTCAAATCCCACCGCGATCACTGATCCCATGCAAGGCACCACACTTCAAATGGTTAGTGCTCCATCTTCCCCAACTCGCACAATTCTTCCGAATATCTCAGAGGATTGCTCGTGGTTGTAGCTATTTACAAAAATGACAATAATCCCATGAACTATTACAAGTTCACTCAATACACTCAAAAGAACATATCCATGACAAATTGCAAAATAGGCTCTGTGATCAAACTAAAAGCTTTTCAAGTGAATTAAAGAGTAGTTTCCATTTTGCATAGTCCATTAGTGGAAAACCCCGACTTCGACTTCGGTCATGTTTCAATTTTTATAAAAAAATACCATAGTCAGCTCTTTTCATACAATTATTTCCTGGAATAAATGAAGAGTAATTAAAGGGAAACAAAGAGACTGCTTCGAGATACTTGAGAACAAAAGGCAGATTAATTATAACTATTTTACCATTTCCCAGAGGCATTTTCACATGAATCATCACTGTGATCATACTGATGGAATCGAAAAAATATAAGGATATCAGATGACAAATGGATATAAAGTGTATCAAATCAACTTCCTTTCGCGAAAGGGAGGAAATTCAAAGAAACTCACTGATACTTGAAATAAAATGAATAGGTCCATGTTGGAAAAGTTCCGAGTCGCTAGACGAAATATTATAAATAATTTTTATTATTCAAAAGGCAGGTCAAGATGATAACCAAAATCTAAAACTTTAGATTTACATTTTCGCAACGATGTATTAAACTTGTCGCCACCTTCGTTGAAAAATAATCTTCAAAACGGACAAAGTGAATATGTTAGAAAAATGTGAAACATAACATATCAAGTCAGAAAACGTTCACCCTATTCATTTAACGGAAGTATTAAACAGGGTGTCAATCTAAAAAACGTACCACCTTTTATATTTCGGACCCCATCGAATATCCGAAAGAATGAAAAATACGTCAAAGTTATTTTTAAGTGGGACATTTTGTAGGCTGGTTGTCAACTGAAATTGATCAACCCATTAGCGGGAGCGGACAAAACCCCTGAAATATTAAATGAAAAGGGGGTTGGGTGACACCTCAATTCAAAGGTCGTTAAACTTCTTTTTCAAAAATACAACATACTTGAACTTTCTTGTTGGTAGTTCGCAAGAAATCTGGTGAAAACTATAGGTATCAAACATGAATGATACTGAAATCATATACTAAGAAGTAAATTTTAGAAGTAATTTTTTCTTCTAATATCCAATAAAATGATAAAGAAGCATAATTATCAGTTAATAACTATTATGAAAAAAAAATGTAATTTGCCTAAACTAGTACTTGTACGGTACTCATTTTCTTTTGGTGGAGGGCGCATATTTCATCGTTTGCCTCAGGGCTCACAAAACTCTGAAGCCGGCCCTGGTGGTTCTTCGAATAGTTTACTCAGTTTGAACAATAAATTGTGCATTGCGAGCAAAAAAACTGTCAATTTTTTTTCCTAGAGTTGTTAGCTGTTTATCATTCTTAAGACCATTTTTCCTGCCAAATTTACTTCATTGTAAAGTTAGTTTTGTGAGTTGAAGTTTGTGTGCGTTTAGTAAATTATTGAAAAAATGGTGTTTACATTCAACCAAGAACTGAAATTATTATTATTCATGTGGAATTTCAAAAATGCGTAAGAAGAACGGCAACAATATTCAATGAGAGATATCTAAATAGTAATTTATATATGAAATTAGTTTTGTGACACTCCTTCCGTTCCTAACAAAAAAATAAATAATAATAATAATCGCCTTTTTGTTTCCTTGAAGTATCACAATGTGGCAGGCCAAGTAGGAATGTCTCACGGAACAATAAGGAAAGCACTAAAGTTACAAAAACTGCAAATTCTCCAACAGCTTTTCGACGACGATCTCACAGGAGAATATATAAATGAAAATCAGAATTATTTGCTATACTGATTACTGTAATTTATTTCTCAACGGGCATGTTAGCAAACAAAATTGTTGCCTTTGAAGCGATGAAAATCCGCGACTTTTTAGCTGGTATTCTTAGGAATACTTATATTGGATCTTTATTCTTTGAGGAAAATGTAACTGGTGAGCTTTACTTTAATCCATTTCGAAAAATAATAGACCCCTAATAACAACTAGTTTGGACTGGTAGGATGATTTTGTAAGATCTTATTCACTTTTAGCGAAATGGAGCTCCGCCAGATTACTTTCTTCCAGTTAGACAGTGCCTAAATGAGATATTTCGTGGCAGATGGATTGGCCAAAGAGAAGCAACAGAATGGCCACCACGATCACCCGACTTATCGCCCGTAGATTTCTTCCAATGGGGCTGTCTTTAATCGATGGTTCATAAAACACAACCTCGAGATTTGGAAGATTTGAAGAGACCTATAGAGAACTTCAGCCAGAAGTTTTTCGGAATATTTGAGAGAATTTTGAGAGCAGACTTCATCACTGTTTAGCAAATCATAAACAACATTTCGGAAATTTTGCAAGATAAATCACTTTTTGGTAATGACAAGAAAGGTCAAGTATTTGGTATTTTTTGAAAATGTAGTTGAAAGACTTTTTAAATGGGGTATCACTCAATTCCCCTTTCTATTTGTGTTTTAAGGTGTTGTGTCTGCCTCTGCTAGACGGTTGATATAATTCAGTTGAAAACAAGCCCACAAAATGTCCCCTTTGAAAATAAGTTCAATATGTTTTCGTATATTTTGAGATTTTATATAGAGACCAAAATTTAGAGGGTGGTACGTTTTGGAATTGACACCCTGTATAACCAAAGAAGGTAAAAATATATTAAATTGAAAATAAAAATATTTTTTGGTTCTGAAGGTGGGCAGTTCAGTTGAGTTCTCCTTTGAACCAAACAGTTCTTTGAGTATCACCAAAAGAATCATATTGAAAAACATTCTGAATTTATTCAGTTTCAGGTTTAGACTAGTATTTTTAACGGAAGTAAAAACACGAAAAAATATATTTAATAAATTTTGCACACCTTCACCATAAATTTAACAACTGAATCATTCACCATTTTTTCAATTGGTCACGAAACAACAAAGACCTTGAACTGGATAATATTATTTCGAGTAAAGAACATATCTTCTAGTGAGTGATTTTCAACAGGTTTCTCGAATTCAACCAATTCATCAACTATTTTCAATATAACCGTTGATGTGAACAGTTAAAACCAAAAAACTACATGAATTCCACAAGCCATGTAGAAATATCATCAGAAGCCGTTGGAATCGAGGCAATGATGAGATTTAAGCATATTTCAATTCGCCTTTCCAGAAATTGATGGTTTATATTTTAAAAACTGCTTATTTTTGTATTGCTGTATTACGAAATGAAGTTACCAAATGATGAATAGAACTGGTTGAAATCATTCAAAATTCTTGATTCACAAAAATGAATAATGAGATATGAAATTTCCTATGCTTTTAAACAACTTAAATTTGTATCACTAACGTTACTACATTATCAAACGAATACTTCAATCTGAGTGAATGTACAAGTATCCTTATATCATTGTATTCTTGAATATATTCATGCCTGTCACGAACAACTGATAGTCCATTTTACTTAACAAACATCAAATTAATTATTCCATTTCCCCTTTCCGCCTGGACCCTGTTTACAAGCCACAATATGGGTGCGATGCATTGAAAGCCGTCGAATTTGACACAATCATTTGATCACTGAAAAGGTTACATCCACAATGTTTACGTTCATGCATTTCTGGCACCAGTTGATTACTGAATAGGTTACATCCACAACGTTTAAGTAGGTAACTGAGTTTTCAACATTTGCTAACATAGTATAAAATTTCCGTATCGTTTTAAATCGTTTATTCGCGATTGAGTTTCAAGGAATGGGTCAGTATGTGGAAAAGTGCACATTTTGAATGATTTGTCATGTGGAAAGGAGTACTTTTCCGCAATAGTGCTTAAAAGTTGTCTAAGACAATTTTTCTTCAAGTTAAACCATGTTAGTTGAATTTGTATTGCTGTAACGGAGGTATTTGAATGATACTACCATACTCAGATTTTCTTCCTTCTTTTAATCTCATGAATATTTTAGATATATTATACTCGTAGGAAAAATGTCCCTAAGGCATGTGTGATATGAGTTGCCTAGATGCTCATCCTCACGTTTGATGCAAGCTTGAAGTGCGAACCGACTTTCCGGGGTGGTGCTGTAGGATTTCCGGGTTTTCCTACAGCTGAAAAGTGAATACACCACCAAAAACATCAGTAAGTCACCCCGGAGTGCCACGGCAAATGTTAATAATGTTTTTTGCATTTTGACTTTTTTCTAAATTGTTATTTCAAAAAAATCTCGCGATGGTATATGTTCTTTTCTAATGTGGCGGCTGACTGCTGAAACCATTATTTTTTCCTTTCCGTATGATTGTTTCTAGACTACTAACACGTATGGAAACTATCTGAGTAACACTGAATAGTATGCTGCTAATTTTCAAATATTGGGGTGGAATTAATCACTTGGGATTGTGCTCTGTAAGTTTTATCATTGTTTATACCGGACGAACTACCACCATTTACCGGAAATTGAATGGGGTACTAACTAGTCCGTTATGTGCGACATTATGTGTGAAATTTGAGAACTGCTCGTGATAATTTAAACATACCTACATACAACAACCTCCATTGCAACGCCGCTGAATTGTGGGAGTTGAGTAAACACACATCCATTTTTGTTGTTGTCAGCTAACGATCGTTGACATGTCTATAGCAAATATGAATATGCTTTTACCCAGGTAGGAATTAATTTATCTGGTCTCCAAATTATTGATGAATATATCTGCTAAAAATGAATTAATGAACTTGGCAAACCCAAGTTTCGCTTATAAAATTCATCATTGAATTTCAAGTATTTCTGATCCAATCATACTTCAAAAACTGTCGGCTTGATCTGATATATTATTATCTATAATGAAAATCAGTCTTGTACGGTATGTTAGGTACTCATTCACCATTTATTTCATTCTTACATCCATCATATTTTCCAATATTTCTCCTCCACCAAAAACAATAATCGAGATTCATTCGTTAGGTAAAATATGCAGGTTTCGGTGGGCCATAGAATAGCAGAATTATTTTTGTAATATCGATAAATGAAAAAACCAGTAATATGTAAAACCAACACAATGGAGAATCAATTATGTTTCAGAATAACATTTTATAGGTCTTAAAAACAGCAGAATTGAATGGATAGAGATGATTTATGATCCAAATTGAAATTCATCTAACATGTTTTTATAAGAAACAATAAAGCATCATACGCGAAAATAGTATAACCAGATTTCATAGGTCTGAATTCGGCAAGATTGGAAAGTGACCGAAATGAGAAAATAAAGTAATTGCAAATCTCAATAACCTAAGTAAGCTCTTCAAAACATAAAACGATCACGCTCAAAAAATATCGAAATGTAATTCCATCAAAACAACACATAATCGTATCTAAAAACGTAAATCCAACAAATTATCTGAAAATGAATCTGTAGTAACATAAAATCCTTAGAAACAAAATGTGTCAGACTAAAAACGGTCAGAATCGAAATCTAGCAGAAATTGTGGAGGGAATGAGCGAATTAATTCCGATATTAGAATTCAGTAATATTGACCGCACGCTGTTCCATCTCTGAGAGACTAGAGCCATCCGCTATCCCCTCTCCAAATTCTGATATTTTTCGGTTCTGTCCTTTTTGATTCTACTATTTATTCTTCTGATTATTTTCAATATGGAAATTTTACGTTAGGTAAGGTTAGGTTAGGTTAGGTTAGGTTAGGTTAGGTTAGGTTGTAATATTGACCGCACGCTGCTCCATATCTGAGAGACTAGGGCCATCCGGTATCCCCTCTGCAAATTCTGATATTTTTCGGTTCTGTCCTTTTCGATTCTACTATTTATTCTTCTGATTATTTTCAATATGGAAATTTTAGGTCTTGTACGATTTTAATTCTTATGATATTCTGTTCCGATATTTTTCCACTTCTACAAAATATTGATTTTCTGATTTGCTGGTTTGGTCAAATATCTGTTTTCCCATTTTCTGTCATTCTCCTTTGACGGTATTACAGTTTTATATTCTTGTAATGTTCAGTTCTTCGAAAGATCGATACGATCATTTATGATTCTCGAATTTTTAGATGTTGATGAATATCCGTTACTGCAATATATTGATTTTCCAAATTTCTCGTTCGATTTGTTTCGATTTCTTTAAAATTAATTCTGAACCATTTCGCTTCTCTAGAATATCTTTACTGGATTTTATTGGTTTGATACTTTTAATTCATCATAGTCAATTTCAGTTTGAGATTTTACTTTTCTGATGGATTATATGTAATCCAGGTTTCTTGATTCCAACTGATTGGGAATAGAGAGTTATGATTTGATCAGAGTTGGCAAATTATGTCAAAACCTATCCATAAATACTTGTCAAGTACAGGCCAATTACAATGTAATTGATATTTATAATAATGAATATCAAATATATTTAAGACCAGAAGAAGAAGAAAATATGGACCAAGTACTAGTACTACAAAAGAAAGAAATCTAACTTCGGTATATTTTTAAAATTTGTGATCAAATAAATAGATTTGATTTTCGTAGATAGCAGCACTGAACAATCGAATATGAGTTCTTTCCGGGGATTTCTTGAAATTATTAGGATTGTGTTTCCTTGTATATATTTTATTGTTATTTCTGGTCGGCACATCACAATTTCTGATATAGTTTGTCTTATTTTGACCAATATACAATGATATTTTGATGATATTAATCCTCGTTAAACTAAGGAATTATTGGAATTGGCAGGTATCTCTACAAGTTGTCTCATGATTTGAATAATCAAATCTGAGTAGATTGACACCATATTAATGACTACAAATCAGTAATTTTAAGGGGAATTTCAACACGATACTCTGTCGAAGAAAAAGGATTTGTGCATTCTGGAGCAAATGTAGATGATATCATGTTGATATCCACCTTTGTGTATGAAATTTGTGTATCGCTATAAAGGGTGTTTGGTAGAATCATGTGAAGTTTTCAGGTGAGGTTATTTGAAACTATATCGATCACATTTTCCTTAGTTCCAAGTCTAATGAAATTCATGATATTTGAACTTACATATGAAACTGATTATTAAACATCAATTACTTGTTTTAGTATTTTGATATCACGCTCAACAAGTTCGTAGATATTATTTCATTTTAAATAAAACAACTTCAATATTCAAATTAACTTAAAAACTTCATCATTTCATCTTCTTTCTATCAGTACCGCATATTCAAAATAAACTTTTCACTTTTTATCAACAATGACAAAGTGATAAATTAGGAGATTGAGGTAAAGTGAGGAAACAGTGACCAAATTCATTCTCCCTCATTTATATTTCCCCTATCAGATGAGTGAAGCACCAAATCTCACTTCAACATAAATTTAGAGTAAATGTATGGGGGAGTAATGGGTAATTCTCTCGTCGGGCTATATTATTTGCCCAGCAACCTCAATAGAGAAAATTACTCACAATTTTTACAAACCTATGTCCCAGAATTGGCAGAGGACTTGACACCATTTCTAGAGGAATGACGCCCAACAATCATTTTTCAAGATTATGGTAGCCGGTTCCGTCTTTTCCGAATACATTGATTGGACGAGGTGGTCCTATTCCTCGACCAGCACGTTCACCAGACTTGCCTCACCTTGATTTTTTTGGTTGAAGGCGTGCTACGAAGTAAAAATCCGATCCCGTGACTATGTGATTCGAAAAATCAATAGTGATTTGATGAAATGAAGGAAGAAATAAGATGGAAAATTGAGACGATAGAGATGAGAAACCGATCTTCTATAAGACATTAGGATGGAAATTTCGAGCAAAATATTTAAATACGTAGAATTATTGTAAGTATTTATCATTGTTGAGTAGCTTCACATGTAATATGGTCATGAATACACATTTTTTTAAAAGTTTTTGTTAATAAAATATCAGTGTTTGTTGGGAAGTGGAGACTCAAAGAATTTTGGGATACCTGCAATTTAAATGTTTGTTTCTCTGTTTCTACCAATAAAAGGGTTTTTTTGTAATCCGTTAGGAATTACCCAGACAGGCCTGTCTCCGGAGCTCCGACACTTCCGGAGGGCACGCTGGTGTATCATTAACCCCAGTGAAACTTGGTCCAAGAGTTATGTGCCCTGAGAAGACGGAGTGAACCAAGAATTACTGCCTTCTGCATTCTTCTGGCCAAGTTTTCTGCCGCATCATGGCAAGCCGGTATGATTTTCAAGGTTGAGAGCAGTGTGTCCATCATTCCACCAAGGACCCCTATTATCAGAACCACCATTTTGACAGAATGGTTTGGATAAAGCCTGCGGAGTTCAAAGAGAAGATCTTGTTATTTAGTCCGGTTTTCCTCCTCTCTTCGGACGATGTTCGTTTCGTCAGGAGCTGAAAACTCATTGACGAAAATCGTCCTACTTTGGTGGTCGAGGAGGACTACATCAGGCTTATTGGCTTGTATTTGCCTGAGTGTGGGGAATGAGTAGTTCCAATATATTCAGTACTTCTCATTCTCCACAACGGACTCATTATCCCTCGGAGCATAAGGCAACACCGCTGTACGAGTGTCGTAGATGTTAGTACAACACTCGTATGGCCGCGTTATGCCTGTGGATATAGGCTGAGACCGCATAAACTGGACAAGCTGACAGCAAATGCATTATGATCTCAGCTGCCCCACGACACTCTCTGCATCTAGTGTCAGGAACCTCTATACCCATCACGTGACTGCGATAGATGAGGGTGTTGAAGACACAATCCTGGCAGGCTATTATGAATCCCTCGGTTTCCGACTTCAGCCCACTTGACCTGAGAAAAGCGAAGGTCAAGTTTCTGGATAAGCCAAGGTTTTCAATGTTCTTGAAGAAGACCCCTTGCATTGGCTTATTCCTATGTAGCTGTAGGAGCCTGTCACACTCCGCAGCTTTCACGTGGGGTTTTTGATGAACGGGTTCCAACTCGGTGACAGAGTTTGGGTTCATCCGTTCAGTGTCGAATACGAGACCGAGTTCATCGGCTGCACGGGTTGCTGCCTTGAAAGAAAGCGTTTATTATTATTATTATTATTATTCCATACGGAATGTACCAGTCAGGCTCTGTCCCCAGAGCTCCGATACTAACGTAGGGCGCGCTGGTGTATCTTTAACCCCAGCAAATACTCCCCACGTCCGTGGGGTGAGTGATTACTGGGTCCGAGAATCATGTGCCCTGAGTAAATGGAGTGAACCAAGAAAAACGGCCTTCTGCATTCTTCCGGCTAGGTTTTCTGCCGCATCACGGCATGCCGGTATGACTTTCAGATTTGAGAGCAGCGTGTCCGTCATTCCACCAAGGACCCCTATTATCAGAAAAACCATCTTGACAGAATGGTTTGGATAAAGCCTGCGGAGTTCAAAGAGAAGATCTCGATATTTAGTCCGTTTTTCCTCCTCTTTTCGGACGATGTTTTGCCAGGAGGTGAAAACTCAATGACGAAAATCGTCCTACTTTGATGGTCGAGGAGGACTACATCAGGTTTATTGGCTTGTATTTGCCCGAGGGTGGGGAATGAGTAGTTCCAATAGATTCGGCACTTCTCATTCTCCACAACGGACTCAATATACCCCGGAGCATAAGGCAACAACGGTGTCGTCTACACCGTACGAGAGTCGTGCGCCATGGCTGCCGGTCCGGTTTTTCACCGGTTGCTCAGGAAAGTGGTGTCGCAACTCACCAAGGCCTTGAATGGTGGTTGGCCTTTTTTTTTTTTTTCGTTAGGAATTACCCAGTCAGGCCCTGTCTCCGGAGCTCCGACACTTCCGGAGGGCGCGCTGGCGTGTCATTAACCCCAGTAAACACTCCCCACGTCCATGGGGTAAGTGATTACTGGGTCCGAGAATCATGTGCCCTGAGTAGGCGGAGTGAACCAAGAATTATGGCCTTCTGCATTCGCCCGGCTAGGATTTCTGCCATGTAACGGCAAGCCGGTATGATTTTTAGGTTTGAGAGCAGTGTGTCCATCATTCCACGAAGGACCCCTATTATCAGAACCACCATCTTGACAGAATGGTTTGGGTAAAGCCTGCGGAGTTCAAAGAGAAGATCTCGATATTTAGTCCGTTTTTCCTCCTCTTTTCGGACGATGTTCGTTTCGCCAGGAGCTGAAAACTCAATGACGAAAATCGTCCTACTTTGATGGTCGAGGAGTACTACATCAGGCTTATTGGCTTGTATTTGTCAGAGGGTGGGGAATGAATAGTTCCAATAGATTCGGCACTTCTCATTCACCACCACGGACTCAATATCCTCCGGAGCATAAGGCAATACTGGTGTCTCGTCTACACCATACGAGTGTCGTAGATGGTAGTACAACACTCGTAGGGCCGCGTTATGTCTGTGGATATAGGCTGAGACCGCATAAGCTGGACAAGCTGACAGCAAATGCATTATGGTCTCAGCTGCCCCACGACACGCTCTGCATCCAGTGTCAGGGACCTCTATACCCATCACGCGACTGCGGTAGACGAGAGTGTTGAAGACACCATCCTGGCAGGCCATTATGAATCCCTCGGTCTCCGACTTCAGCCCACTTGACCTGAGAAACGAGAAGGTCAGGTCTCTGGATAAGCCTAGGTCTTCAATGTTCTTGAAGAAGACCCCATGCATCGGCTTATCCTTATGTAGCTGCAGGAGCCTCTCACACTCCGCAGCTTTTACGTGGGCTTTTTGCTGAACGGGTTCCAACTCGGTGATAGAGTTTGGGTTTGTCCGTTCAGTGTCGAATACGAAATCGAGTTCATCGGCTGCACGGGTTGCTGCCTTGAAAAGAAATGCTCCAATCCCTGCCTTTTCATGATCACATACCAAGCAGAGAAGGGGATCTGAACTCCTGATGACTTTACAGGCTCCATCCAGTACCATTCTGTTATATAGACACTCCAAACTCAAAAGTCCACGGCCTCCCCGTTGTCTGGGGAAGTATAACCGTGGAACAGACTATTTAGGATGCAAGCTTCTATGAAGATGCATCATTTTGCGAGTTTTTACATCGAGTTGTCGCAGCTCTTCCTGAGTCCATTTCATTACTCCAAAGGAGTAAAGTAGAATCGGAACGGCAAGCATATTAGTTGCAGCAACTTTGTTCTTCCCCGACAGTTCTGAAGACCAGATCTGTCGGAGTTTGTGCTGATACTTGCCGCGGAAAGAGATTTTGACAGTAGCTACCTCTTGGGTGTGGCGTTGTTCCACCCCTAGGTAGGTATACGTCTCTCCGGCATCCAGATGATGTAGGATGCTTCCGTCTACGAGCTGAACGTCCTCTCCGTATTCCTCGCATCGTCCTCTTTTGAGATGAACCGTGGCACATTTGTCTATCCCAAACTCCATTCCGACAGCATGCGTGTACTCTTGCACCACCCTTAAGGACTGGTGAAGGTCCTTTTCTCCGGAGGCATAAAGTTTGAGGACATCCATGTAAAACAGATGGGTGACCTTATGCCTCCGGTTGCTGGGGGTGCCGCAGTTGTATCCGCGGGTTTTCCGTAGTGCAACGGACAATGGAAGTAGTGAGATGCAGAAGAGAAGAGGGCTGAGGGAGTCTCCCTGAAACACGCCTCTTCTAAAGATAACTTGCTCTGTTTGGACTCTGACTTGACCAGATGTTATGGTAAATCGAGTCCTCCAGAGCGGCATCAGCTGTTCAATGCATCTCACTATTTGATCGGGTACCGCAAGGCATCTGAGCAAATGCATGATGAGTTCATGCGATGTTGTATCAAATGCCTTGCGATAATCGATCCAGGCCATTGAAAGGTTACGCTTATACTGCACGGAGTCCTGCGTGATGCATCTGTCGATCAGCAGGTTCTCCTTGCAGCCAGCGACCCCCTTTTTTGACCCTCTTTGCTCATATATCCGTTCATACACCGGCTCAACTGCGGAGAGTATTCGCATGTACAAGATGTGTGTAAACATCTTATATCATGCGTTCAAGCATGTTATCGGTCTTCGGATCAGATAAATCTCCGTTTTTGGGGATTAGCACGGTTCGCCCCTCGACAAACCAATCCGGAATCTGCTGCTCCCCATCTAGCCACGAGTTGAAAACTCTTGCTAGATGGTGGTGGGTACTTGGTAATTTTTTCCACCAATAGTTATTCAGGCCATCAGGACCTGGAGCAGCAAAATTCTTCGAGTCTTTGAGGGCTCGTCGAACTTCTTCCGGGGTTATCGGATTGCGCAGTTCATTGAGCTCAGGCTGACGAAGCCTCCTGCAGAAAGCTTCGAACTGCGCTAGGGCTGGAGTATCTACGTTGAGTGGTTGCGGAAATTCGTAAATACCCTTCCAGAAGGTTTCTACCCGATCAGCCGCCGGCGGGTTTTCCACAACACGTGGAGGCTCTTGGAATAGGCGAGAAGGTTTATCGCGGAACTTCCTGTTTTCCGCGATGCTTCTCGCCCGCCTCACTAGTGACTTTTTTGCAGCCACCAGCATTCGTATCCTATCAAGACAGTGCTGTTTGATGGTTAACAGCACGCCTTGATTTAGTGTGTGGTGAGCTCGTCTTAAACTTGCGGCAATTCGCCGCACTGCGGGCGTGAAGGGCCTATTGGCCGCCACGTAGTCCGCCACACACTGGATACGAGACGCGTGTTGTCTCGCTGACCTGATCTTAGCTTCCATCTTGTGAATGCGTCGCTCATGCCTCCCAATCAGAGAGTTGGTATCCCTTCTCTCCGTTTGGGACAGGGCCTGAGCGGCGTCATACACGGCAGAGTTGATCTGCCAGATGTCAGCCTCTTCTGAAAGGACATCGTGAATCTCCGCATCCACCCGAGCCAGTTGTTGTGGCTTCAGGGGCTTGGTGTTATGCAGCGCCCTGCGGGTTCTGATGCCTTCCGTTGGTGGTATGATGCGGGCCTCCTCTACAGCAAGATCAACGCGTGGCATATCTGCCACTTCTACCACTGCGTTAACCGGCTGAGGAGGGGCTCTAACATAGCCTCGAACCCGAAGGTGGGATACATAATCCCTTAGGTTTTGGGCGGAAAAGGCAGCATGCTCTGGGTGTATTTCACACCACAAAGCATGCATTCTCGCCATGTATCCTCTTCGGGCGGGCTCACTGCTCTCATAGCAGTGCAGAAGACTGTCCCTTAGTTCATCCGTCCACTCAAAGCGTCCGTTTTCATTGCGGTCGTTATACAATCTTGCCTATGACCCCTAATCCGAGGGGGTCGGTTGTGGGGGCCTCTTTCTCGTCCATCGTGAACCGAGTAGTGGGGTATACCGGGGGGTTAACCGAGTATACCCACGGCCGACATCAGAGGGAATGAGCATTCCCTCCAGGGTGCGCCATGGCTGCCGGTCCGGTTTTGCACCGGATTATTATTATTATTATTATTATATATCGGACTGGAGGCTTCATAAAGTTACGATAGAAATTCACAGGTAATTAGTAATGAAATAAAATAGACCTATGATTCTTTTCAACTTCATTGTGACATGTGGCAACGGTTGAACTAACAAAAGGCATTTCAAATCCAGCGCAAAATCAAATTCCCTCAGGCATTTGATATTATGTAATAATTCAATGAACTGACGAAGGTTCCGGCCTCCCGTCAATCAATCGATACATGATACATAAACCAGTAAACAAAATCCACTAGGGAATATCGATTTCATGAAATACCGGTTTATCTCATAATTGATGGAGTCATTCGCGTTATAACCATTCAAAATTTTCAAACATATTCGACGAAAGGTATAAAAAGTCTAAATCACAATTTATTTCCTTTCAGCCCTGACATCTATCGAAAAGGCTATCAGAGAACATGATATCAATTCTACTCACTTGCTGCTGGTGAAGATTAGATTAATCAGTACGAAGACATGAATTTATCAGGCCAATTTCCCAATGATAAATGTTCCATTATTGCTTCATAAATAAGGGAACAGTTGTTTGATAATTCTGTCAATTAATAAATAGGTTAGAGATTTTTAATTCTAATTTTTATTCAAGGTAGTTGCTATGCGAAAAATATTGAGGTAACTCATGTCAGTATCTGATTGGCACTTAATTCATACACGATAGGGCAAGGGCAAGCAAAAACATTTGAATTCTAAACAGTGAATTTGAATTGAAGAATATCCACACTAAAAAACATTTATATTTTTGAAAACATTGGCTGATTTTGATGCTTCACATTGCTTACGTCGAACCTAAGGAAACTTCTTTCAACCACTTTAGCGGGACAGACTTATACATGTGATGAATTTGGTATTCAGCACAATCATCCGAAATAGTGATACAGGGATGTGCTACATTATATTTGACCCATCTGAGCTGACAAAGATGATAATTATACTGTTATTTATCGAATAATTGAAATTGATATAGCAATCTTTGGATTACCTCATTTTCAAAATCCAACACGATGACCGATAAACGCAAGGAGAGAATGTAGTCTTCAATACTCAACCCATGTGATCTGAACAAAAGAACATGTTTCAATTTTTTTCCCTATAATTTTATATCTCCAGCACAATCATCCAAAATACAAAATTACATTATATTCGTCCCATCTGAACTGACTGTGATGAAATTTTCCTCATATATATATTTTAATTGTCTCCGTAATGCGAAAAGGTTGATTAAAGTAGTTGATATATCACAATTTTTCGATTCCCTCATTTTCTAACTCAAGCATAATGCCTAAGGACTGATAAATCCGGGGAAAGGATGTTTTGTTCAATTTTCAACTAATGTGATCTGAGCAGGGGAAATAAACTGCTGAGAAAATATTGTTAACGGAGTTCAAAACTCAATGTGACCACGAGAAGAGACAATATTCTTAATTTTTTGCCCTCTGATTTTATTACTCCCGCACAACCATTCAAAATAGTGACTTGGATGAAAATTTCCCCGATATTAGTTTTTATTTGCTACGTAATGCTAAAATATTGGTTTGCTTTGAAATATCTCAAACTCTCCATTCTTTCATTTTCTTAATCCAGCACAATGACTGATTAATCAACTAATGTGATCTGGGCATAGGAGAGAACCTGCTGAGAAAATATTGTAAACGGTGTTCAAAACTTTTAATACATTTTTTGCCTTCCGATTTTAAAACTCCAGCACTATCATCCGAAATAGCGATACAGGGATCATTACATTATTTTAACCCTTCTGAAATGACTGGGATGAAGTTTTGAACACCGTTAAAAATATTTTTCAGCTTATTTTCATTCCTACTCAGATCACATGGGCTGAGTATTGATGAATACAGCGCCTTCTTGCTTTTATCGGCCATTGTGCAGAAGTTAGAAAATGAGAGAATTGAAAGATTCTGATATCAACTTCAATCAATTTTTTCGTATTACGTAGACATTAAAAATCAATAACAGTAAAATGTTCATCCCTGTCAGCGTCAGCTCAGATGGGTCGAATATATTGTAAGACATCCCTGTATCACTATTTCGGATGATTGTGTTGGAGTTACAATATCAGAGGGCAAAAAATTGAGAAAATTAAAGAATATACCACCGTATATTATTTTGATAATTGTTATATTTTAATAATTTCAGTCTCATTCCGTATCGATTATGGTGAAAACATTTTTGCCTAATTTCTTTCTTTCTTTCATTTGCCCTCCACTACGACGTGCCCCGGCAATGAACAAGCGGATACCCTGGCACGAAAAGGGGCATCTATGCCACTGATCGGGCCAGAACCATTTTGCGGACTTGCAAAATCTTACTTCCAAGACGAACTCAATAAAACTGAAGAAGCAATGAGAGCAACATACTGGCAAAGAATTCCAGGGCTAAGGCAGGCCAAAGATCTCCTCGGCAACTTCAACCGAGCAAGATCAAATTACACCCAAGGAAGCTAGGCTTAGAAGAGGACACCACCTGCAGATTCTGTGGGGAACATCCAGAAACACCACACCATCTATTGATGGAGTGTTATGCTGTACATCACAAAATATTGAATATACTGGGATCACACCAGCTGACTGTGGGAGAAATACCACGAATATACCTCCTCAAAATCGTTAAATTCCTCAAGGAATTGGGGCTTGAGGGGCTGTTGTTCACGAGAACACCTTTAAATAGCAGAAGAAGATGGGGCACAATAGATCTAACTAGGTCGCAGCGCATCAGTCACCATCCATATGTGAAGAAGAAAATTAACAGCTCAGAATCCAAGGGAGGCAGAACGATAAAGAAATTGAGCTGAGATAAAAATCTTCAATTCTGTGAGGTATTATTCTTATTTTTCGACAATAGAGCCCAACATTCCCATATATTCAATAACATTAACGATTCTGCTAGGTCGTATAAATGTGATGCTATTCAATCAAAACGCAGCTTTAGTTATGAAATATTGTTTAAACATTTTCTGGACAATAGTTTGTTTTATCATATTTTATTTATTTTATATATTGCAGTTATTAGTAATGTATAAGATATTTACGACACTTATTTTAGTATGTTCATTATTTTTGTCAAGTGCTTTACATTTGTGCAATTTCATAGATATACATATAATTTTGTGAATTGGTAATTGGCTGAATATTAAACCTATCGTTTGCGAATTTTCTTTTTCCGCATGTCACTTTGAAAAAAGAGAAGTTGATATTTAAAAAAAATCACGTCACACAAAATTATGTCAATACTGCGCTTTTGAGTATTGATATCGACCTGTTCCATTGATATTTTTTTTCTGAGCATATATATATATACGATTTATTTTAACAATAACGTGCTAATTGTATTGATACACTATACATATGAATTTGGTGGCAATCCATCGGCCAATTCGAGGAATGAAAAAAAAACAAGGCCATCAGAAGAACAAAAAAAAAAACTACCGGAAATTAAATTTTTCAGTCAAATCGATACATACCGTCGTCTTGAGAACGAATTCGTATGCTTGTCGATCGGCGTAGTTTAATTTTCTTCTCAGAGTTATCGCCCCTTGATAGGAATCCTGTTCGGAGTGGATCGTCTCAATATTGAAGATCTCGCAGGCATCCGGATATTCCGGGATATTTATGCATTCCACCTCGATATTCGATCCCGTGGTGTCTTTATCGGCGACGATAATATTCGAAAACACTTGTGTGTCTGGCAGCGTGTCCTCGTTAACGGTGATTTCGTACGGAATCTGGAAAAATGGAGGTCGGGTTAGATTGGAGTCAAGTGGGATGTTCATATTCTGTACGGTTGAAAGTCAGATGAGGTTTACGAGAAAAATTCTGAGAACATAAATCAACTCGCAATATAACTGTAAATGAATTATCAGTTTTTCACAATTCTCAGTACACTAACACAAATCACGATTTTTTTTATGTCATAATCATAAATGTCAAAAACAATCCTCAATAAGAAAGAAAACTATGAATTTGATATATCCACATAAAAAAATGGGAAAAACGTTTTGAATGTCTTCTACAGCGTGACTCAAAGTCGATGGTAGGTTAGACGTTTCTGGAAAACGCAACTCAAGATTTTTCTGAAAATTTTGTGTTTTACATTTTCTCACCTTTTCTACCGATCTAAAATATTGTTGCCGTTTCTATAAAAAAGCCCTAGCAACTTTAATATTTTAAATAAATCACCCCGTATATTGACACATTTTTAGAATCGCCCATTTGATGTTAGTTTGGACAAATTCAAAGTATTTAATCTACACCGAGAAATCGACTCCATATCATACAGGGCCCGCTAAAATTACTATTATTTCCGTTTTGCATGAAAGTGGTCAAAAGTTCGTTTCTTCAAATGACACCCCCTGTATATCACTCGATATATTGAAAGATGAAGAGAAATGATTTAAGATGATATACCATGTACCTATACCTAAATCATCAAGTTTTCTTAATAAAGCCGCTTTTTTAGGAAACAATGGTTTTTAGAGAATTTAATTTTAGGTAGCCGTGAAAATATCAAGTTTATGACAGTTCGGTGACTTATATGTAGTTAATAAATAGTTATTGACACCGTTTCAAAAGATCTTCCAAATGAATGCAAGTATTGAATATTCAAAGGGAGTTCTTATGAAATTATTTATTATTAACAGATATTGTGATCAAATCATTGTCAGAATATGCAAAAAATTTAACCAAATATATCCTGAATTAACACCAATGAACGAGGGGAAGATTACAAAATAATTTCCTTAACTACTCAAAGTTTCCAAGGAACAACTGTACCAAAAATCAGCTTCTTATCTCGCATTTTTAGGTAAAAAGCTAGATTTACTTATTTATAACATGTGAAAGTACAAATGACAGAATTAGGAATAATAAAAATAACAAAATTTTAAACAAAATATCACATTTTCACAATAAATGCTGGAAATGTTAACCATCACATTTTAAAGATTTTAAAATGTGCTTTTGCACGCGACTCGTGGTTGCTTTTTCAATTTCATTGGGATCCAGATCTTCAGTACACCGCAATATTCGTCGTCGCAGTTCTCCTTTGGTTGGTACTGGAGTACTGGTAGGTTCTGAAAACCTTACATTTTAAGTAAAAGTGCAACAACACCGTTACCGAATTAAGAAAACTGTACAAGAAGTGATATAAGAATTTAACATAGATTCTGAATATGTGATAATATACAAATCATTCTGGTCTGTATCAAACATTCTGTGTATAAAAAACTGTAGCTCCCATGAACTCCACAAACGAGATATTGTCTGTCACACAAAATCAGGTACATCTGATACATCCTATACAAGAATATTAGGTATGTGTGATATAATTAAAATTGAACTGTGTCTTATTATGATTTTGATCTATTAGTAGGATATATGTCAGAGAAAATATCTTGTATTTGAAAATAATTATTAAAAATAAATTGGGCAAAAATTGAGAAGTAAAATAAAAATACTGAAAGGATTATTGATCTTTTTTATCGTTTCTTGAAAAGTCTTCAGTATTTTTGTGATTTCAAAATTGAAATTGGAAGAAATTAATTCTTGTCCATTAAAACTTAGATTATGGGAATGAATTGGTTATCATAAAATTATTCTTACGTTCATAAACTCTGGCACATTATCGTTCTCATCCGAAATGATAACTGTTATTGGAACTTCCACTATATTATTCTTTCCTCCTCCTTCCACTTCATCCTCAATACTCACAATGACGTTGAGGGTGTTGTTTTTCTGAAAATAAAATATTCAACATTATGTCTGTGTCATATCTAATGTAATATGATAACTATCTATCGCTAAAATTATCATAAAACTAATATACAATGTGAGTTTCTATGAACTCTCACCAATAATACTGAAAGTGATTGATTTTGTTTAAGGAATATATCAGGTGAACATTTTTGTTTTCATAAGCAAGTCTCTGAACAGAAGCAAAATTGTTGCAATTTTCAAATGGGAGACAGGTCAAAAAATAGTTTGGTCTCTTCAAAACTTTATGAAAAAGATTTCATCAGGAAGATTCGTTGTAAAGGATTGCAAATATAAAAAAAATGAATCTTTCATTTTTGCACTATGCCGGGAAAATTTCGGTTCTCACAAAATTTTAATGGAGTCGTCTCTACTCTTGTTCATGAATCCTTTATGGTTGGTTCATTATGCAGTCGTTGGAATTGCACTTCACTGTTGTTTGGCGAAGCATCATTCATTATTTGCTCAGTAAGTCTAAGGCGTTCTCCTTTGCCTTGAAAATTATACGGTTATTACAGATTTTAGCTTAATTATACCATTTCAACATCAAGATGAATATTCACCTGAACAAGTTCAATTACGATGAGTTTGATTTCAGAAGCATCATCATCATCTCAGTGAAGTTGGTCGTGGTGCTAGAGTATTTGCTCCCACCCAGACGGCCCGGGTTCGATCCCCGGGACAGCCTGCCACTGAGCTAAAGTGGTTCGGATTCCACTTTTATTTAAACTGTAGGTCCCGGATCTCCCTTGCTCGCACAAGCTCTGCTTTTGAGGGGTTTTCTCCGAAAACCTGGGTGATTCGTAAAAACTAAATTTTCCAAAAAAAAAAAAACTTAAGTCGCACTTCTTACTGTCTGTAACATTTCTCACTTAATTCATAGCATATATATCTTCATTAGTTACCACATCCAAGACATGCCCCATGCAAACTATTCTTCATTGGTATAAAGATCGTAACTTAAACATCTCTGTTTATATCATTCAATTCTATACATCGAAAAACTAGGAATAATAATAAGAAACGATTTCATATGCCTGAAGATTTTAGTAACTACTCAATGAGTTGAACGACCTGTTTCGTAAACAAAGTAGTGACAAAATGTTTACAAACGACTTATAATATCTAGTCAAAAAATATTTCAACACGGAATTAGTTTGTAAATTCGTGACTCGTGTGTATTCATAATATTAGGTTCGAAGTTCTTTAATGAGATTTTAATGTTTTATCCACAGCTAGCATCTTATTTTCTTCCATATCACTCCTTTTCTATAACATAATCTATTCGGCAACTGAAATAAACGTCGAAGAATCTCTCAAATTATGATATATCGTATATCATAAGTGAATTCAACTCCAAACTCAATATTTATACTCCAAATCCCAAGAACATATTAGCTACCAATAATCTTGCTGCTGTGGATGCTTCTTGGTCTGGAATAGCACAAATACCCATTTGATGAAATAGTACATGGCAAAAATTATATATTTGTTGCTATGGTCCGGCATGTGATATGGTCTAAATACATCAGTGGCAGTACCCTTCATAGAGTAACAATATTGTATTTCTTCACCTCATTAGTTCAACCCTCTGATCATCTTCTGTACCATGTCTCCTCGGGCCATTCAAAAAGTTTATTTGAAACCCTCTGACTAATGTCTACCAACTATCACAAGTCCTAAATCCCAGTTTAAGTTTTCCTCCTGAAGATCCCTAAAATCGCAAAGCCACAAATCTTCTCAAGTCCACCCAAAAATTCTCGAAAAAGAACCTGTTGCCTATGATAATTACCTCCTACAAAAATATTGGCAACATTATAAGAACATTACTTTTCTGACTCATATTTTCTCAAAAATCTTCGAGACTAAGCGTGAAATGTCAGCTTCGAATTTGACTCAATTTTCCCTTTGATATTGTCACTGATTGTTTCCTTCATTTGTCAATTACTATGGTTCCTATTCTTCCTTCTAGTAGGTTTGCCACACCACAAAGTTCTTTTTTAGGCCTTCTGTTTTCCTGGAGATTCTCTCGGAGTTCTTCTCCTAAGCCTTTCCAATTTCCTAGTAGTTCTTCTTTCCTGAATATAAGATGAAGATAAGACTTTTGTCTAATTTCCACTAAGACTTTCTTTAATATGATTACGATTTCGTCTTTCATACCATTTTCAAGCAGAATAATATAAAAGAGTTAGAGAGACTGGAGTTTTGATAAAGAAATAGGCACAGTTTAGGTTACCACAGTACAAGCATTTGGATGAATGTAGTGTAAATGTATTTTGAATGTTAATTAAGGTCTCTAGGTATCGAGAAAAAGGATATGAATTTAGGTTTTAATATCTTGGCACTCAATAGGCTACTGTTAAGCCAATTGTTAATTGTTAAAATTTTTTGTTGTTAAAATTGTTTTTTCCGTTAACCAATTGTCATCCCCCTACGAACGGCAGCCCTCAGAAGTCGAAACTTGTGCGAGCTAGGGATTAACGAGGTCTTACCTTTTAAAGTGCAATTCCTAGCACGAGACCAGTGACCATGCTGGGAATCGAACCCACGTCCCACTGATTGATAGACTAGCGCTCTACCATCATGACCACTGCGGCCCATTATACTTCATTCCGCGTTCTGCGTTTCGGTATGTTTCTGTCCAGGTAAGTGATTGTTGGGACCGAGAATAATGTGCCCTGAGCAGGCGGAGTGAACCAAGAATTACAAACAGCCTTCTGCATTCGTCCGGCTGCGATTTCTGCCATATCACGGCAAGGCGGTATGATTTTTAAGTTTGAGAGCAGTGTGTCCATCATTCCACCAAGGACCCCTATTATCAGAACCCACCTTCTTGACAGAATGGTTTGGGAGAAGCTTGCGGAGTTCAAATAGTAGATCTGGATATTTAGTCCGTTTTTCCTTCTCTTTTCGGACGATGTTCGCTTCTCCAGGAGCTGAACACTCAATGACGAAAATCGTCCTACTTTGATGGTCGAGGAGGACTACATCAGGCTTTTTGCCTGAGGATGGGGAATGAATAGATCCGTCAATTCTGATTCTCCACAACGGACTCAATATCATAAGCATAAAGCAACTCCGGTGTCTCATCTATACCGTACGAGTGTCGTTGATGGTAGTATAACACTCGTAGGGCCGCGTTATGCCTGTGGATATAGGCTGAGACCGCATAAGCTGGACAAGCTGACAGCAAATGCATTATGGTCTTAGCTGCCCCACGACACGCTCTGCATATTGTGTTAGGGACCTCTATACCCATCACGCGACTACGGTAGACGAGGGTATTGAAGACACCATCCTGGCAGGCCAGTATGAATCCCTCGGTTTCCGACTTCAGCCCACTTGCCCTGAGAAAAGCGAAGGTCAGGTTTCTGGATAAGCCAAGGTCTTCAATGTTCTTGAAGAAGACCCCATGCATTGGCTTATCCTTATGTAGCTGTAGGAGCCTGTCACACTCCGCAGCTTTGACGTGGGCTTTTTGCTGAACGGGATCCAACTTGGTGACAGAGTTTGGGTTCGTCCGTTCAGTGTCGAATACGAGACCGAGTTCATCGGCTGCACGGGTTGCCGCCTTGAAGAGAAATGCTGTTATTATTGTTTTTGGTTGTTTATCGTTTATTATTAATTTGTTTTGTAGTAGACAGATAATCCTTCGATAACTCTGAAGCAACACCTCCAATTCCGATAAATTCAGGACGATTAATTGAAATTGTATGACCGACAGTATCAAACGCCTTTGATAAAACCAGAAATATAGTGAGATATTTTTCATTATTGTGGAAATATATCAGTATGTTATTTGTGAGTTCAAAAACAGCTTTCTTGGTAGATATATAGGTTTCCTCTATTCCCGAATTGTGAATCAAAAAGTATATTGTTGTTGGTACAATAATGAAAAATTCAATTTTTGCCACATTATTCAAAAACTTTGGCAAAATTATTGATCACGGTTAAGTCTTTGAAATTAGGAGTTGTTATAGACATCTTGAATGGTGAAGGAACTTTCCTTTTGTTAGAATTAAGTTCAAGATATAACACAAACAATCTATGAAATTATTATTATTCTTTTCCATCAAGGGGGCAATTTTTGGTCAGGGCCAGGAGCTGTAATGTTATTCAAACTTGATATAGTTGAGATAATAAAATTTTTTGTTATTGGAAACATGAACAATGAGTGTTTGGAACGACCGTTTGTTTGTTGAACTTGATATACAAACTTAACGATGGTTTTTGCCAATTTGGAGCAAATACCAAAGAAGAAGGAATTGAAATGATTAGCAATGTTATTCTCACCGTCCAGTCTTTAATCTGCTAGTCGACAATGACTAAAATATCAGATTCTGTGCTCTTTTTGCATTTGATTTTTCATTAATATTCTTCCACATTTTTACTGGATTCCGCCAGTTGTTTATCGTAGTAGGTCCCCTGTTTTGTGGTCCACAATGAATTACATAGGAAGTTTCTATAATTTTTATATTCGTTCGTGATATCTTCGGAATGATTTTTTATGACTTTTCGTTTGGAATAGTTTCTATGTCTAATTGAATTCAGCAGCGCCTGCGTTATTTCTGGCTTTTTTTGTGTAATTTGGGTACGATTTTTAATAAATGCACAAATATTGTTGAGAAAATGATTTGAATCGAGCTGCTAGGTCATCACTTCAATATCCTGGTAGTCCAATCTTCCTTTTCCAGGAGTTTTTTCAGTTTGTATTGATTCATATAATTAATAATAAGTGACAGTTTTCGTTGTTTCCAATATGACGTTGATAATAATAGTATAAAGTGGTCAGTAAATGTTTCCATCATTGAATTTGAGTTACATTCCTACCCTGGCACTGATGAAAGGCGAAACCTCGGAATATGCATGTCTGCAGGTGGTCATTCCCAGCGAGATGAAGGACATTAGACACATTCACTGGACACATACTCTGCGGTCAAAGTTCTGCGTTTTTGCGAAGTTTCTGCTTACTTTTTTATGGAGCGATTTGATTTGCGACTACAAGAATCGGCACATCTAATACGAAAATTTCAGCCACCCTCGAGGTATATTAGCAGTAAGTACATGCCACGGCAATAGCTCGGACAACAGTACGAGAGTGACATTATGATTTGAATAGTAACGAAAATGAATACCTGTCTGAGCAATAGCCAGATAGGTATTACAAGATAAACATTGAAGGGCTATTAGATTAGCCAACCCTATGCCTTCCCATTAAAAAAACACACTTCTACAGGGTAATGACATAATCACATTCCTCAAGAGCTGGACAAAAGAAGAAAAGTGTAGTAGTCGAAACAGAATAAGGCAGTGAATTAGTCGGAGAACGCCACGCGACAGGCCCGGCTCTAGGATCGATACAGTAAATATTTACGACAAACATCATTCCATTTAATTTCCGTTAGAAAGTCCAATAGATAGTAAATGTCCACTTGTCGCGGTCAGTTATTTGTAATTGATTGGTTGATTATGTCAACAGAGTTCACTCAGAGTAATAGGTTTATAGAAGACATCGACATACAAATTTAATCAACTGATATCATAGTGGTTGAAGTTTTCACTTATATAAATTTTCGAGGAAGGAAAAGTTGCGTCGAATGTAATTGGCTATTGAAGTCTTTTGAATTGGATTTGGAAAAGTAATATATTTGTTCGTCCTTTTGATGGAAGAGAACATAATTTATTGAGAAAAAGTCTCAAAGAAAAAGTGTTATGTTATGATAAGCAACACTTTTATTATAGATAATTACTCCGATCAAATAACATAACCTAGATGAGTAACTTGCCGCACACGCACTAAGATTTGTGTGTAAGGGACATCTTCCCCCCCAACGGCAGTGTCGTGCGTTGTTAACAGAAATATTGAGGTTCAATAAAATACAAATAATGAAAACCCAATATGGAATGGAAACCTGAAATGATGATGAAATAATCTCCACAAGATTTTGAGAACAGCCGATGCTCTAATTGACATGTTTTTTCATAATTCATAAATTTTTCTCTTTTCCGATTTGGTTTCCCTTTCTCGATAGTAACGACACTGGTAGTTTCAAATGATTGTTCTGTCAAATATCAAATGCAGCATTGTCGTACTGACAAGACTATATCGACAATGAAGAATCTTCGTTCGGCGATGGAAATACTATCGTTTTTACATGCTCCCAACCAGCTGCAATTAACGTTTCATTTGCCATCTTATTGTCATATATTTCATCCAGGACAGTATTTTTGGGTTTTTGTTGCCATGAATATACCCGACAGATATCAACATCTAGCTGACGTATCCTTCAAAAATTGCGACATGGCAATAATGTCATGATTTGAGGGATAACATTTTGAAAAGATGTTAATCGCCATTGGTCGTTATCATGTTGTTGTTAGTTGCGTAAAATTTAGATCTTATGTGACATGCCCTTCCATACGTTATTCTGTTCTTTTCTTTGTAGAACAATCTAATTTCTCGATGAAACTTTTATTTACAGATAGTAAATACTGTTAACTCAAACACTTATCACTCTTCTAGCGAAATTCTCGTTTTCTTTAGCGGCAATGAATCTTTTATATATAAAGCAGTCGTCGTTGAGCTTGACATGTTAAGTCAATTCCTTTCTGGCAGTTGTAAGTTGAAGTAACCCATTCGTTTTAGTATTTCGCGTGCAACATATATCGTCGGGATTTCATTGTTGTCTTTTGTCTTGAAAAATAATGGATTCTTTCCTTCAAACTCAAGAGAGAAACTTTCGGGATTTCGCGATTTCGGAGTCAGTGAGGCTACAGGTTTGGAAGGCGTAGAGAAAGATAGTCGAAGCTTGAAATGCATAGGCCATAAAGAAAATACAATTCGATGAATCTGTTCATGACTTGATGAGTCATGTGTGATTCTATGAAATTTCACATTTCCAATTGTTATGATTCTTTCGGAGTAGTGCTGTAACTGTGAAATTTTTCAGAGAAAAAATAATATCTCGATAACTAACGAATTTGGATATAGGTATTGTTACAAAAAGTGTAACAAGGAAGTGGCCATCTACTTTCAGTGTAACGGAAAGAGACCGGAAGTTGAAAATATTTTATTTGGAAAGGCCATATTGTAAAACCTACTACCACAAAATTTCAAGTTTTTATTTTGAGTGGTTTCCCAAGTATTCCTAACGAACGCTAGTCGTGAAAAACTCTGTAGTAACTAATCAATTTAATTGAATTTTCCTACGACCACATGGGAAAGTAACGAATATCACTCTGTATCGCACGGAAAGAGGCTTAGGTATATCATAAGCGTGCAAAATATTTTCCACACAGGAGCGGAAAGTAAATTTCCGACGCTTCGTTAGTTCTGTTCGTAAAGCAGCGGGACGTATTGACTTCTGACGAAGAGTACGCGGGTTCGGTCCTCGCTCGCGGATACTTTTTTTTCTTCATTATGTTATTGAAAAAATTACACTTTTCAAATAGATTGCTTCAAATATTTTGTATTTAAAAGCAATCATCAAAAACAAATGAAGTCAGAATGGTTCTCAGTCGGAGTATTCATTAAATTTTCTTGGACATTAGATTGTTGGATAGTAACTTCTTGCACTAAGCCAATGAAATATCCACTTCAAAAAATGCTGAATCATCCAAACAAAGCAAGGAATTTTCAAAATGTATGTTCCTTTTCATTAAATAGTTTCATATATCAATTCCCTGTACCTAGTCAGGCAATCATGTAATCATCTTGCTAAGTATTTATTATACTTATATAAAAAGCAGGCTTTGAACAATTTATGTCAAACGTCAAAAGTTATTTTGAGTATGTAGTGAATGTTAGGTGCATTAATTGTGCGTGGAGGTAGCAAAATATCCTCCCTAAAAATCCTACAAACAAATTCTTGAAGCAATGTATTTGAGAAGTGTACATTTCCATCTTCTTAAAAAAAAGTTTCCGCAGGCGAGGATCGAACCAGCGTACTCTTCGTCAGAAATCACGTCGAGTCCTGCTGCCTACCAACTGCACTATTGGACACATATTATGACAAGAAAATATATTGTATTAGAGTGTATTTCGATTACTTAGTAATTATTATCAAAAATAAAAGATGTCTCGGTATATCACATGTTAATATCATCTAGGTATATTTCTTGGAGTTTGATTTAAACAAATATACCTACATTTTAAAGCATTCTGAATCATCTAAATAAAGCAAGGAATTTTCAAAATTCATGTTTATATTCGTTGAATAGTTTCATATATTAAATATCTACTTTATAGTCAGGCAATCTTGTAATCCTCTTGTTAGTTATTAAAAAATTTGTGTGAAACGTCAAAATATTTTTATGCATTATATGGTAAAATTATTATGTGGTCGTAGGAAAAATAGTGTACATTACTCGTGCGAAAGTGATTTTTCACACTTGTGTGATTGCCGCACTTGGCGTGCGCCTCGTACCACAATATTTCCCACTCGTGTGAAAAATGTCACTTTCCGCATTAGTAATGTAATACCGGGTGGCTACGGAAGTATTGCCTACGGAATATCTCAGTTATTGTATGAAGTAGGTTTGTGAAATTTGGAGCGTCGATATAATGACATAAGAGCTAGAATTTGAGCATATTGACATGTCGAAGTTAACTTCTGGTCTGACCGGAAGTAACATCAACTTTCTTATTTTAAACGGAAACCCTATTTTTTTTTCTTTTCGCTTTATTCAGCATTCAATTCCCTTTCTAATGACATATCACAAGATGGTATCTAACCAGAAACTAGATGAGAAAAAAATTATTATTGAAATTCACCGAGTAGGCCGTGGAAGCAAAATGAAAGCCAAAAATTGAAAAATTGGCTATGGAAACCATACGTCACTTGATAACAGTTGCTCTTGCTCTATTATCGCCATACGCAAAAATAACATTAAAAATAATGTGGAATGATAAATTATATCCTGTAGGTTCTAGGTTAAATAGGAACATAAACGTACTTGGTCTGTGCCATCGTCCATAGATATTCTAATATCTACCTATGGACGATGTTTGTGCTATTCAGAATAATCATTCCATTGCAATAATCATTCGAACCAAAATATTAACAAGTAGGCTGATTAAGATGTATTTTGGAATGAAACAAAAAAGAAACGAGAGCTCTCACGAACGCTGCTATCCATATTATTTTGACGTTCGAAGTAGTGTTTTTGATTCTGCCATTTTAAAAGGGTTTGGAAATCTAAATCAGTTAGTGGAATATTCAAAAAATGCCCCGTTATTCACGAACCGAACAAATTGACATGCTTCTCATTTATGGTGAATGTTCAAAAAATTCTTATGCCGCTGAACGATTGTATTTAGAGCGATATCCAGGGAAGCAGCAACCGTCAAGAAGGTATTTCCAGTGGCTTGAAGAAAAATTAAGAACTGAGCCTGATGTTCACGAAGACCAAGAAGCATTTGTTATTAATGAGGAAACTGAAATTAATGTATTAGCTTTAGTACAATATGATAGCACAATTTCCTCAAGGCAGATTGGCGCCGAATTAGCTATAAGTAAGGACTCTGCTAGGAAAATTTTGAAAAAACATCGATTTAAATCCTTCAAGTATCAGTTGCATCAACATTTGTATGAAAATGACGGTGAAAGGCGCCTGGAATATTGTAATTGGTTTTTTCGACAAAATGCTGAGAATCACCTATTTAACTATTATATCTTGTTTACGGACGAGTCAAGATTTACTAACAATGGATTATTTAATAGGAATAATACAAGGTAGGTACTGTACTTTATTTGGATTATTGTCGATAGTCGAAGTTTAAAGTGATAAAGTGTGAACGGTCTTTTGTTTCAGGTACTGGGCGATAGAAAACGAGCACCGGTTTCGACAAGGTGGCTTCCAGGAGAGATTTGGTGTGAATGTTTGGGCAGGAATAGTTGGAACTCATATTGTTGGCCCCATTCTTTTTCAAGGCCAACTAACCGGAGAGAGATACTTTAATTTTTTAACGAATGAAATTTCGGAATTCATTTACAACCTACCAGCGGAAATAACTGAGAGAATGTACTTCCAGCAAGATGGCGCCCCTCCGCATAATTCAAGAATAGCGAGAAATTATCTTCAAAATCGCTTTCAAGAGAGACTTATAACAACCCATGGTCCAGTCAGGTGGCCACCAAGGTCACCTGATCTCACTCCGTGCGACTTTTTTCTATAGGGGCATCTTAAAAATAGGGTGTATTCCACACAGCCTACAACTCTACATGAGCTAGAAGTAAAAATTCGTAGAGCTTTCCAAGATATCACACCCCAAATGTTGAGAAACGTTTTACATGAAAATATCACCAGAGTCAATAAATGTATTGACGCTGAGGGAATGCATTTCGAACATTTGTTTTGAATTTATTTTATCTTTAATCCTATCAATTTGAATTTTTTTTTTCGATAAATCTGTTTTTTTGTTATTTGAATAATAATTGGATTTTTTGGTATTTCATTTCAAAAAATTACTTTCTATTATATCATTAGAAAGGAATGGTTAGGCTGAATAGTACAGGCAAGAAAAAGTTGTATGTTCCTATTTAAGTTATGGACCTACAGAGTATTGTTTTTTTCCCAATTTTTCCAATATTTTTTTGGCGGCTTTTTATAACGCCGACGAATGAAAATAAAATATCACAGTAGTAGCAACTGTTATCAAGTGACGTATGGTTTCCATAGCCAACTTTTCAATTTTTGGCTTTCATTTTGCTTCCACGGCCTACTCGGTGAATTTCACTAATAATTTTTTTCTGATCTAGTTTCTGGTTAGATACCAACTTGAGATATGTCATTAGAAAGGGAATTGAATGCTGAATAAAGCGAAAAGAAAAGAAATAGGGTTTCCATTTAAAATAAGAATGTTGATGTTACTTCCGGTCGGACCGGAAGTTAACTTCGACATGTCAATATGCTCAAATTCTAGCTCTTATGACATTATATCGACGCTCCAAATTTCACAAACCTACTTCATACAATAACTGAGATATTCCGTAGGCAATACTTCCGTAGCCACCCTACTATTTCAGACATACCCAATTTGAATCCGAGACTGTGAAAAGAAAGCTCTTACGTATATCCATAATAATAAGGAAAATAAATAAAAAAATGGTGGAATATTCTGTTCTTATTAATCGTCTCATAATTTTTTTCATTCAATGATTTATATACCTTATGGTCGTTCATTCAAGTTATGCAAAATCTTTCAATTGTGGCTGAACTGATAATCTTCTTTGGTATTTCCATTTGAAAATTACTTCTATGATCAACTTTCTTAAAATCGTTTCTTAAAAGTTCCACCTCTCTGACCTTAAATGAACCCCAGACATGAATACTAATGATAATGTATAGACTCCTAGATCATTTGATATCAGAATCTTTTCTTCAATATTCTTTCAATCCACCTGAAGTCTCACAATTTTTATAGAACATTATCGTAAAATACGCCGTTCTTTCAATAGATTTTCCTTCATATATTAGCTAATGATGAAAGAAGTGCACCTCTTCTATTTTGTTCTATTTACAAAATATATTGAAATAATGCTATGAAATTGAATTTGATAGTAACTCTAGTCATTGCAATTTGTTTGATGAATAAATATATAGGTACTACTCACATTACAATCAAAAACTAAAATGTTCATATTTTGTAATCACTTAACAATGATGACAAAATGGACTGATGTCATATCAATACTTTTACTTACTGAATGGAAATGGAATGGAATAAATAGGTGAAATAAATAAAATCTTTATGACTAAAATAGTGTACCTACCTATAATTTTTAATCACAAAAATCGACCCTATATATCAGAAGCGAAAGCAGAATCCCAGTTTATTATTCGGCCAAGTATAACGACGTATTTAATGCAAAATAATTTCAAGATGCAAATATATCACATCAATTTCATTTTAGTGCAGTCAGTGTAGAAATTTCCTATAAGATTAACCGCCATAGAAATCACCTTTAAAAAATTTAGTGATTTCTCTTCATAGTTTCTGAGAAAATCGATTTGGAAATTTTTTCAAAACTTTCAGTAGGGATTTGTGCGTTCGAATTTATTCATTTGATTTTTTTCGCGAAAAAATTAAATTGTTCGAAAACTATGAAATTTAGGATGACAAATCAAATTGTGTTTTGAAGGTGATGAAAAATAATTACAGTCCTTGCCATTTCTAATTGTTATAGATGAATAATAATAATACTCTTCATTCAAAAAACTCGTTCAAAGAATAAAAACAATGTTCCAATAAAATATATATATTTTATGTAAATATAAAAGTATATAACGAATGAGTGTAAAACATATTCTACTGGTATTTCATTTTGTGGAATTTGACCAAGAATTCATGCAAATGTGGAAAACTTGAAAAATTTCAATGTTTACTTACAAACTCAAAATTACTAAAACTATATTAACTTAATAATAATGATTTTAGTAATTAATATACGTAGATATTAAGTGTATATTTAATCTGCTTTTGATTTTTCAAGATATGTCAACAGTTGGCAAATATATTAACGATTATCATAAAAAAATCACTTCACTAGAGCCAAGAATCTAGTGACTTGCATCAGTTTTCATGATAATAAAATAAAGATGTCAATACATGTTTCACACGCTTCTCAATTTTTGACATTTGAAAAATTGACGGGTATTAATGATTATATAGGACAATTTCAAAATGTTCATTGTGTTCTATATTTTTGATTGCAATTTTCTCTTTAACTATTGCTTACACTCCTCAGGAAATGTCATCAAGCTTGTTTTTGTGATGAAAGATTTTTTGGTATTTTCAGCGGATGAAGAGTTATAGACAGAAACATGCTTTTTCGAAATAAAAGAATATTTGGAACCTTTGTTCAAGAAATAGAAATAAAAACTACTCAAAACACCAAAACCACGCCAATTTCACTCGACGAGCGTTTCGCCAACACAGCTGGCATCCTTAGAAGCTCAAAAGCGTACTGGTATGCTTTTTTGGCCCAACGGTTGGTTTTTCTCTGGGAATAGGATCTATGTATGTGATTTTATGATGTATGGAACCTCTACTAACAGTTTATGAAGAAAAATTTTCACGCAGATTAATTGGCTGGATAAAACATATATTTTACTTCAGCAACTGTACTGTTTTAGCGGAACAGATTCACAAGAGAGACGGAATCGAAGCTGCATCGATTCTGCATTGATGATTGGAAATGAAAAAGTTAATTGTCTCCATCAGATAATGAGCCAAGAATGAACATTTGTGCAACAGATTTTTCTAAAGCTACTGTTCTATATAGAGATTCTTACAATTCAATTGCCTGAGAGCCTGAGTTAACATTATTGAATATTTTATTTCCGAAAATATAGTTTCAATTGCATCACACGTTAAAAGGTAAGGGCTGCGTCTTCCCTAGCTCGGACAAGTCTTTCGAAGACTTTTGAGGGTTGTACTCTTAAGGGTGTGCAGCTGGTTGACGGAAATGACAATTTCAACAATTTCAACAAGAACAATTACGTTATTGCGTACGATATTCCATACTGAAAAGTTAGGCAGCAGAGAGTCAGTTGTTTCATTGGCACTTTCCAACTTGATTTTTACAAATGCGTAGTAATGATTCTTGATGGTTTGGCAATGAGTATTTCATTTTGTCCTGAATGTGCGAAAGATACTGCTCATTTCTTTGAATGGATACTATACTATTTACTAAGATTAATATTGCTATGCTATTTGAAATTAGTAGGAATATATTGTTGCGTATTTATGACCGGTATCAATAAAAGCCAAGGGTTATGTTTTATAGTTGTAGTATTTTAATCTGAACTATTACCAGTAATATTTCGATATTTCTTTGATTCCATAGAAGCTGTAATAAATAAGAGTCAACTTGTCATTGATTCACTTGTTATTCTCTGATATTTCTTAACTACTTCCTGGTTGTTATGGAATTTAAAAATAAATTTTCCAAAACTCTGTAACTCAGATGAAAATACTACGCCGATATGAAACATGAGTATTGCCATGTGAAAAAAAAAACAATAAAAGGTACAGGTCAGTATTCAAATATGAAAAGTTGAAGGTAGCCCAATTTGTACGATACTTCGTATATTATTTTTATTTACATGTGCTTTAGTTTGGAAAAAAATTCACAAAATATTGGCAAAAGAAGAATTTAGAAAATTTTGATTTTTCCTGCAAAACTCCAGAACTGAACAAGCTTTATACTTTTTCTTTTCATTTCGTATTTTTGATATCTGAAATATACTATTTTCTCCACTTAACCTCCCCCTCTTCATTTCACCATTACTGAGATTCCAATGCATTAACTCGAATTTGAATAGCTCTGTATATTATGAAAAAAAAAATATTAACCTTTTTACTTATATTTCAATAGATGTAGATTGTAGGGGGACGTGCAGGCTCACAAGCACCTCGACCTATAAGGTTTTCTTGTGCGTGACCCTTTGTCTATTTGAGGCCCGGGATTCTGAGACTTTGTGCGAAGTTTATCAGTTCCCTGGGAGCCAAGTTCCTGATATCGGACGGCGTTAAGAATGCCCCTTCTAGGAATGTAAGCCTCTTGCAGAAAAGCGCTGGACATTCGCAAAGCAGATGGTCGGCAGTTTCCGCGAAGTTCTCGCAGTAGCGGCAACTAACACTCTCTGATTTACCCATCTTTTAGAGGTGGTACACCAGAGGGCAATTTCCATCAGTGAGAAGTTCCGTTACCTTTCTTGTCAAACTCGAGAAGCTGTTTAGCTTTTCTTGGCGATAGGCTCACTAGCCTTTTCGCTTGTCTTTGTCCTTGCACTTTATTCCAGTGAAATTTCATATCATCGGGTTCCCAGTGTCGGAACTCTTCCTTTAGGTGGGCTTTGGAGAGTCCACAGAAGGGTTCTGGGCCGGGAAATGGTGTGTTTGTCCCTTCTTTGACAAGGCAGTCTGCTTCCTCGTTGCCTTTGACGCCCCTGTGACCTTGCACCCACATCAAGGTTACCGGATTGTTTATTGCCAGTTGTTTCAGTTTTTTTTTACAGTTCAAAGTCAGCTCAGACTCACAAGTGTGTGACTTCAGAGCTTTTAATGCTGCTTGGCATTCCTGGGCACATATAACTTCTGCTTGGCCCTGTAACGCCCACTCCAACCCCTTCATCCATTTTGGATCCATCTGTGTCCCACACTGAGGCATCCGTTGCCAATTGAGGTCCGTTCTCTGTGCAAACCTGTTGGTTGTTCATGACCACTTCAAACTGCACTTCGAAGTCGTACCTGATCGGCAGTATATTTCAATAACTTCAATATCAGATCAATATAGAAATGTGTCAACTATGTGAATGGTAATTACCAGGCCGTTTGAAACTCCAGCATAGCGATAGTCGGTTCGAATCCGATGTAGGTACAAGAATTTTTCTCAACTACTTTATATCGGATCGGTAGGCGGCCGCATGCCTTGTTGAAAAGAAAGTGTATTGTGAGTTGTCTAGATGCCAATCTCGTCTAGTGCTAGTTCGGAGTGTACACCGACCACCCGAGGTGGTGCTGTAGGTTTTCCGGGTTTTCCTACAGCTGAAAAGTGAATACATCACCTAAAACATCAGTAAGTCGCCCCGGAGCGCCACGGCAAATAATAATAATAGCCGTCCTCTACCCGCACAGGCTTTGCCTTTGGGTACACTCTATGAGTGTTTATGAGGGAGTATTATTATTATTATTATTACAATAATATTTTCCGACGACCTCCTTGAAATACATCATTTCGCACTGTAAACTAAACACAAAATTAGATCCGACACCGAATCGTAAAATTTCTTCAGTTTTCTTTGGTACAAAGCCATCTGCCGATGAACTATTAGATTTTACTCCCCCAGAAGTATGCACTTTAGCACACGAAACAACGAAGGAATTGCTGCCAAAAAAATCAAAACAGAAGTATGATTTGGCGTACGATAATTTTATGGCATGGAAAGAAAGGAGTAACGCAAAAAGCTTCTCCGAGGTAGTTTTATTGGCTTACATAGGAGAATTGGGAAACAAGTACAAGCCAAGTACTGTCTGGTCAATTTATTCTATGATACGAACATCCTTGATAGCTAAACATAACATAAACATTGAAAATTACCTGAAATTGAAAGCGGTACTCAAAAGACGCTCAGTCGGGTATACACCAAAAAAATCAAACATTTTGATTCCTCAGCAAATCAAACAATTTATGGAGACTGCTCCGGATGAGTAATATTTGTTAATCAATGTATGATTTGATTTGCACTTACAGTTGATTTATTTAGAATGAGGATTTTTTTTTAAAGAAGTTTGTAATTTTACTAATTCACTACTTATATTTTGTATGTAGAAATCATTGTTTTTGACATATAATATTAATGTCATTGAATAGCTCAGGGCGTTAATGCACCAAACATTCGAAACGGGTCACAAAAGAGAATCTATGGAGTAGGTGCGAAGTAACTTTTTTTTTTTTATTTGAATGTTTTATAATGAAAGAGTGATACTCATGTCACTTATAAACTCACTTTTATAGTAGATATATTACTCACTACTAGAGAAATAACAAATACTTATGTATTTTAATGATTGTAGGTTACTTTAGCATATAAGCGGAGCCCTAAGACTGAATTGGCCAATGTGAAAATGAACGATCTGAATGATGCAACAACTGCATTAATTGTACAGGTTCCGGACACCAAAAAGAAAGTACCACGAACTTTTACACTAACAGGATCATTTTAAGAAATATATAAAAAGTACGCTGATCTACGTCCCAAAACCATGGTAGATAAAAATAGCAGATTCTTCATTAATTACCAGAAAGGCAAATGTACCTCTCAGTTTGTGGGAATAAACAAGTTTGGTGCAATGGCCAAAGAAATCGCTACATTTTTGAAATTACCAAACCCAGAAAACTACACTGGCCATTCATTTAGGCGTTCTTCAGCCACAATACTAGTGGATAGTGGCAGTAATTTATTGACTCTGAAAAGGCATGGCGGCTGGAAAAGCAGCACAGTTGCAGAGGGTTATATTAATGAATCAATCAATAAAAAAATGGAAATATCCAATCAAATAACCCAATCTATTGAATATGCAACAACCTTCTCAACAGAATTATTCGGAACTAGCTCGGTATCACAATCAGTCCCTACTGCGAGACCGTCAACCTCCACTAGAGGTTTGGAAACTAATAATAATATGACAGGAATCAATAATCAAGCAATTCAAGTTTGATAAAAGAAAATAACAGTATTCCGTTAGTACTGAACAATTGTTCAAATATTACCATCAATAAGTATTTTTCTAATATTTCATGAATACAGACCAAAATGTACCCAAATATTTTTTCTCTCTAAATCTTTCTTATATGCTACTTCAGACAATTGAATTGGTTTCCTGTAAAAATGATTTGTATGTATAGGTATAATACAGTCAAGCGAAATTAAAATCCGACATACCTATGTTTTTGATGTAGGTCGTCGGAAAAGTATAGTGTACAACTCGTGCGGAAATTGGATATTTTATACTCGTTTGACTGCTGCCATATTCTTACTCATCTATTGTGGTTTTTGCCTTAATTTCCATTTATGTGAGCAAATTTGGAGGTGTATAATGAAACGAGATGGGCTTAAGAATTTTGCTCCTTGAGATAGTTAGTTCATTTTTGGAAAAACGAAAACTATGTGGGGAAAAATATTGTTTTACTCACCTCATAGTCAAGTGGTTTAACAACTGTCACTTTCCCGCTCGTATGATCTACTTGCAAAACATCAGTTCCCTGTAAGTCGTAATGCACAGGGCTGTTTTCAGGATCGTTTCCCTGTAAGGTATAGATGACGGTTCCAACTGGAGTATTCTCTGGAATTACCAAATTGTTCATATCCATGGTGAAGAGGGGTGGTAGGTTGGCAACACATTCTGGAAAGAAATGAATAAGGGTAAATTCCTGAATCATCAAAGGATACCTGAGAAGTAACGATGTGAATCGAAGGTGACTATCGAAAAATTTCAAGAGGTTGACTGTTCGTCATTGATTACATGACAGATGCGAACAAACAAATTTAAAACCAGAAAATAATCATTTTGGCCTATAGAACTTTGAATTTCGATACACACACTTAACGGGTGAATATGCTCCACAGCTATACCAGGTGTCCGCATAAGGTGGCTCGTCTCTATAAAATTTTTGTTACTCAGCTTCACGTAACTTCCGGTTATGATGGAACACCCAGTATATCTTCACTTATTTTCTCCCCAAATGGCATTGAAAATACTACCACGTATATTTTTTATTTTAAAATTTATTTTTTCATCTAGAGAACTTTAGATACGTTCAAATCACTAATTTCAACGCAAAAATTTTGTTTTTTGAATTGGTAATACTGGCTTTTTCAAAGACAACATGGTGACTCGTCGGATCTGGTAAAAAGCATTTTATTGTGATTAATTCGTACTACCTATACACTATTAGGTTTGGAGCAAAGTTGCGTTAACAAACTAAAAAATATCACTTTAGTTCTTCATTATAATGCAATAACGAACATGTCTTACGTATATAGGAGAATTAACATGTTTTCAAGACACCATAATGATTTGTTTTTATCATTTTTGTTGGTGAAATGTTACTCGATGCATTTGAATCTTATTTTCAATCTCAAAAATGCTTCATTAAAAAAAAAAGATCTTACGAAACCTTTTCAAGTTTTTAAATGGAAATTTGTTTGAACCTCAAGTGTGCAATATCAAATTATTTGAAATAACATGTTTTTTCTTAACCCAGCGTGCCACCATGTTGCCATTTGAAAAAAATCAGTGATACCAATTAAAAAAAATTGCATAGTAGATATATTTCGACCGGAAGCAGTAATATTGTATATTTGGCACTTCGCCATAGCAACTTTCTGCAAAGTATCCAAATAAGCCAATAATAGTTATTTACAAAGTATCGTACAAACTGGGCCACCCTCAACATTTTATTTCCGAATACGGGCCCGTTTTTTCAAAACACTGAGTAATTCAGATGAAAAAAAATATTCACGCCAATATGAAACATGACTCTTGGCATTTGAAAGAATGCAATGAAAATACAAGAACTTATTTAAAGATAAAAAGTTAGGGTTGGCCCAATTTGTATGATACTTTGTAGGTATATCATTTTTATTCGCTTATTTGGACAGTCTACAAAAAGTTGCTATGGCAAAGTTTCAAAAGTTTTAAAAAATCTCAAAGAAAGAAGTTATAGGATTTTTCCTGTATAACTCCAGAACTAAAGATGCTGGATCATATATTTTGGTTTCATGTATCCCATTGGCGCTGATGTTAAGATAGCTCTGTTGTTTTATCGTAGCTATCTACGGTCCATACTGGACTATGGATGTTTTCTCTATGGTTCTGCCAGTAACTACGTGTTGAAACAGATTGATGGTTTTCAAAATATGGTTCTCCGAATATGTTTTGGTGCAATGAGATCAACACCAATTGCACCACTTCATGTGGAAGCTCTTGAACTCCCTCTGGAGTATCGAAGGATTTATTTTAGTGCGAAATATCTTACCAAAATTATATACAAAACTCTGACCACTTTCATAATATATCACTCCTGAATAGTGCAGACCTTATTAATAAATACTGGAGATTGAAATACTTGCCGCCTTTATGTTTTGCCTTCCAGCAGTATCAACATCTTTTCGACAGTTTATCAAATCCGAGTAACTTAGTTGTTCTCGAAGATTACACCTCCTTAATTGTTTCTCAATATAAAAGTCGTTCAACCAAGGTACTCCAGTGACATACGAATAAGTAAAAACATTCTCCTTTCATCACTCTCAAACTGGGAAAATGCTCTGACTATTTACACTGATGCATCCAAAACTTTGCATGGAACAGGCTTTGCCTTTTTCATATCCTCTATAAATGTAGAGAAATAGTATAATTAAATAAAAGTTTCTTAATATTCTCAGCAGAGGCTGTAGCTATATCCGAAGCACTTTCATTCGTAAAAAACTCTTATCATGAAAATATTGGCATTGTCTCAGATTCCTTATCTGTTCTAAAATCTTTAGAAAGAGTTGAGTTATCAACTTTCAAGTAAAATCCGTATATACTACAAATAAAAAAACTGGTGGCAAACTTGAATCTCAGTGGAATACAAATTAATTTCATATGGATAAAGGCACATTTAGGACCAGATGAACATGTGGATCAACTGGCCAGAGCCGGTGTTGAAAGTGGTGAAAACACTGGTCATCATGTATGTGCAAATGATTTTTTTGTTAAAAAAAATTGTTAAAATTGTTATATCCGTCAACCGGTTGCACCTCTACGTGCAACCCTCAAAAGTCAGAGACTTGTGCGAGCTAGGGGAAGACGTAGCCCTTACCTTTTATACGTGTGATGCCATGCACGAGACCGGTGGCAATGCTGAGATTCGAACTCACGCTCTTTGGCTTATGAGGCGAGAACTCGACCCGCACACCACCGCGGCGGTTCATTTGAAAATACAACAGCGTTCAACATGTCATCCAGCTGGAATGAATGAATACTGATAAGACTAAGGTTTGGTCATGTATGTTACCTATTACATCTCTTTCGGATAAATATTCTTCCTTCTAAAAACTGTGATGAAGAAGGAGACCTAGATCATATATTTTTCGCATGCTCCAAGTATTCTGATAAGTTTTCATTATTGTCAATAATTGTCTTGACAGGAGACACCGAGAAATTGGAAGTAGGCAAACAAACATCTGTCAGTTGTTTGGCGTAAACGTTAATAATTTATTCATGCAGTGATGCGTTCATTTCTGGGCTTGCTTCTAAGTGTATCAACCAATAGTTCGTTTTGCTAACTGTTATTAGTTCAAAGTGAGTTCTTGGGAGTTTCCAACACAGATTTTTAGATCAAAGGACTATTTGTGCTGGTAACTTTGTTAACTTGCAGAGTTGGAAGGAACTCGGAATTGTTTCTCGCTGAGAAGTCAACGAAAAGTATGCGGGTCTTTTCCAACAAGTTCATTACTCCTCTGATTCTCATCGAGCTTGAAGACACATCCAGTTCAAATATAAAATAGGTTTGGAAATTTTGCGTAACTTTTATTAAAACATGAGAGTGTGTGTCTATATAGGGGTACGTCCTACTTTGAATTCTTGGGAGTTTTCTTAAACAGATAGATGCATTTGAAATTTTTGGTATCTACAGTTTCAAGTGATGTCCCTAAGAAATTTTCAATTTTCAAGGTTGTTCCTTTGGAGGCCGATGATCGAAAATCTAAGATCCATTAATTGGGTAACGGATAGATAATGTTCATTTTGTAACGAGCTGGAGCCGGATCTGTACAGTACGTTGACTGCCATCTAGATGGGAGCCGAATAAAATTGAACATTAGAATCAAAGAAATATCGAGATTTTTCCGGACGAAGTCAAATGTAGATGTAAACACAGAGCCCTTGACTAGAGATGGCAGACTGATGTCAACACTGTTAGTAAATAGACAAACTTGCCGTGAATACACAAGAAAGCCAGGTTGCCTAGCAATATGCATGTGATATCAATTATGGTCGTAGCCGGTTAATATGAATTAACTGAATCACAATTGTGAAAATAAATTAAATAGATAGAGTTAATTAAGTGCATTTTTATTACAATTTGTTAGGAATACGCCCAAAATAATAATAATAATAATATAATAATAATTCGTCTTTATTCACCATAAAATAATTACAGCAAAGGATTGGTGAAAAGGCGGAGTGTTAGCGTGAGCTGTTTTTAAAATCAACCTTATATTCTTGAAAGGAAATACTATATTAACCCCTTGATGCGAACAACACGGAAAAATACTACAATAAAAATATTAGTCTATAAAGATAAAAACTTATAAGTAAATATAAAAAACAAATTATAAAATTGTAACAATGACAAAAATGTAAAAGTTATTAAGATTAAATATGTATGCCTTTGTATAAAATTTATAGAATATCAATTGTGGTCAATCAGAATTGAAGAAAAAGAATGAATGCCTATCAGGTGGGTGTATAGCAGAGGACAGTTGAAAAGTGAGCAGTTTAGTTGCAAAGAAGGATTTTCAGCCTTTTTTGAAATTATTTGGTGTGAACGATCTAAATTCACTGGGAAGTGAGTTGTAACATTACGGAGCGTTGTACGAGAAGCTACGTGTGAAGAATGCAGTTTTGTGCTTTGGAATGGCGAGTGTATTTTTGTTCCTGGTAGAAAATCTGTTAATATCACAGAATGATTCGAGCGTTTTGAAAAGATAATCTGGCATTTGCGTACAAAAAATTTTGTGGGTACTCGTTAAAAAATGTAACTCCCTGAGTTTAACCAAATTTAGCCAAACTGATTTCTTCATAGGCGCTGATATATGGTCATATTAACGAACACCGAAAGAAAACCTCAGACACTTGTTTTGTATGTGTTGTAAACGGTGACTATCATTTTGGCGTAAAGCTGGTCCATATATACTGTCGCAATGGGAAATTTTTGAAAATTTAAGCGACTCACAAAGTTTCAGCTTCAATTCAGTCGAAAGTAAGTCTCTGTTTGGATACAATTGCCGCAAAATATTATATTATTGAGGTGGCTGACATTTTTCGTGAATCTGAGCTCAGAATCTAGCCAAACTCCTAAATTTTTTAATTCTTTCACAATAGGAAGTAAGTCATTATGTTCATAGAGAGTTCTCTGTTCTTCTTGGAGCCGAATAACATCACTGTGGACTTATTTACATTGAGTTTGTATTTAAGGGCTGAAGAGATGTCGAATATGGTTTGGAGATCCATGTTTATTCGAGTTTGAGCCTAGATCGCGAATGGGAAAGGAAAACTAGATCTGGGTTTCGTCGACACAGTGGTGTATGATATAAGAGTTCAAAAAAGAATGGAAGTCGGATATATATAAACTGAACATTAAGGGTCCGAGAATAGATCCCTGCGATACACCTTTAGTTACAGGTAATGCCTCTGAAGTGATTCCATCTAGAACCACCTTTTGAATTAGGTTAGATAAATAGTTTCTCAATAGCAGTACTGCACCTCTCGAAAAACCGAAAGCAACAAGCTTCTCACAAAGAATTTCGTGATCAATGGTATCGAACGCTTAACTATAATCAAGTAATACTGAACAAGAGATATAACCCTCATCAACAGCTCTGAAAATATCATCTGTAATTGTAATCCAAATGAATAATAAAATATTGATAAAGCATACATGAAAGTATTTCAAACTGGTATGTGTATTGAGTTCCATGTACACAACAGGAAAAGTACTGTGATTAATAATATATAGCAGTGTATAGAAAGTAAATGATTGGATTGATATGTTTTACCATTAGTTATGAATTTATGAAGCGTATATATGCAAAGCCGACATATGAAATATCCTAACAATGTGAGTTAGATATGAATTCCCAATATAAAAAATCACCAGGAATATAACTGACAGACAATCAATGCCATAAGTAGACATTCACCGCAGAGGGCGGTCTTAGCAGTCTGGGTGGTGGCCGTTGAAATTTCAGCTAGCTATGGACGCTGTTTCGAGACATACAGGGGAACATTTTTGCTCAAATGTATCCGTTGAGAAGGTAGCAGGTGTGATGTGAGTTGTATAGATGTCAATTCCAATGTCTATTACCTTCTTGGAATTCGTGATAGTAATGTGGTAGTAAAATTATCATTGAATCCAGAGAAGCGCATAAATGGGTATTTCGTAAATAAATTGAAAGCATGTATGTACAGGGTGTGGCAATAGGGCGTAACAGTTCGATTGCTGAGTTCTATGATAGCTAGGGAGTATTAAAAATCGACAGTCTAGTGAACAACAGAAATAATTGCCGAATATATAGGGCGAACCGAGAAAGATCTCCATGGTCTACTTATTTTTCAAAAAAAGAATGTTATGTATGTCAATACATTTCTTCAAGCATTTCAGTGAATTTTATCCAATCTCCCAACCACTTGAAAGTTATGATTTTTATTCACGAATAGCAATAAAAACGTGCAGTGTATTCAATAACATGAAAAAATTTGCATTAAATAATATACAAATTTTTTCAGGGAATAAAGTACAAAACTCATCCAAGTTCAATTATGAACTTGTCTACGAGTAGTTATCTGAACATTTCTGGAATGCTTGAAAAAATGTGCTAATATATGGTAGTCCATTTAAAGAAAGAGTACTCTTAGATTTCATTTTCATTATTACAAATATTTAAATATTTCTCATGTGGAATTGGGAGTACTTGACGTAAGACAATAAATTCCAAAATGAACTTTCCCAGGCTTTGAGTAGACGTGATTCGGCAGTCATATGGAAATGTTGAATTATTTCTGTTCGACGTCTACCGACAATCCTATAGTGTGGGAAAATATGCGAAAGGCTGGATCATTTTTATAATCAAATTTCTCTTAGATTTTCCTAGGTACGTCCTGTATATTCGTCTATAAGATTAAGTTGCGTAGTTTACAAGGTTATAATCTTTCTAGCTACCACAGAACTTGAGCAATCGGTATCTGACACACTACCTTCTAAATATTCACAAAATATTTTAAAATGTCCAGCATTTTGGTAACCTATGTAGTACATTCTCACGTCTCAAGTATTTCATCCATGCGGTGTCTATCCATTTTCCAACACACAACAAAATGTTATTATGTTCGAGAGAGTAGCCTCTCATCACCGGCTATTCTATTACATTTTCATCCTCTCTTATCGTATCGGTCGGGCGGATAGTTATCCGGGTCTTTGTACCCAATCTATCCCGGAACTAAGTGGCGGTGTCAATAATTGTCTTACCCTAGTTCTCTATCTCTTGTTTTCTTCATCTTCTAACTTTTGTTTTTCGTCGTCCTTCAGAAGTTTCACAGTAAACATATCGAAGCTCTCCCGACTTATCAGAATCTATCCGGCCTAGACGTACAAAAACATAATTTTTCGAAACTGCCCATTGGGAAAAATAATAATTCATTATCCTGAGTGAAACTCGGACTCCATGGAGTTGCTGAAACTAACATGCTAGTGTGTGAACGGTAAAAAACTTGTTTTCCTTGCAGACAACGATAAAAGTAGTCAATTACGTTAACATGGGCGATTTATTTATGATGCTTCAGAACATAGAATTTGCGTGTATGAGGTGAGGATAATTCTTTTCCATATTATTTGCAGCTCAAAAGCGGAATTCCGTAGGGCATAGCCGGCAGAGGGTTTCAGAGCGACGAATTTTTCACGATTACAAATTGTTGAAGTGATCGAAAAAAAGGCAGTGTACCAGATCAGGTCACATGAACATCAAACGAATTATAATGAGGTCATACTAAATAAAACTGTCGGAATTTTTTGACACGAACACATATTTACAGGACTGACCAGGTTCACAGACGATTCAAGAACTGATAGTAAGACGACATCTTGGATATATTGTGGAAGGCATCAAAAGAGCCTAAGCTATTTCTCTCAGAGTGCATGTAAATTACAAATCCGCCAACTACTTATAAAATGAATTCATTATTTTCAGAAGATCGAAATGAAGTGGCGAGAAACCAAGCATTACAACCTACCAAAATATTTTTAGATCTAAAAATTCAAGTTTCCGCTTTCTCGTCCATCCAAAGCAGTCTTATTGGCTTCAATAGACGCGGTTTCTATAAATTTTCGTTCGAACCAATATTCCTCTCTATGAAGAACATTAGCGTCGTCCCAAAGAATTCGATGGTAATGGCATGTCTTCCTCCTATGAGTCCACCTCTTGTGTTAGGTTCTTCTTACCGATAACGGTGTCTTTTTCTCTCCGATGTGAGAATCTACACATTCACATGGTACTTCGTAAATGTAGTTTTTGATAAATTGTGCTGTATTTTCTGGTTTCGTCTTGGTGAGAAAGCTCAGTTATTTCCTGCCGGATTGAATGCAGCTCTTAATTTTGAACCTGTTTCCGATCCTACTGATTTTTTCGAAGATACCTCTGACGTATGGAAGGTTGATAACTGGATTCTGTGGTCGTTTTTCGATCGTCTTGGTCTTTTCGAGTTGTTTCTGTAATTCTAGGATTTTCTCAGAGTATCAAATTTGCATCGCTTTCTCCATCAATGTTCTTACAATCCTCCTGTTTTTGAAATTTGAGTAAAGAAGATATTGTCCTATGTGGGTTTTCTTTCTGTAAACAGACGTGTGGATTCCAGAGTCTGTTCTTTCGACGTTCACATCAAGAAACGCTTTCCTTTTCGATCGTGAACTTGATTGAGTTTTTGATGTTATTTAATCGTGATAGGAAGTCTTCAAGATGTTCATATCCGTGGTTCCTTATGATGAAGGTGTCATCCACATATCTTAGCGATAATTTGGATTGTGTTCTGTCTCTTTAATAGTCAATTCCTTGAATCACTCCATATATATGTCGGCGATTACTTAAGGAAGGGAAGATCGGCTGTCCATTGTCGACGATTGCGGATATAAGAAATTGAAATATTATGAAAAAAGTCAAAAATGTTTCAACCTATTGAGACGATGGACGTCCGAAAGTCAAGTAAACATAAAATTCTGTAGTTGCAGTCATGATGTTTTTGTAATAGAAGAATATATAATCTATAACTCTGCGGGCAAAATGAAATCGATTATGTACATAGTTGCATATTATACGCTGTATCACATGCAAGAGACCTTCATGTATCTTCATGACTACACGTTATTTTTGAATTGGCTAGACGTTGAAGGCATACGATGTTTGCCTTTCGGATTCGGAGATACCGCTGAATTCAAGAAATTATCCTGGATCTTCGAATATTATAGAGTAGAAAGAAGGATTCTATCAAATGGTGTGACATTCTGGAAGGTAAAGTTTCTAAACTAAATCCAGATATATTGTTTTCAAATGAAGCCATAATTAACAGGAATAGATTAAGATAACTCTAAAGAGAGAATAGATAAACTTGAAAACAGTTAATCTACTTCCTTTTAATGGGGAGCCTAGTAATATAGTGAAGGACAAGTATCAAGACTTAATGCCTCTTTGTCAAGCAGTAACTCCAGTTGGTAAAGTCGCCAAGTACAGAAACTTTTACGCTTTCCTTCCACACAGCGATAATTAGGACGGAGAAGTGAGAATTATCAACTTTTCATTATTACTTTAAGTTTTGTTTATTTTTGGAAAGGAAAAAAGGTGAAAGCTTCATTTTACTTGATTGAATGAGCACCTAAGTGACGTAAGTGATCATATTGTGTCCTGCAATTCAGACTAGTTTTTTTACAAAGTGGCGTATCTCATTTGTTATCAATAATTCAGGAATTGAAAGGATTTGACTGATCCAAATGTACTTACCTGCAAATTGAGACCATTGCCTCAATTATTACCATGAATATCCCACATAATTAATGAAAAACTTTGAATGATTCTCCTGAAAAAGTATAAAATATGAGATACGCCACTACGTGTCTTGAGGGATGAATTCATTCCCATTCGCTTTCGTCAAATGGCCCAACAATAACTACAATATCCACTAAAAAAGCAGATACAGCGCCTTTTGAAAATGGTTGTTTGAAGTTTTGAACTGGAGCATTATTGGATAATTTTTATCATCAAAAAAAAAAACTACTGATGTATCGATGGAACAGAGGCAGTTATTACTAGAATAGAACATCAACATTTCGGGTTGTCATTGGAGAAGAAAAATGATATGAAATACAGATACTGTAATAATAATAATACAATGATACTCCCTCATAAACACAGAATTGCAGTTGTCCAAAGAATTGCGCTAAATGTAGATCTGCCGCTGCTAAAGATAGATTTGCTTTTGCGTTGGAAGCTTGCTTCCAAAATTGGAGGTGGCTATGAAAGGTTTATTAGAAACTTTTTACAAATGATACATACTGTAGTCATATTTCTATCAATATTATGTATACTTACTTGATAACGATATCCCTATTTGGTTACAAAAATTATTCGAATACAATAATGACTATACAGTAAATTTTTCGATATACCGTGAGACACAGTTAAGAGTCATATTCATTTGAACCTTTTCTAATGTCTATTTTTTTTCAAATAATCTGTTCTACTAAACCTTTGAATGAATTATATACTTAAGGTACAATCTATTTCGAAACTTCGTCACTCAAGTTGTTATGCTCTAATCAGTAAGTCTTCGCTGGAGTCTTAACCGGGAGTTATAGTGTCGAATAAATATCTGCACATTTCGTTTGTAATTGTGGAAGTTCGCAAAAATTCATGTTCACTCAACAATACCACCGAAAGGATTACTCCAACGAGTTACTCCATCTGCAAATTCAAGATATTCTAAATTGGCAATATGTAAATCATCCATCCATCAAACAATATTCTTGATCTATAATATTTGGGAAGGTACTAACGATTCAAACTCACATCGAAAGTACCTTGAATTTGTTTCTTGGTTATATAGGTTGAATTACACTTCAAAACGCATACGTAATTCGTTTGCGATCAACAAACACCACTCGTTGCAAAACACACATGTACGCACATTCTGGGAATAATGGACAAGAATACCAGAAGCAATTATCACACGCAATATTAGGAGATGCGCATGACCTTGGAAGATGCACCCTGTGAAAAGCGCCCTGTTGAGAATAGCGCCCCAGACTTCATCTGAAGCCAATGGATATTTTTTTGCAAACAATGCAAACAAAATTCTAGTTTGTCTTCTATCTAAAAAAAGCTGATCTCACAGAGACAAGCGTGATTATGTCAGGAGTATCCATACCAATGAAGTTCTCCTTTTCAATGATCGGTACAACCATCAGCAGTGCCCCTTCATGGTTACTATAAAAAAGCAAAAAGGCCCTTCCAAAAACTTAATCTTCTATTTCGTGCCAAGAGCTATTTCACTCCCCGTCACCTGATCATAATTCATAAGGCACAGATCCAACTTGTTTTAGAATACTGTTCACCATATATAGACCCACCCATAAACACACATAATATAAACTTTCAGATTATACCCAAAAAAGATAAATTCATCTCGTCAGTTATGCTTCGCTTATTAGCTTAAGACTTCCCGAAAATGAAAAGTTGGACATTTATGAAATTAGCTACAAGGACTGCGAGTAGAAATATATGGGTCAAACTAGAAGGGTCATGGAAGTACTGTTCGAAGAGCACTTTCCGATACCAGAAAAACTGAGTGAGGCCCAACATGCTTTGGATCACGACCACCGATTCGATCACACAAGTTTGGAATTAACTAGATAGGTTTATCAAAATAGACTTCTCGATGCATTCCAGAGTCTACAAAATGTAAGAATACTATAAATGCTGATAAGGGCCCAGTACCATACAGCCTCTTATTCTAATTCATAGTATAGTAAAGGCTTTTCGTCATTAGTCATTAATTTTCAAGAATGTTTGTCATTGAATCCACAACAAAGTAGGCAGGAGTAAGATTATAGCAGCTAGAGGTAGTGGATTTTCTTAAGAGTTATGACCTTGAATATATCTCTCACTTACACTCACTGCCGAAACGTAAACTTGTCCACTGCGACGGTATGAGCCATAGCTCTGAATTAAAAAATTAAGTAGATCATCAATTTTATGCTGACAGGTAAAATATAGGAAAGAGAGTACGTAAAGAGATAATGAGTGCAATTATCCAGTCAGATAAGTATAGTATAAATATGATTTCAGTATCATAAGTAGTTCAGTACGCTTTTAACTCCTGAGAATGTAACAGTTGTCGAGTGATATTGATGTTGTTTTGATGTTTTGGTTAGTTTTCATTTCTTGATTTTTATGAAATGTATTTTTTGACTGAGTTGAGAGATAAATGATACTACTAGAAAAAAAGATGAATTGTTAATAACATTTACTTGATGAATATGATCACAATCTTCATTAAACGATAACGTATTTTTCAGTTGATTACCGGTAAGACAAATAATTCTATCTAGCTGTATTTGAATTAGGTATTTATCATTGCCCTACATCCCAATACTTCAAAATTAGTTTCTTCATTATCAAAAGAGTTCACAAAATGGAAGTCGATTAAAAATGAATGAGCATTGTGCTTATTTTCTATACAATAGGATTGTCAACAAACGTCGAACATAAAATAATTTAACGAAATTTTGTGAATTTATTAGATTTCGTCAAGTACACACAATTGCACGTGGAAAATATTTAAATATATTTCATGATACAATGAGCTCAAAATATTTATTGAAATATAGTAGTACACTATGAATTTTTTGAACTGCTACTTCTATAATCTCATCACTGCTTGCCAAAAATGAATCATCAGCAAACCGGTGCACAACCAACAACAATGGCAGATAATATGAATAAAGTGTGGATAGAAGTGGACCCAGACCAGTGTCATGAGGAACTACGTCAATTTGAATTACACATGCGAGTCTATATATTTTATCCAAACACATTGTATTCTATAAGGCAGGATTTTGGATATCCAGTAGCCCACTATCTAGTATCTATTAAATTTTGATAGTATATATTAAATATAGACTTATTATAAATGCACTAAAAAATGCTCTTTGTTGTTTCTGATTTTATTATCTAGGGACAGCTCCTCCAAACTTTGAAATACCAAAAATTAAAAGATATCTCTGAACGTCAATTGTTATTCCTACCCAGTTGCGGCTTTTATAAAAAATACTGAATATTACAGAGCAGGAATCGAGTTTTATTGGTGATAAATCAGTTTCTTGCTCTATTCTCTTTCCAAGTTTATTCGTCAATACGAAAAACAGCAAAAATTATGTATTCCAACAAAAAAACGCGAAATAGTGACAGAAAAACAAAACTAACGAGCGCCCCTAAATCAATTCCTGAGTTCCTGGTTAGTTCGATGAATCGACAAAAAAGTGCATAATAATCCATTTGCCATGTTCGCAGATAAATCGTATCGTAACGACCTTTGGCACGTGTTGGTGATAAATTCCTTTATCAATTTATCACATCAAGTGACAAGAAAAATGAACACAAATAGCGTTCAATACAGTCCCAGGGACATTCGAGTTACTAAAGATCTGTCTGCAAGGACACTAACAAATCGATTGTCTCGCAAGAGATTCTAAAAGTGGTATAAAGCGAATGTCAGCCTCTAGCTCATTCGGGTAATGCAAAATTTTCAGTGGGAAGGCTTTGAATAATAGTAATGACGGCTGAATATTGAGTGTTGGGTATTTGCAAGTGGTTGGGACTTTATGGAAATGAATGCAGTTATCTAATTATCCCTCATCACATTTAGTGAAGTGAGTGTCTTGCTTCTCCATTCTTGATTTAAATTGATTTTGAAGAAGCGTAAGAAGAAAAGAAAGTAAGATTAAAAAAAAACGGTCAATTCATTATTTGTATCATATAAGGTCTTTGGGTGCGTTTCTGATCCTTCTGAGGAAAACGTGCCTTCCACTGAAATTAAAAAATCTATTCCCGTCTTCCTTTCACTCTAAAAGTTTTTATTACCAACACAAAATTCGTGGAACTATGAATTATAGCCTGGGTATCAAAGGACAAATTCAGATTGCTCCAAAAATAATCAAACAAGTATCAATTCAAAGGAGGTGTTTTTTTTTGGAAAGAGGAGACGTAAAACACAGAACTGTATGTGGCATAAATTCTTCAAGAACCATCTATATCTGCGTTAGCACCACGAAAAGACTAACGGCACTGTACAACTTCCCTTGGGGTTCCTTTTGATGATAGACTGTACTAATATGACTATTCTGAATTGATTAGCGTTGTTTGCAGAATAACTCCGTCTTTAACTATTCGCGAGTTGAAGAGTTCATCTGGAGTAGGAAAGAGCCATTTCCCCCCATATTTTTATTCCTGTCCTATTAGGGACATATTTCACGTTGTATTCGTTTTATATACCAAACCTTGTATGTGAGCATACACAAATCATATATTTTCGGAATATGCATGAAATTTTACGTTTATACTGCGGATTGCAAGTGAATCTGCCAATTTTGTATTATTTATGTTTTTTATGCGTCTACCCCTTTAGAATTTTTTCAATTTTTGACTATTTTTGATTTACATTCACTGACTCAAAATTCACAGATGATAATACTAATTTTACCATTCTGAATCGATTAGCCTTCGCTGAATTGCACCATATTCAACCATTCGAGAGTTGAAGAGTTTATCTGAAGTGGGAAGGAGTCATTTCCCTCGATATTTTTTTTCCAGTCCCATTCGTGACATATTTAACGTTGTGTTCCTTTTATATACCAAAACTTGTATCCGAGCCTATATATAAATCATATATTTTCGGAACCTTTATGGAATTTTATGTTCATACTGCGGATTGCAAGTGAATCTGACAACTTTGTATTTTTCACGATTTTTTTTATTTTTCGAATATTTTTGTTTCACATTGATTGACTCGAATTTACAGATGATACCAATTTGATCATTCTGAATCGATTGGCGTTCGCAGAATTGCTCTTTTTGAACCGTTCCCGAATTGAAGAGTTCATCTGGAGTGGAACGGAGTAATTTCACGGCATTGGTTGCAAGTTTCCTTCTGTTCTACGGAATCCTCCAAATAACCTTCAGCAATAGCAGTTGACTTCAGCCTCCAAGATGTTTTACGTTGGTTGTCTCTTCGCCTGAATCTGCTAGAAACATTGCCGAGGATCGTCTTAAACAGTGACCTGTGAAACGTTGGGTTAGGTGGGCCTAAGTAGGTAGCGATCTCTGCCGGCATTTTATACTGAACAGAGCCTTTGCCAACTTGGACATATCTTCTTTGGTGAAAATCTGCGCGTTATGTGGTCGAAAACCAACATTTGGCTTTTTTGGGAACGATGTCAACTTATGAAAATTGCCTCAAGTTCAAGTTTTGTCTTTTTTTAACCAAACATTTCACCATCGAGTAACGCTCGGAAAATACCCAAAATAAACTTCTTTTCTGAAGCTATCCACACAATTGGTTGTATTGCTGTTCGTATCTTCCTCGTGATTCACTATGCAACAGGTCTCAATATACTTTGTCTGCGGCCTTTAAAATTGCAAATAATAACGATAAATTGACATATTTTACCTTCACGCATTAGTTCGGAAAAGTGACACATCAAGAGCTAAAACGCGTGCGGGAAAATGGGTAAAAAACGCACGGTCGTAGAAAAACTAATTTTCAATAGCAGGCTTCGAAACTTATATCAACCAGAAAAGGATAGTCAGTGAAACTAATTGCAACTAAGGCAGTTGAATTTATTCGAGTCATTAGTGGAGTTTAATACACCTCAAGAACACGAGCGAATGAATATATACAGGGTGTTCCTTAAAGACATGCTAATATTTGAGGGGGTGATTCTTTGACTTATATTAAGGAAAAAACTTTCTATAAACGTACCTATGTCCTAAAAGTCCTAACTTTTGAGATACAGGGTGATAAAATTTTGAAAAAAAAAATAGTTTTTTAATAATAACTGGGATAATATTCTACGCATCTTCATAAAATTAGCTACATGTCTTCAGTGCATCAAGGTGCATTGTGTGATGTACAAAAATTTTCGTTTTCTCTGCCAGTGGCGTCCGCGCGGGTTTTGCATTGAATATTTTTGAAGAAAAAATACTACGCCACTGCTTTTCCTAAAAATAAATACTTTTGAGATTCCCATTCATTTTTGAGCAAATTTTATCTCATAGGTTTTCTTTGTCATCAATTCCTCAAAAATCTGATGTGGTGTGGAAAAAATTGTGCATCGACTTAAAGCAAATTAAGGGATCAGGTTTGTTCCAAAATGAATCAGAATCCAAAAAATATGGATTTCAGCTTGTACAAAAACGAATTTTATTCCATTTTATAAAAGTAAGTTTAAATGAACGGATCAAATTCATTAATTATTGACAATGCTAACACTGATTATAAAAATTGTTGGAAATGGCCAACTTCACTTAATAGGCATGCTTCCGCCCGTCTACGCATAGAATTACGCACACGTTCAAATATTCCCGGCGTATTTCGAATAGTTCCGCACGAGGCAACTATTCGCTGTCCATGAAAAAATCTAAACTGTTGAGATCAGGGGATCTTGCTGGCCATTGCTGAGGTCCTCCGCGACCTATCCATTGATTATGATAAACTGTATTTAAATGGTTTCGGACAATTACACTGAAATGAGCATGTACCATATTCGATTCCTTAACGCAATTGGCACATCTTCAAGCAACCCATTTAGTTCTTCTTCGAGAAAGTGTAAATAATACCGACCATCAAGGCGTTCTTGTAGAAAAAATGGGCCTATTAGATAATCACCAATAATTCCTGCCCATACATTAACCGAAAATTGGTGTAGAAAATGGGTTTCGGTTATGGTATGTGGGTTTTCTTCCACCCACATATGATTGTTATGGAAATTTTGAATAGCATTCCGAGAAAAATTTGCTTCGTCTGTGAACAAAATTTGTGACTCAAACTGCAGATTTAGTGCAATACTCTCAAGATATCACTGACAGAAGTTCAATGTTACATGTACAGATGTCACATGTTTTCGATTGCCAGTTGGTGGTTGTTACAGGAAGATTGCAAAGTATATCCTTGTAGGAAAACTTTGCCAGGCATTGAGTAGACGTGATTCGGCGGTCGTATGGGGCTTTCGAATTATTTCTGTTCGACGTTTGCCGACAATCCTATTGTATAGGAAAATTTGCGAAAGGCTGGATTATTTTTATAATCAAATTTTGTTTTGAAATTTATTGCCTTTCGTCAAGTACTCTAGTTCCACATGAGAAATATTTAAATATTTTTCATGATGAAAATTTAGAAGTTCACACGCGTTGAAAATCTCTAGGGAGTAATGCCTGTACTCGTAAAATATGGTATGGGTATAACAAAAAATCAACCAAAATACGCCAAACAATTTGATGACAAATATTCAGAGTTCTAGCGATCTTCCTCGTACTCGTCTCAGGATGTTCTTCGATTTCTTGCAGAACCGCGTACTCAATTTCAAGAGTTCTGACGCTTAGAGGTCTAGCTTCCGAAGTACCTTTCTTGAAACTATTAGTTTCCCTAAGTCGGCGATGAATATTTGAAAAGGTACGGCTAGGATATCTTTCCTGATAAATACGTCTGGCTTCTGTTGCACTACCATCAGCGAGGCCATATACGTAATGCATTGCCGCCATTTCTGCATTCGTGTAATTCACCATATTTACCGATATTTAGAAAAACAGCGGTCAACCAAAATATCTTCAATAACACACTTAAAAATCAAATAAATTACGCGGTGTGATTCTTTTTAACACCAACAACGTACTTTAAGTAAACAGCTATTGTTTTCATCGACGTTTGTAAAATCGTCATTTATTCCAGGACAACTAGATCTATGTTTTCAAAAATTATTAATCGGTACTGCGATATGAAGCAATTTTAATTTGATTAATTTAATTAAGAACAGAGCGTCTGACAAGAAAAACATATTTCCTGGATTCTCATTCATTTTGGAACAAATCTGATCTCTTAATTTGCTTTCACTCGATGCACAAACATTTCCACACCGTATCAGATATTTGAAGAAATGATCCTGAAACGAAACGATTTTAATTTTTTAAGCGAAAACCATGCGTCGGACAAAGAAAACTCAAGGGATCAAATTTGCTCAAAAATGAATGAGGATCTCGGGATAAAGCAGTGGCGTAGTATTTTTTTCTCCAAAAATATTCAATGCAAAACCCGCGACTGGCAGAGAAAACGAAAATTTTTGTACATTACAAAATGCACCTTGATGCACAGAAGACATGTACCTAATTTAATGAAGATGCGTACAATATTATTCCTGCATCTCAAAAGTTAGGACTTTTAGAACATACGTTTATGAAAGTTTTTTCCTAAAAATAAGTCAAAGAGTCAGCCCCTCAAATATTAGCATGTCTTTAAGGAACACCTTGTATATATCAAAATTCATTCAGACTGGATGGTTTCCACTAGAATGCACCATATAAAAGTTGTTCACTCTCACATGTTGAAGTTCTCATTCGAATGAATGTATGCAACGTATGTCCATTCAAATTTTGGATCAGTCAATATTTTTCAAACAGCATCAGTTCTAATACATCGAATGAATGCCAAATGATCATGTAAACGTTGCATACGAACCATGCGTAGTTCGAGTATAGAGCTAGTTTAGTCAACTGCTAAATTCCCTCACTAGAAACTAGACACATTCAGCTTTGATGTTTGGCCACATTCTAATTTCCGCACAGTTATCGCAAATTTTCCTATTCAAAAATTTAATCATCGTGAAATTGATGTGATATACTGTTGGTGGCAGAATACGCAATAAAATCATGTATAGCATCAATATGTCATTACTGACTTCCATTAATGCAAGGGATGATTACATTCTCGATAATGACATCATGAAATTGCCACAACTCAATTCGATAAACGTGGAATATCGATAATCACTTATGGTCTGATGAAATATTAAAACATTCCATTCAGGAATATAAATCATCAAAATTTTTGTGGCAAAATAAACTCCGGTTTGATGCCCAGGGAGAGAAGGGAATTGGAAGACAATATCAATCACTCTGTTCTGAAAAATGTTATGAATCGATCATGGTGATACTCTCAAAGTTCATCAGAAGAACAAATAATTTTTTTGGGTATTGATGAAAATGAATTATTTGTTTGCATTGCAACCAAATTAACAAGAAAAATAACTACAATCTAGTGAGGCGCGCTTGTACAGACATTTCGCCCAGTACATATATACGGCAAGATCCAGAATTCTAGAAATTGCACATCAATTTATAAAGATTTCACCATTTCCATTATGAATAATTTACCAGAGAGTAGTACAACTAGAGTTCAATGAAACTTTTCAGTAATGCGATCCCTAAAAAACAGACTCATCTCAGTTTTACAAAAAAACAAATTCGTAGCAACTAGACAGTTTGGATTCATAAAATAGTCTCTCAATAAAATTGTAAGTGATATAGATGAATCGTCAAAATGTTTTACTGTATTTATAGATCTGGCTAAGGCGTTTGACACTTGATCCCATGATATACCATAATATAAAAACTACATAAATATGGAATCTGAGGAATCATTAAGTCTAGTCTCAAACTATCTATCAGAAAAAACGCAAAGAGTTAAAGTGGAAGAAATATTAAATTCAGCTGAGAATATGACAACTGGGGTACCACAGAAATCAGTATTGGGACCAATATTGTTTTTTATATACATCAATAGAATATCACTTTACAAAATCCCAGACTAACTAGAGGTGCAGTAAATCAGCAATACCAAGTTCATACCAAGTTCCTCTGTTACATAAATCGTTAACTCAAAAATCAATTACTTACATACTATGGGCCAAAACTATACAATCTTCTGCCAAAAACAATGAAACAAATGAATATGAATATTGAGAAATACCAAACAGAGGTATCTAAAAAACAACTATACTATTTTTGATATATTTTAATGAAAATAAAAATAAAATGTAGCTATTCCATATGATTGTTCCTACTTAAACTACCTTGAACTTACTTTTTTGTGAGGTTTTCATATGAATCTAATACGAGGTAAAATAAATATTTTGATGTTGATTAATTTGATTCAATACCGAAACAGATATGATCTATTCTCGAGTCTATTCTCTTGGGATATAAATTTAAAAAAAGTTTCAATATCTGAATTTTAATTCTTCACATTGTTCCATGGACATGATATGTTTTGATGGCTTCTTGTACACCTAACGACTACGCACTGATGATGACTCAACAGTCGAAAGCGCTCTGACTTGAATATAATGAATAATAATAATAAATATAAGGATATATGTTACGTGTTGGTGCATGTGGATGTAGAGCAGACCCCCATCTTACCGCCAACAGAAGGCATCGAATCCCACAGAGCGCTTCACAACACCAAGCATCTGAAGCTTCAACACTGGCACGGGTGGATGCGGAGATTTATAATGTACTTTTACAAGCGGCTGACATCTAGCAGATATATGACGCCGCTCAGACTGTGTTCCAAGCGGAGAGGAGGGATACACCCGTCTAACTGGGAGGCATGAGCGGCGCATTCACAAGATGGAAGCTAAGATCAAGTCGTCGAGACAATGTGTGGTGGACTTCGTGGCGACCAATAGGCCTTTCACGCCAATAGAGCGACTTTGCTGCAAAATCAGGACACATTAAATCAAGGCGTGCTATTTACCATCAAACAGCACTTTCTTGATGGGATACGAATGCTGAAAGCATCTCAGAAAACATGAATTTCCTCGATAAACATAGCCCATTTCAAGAGCCTTCCCGTGTTGTGGATAACCCGCTAACGGCTGATCGGGTGGAAACTTTCTGGTAGAACATTTACGTATTTCCGCCTGAGCTCAATGAACTGCGCAATCCGATAATTCCGGAAGAAGTTCGACGGGTTCCCAGAGGCTTGAAGAACTTTGCTGCTCCAGGCCCTGATGGGCTGAATAACTGATGGTGGAAAACATTTTCAAGCACTCACAAGAGTTGATACAATGGCTAGATGAGCAGCAACAGGATACGGATTCGTTCGTCGAGAGGAGATGTCTGATCCAAAGAACTGCAGACCGATAGCATGCTTGAATGCATGTTATATGATGTTTACTCGTCTCTTATACATGTCCAGTCAATAGCTGCAAGGAGAACCTGCTCATCGACAGAATGTATCAAGCAGGTCTCCGTACAGTATAAGCCTGAGCTCATAATGCATTTGCTCAGATGCCTTGCGGTACCCGATCAATTGTGAAATGCATTGGTCATCTGATAATGCTCTGGAGGACTTGATTCACTATAAGTATCAGCACAAACTCTGACAGATCTGGTCATCAACTGTTGGGGAAGAACAGAGTTCTGCAACTTATATGCTGGCTGTTCCGATTCTACTCTACTCCTTTTGAGTGATGAAATGGACTCAGGTTAACTGGGCTGAAGTCGGACACCGAGAAATTCATAATGGACTGCCGACACTCGTATGGTATAAATGGAGGATATTGAGTCCGTTGTGTAGAGTGAGAAGTACCGAATCTATTGGAACTACTCATTCCCCACCCTCATCAAAGTAGGATGATTTTCGTCATAGAGTTTTCGGTTCCTGGTGAAACATTTTCCAGAAAAAGGAGAAAAAAGACAGATTTTTGAAACATACTCTTTGAACTTCGCTTCTTGGACCCAGTAATCACTCACCCCATGGACGTGGGGAGTGTTTACTGGGGTTAATGACTCACCAGTGTACCCTCCGGATGTATCGGAGCTCCGGAGATAGGGCATGACTGGAAAGTTCCTGACGGAAAAAAAATTAAAATACGAGTAAATCGACTTCATCCATATTCAGTAATTCAAGATATAGAAACAACCCAAATAACAAAATAACATTAATTTTTCTCGACGCGCGTTTTGCCATCAAAGTTGGCATCCTGACTATTGGAGTTATAATAGAATATCTCCTGAATCCATTTAAAAAGCTCATTAGGTTTTCAACCGGATGAGATGAAAATTCAACTGGAAGAATCTGCAATTTTCGAAGATCAGAAACGATAGTCTCCCTCCCAGCCGACACTACTAATCAATTCAAAATGACATCGCTAATATCAGAGATGCGACCTTCGAAACAAACCAATAATACGCTCACTTGAATTTTCTCAGTGGATGCACAAAGATGCCAAATATGGAATAAAACAGATTTGTGAATATATCTTGAATATTTCTTAGTTCAATCAAGATTCGACTGTTATGGCTATAGAATACATTCCATGCATTGTTTCCACATTCTATGTGGTAAATGTCTGATAGCTATCAGCTAGAACAATACTTCATGCATAACTTAAATTGAATGTTTCAAGAATAATGATTTCAATTGTAGATCACTCAAGTACTGACGGATTCCTTTAGTTTAGACAGTTTCCAAAAATCGGCGGAGCAATAAGAAATAATTATTTCATTCATATGGATTCACCTATAAAATTATGGATTCACCTATAAAATTTTTTGATTGGAGTCACATTCATGCAACCAAAGAAATATTAGCGAAAGTTAGTATCAAAATGTCAAAGTTTGACATAACTCAGTCATCAATATTGAAATGTATATCGTTTTGGATTATCTTCCAATACAGAAATTAGTGCATTCCTAGTTGTTAAAATACACTCTCATGCAATTTTTGGTAAAATTTTAGGTCTCATAGTTTATTATTTTTAGTTCAATTTTCAAATTTTTTTCATGAAACTGTAGAAATTATTATAAAACGTGCGCATTCAATCTTCCGTTAAATGCTGGCTTATAGTCATCAAACAGGGTTAATTAGAAATTTGTTGTTAAAACCTAATTTAAAAAAATTCTGTGGAATAATTTCGTAGCCAAATTCTCTCAAAATACCAATATTTATTAAGATCCATTCCTTTTTTAACATTTTGTTTTTTGGTTCATGCCTTTAAGTGCACTAGTTCATCTTCAAGAGAGAAATGAACTTGTCATGAACAGTTTACTTCAATAATTATAATTTTTTGAAGAGGTGGCTTTACTCGTTGTTGCCCTAATATCAATTTGATAGTGATAGATCTAAAATAACTCCAACCATGGTTTCAAGAGCGGAAAATTGCGCAAAAGCTGTTAATCTTGTTGAAGATGGACGTAATTATGTTGCAAAACTACTAACTTCATGTTCATCGCTTTCATCATAAGAGGAGTCGAACGTTTCAGACAAACTGGCAGAAATAAGCGTAGGGCAGCTGGTAACAGAAAACGAAAAACGATTGCTATTGATGACAGATTTCTTCACGTGAATACTGTGCGGAATCGTCACTCAACATCAGTGCAGTTCAGAAATCAACTTCAATAGGTCCGAGGTACAAATGTTAGAGTGTGGACAATTCGTCGAAGATTGAAGGGCTTTGGTTTGAAAGCTTGCAGACCAGCAACTGGACCCAAATTACTTCGGCGTCACTGAGTAGTTTGACTGCAATTTACTACTGAATATTTACATTAAAACTTGGAACAATGTTCTTTTCACTGACGAATCCAGATTTTGCCAACATTCTCCAGATGGACGAAAAAGATATGGAGAAGAAGAGGAGAAAAATTTGCAGAGTGCACGTTCAGTCCCCGTCTGAGTTATGGGGGAGGATCAATAATGGTTTGGGCAGGAGTATTCCGGGAGGCCTGCACTGAGTTTGTGGTCATCGAAGGATCCTTGACGGCCCTCCGATATATTGGGGAGATATTGAGCAATTACGTTGTACCTTTCAGTGGATTTATCGGTGATGACTTCATCCTGATGCAGGATAATGCGCAGCCACATACTGAAAGGTGTATTACACAATACCTCGTGGAAGTAGGTATTAACAAAATTAACTGGTCAGTATGTTCGCCTGATCTCAACCCCATAGAGCATGTTTGGAAGTAGCTCCGGCTACGATAAATGAGCAACCTTTAGCAATTCAGAAGAAATTGCAAAATATTCTTCAATATGCTATTCGTAACCTAATTGACAGTATGAACCGACGTATGCAGGCAGTAATAAGAGCGAGAGGTGGTAATAAAAATTATTAAGCTGAATCTGTTGTTACAAGTACGTTTCTTCTGGTTATTTAAGTTACAGTTGAATTGGTTTTTTGTGAATTTTGATTTTGAATTTGAATTGAGTAGGTTTGCATAAATACAGTTAGCAATAATTGCTTATTATTATAAATGAACAATATATTGTTGCCTTCTCATTGCTGGACTCATAAACTGAGCTGTCAAACATTATGGCATTATGGCATTATGGTACAATGATCAAAGCCATCTCGTCAAGAAATAATATTTCTTAAAGTTGGGTAAACTGTTGTTTGGAGTTCATTTCTCTCTTAAAAATGTAGTTGAAGGCATGAACCAAAAAGCAAAATATTGGAAAGGAGCGGTTCTTTACAAAAATTGGTATATTGGAAGAATTCGATGAAATTATTCCACAGGATGTTTTAAATTCAGGGTTTAACAACAAACTTCTAATCAACCCTGTATAATGACTAATATGCCAGCATTTACTTAACGAAAGACATAATGTGCAAGTTATAATCAATAATTTTTATCTACAGTTCGATGAAAAAATATTTGAAATTGAAGTGAAAATGAAAAAATTATGAGAATGAGAATTTTGGAATATTACCTACGAGAATTTCTGGCTTATTCCACATGTGAAATAAGTATCAAATTATTTCACATGCTGAAATATTTTCGGAAACGTTTTGGATACCGCCAAAGAGATCATCAAATCATAAAATTTAGAAGATAGTGATAGATAGGGTGGACTTTCTTAGAAAAAGAATTTTAATCTCGAATCGAAATCAATAGCGTGCTCATTTGGTTATAGTTATTATCTTAACAAGTATGGAAAGAGTACCTTTCCTGCACTAGTGTGGGAAAATTACACCTCTACGCCATTATTGACAGCATTTATTAAAACATAGTAAATAATACATTTTCAATAAATTGCAGAGATTTACAATGGGTTGCAATTCTCAGGGCAACCAAAGGGCCTATTCAAGAAAGTGCGGTGATTCTTTTAAAAATGTACGATGAATACACTGTTCATTAATTTACATTACATTTGATAACGGTCATGCCCATAAGTGAAGCATCTGCTGAATGTTTTTTTGTTGAAACGCCTAAAAACTTACTTAAGATCGACTATGAGTCAAAAGAGGCTGATTGAAGTTGACTGATCCGATCTCAAATTATTGTCTTTTCACTCAATGATTTTACTTCGAGTGAAAAGGCTGTTTTATTGTATTTGTAGAATTTATTTGCCCATCCTAATAGGGTTTATCAATTTGCATGAATTATAAAACTTCCAACAACTTGAACAGGTAACAATGGATTTCATTTCAAATCCACCTTCAAAATTTGAGTTGTTGAAGTTTCTGGGGTCACCTTTAGATTTTGTATAAAAATCAATTTATAGTTACAAATTTTTGTTTCAATAAACATACCAAGAAGCACTGTTATTTTGGCAATCTCTGTATAATACTTTGTGTACACTCAGTTGCTTACACTCGATATTTCTGAATTAAACAATACTGTTAGCAACGAAATATATTATTTGCATTTGAGTGATACGAGATCTATTTCCAGTTTTTGACCCAAACAGAAATAGCCATGAAAGCATTGTAAACGAATGAATGTTGACAGAATTATTGACGATTTATTATTCATGATATCAATGAAGGGTGACAAAATCCGAAGAAACGTAAAGTGGTATTTCATGCCGGTAAATAAAGCCCTCCAACAGCCCAGTCGTGATTGAAATATCGATTATACGTCGATTCCAATAAGCATTTAGCCCCGACCAGACTAAATTCACCCTGATGATCCTGAATGCATTCATATATGCCCGCTGCGTGAATGACTATCATGTAACAAGCGAAATGATTTCAGCAGCAAGATCCCACTGAATAAATAGGGTATGGAGGGATACCGATTGTAATACAATATTCCGCTTTTGCAAGAATAATTATCAAATCAATCATAAACAGTGCCCGTCTAAACTTTTGTACCTTTAAACTTTCGGTAACTTAAGTAATCTTGTTGATTTCAGTCAGTGACGTGATCATCAGAAACAGCGGAGTGTCATTTTAAAAGGTAATTCTGAGTGGGATTATAAACAGGCCGTTTTTTTAGTTGATCCCACTATTGCTATCTGGGAAAGCGAGAGACCTACAAGGTCGCTTAAATTGGCCAGATATTCCTATTTTAGAAAGCAATGACAATCTCTTTTCAGATCTTAAATCGATTTTTGTAGTCACTTTCATAGCAAATGTAGCTATGTATTACAATACATGTATTTCTCGAAGTTTTTCTCGGAAAAAACATCATCAATATTTGGTCATACAATTCCCGTCAGTGTAGTCTTAAAAAAAGTCAGAAGAATTTTCGATACTGATCCATATTGTTATAATCTTATATGAAATAATTTCCAATGCCTCGTTTCGTTCATTGCATTCTATCGTCAACCTTGTTTTAAATATAGACCTCTAGTTTTTTTCATCAAGTTTAGTAGCCACTGTTTTAACAACGACAGCTATCAATTACAATACATGTATTTCTCGACTTTTTACTTATGATTTCTGCATAGTCAAACAATTCCCGGTCAAAGCAACCTCAAAAAAGTAAGTACCAATATTTTTTGGGTTTAGAACTCAAGTTATAAGTTATAAGTTATAAACTCCAATATCAGAAGCAAATGTTAAAGTAACAAACAGAAGAAAATGTCAAAATACACCTAAACATCAACGTCATTCACGATATCTCATTAAATATCAGAATGACCGTGTATCGTTTCTCAAATACGTATTCGCTCTTGCTATAGATATTTATGGCAATTTTCCAGCATTTCTGGAGTTACAGCCATGCAAGCCCCTTATTGTTTCTTTCAATTCGTCAATATTACCAAAAGTTGATACGAATACCTTGTTTTTAATGAAACCCCACAATAAAAAGTCCAAAAGGGTCAGGTCAGGTGAACGTGTTGGCCGTTTGATAGGCCCATTGTTTACTATCCATCGTCCTGGCATAGTCGTATTGAGCAAATCTCTGCAAATATTTCTGCGATGTTGCGGATATAATTCCCCCATCAAGGATGTCTCAAAAAAATGGGGACCGATAATTTTGGTGAATAGAATACCAAGCCAAACATCAACTCCAAATCTCACTTGGAAATGTGTAGCTCTATGTAGGAAGGAATTTTTTTGCCGCCAGTGATGATGAATATTTCTTTTAAACCATCCGTTATTTGTTAATCTACTCTCATCACAACATGAAATTTTTTTGCAGATTTCATTATCCCGACGATGTTGTCCAATTAGTGATGTACAAAATATTTTTCTCTTATCATAGTCCGTTACATGCAAATGGTAGATTTTTCTGAGTATGGTCTGTATTTCTTCTTAAAATTTTTCGAATTGACGTAGTCGATATAGCATTATGATGCGCAATCTCTCTCTATGATAATTCTTTGTTATTAATTTTTCGGTATTCTACAAATCCTGAATTGAATAAATATCACTTTATTACTATCGAGAATGTCTTCTGAACTTACCCAAAACGCTAATTTCAGTATCGCCACCTCTGTTAGTTATTGCACAAATCTGACTCCAGGTTTTTTAAATGAACCATGATTCCGCAAACTCCTCTGACAGCGTTGAAAATATCTTCTGGATGGCTGATGCATCTCAAGGTACAATTCTCCATATATAGCAAGAGATCTAGTAGCATTTCTCAAACATTTCGCGTATACGAAAGGAATATCGTCATTAAAAAAATCCTGGCTTTCGCCTCACTAATTCACACGAATCAAAATGATTATTTATGTAATTGTCAATGGAATTGACAATTTCTTATTCTGTTAATTAATGCCTCGCTTTGAAAAAATCAATTCATTTCAATACTCTCAGAATTTTTTCTCCACGATTTCTATGCGCCAAAAAATATCAGAAACAAACATTTATTTTCCATAAAAATTGGCTTTCGAACAGTTATTTCATATTCATACAAAAATGCTGGAATGCATAGGCCTTCACGTCTACCTGCAACTTTTCAAAAGATATGTGGAATTTGAACTTTTTCAGACAACACTAACGAAAATTGTTTGACCAAATGTTGAAGTTTTTTCGGAGGAAAACGTCTAGAAATATATGTATTGTAATTAATAGCTTGATTTCTTATGGAAGTGACTACAAAAATCGATGAAACAAACAAGAAGTCCGAATTTGAAGTAGACGATGGAATCTAATGAACGAAATGTCGCACTGAAAATTGGTTATTATCATTGATTATATCAAATATGAAACATTATTGAAAGTTTCTCCAAGTGTTTCTTAAATTAAAAGAAATGGAGGTGGTAGAGCCCAAAATCAAAATTCGACTATTTCAGTTTTTGGCGACTATCCCAAACACAACTATTGATATTTAAGATCTGAAAAAAATATTATCATTTCTTTTAGTCCAAACTAACAAATTTTGTAGGTCTCTCCGTTTCCGAGAAAGCTGATCCCACTATCAGCTATAAAAACAGCCTGCAATATACCTCAACTGGAAGCCATTCTGAGTTAGTTTCGATGACTCAAATATGAAGAAATATTTCTACTTACTTATGAGTTATAATGTTATAATTCTAAAACTCTGATTTGTTTTTTCAATAGTAACCTAAATAATATTATATGTCCAATTCAAATATCGTGAGAAACACTCATTAGAACCGTGGCAGACAAATAATTGACTTTCTGAAATATTTCTTGCAATAAAAACATTCGAATACTCATATCTGAATATCAAATAAGACACACTTTTTTTAAATTCGTCGAAGAGATTCTGTCGAAACCGATCTGCATTCTTTTTGAAGACTCTGTTTTGCAGCTCTTGAAATATTAACGAGCAATAGTACAAACTTTAGCTTTGAAAGAACCTCTCAAAATGAAATCCAGTGATGTTGTATCAGGAAAACGAGTAGGCAACCTAGACAACGACAAGAATATCAATTAACGCCTGAATGTTGACGGAGCATGTCTTTGTTAGTGATATTGTAGAATGCCGGAACAATAACGCCAAGACAGCCACCGAAAGCCATTTCAACAAGTTTCGTTTTTTATGGCTTGAGCTGGAAATGACAAAAGCTTTGTGAGCGAAATGAAATCCGGCCGTAAAGGAAAAATAACGGGAAGTGGCAACCCCGGCGACGTATATTGCTCTCGCAGATTACTGATACGACTCGATACGGAAAGGGCGATTGGAATCTCTGGCTTTCAATTACGACAACGAACGGTGCACGTCCTTTTCCCGATTGCTTCTTGTCGTTCTCGGACGTTCCTAGGATTAGTTTTCGACTCTTAACTGTTCGTTCTCTATCCGTTCACAGAAATATCAAAAAAGACAACATTTGGTCAGAGATACCCAAAGTGAGACGAGTTATCATCCTGAACTGTGGTATTATAAAGATTTATGGCCATCAGCCTTCAGAGACTAGTTTCAACTGTATCTTAATTTCAAGATCAGATTATTTATACAGTTCGCGGCTAAACTATGGAAAACATTCGATTTTTCACAAATAATTGACAAAAATCCTGAAAGATAGGATTGGTAATTTCACTGAATTTTGAATAGAGATCATGTGATACTTCATTTTCAATTTCTTTCAACAACGCATGCGGCCATAATAATGAATTCAATTTGTTTGTACAAGGTGAACAAAAAAGGAATATTTGATTGCGAGAATAATTTTATATCCAACAAACACAACAGTTAACATCAGTTCTTGGATTTCGTGTTCATTCTCGTTTTGTACATCCTCTACAATGTTTTCATTGGTTTCGTTTCTATAGTGGAGTGGTTTCTTCAAAGTGGAGATGACGTTCCAGTAAATTTTCTGACACAAAATCTTCGTATTGGTCAATTTCAGAGATATTCTTCTCGACGAATTTAACATCACGAGAAACTTCAATTTTATTTTCTTTTATTAACTTTTTTTTCGAGATATCGACGGTTCTTCCAATACATTTTTTCCTCCCATATATTGACTTTTTCCTTGCAAGAATTCAATATATATTTTTTTTCGAAACACCTTTTTCTTTAAAAATATTGAATTTTTTTCGAGATATCTACCTTTTCTCGAGATTATGAACTTTTTTTCTTCAAAGATATCGTCTTGTTTTCGATTGTTCTGAATATCCCAGAAAAATCCCCTCTCTACAACGTGAAACAAACTTTCCTTTATTCTTTGAAATGACTGACATCAGGTCTTTTTCCTGTCCAAGCTTCATAAGGAGTGATTCCGTTGATACTCTTACTGGGACACCGATTCCGAATATAGTTCGCTGTTTTAACAGCTTCAGCCCAGAAAGTTACTGGTAAGCCAGACTGCATCAATAAACTTCTTGCAGTACTTACGAGAGTGCGGTTTTTCCTTTCGTCAATACCATTCTGCTTTGGGTTGTATGGAACAGTTAAACGTCTCGAAATTCCATTCTCCTTCAAGAAATTATCGAATTTGCTACTCATATACTCTGCTCCATTATCAGACTGGAAATATTTGCCTGTGGTAGAAGTCCGGAATACAGGCTCTAAGCCTCCCTTCATACCACTTTTTTATAAATTTAATTAAACACCTAACTTTGTTAGTGCTCACATAACCCCTAGTGGGAACAAGTGATGACACTCATTTTATTTCATTAAAAGTTTCTACATAATTTTCTCTCTATAATTTTACATTTAGCTGATGATGAACCTATATAGGTTCGAAACATGTACTACTATGAAACCATTGAACTGATCGATAGTTTTTTATCGTTCTAACATCACTAACATTTGGTGGTTATATTAAATTTGTGGAGATGACTTTGAGATTTTCTGCTTCGTGGAAACATTTTATTTTCTTCCCTTTCTGATTGTTCACCAGCCTGAAATATTCATTTGATTTCTCGAATATTTCATCTCGTGATCTCATAAAACGTAGTTCACACCAACGCGAAGGATCATCTATAAATTCAACAAAGAACCTTGCCTTGCTTCTCGATTCCACCCTCATGGGACCACATACATCCGAATGCACTATATCGAGAATCTCGGTTTTTCTTTCGGATTTTCTACGGAAAACAGTTCTTGTCATCTTTCCGTGGAAACAAATGTCACATTCGAAATTACTGTCATCGTGTTTTATTTCTAAACCTAGGATACTTTTTTTTACGTTCCGCTTCCACAAGATCTTTCACGTTCAAATGTCCAAGACGTCTGTGCCATAATTTGAGAGTCTCTGATGAAGTTTTCGTAATGAGAGCCGAATCATTTCCGTAACTAGATAATTGTTCATTTTCGCGTACGTAGTATAAATCACCTATCCTGTCAGCTACCAACTTAACATTTCCATCGGAAGCCGTGACTAGAGCGATATTTTCTTTAAATAATACTTCGTATCCTTTACTAGTTATCTTACTCACTGATGAAAGATTTGTTCTCAAATCGGGAACATGCCATGTACCATTCAAATAAATGTTTTTACTTTCACCGAAAACGTCAACAACGAAGGAAACAGTACCTTCAGCAACGATTTCAGTTGATACGTTATTCGCTAAATTCAGTTAACAGCGTTCGGAATTGGTAATATCCGTAAATCTGGTCAGTTAATTACAAAGATGAGAAGTAGCACTACTGTCCAAGCACCAACTTTGTTTTTTATCAGAAGAACCCGTTTGGAAAAGTTCTGATACACATAAACAAATGTATTCTGGCACGTGTTTCATGCTTTCGGGCCTCATATTTCTCGATAATTTTCACTCGAAGAATATCCGGTGATGGCAATTCGTCGCTAGATTCATTAACGCATCTAAAATTCTCAAAACTTCATCTTCCATTTCAGACAACTTGTTAACAGAATCGAAGAATTTGTTGATACTTTCACGCACGTCGTTTCCATCTTCCATGCGTTGTAATTTCATCTGTTTAAGAAGTGTCGCCTTGCTAGCAGGAACCTTTGACTGAAAAATTCCTTCCAGTTTCAGCCATATTTCTCGCGAAGTGTGCGATTCAGTCTTCGATACATTAATTTTCAACAGTTACTACTGATCTAGCACGCTTCACGAATCTTACTCCATACACTCAGAAACCTGGGCCCATAACCTGTTAGAGATTATAGAGTTGCTGGGAGGTATAATGGAATAGATCATCTACGTAACAAGAACTTTACTGAATAACTAAAATTGAATATAATTTTAACAACAAATCGATAAGTACGATATGCGAAAACACAATATTTCAAACTTGATTGACAGCCCTTGACATTCGGTAACTACCAACTACGGATCGTATACCGAAGGATCACTGAATGCTGTTCAATTCAACATCAAGTAAATGAGGACGAAATAAATTTTTTTTTTATGGAATTTCACGTTATTTGTTGGTTAACTTCAAGTTCCCATATCTCGAAAACGAATTGATAGAGTTAATTAAATTTTTAAAAGGAAAGTACCTTTCAAATGAGGCAACACTTGCCATATGTTGCCAATTAAAAATTTAGTGGTGTCGGTCACAGCTCCAAGGGATGGAATGTATTTCGGGTGAATTTCATCGCGGACGATGTCCCCTTCGAAACTGAAGTTTTTATATAATTCGGTTCTGCCTATCTACAGAGACGCTGTTTCATTTTCAATGGCCCACTCTGTATATGTATATGAATATCTTCAGTCTCTCAGATTTCAGCGATGATTGTTTTGTTCAATTATGTCAATATAGCTTCTATATATTGCTAATTATCTCTGGTTGCATTAATTTCGTTGATGTACTGAGTTTGTTTGCTCTAGTCAACATGTCAAACCAATGGAAACAGATTTTGTATATTTTTTTCTATTATTATTGAGGTTGTAACTCTTCCTAATGACTCCTTCTGCTCCATCTAAGTGTTTTTCTGTAAGAATTGTTGACAATCATGATTTCATTATGATATGTAAGATTAACATCAAGATTGATACTTTTGGTATCGATTCGATTAATGAAATCTGCATCTGTGTTATTGAACAGAGTTTTTGCGTTATATATTCTGCCGTACTAAGCATAAAGGGTGTATCTGCAGTTTTCATGTTTTCGAAAAAATCATGATTTACTATCAGGTTGGGGGCAATTTATGCAGATAGGACATTTTTCATAAGACTTCTGAGTTTTGTTCGTAAGGGTGCAGCCAGTAACGGAAACACAATTCAACTGAATAGTTACTTGTGTTCTTAGAAAATAAAATAAATGATGAATCAAAATTTGGATTTCAACAGAAAACGGTCCATAAATGTTAATAAAATCAACGCTAGAGTAATTGTTATCTGTATATAAATGTACACGCATAACGTTAAGGCGCCAGCGTCACCCTCTGCGAATATTTATGATATTGCGTGAAGGCTTAGTAGGACTAGTGTAGCAGATGAATTACGGTTATTAAAACGCCACCATTTGTATAATATCTAGCAACAACATAACTGCCACATATATCCTTCTCCTAGAGCATCCTCAGTAGCGCTCATGTGTATAATTCCCATCTAGAAAATGGTGTTTTCGAACTTTTTGACAAAGATAATTACTGACTGATGCCGTTGGTGGTCCGTAGCAAGGCGTTTAGATGCCGGCCATTGAAACTTCCGCTTGCATTTGATCAGGTTCGAATCCTGGGAAACATGAAAATTTTTCTCAATTTCGAAGGAGTCGATAGGCAATGTAATTTGTCTAGATGCTAATGCCGACGTCTGGTGCTTGCTTGGATTGCGCACCGACCACCTGGATAGGTTTTCCTACAGCTGAACAGTGAATACTCTACCAGAAATCAGTTAGTCGCCTCAGAGCGCCAAATACTAATAATAGTCTTACACTATACGAGTGTTTAAGAGACAATATTAGTATTATTATATTATTCGAAGAAGGTAATAAATGAATCGTGTACAGTGACGATCCGAAGCCAAACAGTCCTAGGCCCGGTAGACTTTTGCATGAGTGACTGACATATTATTCACTGGGATATAAGTCGGGCACAAACGCTGACGCGGCTACTTCGTATTCAGACGGACCCAAATAGTTTAAATCCCAATCTTGCTTGACATCACACATTAAATGGTCTTCCCTAGCTCGCTCGAATCTATCTCGTTTCTGAGTGTGGGTCGAAAGGGTTGACGGTAAAATAAAATGCTTTCAAGAGATCAAATTCACATGTTCTGGTGCATTTCATACTCAAGAAAGCATGTTTGGGGTACCTACTAGATTTTGATTTAGTGGAAAAGAAGGAATTCTACTATGCTCTTCTATTATAGAATCTTGATGTGATAAATAAGTAAATAGGTAGGTAGGTACTTGTTTAAAAAGCACACGAAATAGTTAGTATTTTGGAAAGTGAATTTTGTGACATAATTGAGGAATATGTTCATGGATACCGATATAGATCACTGAATGAACCTGATTTAATTTCAGTAAGGTGTATTTTCGATGTTTATATTAGCCAAAAAAATAGTGAACATATTCAGAATGAAATAATAATAATAATAATAATCGACTTTATTAACTGATATTTGAGTTTGTGCTTGAACCATGATATGAAAGCATATCTATTATAATTTTTCACTTCGATTGGTAAAGAGTTGGATAGTTTGATAGAATTATATGAGAACCCTTTTTGAAATAGAGCAGTTGAGTGTTGGGGCACGGTTATTTTGTATGGATTTCTGATGTTAACTGAATGCACCTCCGATCGAGAAACAAGTTTATTTCATATGTCTTCCGGACCTTCTGCCATGACTTTAAATAGATATGTGGCCAGATGAAATTTTCTACGATGTTCCATATTTAACCAATTGAACTCTTTTAATTTATGACTTACGTGGTCAAACTTTCGGAGTCCAAAGATAAAGCGAATACAAAAGTTTTGTAACTTTTGTATTTTGTTTTTGAAAATGGTATCAAGAAAGGGTCCATAAAGAAAATCGCAATATGCGAACTGTCAAAGCACAAGAGTATCAGTTAACTGTTTACGTATATTGAAGTTTAAAACTCCTATATTCCAATAGAGTAGTGAATGTTTTCTTAAGTTAATTATTTGTATGTAATTTGAAGCTGAGATCATCCTCTATAACTAGACCTAAATTTTTTTCTGAATGTTAGATTTTTATTTGTGTTCCATTTATAAAAACTTGAAAATTACTTTCGAAGTGATCATATTGGTTACGCGGGGTGAAAAGAAGTATTTTTGATTTGTCTGGGTTGAGTCGTAAATTGTGTGAGGTACTTTTTGATACTAGTATATCGAGATCATTATTAAGAAGCATAAGTGCATGTTGTAGGCTGTTTAGATTAAATTTTATAGCGATCTGTGTGTCATCCGCGTACGCACAAACATTACAGTTATGTGAAGATTTGATAATATCGGCGGTATATATTATGAAAAATAACAGGCCAAGGACAATACCTTGCGGTACCCCAGTGGTAATATTAACGTAGCCAGACTGCATGCAGTTGGATAAATTTTTTTGTTTCGGATTTGTAAAGTATGATTTAATTAGAAGTAGAGCATCATTAGAAAATCCATAACACTTCAATTTAGCAAATAAGAGTTTGTGTTTGATTGTATCAAACGCTTTAGAAAAATCTAACAACACCAAAGCTGTACTTTATATAATAATATATATAATAATATAATAGTGAGTCAAATTTGAGAGACTTATAATTAATATGTTTATGTGCGAAGTGAAACGCTCTTGCAAGATTATTATCGAAACTTGATTATAATCTAGAAAACACGATGTTTTTGAGGTATCATGTCATCAGAATGGTTGTGGAATTCTGATATAACTGTTAGATGCGTACCAACGCAAGGGTTCTGACAAAATCCTATTTTTTAATTCAGAAAATGAGAACGTTTTGTCATTATCATTGAAATGCAAATGTTCCAGTATAGTCAAGCTATTTGGAAGAAAAAAAATATTTAAAACTGACACAATTTGTATCTGTGCATGTATTTTGTTGAATATGATCTTATGAATATGCATTATTGAAGTGTGGATAATGGATTTTTAGAACACGGATGTGAATGTTTGCAGAACAATTACTAAGACTCAGTAAGGTGTCATTCAACCAACAGAAGAATGTATGCGTTGACGTAATCCTCACCATGCGATATCACGTTTGATATGATTGCAGTAGAATATCATCTTCATAAGATCATACTTTGCTGTTTAGTAGTTTTCACAAAGGACCATTGCCATTTACTCAGACAGCCAAGCGGCGATAAAAGCAGTCAACTCAATGCAAGTTACCTCCAAACTTGTTTGGGACTGCATTGAAGCCATAAATGAGCAGGACAGTCTGAACAGACTGACCCTATATAGTTTGAGTACCAGCACACACAGGTTATAGAGGACTATTCACTAGCAAGTGAGGCCCTGAATGATCTAGAAGCGTTCTACGTGATGGCAAAAGCTGTACTAAAAGCCAACTCCAAATCTTGGATCGAACAGAAATCTGAAGAACGGTGGAACAATTCACAAGGAATGAAACAGGCTAAAGAGTTTATCAAACAGCCGCATCAAACATCCATATAATATGTAATAAGCCAGAAGAGGACTACTAGAACATGAGTAGGACTTCTCACAGGGCATTGTTAGGCTCAACAAAATTATGAGTACAATCGGTCTGGCAGGAGAAACGCTACGGTACTATTAGGAAGAAGGAGAAACTCAGTACACATACTGTGCCACTGCGAGTGCTTATCAAGGCTATGATTTTCAACGCTAGGAGAGAAAAAATTAGCTTGCAGATATATAGTTTTAAAAATAAGCCAATGGAATCTCGTACCGAATACAAAGCTAGATAGATCGATTTCGAGGGCACACACAAACGATCTGATATAGTCGCGGTGTAGAGGCTTGTAGCACGAAAGCCCCAAAAAGTCTAATTCACTATATGTATTTTTGAAACAGTGTGCCTAGTACATGAAAAACCATCATATGATCACGTGGGCCGTGGTGGTTATGATGGTAGAGCGCTTGTATCTTAACCTAAGGGTCATAGGTTTGATTCCCAGCATGGTCATCGGTCTCGTGCATGGCATCACACGTTAAAAGGTAAGGGCTGCGTCTTCCCTATCTCGGACAACAGGAAGGAACCTTGTTTATTTCCTTCAAGAATATTATTCATATTCAATGTATATGTTAGCTGTTTGTTCGCTTTTGTTAGTATCGGTTTTCTGCTCTCGTGCTCGTGAATTTGTAATCGATATTATTATAAATGGGACAATGTTATATCACTTGCTACAAATGTTTTACATTTGTATCTATATTCATCATGACTTTATCAATGAGATGTAAATCTTCCGATAATAAAGTTTCTATATTTTATTTGAGAACTATTGCTCCCTACGACTATTCAAATATATCAGTTTGATACTGGTCAAAAAATTTCCATTTAAATAGGTAACATATAGTTCTGGTAAGTTCCAGAAAAATCACTCAATTCAATTTGTAACTAATTGGAAGTATTTTATAAATTTTTATATATAACTTTCTGAGCTACTAAAAATTTGTCAAGATTTCATAGAATTTTTGGATCACTACTTGCAACTTCGCCCAGTTAAAAACCGAAATTGCGCCTTCACCAAATCTCCGAGTTATTAGATACGAAATGTCGGTGAGGTAATTCTTCAAAGTTGGACTGTCAGTATCGATTATTTTGAGAAATGAGTATGATTTTAATTTAATTATGCCAGATGAGCTATTACAAATTCATCCCTCTATGATTTATTTCAACACGTATCCTGAAAATTATTGTTTGTCAATAATCAGAAACCCAGATATTGCCATCAACCTTTCAAAAGGCAGTACTGGAGTTTTCTACTTCACCATTACCTATTTGGTGTTTTTTATTGTAGATGGCGTTAGGTATAGGAATAATAATTTCCCACCCAAAAATGCGAATCATGAAAACACCGATGAAGATAGGGTGAAGAGGAGATATCGTTGGAATAAATAATGTGCCAAGAAGTCAACTGGAAATAATAAATGATTTTCAGGCATTGGACAATATAGCAGAGTGCTCTGATAGTGAAGATCTATCATTATCACATTTTTTGAAAAGGAGGAAGAAAATACAGACCAAATAGGTAAATCAAAAATCGTATTATCAATGTGGACTGAAGTTATCGGACCTAAAAACTAAATGTCGCCTTTACAATCTTTTCCACAAAATTTATAATACGCTGATTCACATAATCGATCAAGCAGATGACATGCGATACTTTATAGGAATTTTATTACTCAGTGGATATGTTTCCCTTCCAAGACGGGAGCTTTATTGGGAAAATTCATATGATACTTGAAATGAAGCTGTCCAGAAATCGCTTCCGATTTCTCATGCAGAACGTACATTGTAATAAGAATGATCAACTCGATGCTACAGATGAGTTTTCTAAAACGCTTCCTTTGTTCAATATCTTCAATAAAAGGTTCATTGATTTGGCACCAGTAGAGGAATGAAATAGCATCGATGAATCTAAGGTGCATTACTTTGGTCGACATGGTACGAAACAGTTTATTCATGGGAAACTTATTTGGTGAGGGTATAAATTCTGGTGTGTATAACCCGCTCAGGGTATATCGAATGGTTTGAACCATATAAACGTTTCTCCACCATGTTGCCAAAAGAATTCAAGAGTTTAGGCCTAGGTGCCAGTGTGGCACTCAAATTTGCTAATGTTATTCAGAATAGTAATCCAGATTTTCTATTCCATTTATTCTGACAATTTTTTCATGTCGTTGAAATTGCTAGTGGAACTGAAATAGCGTAGAATCAAGGGCACAGGAACAATGAGGAAAACGAGAGCGGGAAAGCACATTCTAAAATCTTGAAGATGAATGATATCTTTTGAATATATGACAGATGAAAGTAGTGAAGTTATCATTTGCAAATGGGGCGACAACAATGTAGTGACTATGGCTTCCCATTGTTCAACTGTTTTTTCATTAGCTCTAGTAAAGATATTTTCACAAAAAGAAAAAAATATTTCTGTTGAACAAACATATTTTAATAAGAAATAAAACGAGAATATAGGAGGAGCAGATAGGACTGACCAGAACATCAGCCTCTGTAGGGTATCTATTAGAGGAAATAAATGATATTTCCCACTTTTTAGTCATTGCGTTGACATTGCGAAACAGAATGTATGGCAACTTTATTCTCAATATTGGTGGAAAACTAGATCATTTAGGATTCAGACGTACTATTGCTCTGGGAATTTTGGAATCCTTCAAAAAGACCACAAAGTTGATGTCCATGCATAATCGAGGTATGATGGAAAAGATCACCTGATACTTTACAAAGAGAACCAGACAGTATGTGAACAGTGTCATAAAAAAATTGTTCGTGTATATTGCCACCATCCTTTCGAAAGGCTGTAGTTTTTTCGATAGTGAGAAGAAAAATACCCGAATGATTTTCTATAAGAATATTCACCTGAGTATTTTAGACCACCTTGATGGAATTTTCGAACATATTTGTGAAAAAATAAGTTTCAACAATAGCTGGGATAAGGCCATGTTTCAAAAAAAATTGATAAGGTGTTGATTAATAGGAACATCATGATAAAATGTTCGTATTTGATCTATCATTCTACTGGAGATCCCAAGAAGCCTTTTCATAACATGCCGACTTTTCGGCGAGCCCTGTATAATTCAACTATGTACTTCACACGAAGGATATTCTGGTAGAAATAAGTAATAGTCCTATGTCGCCATCGGAGAGAATTTCCATTCCCGTATCACTTGGAAGCAATTAGTTCTTGTTGATCTAGCCATCACCGACACTCTTAGGCTCATTCATAGGATATGTTTGTATGTCGCCGTCGAACTGTACAAATACGCGTACACTTCAAGACATGTCGAGCGGAGTGGCAAGCTGGTCATCTGGAACAATACATGGCTAGCGGGAATGGCAGGATTATTCGGTGTGTTCGCTCCCTCGATTACTTTGCTAATTATTGCATCGTTGACGAGATATTAGGAGTGGAACACGAATGTAGATATGGTAAACAAGAATAGAATTTCCATTAGCGGTGGCGATAACTCTACTCCGGTGGTTTTCAAAGGGAATCTTGGGATCTCGTGGGTATGGAAAGGAAACCAGTTGTAATCGCATGAAATCATGAAAGATGCACACGGAATCGCATTACTGGAGTTCAACGATGATATTCGCCCACATCATATTTGCATGTGGGTGATGAACTACAGTATGAATGAGCTTGATCTTACTCTGCGGTAAACAAAGGTGCAATTTAACACGCCCTTGATTCCGGTAATAGTTCCGTTGATGTCCTGACAGCACCAGATGAGTATCATGATTTATTTGTATTAATAACTAGTATACAGGGTGGTCCGAATTCATCTCACCCACTGGTACTCGAAAATACACCATATGTGTTAAGCAATTCTTGTAGTTTTCGAGTTATATTTTTTTTTGTGATTCGTTAGGGTGTTCTGCCGATTGGGCTTCAAATATTCATATCTGTTTTTGTAGTGGGTATTTTTCAATGTTTTTTTCATTCGAAAAATAATAAAATTCCTCACAATCTTACAAGTTACTCAAAAAAGTACGGAAATCGAGAATTTAAGTTTTTAGTGGGATGGACTCAAATTTTCAAAGTAAATTTAAAAATACGCTTAGGAGTATTCATAGGTTCTACTTTAAAAACTTCACAGGTTCCAAAGCTATCCAAAACATAAAAAATTGGTACTTAAGTGGATATTATTCGCTGTAATCGGCCATCTAAGATAGGCTAAAAATCCATGAATCATAAGTTAGGCTTTCAAAATTATTTTTCGTGTTCCGTGATCACTCTTCCGCATACCCCTGTATCTCTGACGCATGATGTCTACTGATGTTAGTTTAGTCGTTAATTGCAATCGCGCCTGTGTTTCTTTGTACTACTTCTGCTATGTTAACAGCACTCTAATGTGCGTCACGATAATCTGGTGCTTGTTTTGGACTCTGATTTGCAATACATTGTCTTTGTGCGTTGCCATGAGTTATTCTCTAAGCCAATAAATGGAGATACATTATTATTATGGCGTTTCCCAAGGCAACTTTCGTTTAGCTACAAGGATTTATCAAGAAGCACTGGAGAGGCGAGGAGAAGTACTGGAGTATAACCCGGACCAACATTACACTGTGATGATAGCTGGACGTTTTCGAAAGGACTGGGATTTTCAACATCCACAATTATCAAAGCTGGGCCATTGAAAACCCACTTCTGGTAAAGGCATCAAACTTTCAACAGCGCTATAGGATTGGATAATTTTTCATATGGGCGGTGCTCCTTGCCACGCGAGAAAACTAAGATAGCTCTAAACGTAACTTTGCCACAGAGATGAATTGAGCGGGAAGGACCGATCGACTGGCCTACATGTTTGTCAACCTCACTGACTTTTGTGTACGTGCGGGAA